>JABWPP010000050.1:101387820-101987820 GCA_016920855.1 Puya raimondii | reverse complement strand
TGAAAATGATCATAACTCAAATTAGTAGCTAGATATGGTTGGTCCACTATATATATTTATGATAAGGATAAACCCAAAAGTGCCTAATCTCTAAAGCTAGTTTGTTAATTGGAAGTCGCAAACATAAAAAGTTAAATGTTTGTAGCAATTTCCATTTACTTATATCTTTGCATCAATCAAAAGCACTGCTGAATTTAGGACATGTTTGACTCTGCTATAGGATAGAGCTGTTAGAAGAAGAATTACACAAACTAGACTCGGCAAATTATTTCCTTAATAGAATCAGAAGCACTGAATTGAAACTTTCGCTTCTTAAGACACAGAATTAAAAGCGCTTAGACATTTCACATGAACAAATCTATACCAGTAAGCATATGTTATTCATCATACTGATGCGTGCAAACTTATTTTTTTTATGTGCAGGACTTTAACAAGGGAGAGAGTGCAAGGAGAATGCCAAAATGTGGGCACTTGTTTCATACACTCTGCATAGATAGATGGCTAGTGAGACATGTATCTTGCCCTGTTTGTAGGCAAGATGCATGTTTGGAGCACCATTGAGATATTTTATAACTAAGTAGCTACTCTCCTAAGTTTTAAACAGGCTACTACTCTGATTACACAGCAAACTGTAAATCAATCGGCAAGAGTAATCGCTAAAAAGGGTCTGCAGTTTGGAAAAGATTGAACAGCTTTCCTTTGCCGAAAAGTTTCAAGCCCAAACAGTAGAAGCTCTAGTCTGAACTTTTGTGTATTTGTATCACGAAACTATTGCGGAGGACATCAATGAAAAAGTTGTTAGTACTTTTGAGAATGACAAAGAAGGAACACCACGACTTAGTTGATCTGAATCTTGAGTCTACTATGCAAAAGACAAATAATATCATCTGTTTCAGAACCTGGACTTGATGGATGGCCTAAAAACAGTAAATAACAATCAAGATTATCTTCTGAGAGATAACTAAATTACACACTGGTGTTGCTTTGGAACCTACTAATGTCATAAGAATAATCTCCAAAGTAAAGAATTCAGGATTTCTACCAAGCAAAAAGCTCACAGGTCCTAATGCTGTTCAGCTGCCTGAATGTACTGTTAATATGAAGGAAAAAACATGAGATGCAATAATCTATAGAGGCAAAGACTTGCAAATTTAATGAATCAAAAGGCCCCATTGAAACACACCACAAAAGATTCTTTTTTTTTATTTTGTTTTTTTTTTAGGAAAATAAACCACAAAGGATACATCAATAAACACACAGAGTCTGAAGACTCCACTATAACACTGCACATATCACAAAAGACTTCAACACATCAAATAAACAGAGTCTGAAGGACATAATACAACATACCACAACTCTCTCTTTTTGTGTGTGTGTGTGTTGTGTGTGTGTGTGTGCAGAGAATATACAAACCGAAACGAACTTGACTACATTAAATAAACACACATAGCTTGAAGGACCCATTAAAACATACCATAATTTTCCTTCTTCCTTTTTTTTTTTTTTGCTTTTTTTCTTTGAGAATAAGCACACTACCAAGGACTCGAATACATCCAATAAACACACATAATCAGAAGGACCCATTAGAACAAACACACCACAACTCCTCTCCTCCCTTTTTTTTTTCTTTTTTTTTTTGGAGAGTAAGCACACTACCAAAGAATTAAATATATTGAATAGACACGCACACCGAATAAAGGGCTTTCCCCCCTAGACCACCAGATTAGTTAGATGCATGCATGGAAACCTTGGTTCAATGGCAATAGGAAGTAGGGGGCCAGGGCCAAACTAAGCACACTTTTTTTCCCACTATTTATCTTTTATCTTTTTTTTTCTTTTTTTCTTTTCTTGTTTTGTTTGTTTGTTTGTTTGTTTTTTTTTTCTAAAGCTGATAAGAGCCCCTATAGAAAACCAACACCAAATGGTAAATGAACATGGAACCATAAAACTGTGCTAAACAAAATAGACCACAACAAATATACCTCCAATTCTGTCTGTTTGCGCAAAATGTGAGACCCAAATCTCCGATCAAATTCCTTAAACTTGAGTACGCCAATGATAAAAAACATGGAGTCTTGGATGCTGCCAATCTGAAATGAGATTATTTTGATGTGGTTAGTTAGCTCACAAGAAGTCACCGAGAGTATATGTACTAATGCTTAGTCCTTAGGATGAGATATCTCAATCACTTTAGGTAATATAAATTAATTGAAGCAAAATGTAGAAAAAGTAATTTATGTACTATTGCAGAGTCTATGCATAGCAGCAAAAAATAAAATCAAGATTTCTCATAACGGATTGATTAGTAAGTAACACAGATGTAGTTTTGAGAACATATTTATCTTCACAAGAAAGCTGTTCAAACAATTCTAGATTTCTTTTTATCTAGATATCATGGGTTCTCTGCAGTAAAATGTTTATTACCGAGTCAAAATAGTTCATATGGAAACTTTATTAAGAAAAAGAAAACCTCTTCAACTTGAAGGAAAAGCATGGCAAGTTTCCATAGAAGTAAGACAGTATCAATCTGGTTCCCTTTTGCTGAATGGTTCTCTTCTAGACTTTGTTTTACTACTTATCATGAGCTTATTGAGCACAATTGTACCTAGAGGTAGGTTTTTCATCCCACTTAATACCAACAAACTAAAATAAAAAAAGAAAAATCATATAAAGAATAAAAAGTTTTGATGGATAGACCTTTATTGGCAACTATTCTTGAGGTATATACATTTTACCGAATTCATATTGTTACGATATATTTAGTATATGTTACGATATATTTAGTATCTTATGGTATATTAGGATACTGTATATTATTATCATATATAGAGTAGGATTATATGGTATGTAATCCTAGTTGTAGTATTACTATAGTAGGCAATGTTACTATAGTAGACCTATCTCTTGTACTATATATTTTCATCAATTCAACCCAAGAGGGTATGCTCTTTTGCCCTTCTTTCATGGTATCAGAGCAGAGAGCCTCTCGTCGATTCGTTGAACGACCACTTCGTCAGGTAAACAGTTCCTCAGATGGTTGAGCTCTTGGTCGGTGGTTGTATGCGGCAAAAGAAGCCCGTTCTTGTTTCCAGCACAGAGTCTCCCGATAATTCTGGTTCCGCCTATCGATGTTTTAACGACAGGGATAACATCAGTGAGCTCAGCCTCAAAGGTGCTATAAAAACTTTCTGATCCTCCAATTGCGACCAAGCAGTAAGCATTTGTGAGCTTCGAGAAGACCCCAACTTCGCAAGAATTCTCAAACTGAAGTCGAGTAGCCATTTTTGGATTTCTCGGACAAAAAAAAAAGCTCTTCAACACCTCTTAACACGGAGCGGTGGATAAGGATCGGGGGGAGAGAGAGAGAGAGGAGATGGCGCGGGGGATAGGGTTAGGGTTACCCTTCTTTCACATATGAGTGAATCAATGAAGATAGAGGATAAAATATGTAACATAAGGTTCTACAGAATCTAATAGGCCATAATGAACATCCAAGTATTGACCGACTCATAAAACAGTGAAATCAAGTTTATGCCATGGGAATAAACAGAAAATTTAGGGTGGAGGAGCAATTGCAGCTGGTAGTCTTTACCTCATTTTGATTTTAATACTTCTCCTTCGATGCAAATGGCAGGGATGTAAGAAATCTTTGGGAAGTCACGGTTGTCATCTAGGCACCGTTTCTTCAAAAGTGGATGGCATCCACGGATAGACAATCTTTTGAGTGAAGGTGGCAGACCATTCTGAGGCAGAGAAGTTATCAAAGGACAATTTTCAATCCATAATTCCACGAGGCAGTTAAGAGTATTTATATCCTCAGGGAGGCATAGGAGTTCTTTGCAGTTCCGGATGCTCAGATGTTGGAGTTTGCTGAAGTGCAAAAGCTGTAGCCGATCAGGTAGGAATCTCTGGCAACCATCTATATCCAGAGTTCTCAGCGAGCGAAGTTTTGTAAATAGATCAAGTCTAAGAACAGAAGTGTCCACCAAATAAAGGCTATTGACAGCTGTGAGGTGGTTAAATGAGGGCGGTATCTTCAAGTTGCGATCTTCATCAAAATTTGCATGTGGACAGCCAATAATCTTTACAGTCTCAATAGCCTGGAGAATTGGATTCTGATCACCGAACCAAGCACCTTGAGTAATAAAACACTCACTGATTTCAATCGTCTTGAGAGATATGTAAAAATGAGAGATAAATAGCTTGGGACAATCAATAATAGTCAACTTTTTTAGTGCAGTGAGTGCTCTAAACCCTTTGACCAGATCAGATTTGAGATTTTCACAGTTTCTGAGTGATAACTTTTCAAGACGTCTAAGAAGTTTTTGTTGCCGAAACAAGCCTATACTTAGGGTACTCAACTTTGGGCAGCTACTAATATATAAGGTTGAGAGGGTTGAGAGAAAAGAACCTGTTCCCACCATCTCAACATCACCTGTCAATTCCTTCTCCAATATTATTGGAAGTTCTTCCAGTCCAGCATCTTCAATAATCAATTTTGTTAATGTAGGGGGTAGATCTGGTAGCAAACAAAGCTGCGGGCAGTTTCTTATTTCGAGTTCAAAGAGCTGAGGAAGAAATAGTTGATTACTTTCTCCAAGAAATCTTAAGTTTGGACACTTGCTGATGTGCATGGAAGAAATGGTCGGAAATGCCAATGGAATCCCTTTGCTGCTGCTACTGCTACTGCTGCTTTCTGGTAGTGAGACCTCCGGAAGGCATACATTGAAGAATGCTGTAAGAGAAACCAGTCCAACATTTTCTAGAATGACATTCTCAAGTTTGGGGATGTATGGAAATCTTTCTAGCGTGGGACAATTTCGTACAACAAGCTCACAAAGACATGGAAAAAACTGACCATCATATACGCCCGTCCACTCTTTTAAATTTGGCAGGTCATCAATCGAAAGTTTCTTCAAACTTGGAAACCCTCTTTTAACTGAGTCATGACCAAGTGATTGACTGCTAAACAGTGGGCAGTTTCTTATCTCGAGTTCAAAGAGCTGAGGAAGAAATAGTTGATTTAAGCTTTCTCCAAGAAATCTTAAGTTTGGACACTTGCTGATGTACATGGAAGAAATAGTTGGCAATGCCGATGGATTCCCTTTGCTGCTGCTACTGCTGCTTTCTGGTAACGAGACCCCCGGAAGGCATACATTGAAGAATGCTGTAAGAGAAACCAGTCCAACATTTTCTAGAATGACATTCTCAAGTTGGGGGATGTAAGGAAATCTTTCTAGCGTGGGACAATTTTGAACAACAAGCTCACAAAGACACGGAAAAAACTGAGCATCCTGTACCCCAGTCCACTCTTTTAAATTTGGCAGGTCATCAATCGAAAGATTCTTCAACCTTGGAAACCCTTTTTTAACCGAGTCATGACCAAGCGATTGACTGCTAACTTTTTCTAATGCATGCATACCTTTGATCTCTAGGATCTCAAGTTCGGGCAGCAGCTCCAAAGGTGGGAGGTTTTGCCAATTAACACAACCTATTAAGTACATGGATCTTATGTTGGAAAGATGATTATTTGTCAGCATCCATGTGGGTGATCTAAGACCAACATAACTATTAATTCTTAGTTCTTTAAGATTGTCATGTGGCTGGAGGCATTGCAGGACTTCCTCGTCCAGAATAGTTTGTGCACCATCTACTTGTCGTATGCCTCGTCCCTCAGAATCCCATGATAACCACAGTGAAGTTAGGTGCTTCAATTTCTTCAGAATCCCCTCTTTCGCCTCCCCAAACTTGACAAGATGGAGATCCGCAATATGGAGAACACCTCTAAGTTCGGTCATGCATGCGAGGGCGTTTAAATCGTTGCTTTTCCCAGCAGGGAAGTTTTCTAGCTCCTGAAGGTTTGTAAGCTTTAGGATTTGAGATATTCTTGAAATTGTCACAATATCCGCACAAATGTGTCTTAAGTTAATCAATCTATTCATCTTTTCCGGCAGTTGCTGAAGAGGGCACCATTTAACATTTAACACCTGCAGATGGTAAAGCGAGCATAGGTCTCGAGGCAACGACCTTACTCTGTTACCACATAGATCCAAGTATCGCAGGTGTTTTAAATTATCGATCGAGCTCGGCAACTCTGTCATGCATGTATGAGATAAATCCAGCACTCTTATGCTTTTGACCTGTTGGAATATGGAGTCGAGAAGATCACCGAATCGGACAGAATCTTTATACCCACCGAAAAATAAAAGAGTGCGCAGATGCTTTAGATTAAAATAATTTTTCGCTAGAGCCTGCTCTAGTTGCAGTAGATCATCAGTCCTAACAGTTATATGACGAGCTGTTCTTGATGGGATTCCCCACGGCCAGTCGGTAAATGTGAAGAACTCATTGGAACCAATTGATTGTGCCAATTCGCGGATCAAGCTATGCATCATATATTTATCATTCCAAACAGGTCGAAAGAATGATCTATCAACTAACTCCTCAAAGCAGCGATTCCCAACATCCTCCGGTCTTTCCACACCGCTAGGAGGGATAAAGCCTTGTGCTGCCCACATTTGGACTAACTTATCTTTCTCGAAAATGTGACCCTGAGGGAACACTGCGCAGTAAACAAAACAATGCTTCAGCTGTCCATTTAGATACTTATAACTCAACCAAAGGGAGGGGAGAGCGACATTCTTATCTCTTTTATCAACGCCCCACAAATCGCTCTGCAGGATTTGACTCCAGTAGCCCTCATCTTTGTTTCGCCTTAACACACTTCCCAGTAATTTGGCGGCCAAGGGTGAGCCGTCCATTCTACCAGCAATCTCCCAACCAATTTCTTCCAATCTCGACATCTCTTTAACCTTTTCGCCGACGTTCTTTCCCAAGTTAGAGTGCTCTGCAGGGTCGTCTCCTCCGAACGCGCAGTGTTTGAACAGTCGCCAATAATCGTCGGTACCCAAACCACTTAACGTCGCCTGTCCCATCGTCTCTATTTGTTTTGCCACGGACTGAATCTGAGAAGTCAGCAAAACTACGCTTCTCTTCGCTGCTAATTTAAAGGGCTTGCACAGGTCGTCCCAAAGTTCGGAATAAATCTCTTCCCAAACGTCGTCGAGGACGAGCATGAACCTCTTGCCAGTCAACAGACGGACGAGATCGGCATGCGCGTCCTCTAAACTGTCGTAGTCCTTGCGAGGCAGCAATTGTTCTGCATCTGAAGCCCTCTGAATCATCTTTACGGTCAGCGTTTTGACATTAAATTTATCAGACACGTAGACCCAAATCCTCATCGGGAATTCGCGCTTGACGAATTGGTGATTGTAGATGAGCTGCGCAAGGGTGGTCTTACCGACTCCTGCCGTGCCTACTATGGGAAGGACGCCGAAACCTGATCTGTACTGGAAATTTTCTCCTCGCTCGAGCATTTCGAGTATTTGCTGCATCTCACCTTCTCGCCCGAACACGCCTGCTAGAGGTAGCAGTGAGCTTGTCTCCCGGGTATCCTGATCACGGTGTTCTGGTTCCGAACTTAGAAAATGAAACGTATTAATGAAATTACTAACAACTCCTCGAACGTTATCGACGGTTTTTTCCAACATATCAACGCCAGTGCTCCCGTGAAAAAGCTTAAAAGAGAGAAAATTGAATAAAATAAGTAAATAATTGAAAATATTTGAGGATTTTAAAAATTACCGGCGAAATTACTAACCTTGATCTTGCGAGATTCGCGCTTCAGAAGCTTGTACTCGAAATCGTCGAGGACGTCGTCCGCGGAGTAGATAGCATCTTTCAGCTCCGTCAACTGAGCTCGCTGCTCCGGAGTGAAATGATAGCTCCGTCGCCGCTCGGCGGCCGTGAGGATGGACTGGATCGTTGGGAGGAGCTGATTCAGCCGGTCCAGCTTCTGCTTGAGGTGGCCGCGGTTCGGGAAGAAAGTGAGGCCCTTGTTGACCAGCTTCGTGACCATCGCGGAAATGAAGGCAGACGCGAAAAACCCCAGCACCGGCTCCATCCTGTCTGCCTCTTCCTTCCTGCTTGCTGCTTTGCGGTGAGACGGGGAGGAAGGGGAGGAGGAAAGAGACTACAACAATATTCCAATGGCTGTTTGAAATTTTTCTAGAAAAAAAAAATGCAAAATATCCTTCTTATATATTAATTACCTTTCAATCCGACCAATGAAAGAGAATTATCCCAATCACACTATATGAATACGCTATAAATCTCACACTCACCTATCTAAGAATTGAAAAAATAATCTAAAGATAATTATATTAAAAAATTTGCTAATTTGAATGGACAAAATGTAGGATTTATACCATACTTATGTTTACCTAATATACAGATAGCATTACTCAGTTCAAATATTATCAACTAAAAACACTGGTCAACTTTGGCAGGAAAAAGCAAAAAAAAAAAAATGAATATTATATGTGAGTGCACTTTCAAATTTTAAATTCAATTTTTTTTTTTACAAATATACATTGGTTCAAAAGTCTATGCTTTTCCCTGCCAAAGTTGACCAAGCATAGAGTGTTGTAGTTTCTTATATAATATTCCTTTTTTTTTGCTTTTTCCCGCCAAAGTTGACTAAGCATAGAATGTTGTAGTTGGCCCCATGTGTGTCAGGGAGTGTATCTATTCATAAAAATTGATCACTGAAAATATAAGACTTAATACCAATCTAAAAGAAATAATTAATTACTATTCTGACAATTATATAAAACTTCTTATTTAGAAAAATAAAAAGAAATGTAGAAAAGCAGATACTCCAAGAGACATCTGCATATGAAGTTTGCTTGAAGTCCATCTTGATTTATACATAACAAGAAATTAAAACAATTCATGTGTTGATGTACAATGAATCCTCATTCTCGAATAGATAAAGATACCAATGCATATGATCCACCTGAACAATAGCACATTTGCAGATAATTATCCAACTTTAGAAAGCTAACATTAACCATCCAAACAATCCATCCATGCAATTAGCCACTTGAATCTTAAATCCATCAATTTTTTTCCAGCAACCATTAGTATTATGAGAGCGAAATGATGCAAATACCATTAGATCAATCTACGTATTCAAAATAAGAGGATTTAGATCTCAACGCTTAAGAAAAATTTCATTATGCAAAAGAGAGTTCATATAACATGCATTAAGCGCCTCAAATAAGTGATCAGAACAGTTACAGAGGTTCTGAAGCAGTGTAGCAGGTAAAACAGAGTTCACCCCGCACATGAAAGCACCTGAAAGTTTTTCATTTCAGTGGAAATCAAGATCGCACAATTTCCAATAACTTCAAATACCACTCCACCAACCAACCTATAATTTACTCTTAACACATATAGCTACCAAAACCTGATGGTTCTATAATTGCTTACACCTGACATCAGCAACAAGGTGGCGAATGTGCGGCCCATACCATTTTACACGCTCTACGTGTTCTATCGAAACATTCCAAGATAAACCTACAATGTAAAGAAAGTATTAAAATTCATTTGCTTTTCTTTTACCAGAGTAGCCACAGGATATAGCTGATGACTATACTAAGGTCATAATTTACCTTCGGACTCTGAAATGCTTTGGATCGATTGGACAACATAGTCTAACCACAAGTTCTCTTCGGAATCGTTTACATTCCCGTGTATATGCAATACACCACCTACAGTCCTGTAATAAGATAAGAAGGATGAAAACCATTTCAAGGTTCTGATACTTGCTCACTATAAATTATTGTAATACTATGAATTACTGTTATAAGTGAAGTGCACAAATTTGTTTGTTTGCGAACTAGTGGATACCAAACGGGAATCAAGTCTGAAGAGCAAAAATGGTGGCTTTTGAACTGATAAATTTATATCTGGCTTAATACTATTCCTGAGTATGCAATCAGCATGATCACACAAATTAAAAATAAAATAAAATTTGTACCAAAAATTCTTAAGCTACAAATCAGCCAATAGTCTAGAATCATTAAAAAAAACAAAAGAAGAAGAAGAAAACTTAATTGTTGAGAAGCCTCGACAAGCAGGCATATATCTGCTTGCTATTTATAACCAACAGGCAAAAAGAATAAGCTGCAAAAACCATATTATGGATTTCGTCGGTACAAGTTAGAATGTGGTATGATGGATCTAGTAGGTATTTATACTATCAAGTCCAAAACATTGTGAGTAAAATCAAGTCGAAACTGGAGTATCTCTCACCTTAAAGCCCTAACAGCAGTAGCCCAGCTGCACTCACTCGACGGTAGGAGACCAAGGCAAACACGGTCGGCGACTCCCTAACCAGATCAGTAAAAATCAACATTAGTAAACTTTAGTATCTAATAACTTGTAACTAGACAACTGTTATGACTTCTTCTAGTCATGTTAAGGACGAAAGGAACAGACTGTCAACTATAACAAGTGACTCTTCGAGAAAGAGTAACTATGGGAGATATCCTGTAGCTAAATACAATAGAATGAGAAGTAGAACCTAAGGAAACATACTGTGCAAATATAGTATTATTTACTGGCCTTCCTTGGAGACTTTGTTTTTTGCATATTGTATAATAAATTTATTTGTTGCTTGTCAACAACATGACATGGCTTCTATCATCACTCTAGAGAGAAAAATAAGACATACTTTGGGTGCTGTGAGACAATTATCTCCTTCAAGTATGACACACCGATCTGCCACAGAATTGGCACGAACGTTATGTTTAAGAGCCGCTAAAGCATGGGGGTTCCACTCACAGGCATAAACTAACTTTGCATTAGCCCTGAAAAAATAATTTTGTTATTGATAAACCGTACTAGATCAAGAATCATCTGAATCAAAGTCAAAGAAAGATGGACGTACTTAACAAGAAACGGAAGCACGAAATATCCGATACCAGCAAAGAGATCCACAACAGTCTCGTTCTCACAATATAGTCGAGCCATGCGAAGCTTCTCCGAACGGTTTCCAGAAGAAAACATGCATTTTGTGGCATCAAATGAATAAAGAATCCCATTTTCGGGATGAGTAACCCAGCCATTATCTCCAACCAGAAGCTCTAATGTGCTGTCTCTAGTCCCAGTAGGCAAGATTCTCCCCTGATAAGAAGGTTACCAGATACTCAAAAATAACACAAAAACTGAAAATATCAATAGGAATGCAAATGGAATCAACTAAAAAGACACAAAGGATTAAATGAGTTGGATAATTGTGTCACAGACTCGGGAAAGATATGGATCAAGAAGTTCCTCTAATTCCATCTGAGCACAGTGGGCACAGTAAGACACATAACATAACTAGTCTCCTAAATATCTCTAGAAAAATTATTTTGTGCAGTTTGTGACTATTCCTGTCTCTTTTTTCCCCCCTAGCATTAACATTCTTGTAGAAGTACAAAGGAATACATTTCCAGCTTAACTAATAATGAAAAATAAACAAAGGAATCATTTGATAGATATTTCGAAAGCTCAGCTGTTACTTACTTGGCGAGCCAGCCGCTGAGCACCAAGCGATTTTGCAACTAAGGGCCATAGTTCATCCCCAATGGAGTCCCACAAAGGATCCCTGAAAGATGTCTTTGGAAGAACCACAATATCCCCAAGATGATCCCACCTAATTTAAAAAGAGCAGTTATACGAAACACAAGATAAAGACATGATTTATCAATAAAAATAAACCTGTGTCTCCAAGATGAGAACAGAAACTAAAAAATTCAAGAAGAAATCTTACAGAAAATATAAAAACATAAAAGATTCAATTTCTCTCCAGTTACAGAATTACAGCACTGTGAAACAAGTAAAGAAGATACCTTGTGGGAAGCTGCGCCAAAAGTTGAATAGCCATCCCTTTTCTTCTCAATAAATCATGCACTGATTCTCTCATAACTCTTTGAGGAGATTTAGAAACCATTCTGCTGCAGGGTACATCGTCATTTAGTATGCCACCACCACACAACAGCAAAACCTTCAATGCTCTACAACGAGAATCATCATCTACTTCAAATTCTTTTCCTAACACCAGTCCAAGCTGATGAAGTTCATCCAAATTATCAAAATCGTTTACTGGCTTACGTTGCTCATCCAAAAATAAGGCATGGAAGGTTCTATTGATTGGAAAACGTACAAGCCAACCATCCTGGCTCGGTACAACTTTCCTAGTAAGATCCAACCATCCAAATTTTTTCAATACATCTTTCGCTAATTTGGCGTAATTTTTTTCAAGCTGTAAAACAAGATGTTCAGCATCTGTGACATCACTATGTCCGTTAGCAGAAATGTCCGTTATATGACTTAAAATAGGATCCTTAGAAAATACTCCCACTGATTTATTTTCCTTATTAGAATTGGGGTCACACAAAGACTCTAATAAATGCAGACTAATTTTTGCTGGTTGATTAAACTTTGTCCCAAATGCATAACATGATGCTCCACCGCTAACAACAATAAGGTCATCGTCAACCACAACAGCTGAACTACGAACCCAGATGTTTTCACTTATAGACTCAATATCAACTTTTCTCCAGACACGGCTACTTAGGTTCAGTAAAGCCAGCTCTCGACAATGTTGTACAAAAGGACATCCGCCTACTACTCCAATATAATCTTTATAAACAAACATCGAATGTGAAAATCTTGGAGAAGGAACTTTTCCAGAAAACCGTTCCATTTTCCACTGCTGGGTACTAACATCGAAACTGTAGAAATCACTAAGTGCTTTTTCACCATCATGACCTCCAAACATAAACAACTGCGAACCATTGGCCACCATACAATGTGAATGGCGAGCACATGGCCATTCACCTTCCACAGGAATCTCGCTCCAATGTAGAGTTTCAGTGTTGAGGACAGTCATGGAAGAATAGATCACTTCATTACTAAGTCCTCCAAATACATATATATTTGAGCCTACAGCCACAGCAGCATGTCGATGCCTGCACATATAGATATCGATTTAGAAAGTACAAAAATATCAGCATGCTTTATTGGCAATATAAGTATCATTGCAGAATTATTTTGTAGTTCTATAACTGCTACTGAGTACAAAACTACAAATTTTGCAATAATTTGGCATCTTACATCAGATTGTTCAATTATTAAGAAACATGTAAGAGCAGTAAACAAAAGTAAAAATCTCAAGTAGAGATAGCATGTGTCCCTGATGCTATGTATATATGCCTACAAAATTTGAACTCTCATAACCCTACAAAGACTTGCGTTCTACCCCTCTTTGAGAACACTTTCTGATACAAAACCAACACACCCTCCATAAATTGATGACTCCCCAACTTAAAATGAGGGCTTCTTTTTTTTTTCTGAAACACATGTAATTGATGATTTTTGCAGGGACGTGTGGACAAGCCCCGTTAAGTTATTAGGAAGTTACCTGGGATTGAATGAATTCCCAGTGCATTCTAGTTGCAACCATCTACTTTCAGTAGTCTGCAGAAGCCAAACATCATTTAGCACTTCTGATGGGCCAGTTCTTCCTCCGATAACATACATATTAGTCCCGATAATTGCAGCTGAATGGCCCAAACGAGGAGTTGGTAAGCCTTTTGCATCCATCTCTCTTAGTAATCCAGATTGAACATCAAGCACTAATGTGTAGTTTCTTCGTGCATGCCGTCCTAAGCCACCAAAACCACCAAATATTAAAACTTGTTTCTCTATGTTGTTTAGTACACAAACTGATTGGCCCCACACGAAGAGCTTTTCAACTGGCTCGCCAACAATCTTCAGCAAGGCAACTTCGAGGGAGCAATTGTGGACGTCCGAAGACTCTGTCGATAAATTGCAACTTAATCTAGAGAAAACAAAAAAATTAACAAGCTTTAATCATCTGAATGTAGCATCAGAGGTGATCATAAACTTCAATACAAAGTAAATTAAAATGAAAGATGGGTATTATAAAGTGAAATTGATGATGGAACGTGGCAAGTTTATAAGTGGAGAAGCCATAATGGCATAGTTCTGTGCTTAAAAAATAAGTTCCATTTCTATCGTGCTTGCTAAAATGCTTTCTGATGATAAAGAATTAGTTTCTAAGCAAAATTTGTTTCCTTTCTTCTATTAAATCATCCCATCTCAACCTACAATCTAACATAAAAGCTAGTTCCTTGGACTCGTAGTTAAATGTATTCAAATGAGAGAAAATATGAGTCGTTATTGTGTAAATGTATCATGATATTGTAACTAACTTACAGTCTAAATCATATACAACTGCAACTAAAAACGGATGCAGCAAGAGGTCTACATTTTCTTGTCTAAAGTAAATTTTCTTAGAAAAACAATTTGAGAGTTGGTAAGAACTTAAGAACACCATACTTAAAAATAGAAAAGTACATATTGTATAACACAACTTTGAAACATTGGAAGTAAATAACTAATTCATAATCAATAACTTGAGAAGAAACAGAGAGAGCATGAAGAAATTGACATCAGTATTACCCGAAACATGACTTCTATCAACCTCCTTACATGCTACTTCCCCATCGTCTAAACAATTTGATTCTCTCAGTGCATTCTTGTGAAAAAGGCCATCATCTCTGTCATCTCCAGAATATCGAGTAGACGCAGAACCACCTTTAACTGACTTACATGCTGTATTCAGATCAGGCATCTCATTGGTTGATTCTGGGAGACCCTGCAAATTTCACATAAATGTCAGTATAAAAGGAAGAAGAAATGCATATTACATCCCTACAATAATATGTATGCAAAGATGACTATATTTTTTGAAAGAAATTCTCATTTAAAGCCAAAAACCAATACATAGAAATAAGAAAACGAAGAAAGAGCAAACCACCGACTTAAAAAAAAAAGTCTTGAAATTAACATAATTTGCTTATCATTATCAGCGATACGTAAGCAAAACAATAAGATTAAGTTGTCAATACCGATAGTAAAAAGAAAAATAATAGGAATACATCTGAGCTGTACCTTTGATTGCAAAAGAGCAAGAAAACCGTCTGTTCTTTTCTTGTTTGCCTCCATTTTATCATTCGCGATCTGGACAAGGTATCGGACATACTTAGGCGACACCACCAATGCCCCGAGCTGCCCTAGTGGCACCTCCAAACGTATGGAACACCGTATGGCAACCATTATACGTTTCTGTAGGCTTGTTATACCTGCCAAGAATTGCAACTAGCTATGATTTTCTCAATTTAAAAAGAAAAATCCATATTTGGCGCCACATTCTTTCATCCTTATTTGTACCTTATTGTAAAACTGAACTAATTTATGCCACTCAATTCTCCTCGATTCTGAAATATGTAGAATTTAAGAAAAAATCCGCCTCTAAGAATTTCTAAACTGAGTCCATTTCCCCCAGTATCATTCCTCTCCTTCCATCCGACAACCCATTATATTACTACACTTGCGAAAAACATGTTCTTGCCTATAATATTTATACATCACAACATAGTTGAATTGTCCCTTGCTAAAGAACAAAATGCCTACTTTCGCAGGGAAAGAAATACGTAAATATGAATCAAAACTCGATCTTGCACCAGTGCTGGGAGCTAAGCTACTTACACCAACACACACATATCTCAAATTAAACTATGATTATCGCACAGTTTGAGATGAACAAGAAAGGAAAAAGATTAAACCTTTACTGCACTCACCGGACTCTCGAAACCCGGCGGAGATAGCGGCGGCGACGAGCGATTGCGCCGCAGCGACGTCGCGGCATTCGACGGCGATGATCAAGGGCTCAAACCTAAGCACAAGATCCCCTCCTCCTCCTCCTCCTCCTCCTCCCTCGACGCTAGGGTTTGTGAACAGGATATCAACTACCGCATCGGGGTCGGCGGGGTCGTGGGAGACGAAGACCCACCCACCACCCCCGGCCTTCGTCTTCTTCTTCGTCGTCTTCTCCTTCGCGTCGTCAGGGTTAGGGTTAGGGTTAGGGTTGGGGATGGGGCTGGGGCTGGGGTGGGAGAGGATGGAGATGCGGCCGGAGCAGGAGCTGGTGGTGAAGAGGGCGGGGTGGCGGTTGATGGCGGCGAGGAGCGGGACGATCGCCGCGTCCACGCCGCCCTTCGGCGACTTGTCGGGCCCCGCCGCCGACAGCGCCGCCATCGCCGCCGCCTTTCGCTTCTCGAACTCCATCGGCGGCACTAACGGTCGCCTCTCGCTCTCTCTACCCCACCCTCCCCACCCCTGAATTTACCCTTCTAAACATGGGCCACTGGGCCGGGCCTTATTTGGGCCCGGATTTAAAATTTAATTAGGCTGATTATTCTTTCGTGCGCGTTACATATAATTTAATTAAGAAAAATTTTAAAGAACATTAAAGGTAGCACGCTACCCGCTTCGTTTATTTCTTTTAGAAATAAACTTAGTTGGAAATGTGAATCAACTAGGATTCGAACTCGGAACCTCGGGTACCAACCATCAAGCCCTTTGCCACTTGCGCTAGGGACGGTCGGTTAAATTGCACTTTTTGGTCCTCAAAAAATTGAAGTGCGTGACATTTTGGCCTCCAAACCTTACTTTTTCATAATTTCTGACTTCTGACTCATGTTTTCTAAATAGTTGTAATTAAATCCTTGAGTCTAATTTAACTAGCTGCATGCTGATGATTTACTGATGTAGTGGTGATATGACAACTTAGTAATTGTCACATTATTGATTATGATACTACTATATTAGCAACATATCATTGTTATCCATCCTAATTGAACTATAAGATTTAATTGTAATAATTTAAAAAGTTTTAAGGCAAAATTGATAATAAATTAAAATTTAATGGCTAAAGTATCACACGTCTCAAAACTTGAGGACCGTAAATGCAATTTAGCAAATTTTTTAATATCATTTTTAATGTTTAGGCATATAGAGTTTGCTTTTAAAAAATAGGGACGGAATCGAGGCCTGATAAGTATTCATACTATTTAGTAAATGATATTTGTTTCATATAATTTTTCTGTGCTATAGTACATACATTTTTTTTGTATTAATTTATATTTATATAAAATTTTACTTTACTCATGGCCCTAAGTAGGACCATATGGGTATCCGGCTTTAGGGTTTAGGGTTTAGGGTTTAGGGTTGCTTGATAGATCTTGGATACAAGAATTGCAATTTTTCTTTTTTTAGGATATTCATTTTCATATGTTTGTTTTGCGACTCACTTGAAACACAAGGAAACAATGTTGAACATTTATTTGTGTTGAAGAACTAACGGTATTATTGCGGTGATATTTCACTTTATAAAGCATGCATGCCAAATGAACTAGAACAACATTTTATTACAAAGCTAACAACTTATCATACAATAACTTATATGTGTTGCGTAGTAAGTTTATCCCCAAAATTTTTCAAAGTTTTCAATTCCTTTCTCAGGTATGGGTTCCAAAACCAAGGACTTGACCTGATACTTCTTCTCTTGGTTTGGAGCACTAATGCCATCCCCATTCTGGTAGAGACAATGCGATATACGACCGAGATTCATCGCCGAACTTGTGAAGGATCGAGGTAAAGGACATCGATCGTAAGCATCTTTATTCATCTTCTTCCATGTCTCGATGATTTGATCTCTTATGGCTTCGCGAGACTCTTCCTCGTTTGTGCCGTGCTCCTGCATGTAGCAATCTATCGATGATGGAGCGTCACCTTTCTCCCGCTCCGCCTGCATTTGTAGGATAAAAATCAGATAATAGGTCTCGAAATTCAGCTTTTGCATATAAAGTTTAGAGTTTAATATTTGTTCGAGAATTTCCGAGTTTTGCACTCCATAACCAGTCACTTTCTCTTATGACCAAGTTCCTTGTTGGCATTCTTTATACAAAATTGATCAAACTCCATAGTATGGATTAAAGGAAAAGAGAGAATGATACTGTGTAAGTCGCTAAGTCGTTGCAAAGTCGAAGAATCGACGAAGATGACCGGACTAGTCCTTGGTAGTTTTCCGATTTCCGTAAAGTCTCTATTGCTACCTTCTCCCCTATTAACGCGAATGCATGGAGAAGTATAACATTTCCCGACGACGACATCCAACCGTTTTCCAAATATTCGCGTAGAGTAGGTTTGTAGCCATTGTGATGCCACTTTGCCTCCACTAGAAAAGACTTGCATAGATCATGCCACTGGAGATGATTACCCAAATAAGCAGTAATTAGCCATTTGAAATCTACTGATTGTTAAATTCTCTGAACATCATGATCATACTCATCAATTGTATTCAAAATGCATTATGCGTGATTTTGGATCTTTGTTTCTACTAAAAGTAGACATTTAATTACCGCATTCTTAAGATAAGGGAGTACATCCCAACCCTTTGCTCTAAGCATGTGATATGCCATTTCATTAGTTGTGTTGTATAGAGTGGAATATAATGTTTTCATGTAATTGGGAAGCCCTTCCACTGCATCATTCTCCCACCTAAAGAAAAGAAACATAATAATCTCAAATTAGAAGAAAAGATTGAGCATTTTGGTTTATGGTTTGTGGGTTATCATACATACAAATGTGTTTTTAAATTGGATGTATAAAAATTGGCTCATGCTTAATTACCTTTCGACAGCACTTGTGAAGAGCGTAATTTCATCTAGAGTTCCATAGACATCATAAACATCATCTATGACCGTAATAAAAGTGCAAACTTTAGCGAGGCTCTCACGACAATAACCAAACTGGGGCTCAAATACAACCCCATTGGCAGTAAAGTAGCACTCTATTATGCGGTCTCTGGCGAACGGCAAATTTTCTGCAAGAGCCACATCTTTCCACCACCTGAAGATCAAAAAGAAATCTAGTACTTTAGATAACAACCATATACAAAAAAAAATGGCATATGCAACTCTAAAAATGATAATATATGTTTGCATGTTTATACCTTTAATAAATAGCTTATAATTCATTCTCATTACTTGACTGCGGAGATTTACTATTTTCTATTTGAATGATAGCTTTACTATGTAAATTGCAAATTTTATAATTTTTCTTAGTTTCCGTCTCTTAACTTTTTTTCCCCCTTGCACCTTTCTACTACTACTTTTATGATCCTTACTTCTAAATTGTAAGTATTAAATATATTTTTCTTACTCTATATTTAATCTATATTTTCTTTAAATATTTAGTAACAATATATTTAGACAGATAAAAGTGCGTTCTTAAAGTTTGTGGAAAAACGCTCCTCAAAAAAGAATTGAGTAGGTTTCATGGTGCCTTACCTTGAAATTCTTTTAAGTTCTTCCTGGTGTATGATTTGCACCCTGTTAAAATCGAGCTTAGCCAGTTGCAAGACTATGGGCTCAACATCTTCATCTCTCTCATATCGGTCTATGTACGATCTCGTCTCTAATCGCGGAGTCCTCCAATGTAGTGGAAGTTCTAGTGCATGAGCCACTTTGGCCTTAAGGTTTGGATCCATGTATGGCTTAAGTTCATTTAGATGCTTGGTTGCGAAAATTCTTGCATCATCCAATATCATCTCTCCTCCAAAACCAAGATATGAAGCTTCATATAGAGAGAGAAGTCCCATAATTAATGTCCTTTTGAAGGTAGGGTTTGAAGTTACCCTTGATATCCTTGAAGCCACTCAAGAGATCTATCAAATAATTCAATTAGTAGCGAGTCAAAGAATGTTATTAACAGAACAAGTACAATTAGTCGGCATTTATACACAGATTAATTTTATCATATTCAACACATCTAATAGGACAAAGGTTATATTACCTTGGGAGACCGAAAAGCCATTCTCTCGAAGCAATCTAAAAAGTAAAGCCATCAAAAAAATATCCTCTTCGAACACAATTTTTGCATTGTCAATGGATATTGAGCCCAACATATTTTTGATCTCCTCCTCAAAGAGATAAGCTACGCCGAGACGTTGCAGGGCATCAACTAGCTTAAGTTTCGCCGCTGGTTCGGCTTCCTTGTACATAAGCTGCTTCACATTCTCCTTCAACTTCTCAATATGTGTGATTTGTGTCCCGCTCTACACCGTAACAACAATACTTATAAGTAGGACGCTACATTTGGTTCTTTTTTTATATATAGAAAGCTGTTCTTTAAAAAAAATTGAGTCTGTGACTAGCTACTACTACGTACTCGACGGCAAAAGTAATATTTTGATTCTTAAAATCACTCTTGACCCAAAGTTAACGAGTAATAATTAATTACCAAAGAACCACCCTTCAATGATCGAATCAGCTTGTAATCCCATGAGCTAGGTCGGTAATTCCCCGACCGCCGCATCGGTTGTGGTTCGGGCGGTGGCAGTGGTGACACACATGCGCGCACATATGTCGGAGGTGAGGCAGAAGCAGTAAAGCGGACACGGTCTGCTTTGGCCGAGCCATTGCTCAACACACTGCATGGCGAATAACGTCCGTACAATGCACTCGTACTATTTGCCATTTTCGTTACTAAACTATTATTTACTAACTCTAGCTATGGAATAGTGCTGCAACAGACACTAATTTACTCTCTATTTATAGTGTAGAGCAATATGATGAATTGGCTAGCCGAACCGCGAGAATCGTACGCTACGTTATATGCAAGGTAGGGGCCCGTCCATCTAATTAACGGCCCATGCTGTTTCGGACTATGCCCATATCCCTTCATGTTCAATCATTATCACTTGAAAAAATAGTACAAAGAGAGAGAGAGTATAAATCTTATGTGGAATCAAATTGTTAAGATATCATGTCACCAGCTTCGCAAAGATATAGTAATAAAAGATTCCACCTGTATTTTCAAAGTAGAATACAAATTTTGCATCCCATCTATCCAATCCTTGCTAGATTTATACTCAATTTTTTGAATATGCAATATTGTTCTAAAATAATTGCCAACTAAATTTCACAAATTGTGTATATATATGGAGTCTTGCAGAGATATTTTTGGAAACACAGAAATCTTCGTACTTTCAAAATTGAAGTACGTACCACCTACCACCACAAGTCCCTTATAAACATTGTTGATCCTGTACGTAGTGATGAGCTGGCGCTCATAATATGTATAGCTTTGGATATTATCCTGTACATGCACGCACGCTCTCGAAGAGTAATACATGGAATTCTAAATATATTAACAGCATGTGAGATCTAAAGTATTTTCCACAAAATAATACAAACAAATTACATATTTTTTTTTTATAATGCCTTAATTTATTTCTAAACAATTCCACCTAGCTCAAATAATGAAATTGATAAACCATATATTACAAATCTCATGTGAAGGCAAACAACCAAGGTGCCATCCCACCAACTTCCATGAAAATGAGTTAATTGATGTTTAACAACCAAAATGTGGATCAAGAGCATGTTAACAATTGTTTAGGCCCGCGTTTTTAATAAGTGTATGTTAAATTTGTTGTCCACGTATGCTATTTACAGGTGATGAGCGATTGTAAAACTTTTACGTACAATTAGTAAGGCCCACCACATTTTTAACTACATCAAAATAGTTTACATGTATAGCTAGAGCATATATACTGGCACATTTGTCTATAATTAATGAACATTCTAGTTACTCAAAAAGTAAAAAAATAATAAAAGACATTTTGCTAGCTAGCTAATTTTAATATATAAACGTTGTCTAGAAATGTATAGATAGCATTACTCATATCTATATGTACTCAATTAATTTATCAAGCTATTTGAGAGGTGCAAGTCTAATAAAAAATAATATGTATGAAAAATTTAGCGATTGAAATTATGTTAAATAAAAGTTTGTCAACTCGTACATGTTTTTTTTTTTTAACAAAATGTTATCTGTGCACCCCTTACACAGGGGCTGTATAGGGGTGTACATCTTACACCCTTAATGCAAAGGCTGATGAACTTTTTTGGAGTTTTAATAATGTTTTTTTTTTTTTTTTTTTTTTTAGAGCTTAAGACTTGTTCAAAAAAATTTATTCTTTGCATCCCATATATAAATAGTCACTTTCTCTTACACCAGATTTTTTTGGTTTACTCAGTAACTTGTGGTAATAGCACTCTTTCCTATTGCTATCTTAGTGATCAAAGGTATTACGTTAAGTGTCAATGTAATCTCGATTATCCTCTACCGATTGATGAAGATAGAGAGAGAGAAAGAAAGAGAGATCAATTTGTGGTCCAGGCGAATACTAATTTATTAAACTCTTTATATGGATTGGATATATCATGGAAAAAGGAAAAGAAAAAGAAAAAAGAGATCGAGCATGCACTTACTGTATAAGTCGCTAAGTCGTTGCAAAGCCGAAGAATCAGCGAAGATGATCGAACTAGTTCTGGATAGTTTTCCAATTTTTGTCGCGCATCGATTGTTACCTTCTCGCCTAGTAAGGCGAAGGAATGGAGAAGTATAACATTCCCCGGCGACGACATCCAACCATTTTCCAAATATTCTTGTAATGCCATTTTGCCTCCACTAGAAACACCTTGCATAGATCATGCCACTGAGATAGATTATCCAAAAGGTAACAATTAATTAGCCATTTAATATCTAGTGATTTTCAAATTCTTTGAACATCATTGATCAATTGATCCATTCAACTATAAGTCCCACATTGTATTCAAAAGGTATATAGTAAGATTATTTTGGATCTCAATTCCCTTAAATTTACATTTACCGCTTTCTTAAGGTAAGGGATCGAGCGTATCCCGACCCATTTCGTTAAACATGTGATTTGCCATTTCATTGGTTGTGTTGTATAGAGTGGAATATAGTGTTTTCATGTAATTTGGAAGCCCTTCCATTGCATCATTTTCCCACCTAAAAAAGGAAATGTGATGAAGTTAAATTAGTAGAGAGAACATTAGAGACCAACAAGCTAGAAATAGATTGATAGAGAATTAATGTGTACTACAATGAGCATCTTGGTTAATAGTAAGTTTGTTGCCATGCACAAATGCATGTGTTTCTAATTTGGATATACAAAAAAATTAGCTCATAATTGATACATGTGCTAGCAATAGATTGGTAGCAATGTTGAAAAAGACTATGAGGAGTCAACTTTTGATAGTAAGCCGGCGGCGGGGGTGCCAACTCTTACGAGATCTCACCCCGATTATAGTGAGTGCTTATCCATTGATCTTCCCTTGGAGTAAAGTATTTAAACACCGTTCTCTACTATCTTAAGCTTTTAGAGTACAACGGTTGTTTCACATAGTATCAGAGTAAGAGGTCTTGAATTCGAGTCACGTAGGCTCATAGTATTATTAATTTCCTCCAATTTAATTTAAGTTCACGTCATAGGCCTACAAAAAGTCTCGAGCCCAGACGTGAGGGGGAGTGTTAAGTATAAAAATATTTAAACACCGTTCTTTACTAGCTTACGCTTTTAGAGTACAACGGTTGTTTCACAATACTTACCTTTCAACAGCACTTGTGAAGAGCGCAAGTTCATCTAGGATTCCATAGACATCATAAACATCATCTAAGATTGTAAGGAAAGCCCCGACTTTAGCAAGGCCCTCACGGCAATACCCGAAATGGGGCTCGAATACAACTCCGGTGGCAGAGAAGAAGCACTCTATTATGCGGTCTCTAGCAAAAGCCAAATTTTCGGCGAGAGCCGTATCTTTCCACCACCTAAAGAGCAAATTTGATCATTTTTCCTATAGTTTCCATTTTTAAACTTTATCTCTTACATTAATGCATCTAAATCGTAAATCTTAAACATATTAGAATGATATGTGTGATAATTTAAACTTCAGACAAATAAAAGTGCGTTATTAAAGTTTGTGGAGAAACGCCCCTGAAAGTTGGAAGAAAAAAAAGAAACTATGCTGGCTTATGAATTGAGTTAGCTTCATGATGCCGCACCTTGAGATTCTTTCAAGTTCTTCTTGGTGTATAATTTGCACCCTGTTAAAATCGAGCTTAGCTAGCTGCAAGACTATGGGCTCAACATCTTCATCTCTCTCATATTTGTCTATGTACGATCTCGCCTCTAATCGCGGAGTCCTCCAATGTAGTGGAAGTTCTAGTGCATGAGCCACTTTGGCCTTAAGGTTTGGATCCATGTACGGCTTAAGTTCATTTAGATGCTTGGTTGTGAAAATTCTTACTTCATCCAATATTCTCTCTCCTTCAAAGCCAAGATATGAAGCTTCATATAGAGAGAGAAGTCCCATAATGTCCTCCTTTTGAAGGTAGGGTTTGAAGTTACCCTTGAGATCCATGAAGCCACTCAAGAGATCTATCAAACAATTCAATTATTAGCTAGTCATAGAATGCTCCTCAATAAACATCGATCACAAGATTATTAGGGATTTTTTTTTTTTCATATGCATTTATATAATCGATCCTGCTTCGTATGAGGATCAAGGCCAAGTTGATCAACTAGCTAGTCATAATTAACGAATCTATGAATAGGGCAAGTACATTCAACTTAAGTCGGTATTTATATAATTTATCAGATTCAATACATCTGATATGTTCTTAGTTATTCTGTTCATATCACCGCCTAAACTAAAATAAGACAAGGGTCATTACCTTGGGAGACCGAAAAGCCATTCTCTCGAAGCAATCTAAATAGTAAAGCCATAAAAAAGATATCATTTTCGAAGGCAAATTTTGCTTTGTCAATGGATATTGAGCCCAGAATATTTTCGATCTCCTCCTCAAAGTGATAAGCCATGTCGAGACGTTGCACGGCATCGACTAGCTTAAGCTTAGCCGCTGGTTCAGCTTCCTTGTACATGAGCTGTTTTACATTCTCCTTCAACTTCGCAAAATGTGTGATTTGTGCCTCGCTCTGCTGGATGATTTTGATTATACTTAGAACTTAGAAAGGGATTAGCTTAGTCTTATAGGTATGTACGTGCTAGATGATTTTGCATTATTTTGAAATTAAAGTTTCGGGAAAGTGAAAAATATATATATGATGTTCAAGTAGTTACTAACACATTTACTAAAAGCATGTTTAAGGAGGCTTATTCTAGTAATTAAAAAGAACTGGGCCTAAGCTTAACTAGCTAGGGTGAAAATTAATTTTCATGCCAACAATTAAGTTTTGAAAAATAATAGCTTTTTATTTGAATATTTATACAAATATTCAAAAAGTTGCACAAACACTTTAGTAAAGTTAATTTTTTAATTCATATATACCTGAAAATTTTATTTCCTTGCATTCATTCTCTTGCAAAAGTGCGTAAGAGAGTCCCCTAAAAAGGCATGGGCCTAAATAAACAATAAGAAAATGCCAAGTACACCTACAATAATCTTTAAATGATATGGCATATTTACAAAGGTATATTGACTTGTTTAAAAACTGAAAAATTAATTTTCGATTGCGAATAAAACGAAACTTTTACTTCTGTTTCTTTAGACTAATCTAGGTTGTCCTGATTTTGATGTTTATTCAATATAATTATTATTAGATATTAACTTGTAGGTTACTTATCAAACTGATATTTAAGCATAATTAATGGTCGCGGGACAAATATCTAATAGTTATTTTTTATACCTTATAGTTTGTGGTTATTGAAAAACAAATTGTATATATACCTTAAAACATTTATATATATCTTATTTAATCTATGGCTAACTCAATGCTACGCTTGGATCTTTTAGAGAGAAAGCTGTTTTGAATACAGGCGGATCGACGGCGGAACTAATATTTTTATTCTTAAATACAAGCGAAATGAGTAAAATAAACCCAGAACCAAAGTTACGGATAATATATAGTTAATCACCAAATGACCATCCTTCAATGACCGAATCGAGTTGTGATCCCACGAGCTCGGTCGGTAATTCCCCGACCGTCGTATCGGTGGTGGTGGTGGTGGCGGTGGTGACAAATGTCGGACGCGAGACAGAGGCGGTGCACCGGACCCAATCCGCCGCGACCGAGCCATTGCTCAACACACTACTACTAATCGCCATTTTCATAACTAAACTACTGTTTGATATATAACTCTTAACAGTGGAACTGTACTGCAGAGACTACACAATTTATTATCTATTTATAAGCCAACTCTCTCAGAATGTTAAAAGGTGTAATAAACGTGCGTGGGATTAGTTGGAAAAACATATATAGTACTGAGAAAGAGAGAGAGAGTGTGTACAAATCTCACGTGAAATTAAACTATTAAATGCCATGTCACTGAGTTTCGTGATCAAAAGTATTTTTTTTTTTTTTTTTGAGAAATAGGTAGCAAGCTACCTGCTTCATTCATTAGGGAAATGAATTAGGCTTACATAGTGGAGGCAGCCGAGGCCTCCGGAACCGAACGGGATACAAAAGGAAGACTAGAAGGAGAAAATAAAATAGAATAAAATAAAGAAGAAATAAAAGCTAAACGAGTGAAAAAACGCCGAGAAAGGTCAACTAGCAGTGAAGCATACGCCAGTCTGCCAGCAAGAGTCTAACACGTTCCAGAGCACGGGAAAAGTTCGGCGCCTTTTCTCGGAAAAGTATATCGTTTCTCTCTGTCCAAATGACCCACCAGATGGCAGAAAGAAGAGTTAAGGAGAGGATTCTCTTCTGAGCGTTTAATAGTCTGTAAGATCTTATCCAGAGATCTTTCGCCTCCTCCCCAGGCTCAAACAAAATATCTGATCCGCCTACGCGAAAGAGTAGATATCGAACAAACACGCAGGTGCTCATGAGGTGATCACAGCTTTCGAAGCTAGTGGCACAGAAAACACAGAGTTGTGCGGCAAGCCATCCACGTTTGAACAGTCTGTCAGCGGTCGGGATTCTATTTTGCAGGAGCAACCAAACAAAGATTTTAATCTTGCACGGAGTTTTGAGTTTCCAGATAAATTGCCTCATAACGTCCCGCAGACCGGAATCAGAGAGGAACTGGTAGAGGGATTTGACAGAAAATAGCTGATTAGAGGACCATCGCCATTTAACCATGTCTTGCGTGTGGTTTGGCCGAATGGGTCGCAGCATGTCCTTTAGAAGCAACCATTGTCTGCGGCAAACCTCAGACTGGTGTCCCGAAGCACTCCGGCAAATGTAGCGCCACCGCCATCCATTCTGGTTCCAGCACTGTGCCACTCTGACTCCCTTATTTCGTACATGGTCAAAGATGTCCGGAAAGAGAGTGCGTAAAGGAGTTTCGCCAATCCAGATGTCTAGCCATATCCTGATATCATTGCCACCTCCTAGCTCATAGCTAACTCCGCATTTGAATATATCTCGGCAGGACAGCACTCCTCGCCACCACTGAGAGTAGGGAACAAAAGTTTCGCCCTCGTGTAGAGGCCTGCGTCTTGTGTAGTAAAGGGTTCTGACTAGCTTGTTCCAAGGCAGGCCTGTCTCATTAAAGAAGCGCCACCACCATTTGGAAAGTAAGGCTATGTTCATCGATTTCATCTCCTTTACTCCTAACCCTCCTTCTCTCTTACTTTTGCAAATTGCTTTCCAGTTTACGAGGCAAGCCCCCCCAGTGATTTTGGTGCCGCCTTTCCAGAAGAAGGCCCTCCGCAGAGCTTTGATTCGTTGCAGTACCCACTGAGGGGCTTTGAAGACGGAGAGATAGTGAAGTGGCAGATTTGTGAGAACAGAGAAAGTAAAATAACGCAAAATGTTATTTGTACATTTAAAAAAAAAAAAAAAAAATTGACTGGGCCACATCCCTTCACTTTCAATCATTGTAACGTAATTGGAAAAACATAGTATTGAGAAAGAGACAGAGAAAGAGATCGAGTGGGTACGAATCTCACATGAAACTAAAATATTGTCAACATGTCATGTCTACAAATTTCGTGAAAATAAAACAATGAAAAAATATTCTTTGTATATTAAAAAATAAAGCATAAATTTTACACTACAATTTTATCAATGGACATGATTTAAATTTTAAATTAATTAAAGTGTTAATAGATAAACCGAGTTGAACTAAACCTAATATAATTCTTTATGTTTTTTCTGTCAGATTAGCCAATTATAATGAGAAAAAAATTGTTAATTTTTTAAAATTCACAAATAAAAATATCTTTGTGGTAGTCGCACTGTGAAAGTGATACGTGACAGTACAATAAACCTTACCTACAGGTTTTTTCTCTCATATTTCTAATATTTTTAAATATGCTCCTCTGGTTTGTTACCGTTAAAGAACCGTTAGAGAACTGTTTATATTTTCAATTTTGCCATCACAAATATGTCCCTCCAAAAGTCATAACAGTATAATATAAGAGGGGTAAAAATGTCAAAAACTAATCAGGGTTAAGTATTTAACCTATGCTAAATTTTTCTAACGGATTCTAACGGCAGGGATATATTTGAAAACATCAGGACTTTTGCAGGAATAACATATGAAAGTTGAATTTTGTAGGAATATATTTGTCATTCACTATGTTTGCAGGGACCTGTATGAAATTAACCCTTAAATTTTTTGTGCTCATGATACTTCTTTAGCCGCTATGATACGTGGCAATAGATTGACCTTACGTACAATTCGCCTATAGTCCTTGTAGATTTGCCGCCACACTCATTTGCGCCCTAACCTTATTATTATCCTCACGAAAAAAAAATAATCTAAAATAGCTCTTTAACCTTCCTAGGGATAGCTCGTGAAAGTCATTAAGTTGAGAGTACGGAATTTATTTTTAAAATATTTTAAATACTTTAAATAAAGTATTTGGGACGATCGGAATTTGGAACCGTTCCAACAGTTTCGAATAAGATGGTGTTAGTTTCAACCGTTGCGGATAAGACGAAGATAGTTTAAACTATTTCAGTTGGAATAAGGAACGAGAGGTTGTTTCAGCGGATCGGGAGAGGGATAAAACTGATTTTGTTGGAGGTTAGGTGGTTTCTCAAATATTTTTGTTCTTATTTTTGTGTAAGCTTGAAAGGCTAGCTAAAAGCAGGAACCCAGTTGGTTTTTGTAAATTCATTCTAGTTAGAGAACCAAAATAAAGTTTTTCCACCTAAAACGTTGTGTTTCTTGTGTGTTTCATCTCTAATATAATTTCAGGTGTCCTTCAAAAAGGCACTGCGATATTGCTTCCTCCTCTTCTGACGGATTAAACAGAGCTGATCATTGATTTGCGAGTTCTATTATTAAAAATAACTTAAAAGTACGGAAGCCTCTATTAAGAGGAATCCATATAAATACACAATTTGCGAAATTTAATTGGCAATTATTTAAGAAAATACTGCATTTTCAAAAAAAAAAAAAAGAGTATAAATCCAGGATGGCTTGGATGGATATGGGCACAAAATTTGCATTCTAATTTGAGAATACAGGTAGCATTTCTCGTTACTTTATCTTCATGTAAGTCGATAGCATGACATCTTAATAATTTGACTTCACATGAGATTTGTAAACACACACTCTCTCTTCCCCCCTCTGTTTTTATTTGCACAACGTTTTCAAGTACTATAAGGATTGGAAACGAAAAAACAGCAGGACCCCTAAATGGAGGGAGCCTTACCATTTATTGTAATTTCTGACTAGAACTATAACATGCGTGGCATTTTGATTTTCAAATTTTAATTATAAATTGTACTAGCTCGAAGTATGAGGTATGTGACATTTTCTTCCTTGAACTTTTTGAATTATAGCAATATTGTGATATCCTAGTAGTTCCACATCGGATAATGTGGGAGAGTGTGATGGGTTTTTAAGTGACGGACACACTAGTAATAATAACTGGGCCTAAGTATTTTGAGCCGATGGTTTGAGCCCAACGATTTATTATTGTGACGCCCCAACTTTCCAGGGGGTCACCCATCCTAGGACTACTCCCTTTCTAGCACACTTAACTCTCTCAACCTCTTCGGTCTATCCACCACCGAAAATGCTTAAGCCAGGTTGAGAGTTCGGGTCGTTACATTTGGAAATGCTTAAGCCGGGTTGAGAGTTTAGCCCTATTATATCTCATATATAGATATTGCCTGATAAATCTTGGGTTATGGGTGTGATTGGACCGGGCTGACGAGGAGTCAGGACCTAAACGAACGAGGGAAGTATGTGATATCACAATAGTCTCACATCGGATAATGTAGGAGAGTGTGATGCGTTTATAAGTGACGGACACACGATTAATAATAATAGAACTTAAGCATTTTGGGCCCAACGAGTTATTATTACTAGCGGGTCGGATCGTTATAAATATCATACTTGATCCAACAATAATTAAAATACTAAATTATTTCGATATTAGTAATTAATTAATATTTATTAAAAAATATTAGGTTGTACAACTTAATTGTAACAATTCAGAAAGTTTGAAAACTAAAATATCACATACCTCAAGCTAGAAATTACAACTAAAAATTGCAACAAATTAAAGTTCATTAGCTAAAGTGTCATGCACCTCATAGTTCGAGGACGTAATCTTGATTTCATGCATGAGATATCTTGGTTTAGCATATATGTACATTATGTCACGCTCCGCTTTCCACTAGCGACCGTCCAAAATGTTATAATCAGATTAACTAACAAGATTATTGATTAAACCAAAATCTTAAGGAGTGTCACACATTATTTGCTTCGTGAGGATACCATGCCCAGGGACCACTTGAATCTAATGACATAGCTTAGATTAATGCAAATGTTAGGGTCGCACTGATATCTCATTAATTCCACGCGCATCTCTTTTATTTATTAAGGTATGGGATGTGTTAATTTAAAGCCTAGAACACAACCTACGGGAACGAAAATCTTATAGGAATTATATAGTCCCAACATAAGATATATGGCACAGTGTTTATCACCCCATCAATTCAAATCTTAAATTACGTAGTACGAATGGCATCTTCTTTTCTTTTCTTTTCTTTTTTTTAAAAAAGAGAAGTTTAATTTGTTTAAATATATATATCGATTATAGCCACGTAATGTAGACGGACCGCTAAGTCTTTTCTCCGGATAAAATAAATTACTACTTAATTGGAAAACATTATCGTAAAACCTATTTTTGAATAAATTATTATGAAAAATTTTGACCGCTAGGACCTTACCATGAGTCAAAAGTTAACGTATACTCAAATATAAACGATAAAAGATTATTATTATTGTTATTAGCAGATAACTTATTCCGTTATCTAAACAGATCGACGACCTAATGTTTAGAGATCTCAGTTAATTACTAGTACAGGTGCATGTATTGGACGGCACACGCGGGAAAAGGACAAATGAGAATCTTCAATTCGTACCAAGGAGAGAGACAAGTGAGAATCTGTTGTTCTTCTAGTAGAAGGCTAGGAACATAGCCTTTTCATATTAGGGCCAAGAGATATATAGGGTTGGCAAATGAGCGAGCTGGCTCGTGTTCGACTCGATATTCAGCTCGCTCAAGCTCGACTCGAAATTAAATGAGTCCAGCTTGAGCAGAAAAAAAATAATTCAAAATTTATTTCAAAGCCGAGCGTGAGTATTAATTACTGGGCTTGCTCGAATTAGCCTCGAAAATTCCGAATATATATATAATTGACAAAGGTTAAGAAAATTAGCTATAATATAATATGATAGCTATCGAATTAATACCACAAAAACTACTTTAGAAATAATCTCTCGGTATATTCTTACCTTTGGTTCTATAATTTTATAATTTTTTTTTTCTTTTTTGGCAATGGAAAAAAAAGAAGAAGCCTGTAGTAGACCTTTAAAACCCCGACTCACCTGCGATGGCATGACTAACAGACATCTGACCAGATTCACGAAAATGCAAATTTTATAGTAACTTACAGCAAAATTATTAGTCAAATGATTAATTTTAGCATTTAAAATTAAATAATGGACATACAAATTGAACAAAGGTTGGATCATTCTAGAACTTCTTTCCCTTCTTTTTTTTTTTTTTAATCAAAGAGTTGATTGGATGGAAAAATACTAATGAAAATATTGCTTTCTATAAATAAAGATTCCACAGTACTACTATTGTTTTCAAAGTGACCAATCACAAACTTTGTAATTTTGGATTCTTGCTAAGTGTTATACAATGTAGAACACTGGAAGCTTGGTTTATAGTAACCACAACCATTCATTAAAAAATTTAGAAAAAATTTTAAATACCACCTCTGTGGTTTCGTACTTTTTTATTTTAGTACCATGTGGTTTAAAGTGTATCACTTTAGTACCCTGTGGTTTTGTTTTTCTTTTTTTATTGTTCATTTCGTTAATTTTTTCGTTAAATTATATAAAAAAAGCTTCAGATAATCCACCTCTGGTTTATCGAATATTTACTTTAGTACCCTGCGGTTTTCACTTTCTCACTGATCTAACGAAAAAATTAACAAAAGAAACAACGAAAAGAGAAAAATAAAATCACATGATACAAAAGTGATACACTTTAAACCAACCGCAGAGTACTAAGTAAGAAAGTGCGAAACCACAGAAATGGTATTTGAAGTTTTTCTAAAGTTTTAAAATAAAAAATAAAAAATCTATTGACTCTCCATTTCTCTCAATCATTTTCATTCTGGTACGAACTTCTATTTGCCATTGGCTTAAAAAAGAATCCAAACTACAACCTTTCATTGTGTTGTTCGAAGTTTATTGGATGCAGGAAAATTATTTTAAGTGCCACTAATAATATGTGACCTAAAATTAAACTTTGTGGGGAAAAAAATTGGGTATCAGTAGCTGAAATTATTATATGAATAAAAGGCTGAAAATAAAATGTTGTGAACGATGTTCGTAATCTAAAAGTTTTGAATATTTGAGATGAGAATTAAACTGGGTTGAGATATTTGCTACTGCAAAACAAAGAAATGTGTTGAGTTTTGTTATTAGACGAGTACTAGCAAATAAGAAACAAATATGCATTTTCAGATAAGATTTAAGAACCCCAAATGCAGGATTTTTTTTTTCTTTTTTTTCATTCCTACACTAATGCAGGAAAAAAAAAAAAAAAAAAAATCTCACACATGGTTAAATGGTTAATATAAGTGGTCGGTTGAGACTAGAGGTAGCAATTAATTCAGCTCGCTGTTCCCGAGCCAGCTCGTGTTCAGCTTGAAATGAGGTCGATATCAAACCGCTCGTTTAGTAAACGAGCCGAAAACGAGCTAATTTTTTCAGCTTGTTTAATAAAAGAGCCGAACACGAGCTGGGGTCAACTCGCTCGTGTTCGGCTCGATAACCGCTCGATATATATATTTAATATTTATATTATTTATATTGTTTATATTTATATATATAAATAAATAATTATATATATAAAAATAAATTTTTATTATTTGATTTTTATTCCAACCTAAATTAAAGCCCAACTCAATTATAAAAAGTCAATTTATGTGTAAAGTTTCAACTATTAGATCAAAATCTAATGGATAAGATCTCATAAATATATTTTCTATGTATATATTTTTTCTAATCCTTTTAATTTGTTGTTCGTGAGCCAGCTCGTGTTCGGCTCGTTAATAAACAAGCCGAACACGAGTTGAATTTTTCGGCTCAATACTTAAACGAGCCAGCTCGTGTTCTCATAAACGAGCCGTTGACACTCCTAGTTGTGACAAACTAATTATTTTTTACATGATATGCTTTGCAAATCGCAATGTAACATCAGATGCTACTCCCTTCAGTTATTTTTTAAAGAAATGAACTTATCTAGAAATGTGAAGCAATTAGACATCGAAACTCGATCTTGAAATTTTTAATACTAGCTATCAAACTACTTGTCACTTGCGTTAGGGACGATCGGTTCTGGTGTTCAAGTGTTATGCAACTAAATGCACCACTTGTGCGCACGCACAAGAGAGAGAGAGAGAGATTAATTTACCTTTTCATCTCATTGTCTAGCTGTTTCTTAGTAAGAAAATAGTGATACCAGAGTTGAAATTTTACAGCATCAGAGGAATTGCGGCGTAAAAACAAAAGAAACAGAAAAAACAAGAAACAAAAATCACTACGAAATTTTATTGGAATTTTTCACGGAAACAGGAACAGAACAGTCATACAGTAAATTATACTACGAGTTTGCTATTGAAGAACTCTCGGATACAACCGATGATTCATAGATCAAATTGCAAACACACACCGGCGGAGATACAACTCGCCTTAGAACAGGCATACGCAGGAAACACAAACTACTTTATTCATCTGATCTTAAATATACACGACAAAAGCACCCAGTCGCGAATCTAAACTTCAAAGCTTACATATATGTAAATTACGCGCCGACACGCAGAAGCGTTTGTAAGTTGCTCAGAATCCATGTATCTTGATCTGATCCTTCTTCACGATACCGGCCTGGACCAAACAAAAGAGATCGGGAATCAGCATCAAACAGAGAAAAGAAGATCGATCAAGCGGTTTTCACCTTAGCACCCTGAAATATTGGTGAGCACAACCCTTAAACTACAATGTTTCATCGCTTCTCCTTTTGTCATGGTTTTATTAGGCGATACGTATTATTACTTCAATTACAAATCAGCATGGTGAAATATGGGTTCTATTATTTCAGCTAGACAATGTGAAAACCACGAGATTTGTAGGGAGTTTCCTGTATTTTTAGCCTCTTTGATGGGTATAAGCACCTGAACTAGGAACGTGGCAACATTTTTACGTTGATCCCCTTGAAGTTGAATAACCTGCGAACAAGGGTTACTGCTCGTCACTTACAAGTAGAGAGTATGGGATTTTAGGTGAAATGATGCATATAGGTATATCTACACATACCTGGCCCAACTCGGGATCCTGGACGACAGTACCATTGCAGCAGAATTCCTTCTTGAGATCCTTGAGGATCTTGGTGTAGCTGAACTCCTTCTTCAAGCCCTGAACGGTCGTCAGGCTCTTCCTCCCGTTGCGCTGCTGTGTCCGCACGTGCACGTACTCCTTCGACCCAGCACCAGAGTCCTCAGCATTTGCCTCGGCAAATGGGTCTACCATGACAGTAAAGCAAAAAATATACACATGATTTAGCACAAACATCTTTAGGAATTTCGATAAATTTAGTTCTTCAAGTCTTAAGAAGCAACGCTGAGAAAAACATTGTACATGAACATCACTAATCGGTTATTCAAAATTTCCAATAAAGTACATACCAAAGGCAGTGGGAGTCTGGAGGTCGTGATCAGACATGAAACTTGGCAGTTAAAAGTTGAGACGAAACTAATCAAGCTTTTACTCGGACTTCTGTTACGATGCGCCAAAAACTGCATGGAAAATCATGATTACTCCCTATTATACAAAAGAATCACATACAAGTATACGAATCACATACAACGAAATATGATAATAGCACGTTTGCTTGAATAAGTATATAACTGGACAATCTATTCAAAAAGCAGAATTATCTATCATTGGATAGTATGTGTGATGATTTACTATCCGAGCATGTTGTGATATTTTTAAAAGAACCAAAAAATCTAGCCCTTCAAGAGAAACAGGGATAAGAACAACTATAGAAAAACCAAGCCTTGTAGTACAAACAGAAGAAGAATGGCATAACCACAACTGTGACATGAAAATTTGACTTATTTGGAGACCAAAATTGAATGTTCCAAACCAAAATATTTCAGATTCGGCAAATAAATGAATCTAATCCAGCTAACAATTGAATCAAACAAAACAGAAACAAGCACATATAACAATAAATATGATTCTAAAGAGAGAATTTTACTGGCCGCCATCCAAGTGGCAAATTGGTTTCAATTTAAGCCAGAAGCTGATGTTGCACAAGTCCTTATGCTAGTTGTTCAGATCTTAAAAGCAAGAAATAGGTATTCTAAAAGAAGAGATAAAGAGGGATTACTTTGTATTACAAAGAATTACAAGAAAGTTGAGAATAGTTAGCAAGCCAACAACAATTACCCACGAAGGTAGCTTTCAGCAGTCAGAAAAATATATACAATACTACATGTACCCTCCCTTAAGGGTGTGTTTGTATCACCGAAAGTGGAGAGGGATGAAGTGGTTATCGGCCGTAAATGCCCACTTTCGTTGTTTTGTTCACCATAACTTCATTTTCAGTCGAAACTCAAACTCCCGAAAATACCATGATTGACTTCAGCCCATCCCGGGTGAAAGTCAATACAGTAAGAAAGAGTGAGGGAAAAAAAAATTTAAACATTGAGAACTTCAGCTTTTTCGCCATTCACTTCCTGCCAAGAAAGAGCAAAACTGAAGGAACTTCAGTTCCACAACTATAGAAACAAACAACGGAAAAGAAATAATTTACTTGAACTCTAGTTTACCCAAAAATCTACTTCAACCTAACTTCACTTCCGATCAATGTTTGAAAAGGCGCGAGGCGCAAAAAGGCGCAAGACTCTCTTGGAGCCTAGGCGCGAGGCGCACTGCGAGGCGCGCGCCTCAAGAAGGCGAGGCGCACATTTACTAAAATTAATTTAATTTGATGTTCTACATTAAAAAACCCCAAAATAATCATACAAAAATAAAAATAACTATCAAAAGTAAAGAAAACACATGCAAACTTGAAAACTTCTGCAGCAGATTGCTTTCTTTCCGCCTCAAGAAGGCGCGCGCCTCATGCTGGTTCTTGTCTCCTTGCTGCCGCTGCTCCTGTTTTTGCTCCCGCTGCAACTTGAAAACTGCTGCAGCAGGTTGCTTTCTTGCTACGACGGCTGCTGCTTGCTTGTTCCTGCTGCCAGCAATGGCTGATGTTGCTGCTGGATGCCCACGGACAGAGAGATAGGGGAACACGAGTGGGAGAGGAGAGGGGCGGAAGAATTGGAATTCACTAGGGTTTTTTGGGGGTTTCTTTTAGGATCTTTTAATTATCTTATCGGGTTAAAATATAAAACTTAAATCCGAAACCCAACAATCCCGAAACTTGGATCCAAAAACCCTATACTATTAAATATTGCGAGGCGCGCGCCCGAAACCCAACAATCCCGAAACTTGGATCCAAAAACCCTATACTATTAAATATTGCGAGGCGCGCGCCTCGCCTGAGGCGCGCGCCTCAGCAATAGCGCTGCGCCTCGCTATTGCTGAGGCGCTGAGGCGCGCGCCTCAGGCGCGCCTTTTCAAACTATGCTTCCGATAAAACAAAGTGGCCCTTAACGAAACTGGCAGCCGAATGAGCCAACAGAAGAGGGTAATCCTTTCAAATGGAGTATCAGCTAAGGTGATCAATTTATCTATGTAGAAGTACACGCCCCATAAACATGTAGGGTATTTGTGTATGACTACAATAATGCAAAATGAGCTTAATAAGCCACAGGGACAGATCAAATAAGCCGCTAAAGAAGGGCACAATCAAGAATAAAAAAAAAAGTGTGCCATTAACCAAAAGATCTCGTTGAATTGTTGACTGAGATCCCTAGAAAGAACTAATTTCATCACAAAGAGAACCAGAACAAAGAAAACACCAAAAGTGCCCATTTTGACTACGGAAAAAAAAATACCACCTTTAGATCTCAAGTTCACAGCTTGATACTATACCATGAGTTATATGAATAAATGGTTGCGGTAATTAAGGCAATACGATTCGCTAATCTTGGCATTTGCAAATAAGACATATAGTGATTAAGAGAATTACATAAGGATATTTCTATAACAGATAAAGGTACTCAGATTAAACAATAAATTTAGCGATAATCATTAATTCTCATCTCAAAAGGAGACATAACAAAACCCTAATTGAAGCGATCCCATCTAACAATTTGATTCAGAACCCATCGACTACAATATCTATCAAAATTAATTTTTTTCATCAACAAGACGTTCGAACTCTAGAAATCGGAAACCGGATCAAGCACGACAAACAGATCATAGATTAAAAAAAAAAAACAGAAAGAATACCCTAATTGAAGCGATTCTCATCAATTCCCTTCTCACAATTTGATCAATAACCCACCAATTACAAAATTGATCAAAACTAAATTAAAAAAAAAATCAATAACACATTTATTCAAACGCTAGAAATCGGTAGGAACGGATCAAGCACAACCCAAAGATCATAAATTTAACGAGAGAGAGGATTCATCACCTTTGTTTAGGTTCCGAGAAACCCTAGCGTCGAATCGAGAGAGGATAAGTTTTCGCCCAATGCGTCTCCGGAGAATGCGCTTTTGTATGGTCTTCGTTTACTTTTCGCGTCTCTCCCTCTGTAATTAACTATTTATACACAGAGCCCTAAGAAAAAGGCAAAATTTACCGAGGGCCACCACAAGTATGAACTATTTTGCAACAGCCCCTTGTATTATAATTTTGTATTATTTATTGGTAAAAATATACGGAACTTGTTGAGCTACGAACCATTTTGAGTTTACTATCCAATATTTTAAAATTTTAATTTTATTATTTAATTTTTTAATTTGCTTAATTTGAATCAGTCGAGGACACCTTGACTTTAAAATTTAAATACGTTATTTTTTTACAGATTTAATTAGTATATTTTATATAATTCTTAAAAAAATAAATTTATTAAAGTATAAAATTAACTTAAATTTTAAAGTTAAAGTGTCGTTGACTTACTCAAATCCAATAATTTGAAAGGTTGGATAGTAAACTCAAAATAGTCTAAAGTTCAAGTAAATTTTGTGTGTTTTTACCTATTCGAACTTTTGATTTTTACGCTTAATTCTTTAACATCTAATTTTAACTAAAGTTTTTGCTGTCAAAACCTTTATTAATTTAATAAAAGCATCATGTATCAAGTCATGTAATGCTATCCAATGTGTTGATGTAATTATAGTTATTACTATTTAGTTGATAGCTAATAGAGTTATTAAATAAAAAATTATTAATTAATTTAAAAAGTTAAAAGACTAGTGATGAAAAAGGAGAAAGTTTGAGGGCCTATTTCAAATTATCCTATAGAATAGTAGTCTTCGTGGATATAGGTCTTCGAAAAAAATTAACCGCTATCAAGCACCCGATTCGCCTACCCGTTAATTCAGACCGTAGGATTAAGATCGTACGGTCGGTGAGCATCACGATTCACCGACATTACGTGGAGAATCCACTCACCAATGGAAAAGGGCCCGTATTCTTCTTTTATGCGGATTCCGCATAGTGGTTAGCGGATCCCCGAATATAGCAACAATTAATCGCTATCGCACAGTCGAGGGTAGGGCTGGCAAATGAGCGAGCCGGCTCGTGTTCGACTCGCGTTCGGCTCGATATTCGGCTCGTTCAAGCTCGGCTCGAATTAATTTCAACAAGCTTGAGCCTAAATTTAGACTCCAAATTAATTTCAAGCCAAGCTTGAGTATTACTGGGCTCGCTCGAATTAGGCTCGAAAAGCTCGAAATATATATATATATATATATATATATATATATATATATCTATATATATAGAGTCCGGCTACTATACTCTTATGAGTACGATCGTCTTCGTACTCACAAGTTGTTTTCGATGACAGAGCTTCCGAATCGACGATCCATTCCGTTAAACATTATCTAGAGCATTTAAAACCTCTAGAAATTAAATTTCATAAGTTTTTGACATCATTTACCTTATGATCAAAAGATCTCAAAATTGACAATTTTTAACGGCCGGTATAGGATACTTGCTAGTTTAATGGTGTAAAAGAATCGAAATCGGTTGAGTTTTTGATAGAAAATTCTATTCACTATCTAGATAAAGATCAATAACTCCGATCTTAAATTGAAATATCCGATCATCCATTTTTAGGACGTCGTTCGATTTTGACCGTTCATTTTATGCCCGCTTGATGGACTTTATTATAATTTCGAAAAATTACGAAATTTATTTTCTAGAAGTTTCAAATACTCCAGATCATATTTAACGGTGCGGATCGTCGATTCGAAAACTCCATCATTGAAAACAACTTATGAGTACGAAGGGTTCTATACTCATAAGAGTATAGTAGCCCTACTCTATATATATATATATATATATATATATATAATTATGCTACTATACTGTTAATAGTATCAACCACTTGCTATTAGGTTTTCGATTCTTGGATGAAGGGATGTGCGGTTAAAATGATAGTGATCCCCTAAGGTTGAGTGGATAGTTAGTTGAATAGTATGATCTAATAGGTGGAAATGGTTAAAGGAGTAGATCCGACGACACAAATTTTGATAGCACCAAACGTTTGGTGCTATCGATAGCATAGTAGCCGGACTATATATATATATAGTCCGGCTACTATACTATCTATACTATCGATAATACCAAGCGCTTTGTGCTATCGAGTTTTCTGTCATTAGATCTACCTATATATATAGAGTCCAACTATTATACTATCGATAGTACCAAGCGTTTGGTGCTATCGATTATTTTGCCGTTAGATCCACTCCTTTGGCCATTTCCATCCGTTAGATCATACTATTCAACTAGTCACCCACTCAACCCTAGGGGGCTACTATCATCCTGACCGTACATCCCTTCATCCAAGGGCCGAAAATCTAATAGCAATCGGTTGGTACTATTAATAATATAGTAGCCTAATTATATATATATATATATATATATATATATATATATATATATATATATATATATATATATATATATATATATATATATATATATATGTTAGGGCTATTATACTCTTACAAGTATATAAATTTTCGGTCGTTAGATGAAGGGATGTGCGATTAGGATGATAACGGTCCCCTAGGATTGAGTGGGTGGTTGGTTGAATAGTGCATGATTTAACAGATAAAAATTGTCAAAAGATAGATCTAACGATAGAAAACTTATGAATGGGTCTATACTTATAAGAGTATAGTAGTCGAACTCTATATATATAATTATATATAATATATATTTTGTATTTTAATCATATGTATATAGAGTTTGGATTGGGCCCACAAAATCAAACCAGCAAAATTCTACTCTAATTGCTCTTTCTTTCTTTTTCATTTGCTCGCATAATTACTTTTCCTAATTTTTTTAAATATTATAATATCGTATTTCATGCATTCATTTTGTATGTTGAATTATTAGATATTTTTTACATTAAATTTTAGATAATGTTTTATAAAAATTAAACTATAGATTGCACGATGTTAAGAATTTCAAGCGGCTCGTTTAGGGCTCGAGCTTGCTCGACTCGAAGTTAGGCTCGCTCGAGCTCGGCTCGAATTAATTTCAAACCAAGCTTGAGCCTAAATTTAGGCTCGAAATTAATTTCAAGTCAAGCTTGAGCTGAGGTAAGCTCGCTCGAGCTCGGCTCGTTTCCACCCCTAGTCGAGGGTATAATTCAAGCACGTGAGTCACTTGGCTAATTTTTTTTTTTTTTTTACTTTAGTATAATTTTGTTTTTACTTCTCCATAAAATAGTATCTAATTATTTTGAGGGTCTATTCCAACTAAAAACTCACTCCAATTAATTAAAATGAAAATGGATCTCAAAATTTAGCATCATCACCAGGATAACCTATTCTCAGCTACATAGCTAACAACATCAAAACTAAAAAAAAAAACCCAACACAACTATAAATAAATATCTAATTAAAGGAAAAAAAAAACATCTTATTCTCCATTAAAGGAAAATTCGCAAATAATTCACGAATATATTTGGTTGTCCAAATAACTCTCCGAAAAATAATTAATTTATGAATTTATACTGTTAAACATTTACAGTTCTATAAATGTATTTACATCTCATTACGATATTTTTCAAATTTTCTGATTTTTCTCTAAAACTTCCAAATTTTCTACGTTGTCAAATTTAATCTGCATGCCAAAGTTGTAACAAATGCAAGTTTTTTTAATAATTATAATAACTGAAACATCACAGTTTACATAGCAACATCTAGCTATTAGAATTTAGGGTTAATTGCATACAACTCCCTGTAAACATATCGAATAGCTAATATATCCCTACAAAGTTCAATTTTTTATTTTTATCCCTACAAAACTCCAGTGATATTCATATTTGTCCATCTGGTTTGTTACCATTAGAGCACTGGTTATTTTTTAACAGCAGTTAAATGAAATAACATTTTTGCCCGTACAAATATATATCCCTCCAAAGGCCCCAACTGTTAGAACTATGAGAAATATCCTCCCAAAAAAGTATTTTATCTGATAATATAAGAGAGATAAAAAGATCAATTTAACTCATTCACTAACCATGGTTAACTATATTTTTCTAACGGATCCTAATTATAGGGGTATATTTGAAAACGGTAGAATTTTTGTAGGGATAAAAAAGTTGAACTTTGTAGAAATAAATCTGCTATTCGATATGTTTTCAAAGAGTTGTATGCAACTAGTCCAAGAATTTATAATTTAGTGCTTCGAAACACAAAATTTGTACATTATTGATCAAACAAGCAAAATACATGCATACAAACATAAAGCAACTCTATTGTATTTTGTCCCTCTACACATAATTTATATCTTAGGTCCATGCACTATAATTATTAATACACCAATACCTCATCTAAAATCTTTCTAATTATTATTCAGTATCTGCATAAAGATCCTGAACAATAATTCTCACAGCAATTGGAATCCTCACAGTGTGTTTGTCACCATCATACCATGTTAAGCTCCCAAATGTATAATCCCCTTGAACTTTATGTTTAGGTACAAATGTCACCTTAAAACTATGCACTCTCTTAGTTGCATTGAACACAAGCACATTTGGGTCCAATTCCAATCTTACCCCTGCTGGATCACTTATCATAGCCTTGTACACTGCATCCTCTTTGCCCACATTGGTAATTGTCCTCCACACTTCAGTTGGGGTGTTTTTTAGGTTAGGGATGGAAATGGAGGGTAGGTTAAGGAAATAAGCAGGGATTAGTGGTGAGGAGCAAATCTCGAATTGCTTGATGGTGCAGTTGTAGAACTTGTAGTAATCTTTCGCGTCGATGTCGTAGATAAGGCCCGGGTCGGCCGCCTTCTCGGGGTTTATGTGCCCGCCACCGTAGTCGAAGGGGTCGGCGATCTTGCGAGGGAGCCCCTCCGCGAGGATCGGCATGCCATACTTGTCGGTCGTCGATGCTTGAGCCATGTCAATTATTAAATAGAAGATTATAAGAGGATTTATTTAAAAAAGTAAAAATATAGAGAACTTATCTGAACTACGGACTATTTTAAGTCGACTATCAAAAATTTTTCAAAATTTTGATTTTACTATCTCACCTTATAATTTGTTTGATTTGAGTCAGTCGACGGCACGTTAACCTCCTAATTACTTACTTAGATGAATTTATGATTGCGAGAATTGCGTAGAGTAAACCAACGAAATCTGTTAAGATAAATAGTATATTCAGATTTTAAAGTCAATATATCGTTGACTGACTCAAATCAAAAATATATTGAAACGTTGCAATCAAAATTTTAAAATGTTAGATAGTCGACTCAATATGATTCATAGTTCAGAAAAATTCTGTTTATTTTTATCTTAAAAAAGTTAAAAAATGAAAAATTGGACATTGAGAACTAACCAGTGGTTACAAGTGCTGATTTTATGGCTGCAGGAGACCAATCAGGATGCAGGGATTTTAATAAAGCAACCACTCCAGAAACATGTGGAGTAGCCATTGATGTTCCTGATCCAAACATGTATGAATTTAGGTGTGCTGCTAAGATATTGACTCCTGGGGCAGCAATATCAGGCTGTTTGATTGGAGAAAAAAAATAATTAAGAATTAATCATAGTTTTGATTGCGTCAAATACTGAACTATCCATCACGTCATTTTATTCCATCTCAACTTTCAATCTAAATTATTATCTGGCTTATTCCACCACATACCAAAGATTAGTTTTAAAACCATTTCTATCAGATCGATTTGGTAAGTAATAGAGTATCAGAACAAGATACATGCATGTATGGTCTACGACTGAGGTGGTGGATCAAGACCATAAAATTGTAAATTCTCAATGATATGGATTTAGGGGTAAAAATCCAACTCATTGTTCCCGAGGTAGCTCATGTTCGGCTCGAAATGAGCTCGACATTGAATCGCTCGTTTAGTAAACGAGCCGAACACGAGTTGAACTTTTCAGTTCGTTTAATAGACGAGCCGAACACGAGCCGGAATCAACTCGCTCATATTCGGCTCGATAATAGCTCGAATACATATATTTTATATTTATATAATTTATATATTATATATTTATTTATATAAATAAATAATTATACATATATATAATACATATTTTTATTATTTAATTTTTAGCTCAATCTAAATAAACTCAATTATAAAATGGTCTATTTATATATAAAGTTTCAATCATTAAATCAAAGTTTAATGAGTAAGATATCAAAAATTTATTTTCTATATATATAGGCTATGGCTACTATACTCTCATAAGTATAGACTTCTTTGTACTCCTAAGTTTTCGGTCGTTGGATGAAAGGATGTGCAGTTAGGATGATAGTGATTCCCGATTAGGATGATAGTGGTCTCCTTGGGTTGAGTGGGTGGTTGGTTGAATAATATAATCTAACGGATGAAAATGGTCATAAAGATAAATCTAAAAGCCGAAAACTTATGAATACAAAAGGGTCTATACTCATAAGAGTATAGTAACCGGACTCTATATTTATATTATTTTTAATCCTTTTAACTTATTGTTCGTGAATCAGCTCATATTCGGCTTGTTAATAAATAAGCCGAACACAAGCTGAATTTTTCGGCTCGATACTTTAACGTCCCCTGTGCGTGTTCAATAATTGTACCTTAAGTACTGTAGGGAAGTGTACGGATGGCCCCCTGGAGGAGAATGCTGCTACCTTTGGGGCCAACACTTCTTCGCCAATAGTAATTGTAGTCGGCTTGATCATCACCTTCGGTGAACTGTTTGATTCATCAAAGTAAATTTACACAAGAAAATAACTTAAAAGTATTAACATTAAACTAGTCTCGCGCGAACTACTTATATATGTAATGATTTCGAAGCACTATGCTTATAAGTTCTCGATAACTTTATACGTAAGTAGTAGATTTCCAAGTATCAGATTAAAGCTTCTACGAGCAAAAGTTTTGACTCATTCTTTTTGTCAAACGCTCTATAAATTGCGATACAGGTAAAAGAAGAAATAGAAGTTAGGCCGAACAGGCTTTTGAAGCCTTGCCTTTCAGTGATCATGTAACTTCCAATTTGCGACGCGATGTCGAGGTCTATGAGAACACAAGGGATCCCGCAGCCTGCCGTCGACCCTAGGTAATTTGTCGTGTGCTGGGCGAAAATAAGGCCGGCGCCGCCACCGTTATACACATTCGACGCTGCGATGGAGAAGAAGCTTTCGGGCGGAGCAAAGAGAGCGTCGGTAACGCACAGGACTACTTTTCCGGTGATATCCGTGCCGTTCAAGGCGTCAGCGGCGCAACTTGAGAAAAGAATAACGGTGTGGTGATGTGAATGAATGCTCAGAATACATATATAGATATGTAATTTACAAAGAAATTAAACAATTATTGTAGTTAGCATCATACAAGCCACCGTAAACTAGCTCTTTAAAGTTGCTCCCTGATGATGATTTGTTCTTTGACTCGTGATAAATGGATTGGCCCTGCAATTTTGTATGATTAGAATTATATCATATATTATGTCACTAAATTTATGGTATCATAATAGATAAAAAGCAACAAACATATGACAAAGAATATATCATTGTAGCATGTTTAATGTAGGTAACTCATACATGATCTTTTCCTTTTTCCTTTTTAGAAAAAAAAAGAAACAATTGAAACAAATGTATATTTTATGGTATTCACTCTCTTTTTTGAGTGGAGGAATATTCTATGTTGATATCGATCCTTTAAATTTCATGTATTTATTGCACATACTTTAACATCAAATTAAATCCTTCTCGTTTAGAAGAAGTAAAAGATTGGTTAGTTAAGTAGATTAAGATAGTGAGTTTTTGGTCAAACATATATAATAAACTCAAAATTATATTTTGTTTTGTGCAAGAACCACTTGCAAGCTTATAATAATATAAGTTGACTTTATAACAAATCGAAAGCAAATAAAAGTTCAAAAAAAAAGGAAAAAAAAAAAACAGCTATGAATTAAGTGGTTCCATACCACCAGATTCTGATTGTTTCCGAGCGTAATGAAGGTCGGAAAAGATCGATCGATCGTGCTCGCAGCAACCGTTATCACCCAAGGAGCTGTGTTTCTTATACTTTGCGGCTGGGGGCCGATGTTTCCCCCGGCGTAAACGACCGTGATCCCTTTTTCCACCGCATGCAACGCGCCGAATGAGTCTTCGTCCGCTACAAGAGACAACGACAGTATGTCCACCCCATCATGTATTGCGTCATCAATCGCCGCCAGTACCGTAGCACTATTTCCGGCCCCCAGACCCCGACCGGTCCCCCATACCGCTTTATATATAGCCAACCGGGCACGGGGGGCGCCCCCCCTGGCCCGCCCAGTTCCCAGGTCATTGAAACTTGCTTTTTCTACTAGTGAGCCGGCCGCGGTGGAGGCGGTGTGGGTTCCGTGCCCGTTCTTGTCCCTGGGGGACAAGTAATCCATCTTAAGATTCTGCTGGTCGACCCCCGCGGTGTAGAACCGAGCTCCGATGATCTTCCGACTGCAGTTGTTCGCCCCCCATGCCTCTCCTAACTGGCACACTCCTTTCCATCGCGACGGTATCGGACCGTATCCTTCGTCGCTGAAGCTCTTCGATTCGGGCCACACACCTAGAAGTAGTAACAAACGTTTAGTGATACTTTTCTTTTCGGTCAGTAAACTGTTTTCTGTCTCTTTTACGTTGAACCAAACACCACAACGACCGAAAGTTCAAAGGAACACTGAGGACTAACCGGAATCGACGACACCGATGATCACATCTTCACCGTAATTGCTCTTCGTAAGGAGTTCGGGCGGATGCGTATAATCCAGGCCCAGGAAATCCCAGCTTCGAGTCGTCGACGTCTTATATTTCCGACTAGGCTTAACACTAATGACTTCAGGTAACTCTGGATTAATTAATGAAAAATATAGTTAAAAAGAGCATTAGTTGGTTCCCTAATCATTTATGTACTAGTTAAGTAATATACTTAAGGAGTGATTGAGAATATATGAGCATGTTGGGGAACCTGTAAGTTGCTTTGCTTGATCTTCGGTGAGCATCGCGGCGAAGCCCGAGAAACCATGCTTGTAACTGTAAATGATCGATCCGCGAGCTTCTTCCTTGCTGAAACACCGCGCAATCGATTCTCATGAACTTGTATATCTTATGATGCTTTAAAAAATCTTTATTTGGTCTGATTGAATTGAAAATTTTATTAAAATTAATGGCTCTATTAACTATCAGTTAGTAATAAATGAATATAAATTATAAAAAGTAGGTAAAAATATGAAATTTGACGAGATCATTAATTAATTATCAAAAGCTCAAATAAATGCATTTTTAACTTTTTGAAATAAAAAAAAAAAGAATAACAAGATAAATTAAACATCATGATGTGAAATACCTTCCAAGAAGAGTAGTAAGCATATCATGGTGTGAATTAATGACATGGTTGGGATCTTCATGCTTCTTCTCACCAAGGTACACAATGTATAACTAGAAATTAAGATAATATTAATTAGAATAATTAAATTCAATTTTTTTTTATTTGATAAGAGATAGTAAATTAGTAATCCTTACTTTGGTAGCGCATTCAACTTTGAGTAAGAGGGTATGAAGACAAAGTAGAAGCAAACATGCAATGTGGAAGTGAAAGGAGAATTTGAAAGCCATTTTTGGTTATGGAGATGCATATAGGTGAAATTGCTATATATTTATAGTCCTTTCAAATTATTATTTATTCGGGACTTAGTAGTAGTTAACAAATTAACCAAGTCAAATAAAACCAAGTCAAATAGTTTTAAGTTACAATTTCATGATCCCTTTACAAACCTTTTTTTTTTTTTTGAAGGGTATAGAAACCAAAAGTTCAAGTCAATTTTAAGAACACAACAATACAATTAGTGATAATTTCATGGGAAATATCTATAGTGATGTATTATTTCCTATTTAATTAAGCTATTTTCATCAATCAAATCAGGAATTATAATAATTTAAGCAAATGCCCGATTCATTTTGGTAAAATAACTCGGATCGAAAAATCAGAACCTGACGGTGTATCAACCAAAACTAAAATAGTCGTAGAACGGTAGAAGAGCTTATTTCAAAATGGCCTATATAAAGTTGAGGAGTCTCCATACATTTTAACCATTGCCTAGAAATTATGGGCTAAGGCATAAATATGTCAACAATGAGAAAATATAATCTTAGTACTGTTACTCTTTGAATTGTTCTACATGAAAGATACCAATAAATACATACATTTACACATAACAAATATATAATAGCTGAACTAATTGTTATTAAGTTTTCTAAAGTTCATTGGCTATAGAGGATAATGGTAATTAATTTTAATGTGACCAGGTCAAGTTTGACCTCACATTTTAGGCTCAAAAATAATCTCAAACTTAACATCAAAGGATAACAAAATGGTACAAAAACAATAGAAAAAAAAAGTGTTAAAAAAAAAAAAAAGAGTGTGAGGTGAAGGCACCATCATCAGCTCTTTGGCTCAATCAAAGTTTGAAGTGTGATTTGGTAAATGATAATTTTTTTTCTTCTTCTTTGGCTTAGCTTTTCTTTGATTGAGCCCGTTCTGCTTTCAATTATTGAGATTTTAGTGATTCATATGAAATTAAAATAAAAATTTTATCAAATTTAATAATAATTTTGTTGAGTTTAATAGTTTTTTTTTTACTGGTTTTTAACTCACATCACTAAAATCATTAATTTGGATACTCAAATTAAAATAATTAAAACTTAATTTTACTAACTGGCTTAGGCTTGCGTCACTCGGCCGAACTGGCTTATATCTTATGTGTTGTACAGCGGATTTGTTTTTTCACCGCTATTTATTTGATTGGAACTCAGATGATTTTGGAACCGTAACTTTTTTACTATTTTCCTTATTTTACTAATAATTTTTATACTAACACATAAGATCATGAAAAAAGATTACATGAGTTAATTATTTATTATTTATTGTTGTCTCTTTCTCTTCCGCAATTAACTTTGGGACCACTCAATGCAAAGTTCTGTGAAATTATTTTGAAAAAGTAGAGTTACGGACGAATTTAATCTATGACAAACAAAACAATGGATATGAGCATTTACGACCAAAAACATCTTTACTCCCTCCACTTTCGGTAAAATAAACTTAAACTTGATCCGGCAAAATTTGGATTTGAAAGGTAGTTGAGATGGATACATAAAATCCGACCCATTTTCGCGCAAAATTGGCCCGCAATGTGCATTTGTACATATCTTAGCCCATTTTTGGCCCAGGAGAGCAACATCTCACTGCTTATGCATCACTTGTGATGTTTCAAATTATTAAAGTAACTACCACAGAGTAGTTCCTGTTTTGTTCAGAGTTAGTTCTTTAGCCTATTCCCTCCTCTCTCTATTGAACTTCATAATTAAACTCCTTAAATCCACTAAAAACCATGCATAAATGGCTCCTCAGCATGCACAAAATGCTGCAACTGATCATGAGAGTAATGGCGTAAACAAACTCGGCGTTATTTCGTCGAGTATATCTAAAACAGATGTTATTAGTTCTGTTCTGAGCACACTGTCAAGGTACAGCAAATTTCGAATCTTGAGTTTCTTCGGTCTTTTCTCCGATTCACGGTCGGACGGCCCTCGCGTGAGAGTTTATCAAGTGTGGCCTGGAAAAAATGTAAGCTTGTTAACTAAGATCTTTTTTAAAGTAACAGATAACATAGAATTAACAAAGAGGAATACAATGATAAGTTTCAATTTTGAAAAGTAATGTGAAAGATTCTAGATCTTCTGTTTAAATAATGTTTCTTATCTTCTTTTTAGTTGAATTTAATCTCCGTTAGCGTAACGATCACAAGAAGATTGAGTAGAAAATTGTTGTGACTCAACTTACAAAGACTAATGAACTTTTTCGCTATATCAAAATGTAGGCCATTCCTATAGCTTCTTGTATATGCAGGTTTTTTTCTTCAGAGGGCGAATGATCTGCGGCCCGGATCCGCGGGGCTTCATCTTGACATCAATCTCCATTGTTCTTTCAGACTTGATTTTCTGCTCCTACATAAGTGATGCTCCGCCGCAGCATTCCGATTTAGCAGCAATATTCTCCATGATATTGGCATTAATTGTTAGTATATATATATCGCAATTCAAGTAGTTATTCAAACATAATCATGGAAATTTTGTATTGATCAGTAATCTAATTAACAGGTTATTGTTAACTTGGTATTGGCTGGTACAAAAGATCCTGGAATTATCCCCAGGAATAAGAAACCAGAGTTAGAAGAAGTTGGAACCAGTGTAAGTAGGAGCAGAAGCAGGAGAATAAGCATTAATGGTGTTCAGATAAAGTTGAAGTACTGCAGGATCTGTAACATATTCCGACCGCCGCGAAGCTGCCACTGCACCGTCTGCGACAACTGCGTAGAGAAGTTCGATCACCATTGCCCGTGGATTGGTCAATGCATAGGATTAGTATGAAAGTTACTCATCCTTTTTTACTTTACAATTACTTTTTGTTTCGGATTAGAATTACTGTTTCTGATTTCTGGGTTCTTTCGGCAGCGTAACTATCGGTACTATCTGATGTTCGTCGTTTCGGCTTTGGTGTTCTTTACATATGTATCTGCCTTCTCATTGTGGAGAATTAGGGGAGAGATGGCCCAGAGTGGCTCAGGGGTGATCAAATTGTTAGGATGTGCTCCTGAAACATTTGCATTAGCATTGTTTGGTTTCGTCGCCGTATGTTTTCTCGCAGGCCTGTCGGTGATTCATGTTTATCTTATAACTGTCAATCAGGTACTTCTATTTTACTTCGCTTCGCCTCTTTTGTTCTTCTGCATAACGCTTCATGTACCTCAAAAAGTAACTCAAAATAATGAAATATCTTTAGTGAGTCAGCGAGTGGCGGTTGTTGAGCGGTCTACTTTTTCAAATTTCAGATACCAACGCTGACTCATTTATAGCTCATGAACAAAATTTTAGAGTAACATTACGAAGTACATGTAGCAGTACTCTTGGTACTTAAATTTTTCCTTAAATTAAGTGTTCATGTCGCTTCTTTTTAACTTTACAGACGGCTCGCGAGAATTTCAGAGGGCGATATGCGAAGTCTCCTAATCCTTATGATAAGGGAATGCTGAGAAACATAAACGAAGCTTTGTTCATGAGATTGCCACCTTCTGATGTCGATTTCCGAGCTTTCGTCGAGCCAAACTGGGGTTCAATAGCCAGAGTACTCATGAACTCATCTCCGAAGGGTGTTGGCGAAGAAGAGATTGTGTGATCATTGAGGGTACACATTTTGATAAATGATAGTCAGAAAATAAAAATAAAGATTTAGAGCTCAAACAACAGGATTTGGGATTGAATTATTGTTTCTGTTTATTTAAACAGCTTCAGCTACTGCCATACAGTGATACAGATGCTAGCTAGATTTTTCTAAACATGTTACATGCATTTCAAATGCACATAAAAAGTGAAAGCATCAAAACCAAGAGGATGTGTAGATAATTTGAGATCTAGTCTAAGATGCTCCTACAAACCATAGGATTAGACTTGTTATAACCATGAATATTTGTTGCTATGTTACATCAATAGCATATTGACTCCAAATGCTACAGTAATGTGCTAATAATTTGCCTACATGGTCATATGATGTAGCTAGGGATCTTTTTGAACTTTAAACTCCAATATTTATAGATCTTACCTACAATAGCTACCAACTTTATTCAGCATTTATACAATTATAATATGTTGATATTGAATTCAAAAGTTACAGTAATATGTTCATAATTTGCCTACTTTTTGGTCAAATCATAGCTAGGAATCTTTGTGGACTTGAGGCTCCACCATTTATAAATCTTACCTACAAGCATTTATATTAGGTACCATGGAATTAATATGATGCAAGTAGTGTTAAGGGATTCATTCCCTCAGGAAGTTTTGTTGGGAATCCGGTACTCGCCCCGGTACCGGATCTCGAGAATCCGCAACCCGCTCCGATACCGACCGCCGTTGATCCGGTATCGATTGTTGGGATTCCGCAACGGAAGCGTCGAATCGGGTTTTTACCGTAAACCCGTCTCCTCAGCAAAAGCTGATACAATCATAAAAGAGAGAAAACAACTAAATAGAAAATATGCGGGTAAAATAAGATTCACTAAATAAGAGAAGATTACACCTGACTCCTCTTCTGCACAGAGTAGCTACAACCCGAGCCCTCTTTCTGAATCTCTCCTACCCTTCTCTCGTCTTCTATAAACCCAAAAGAAGACAACTCTCCGTGTGCACCCATGCACTAGGTGCACTAAACCATGGCCAAGTTTCTCTCTCTCTCTCTAGTACGGCACAACCCAAGAGGGTTTCTCTCTCTCAGCCGTACTCTCTCTGGAGGAGTATTCAACTTTGAATACATAGAGCTATATATAAAGCTCACCCTAAAACGTACCCCAATCTTAGTATAATTAGGATTCCTACTCCAATAAATATTTAAATCTATATTTAATTATCTCCAATAGATCTAAATATTTATCCTAATCTAGTTAGATTTCTACTCTAATTAATATTTAAATCTTAATATATCTCCAATAGATTTAAATATTAATTCTTATCCAACTAGGAAACAATTACAAATCTAACTAACCAAATCCTAACAAATCTCCACCTTGGTTTGATTTGTAATTTTCAACCACTGCGTCGAGCTCACCATGCAAGCTCCACCTTGAGCTTGTCTCCTCCGCTCGATGTCGCTACGTCCGCCGCTCCATCTCTGGCGACTGTACCTCCGCGAACTTTTGGAACCCAAACCGTCTTCGCTCCCGCTCTGACTGTGCTCCCGCTCAGAACGTATAAGTTCCCTCGCTTGTTCGCCTCGCACACGACCCGATCTCGCTTTCGGACCCTCATAGCTCCACCTGAAGCCGAAAAATCGCAACCCTTCGAGTCCAATGCGCCTAGCGAGATCAAATTCCGCTTCAATCCAGGAACGTGCCGCACACCCGTCAGCGTCCTCACGATCCCATCGTGCATTCGGATCTTCACCGTGCCGACTCCCATAACTTTGCATGCCGTCCCGTTCCCCATCAGAGCCTTTCCACCCTTAATCGCCTTATAGGTAGCAAAAGACTCTTTCTCCGGGCAGACGTGGAAGGAACACGCGGAATCGAGCACCCACGTATCATCCGAAATTTTAGCACCGCCGGTCGCCGCATACAGCACATCAAAATCGATCATCTCCGACTCTGCCGCCTGCGCCATCGCTGATATCGCCTCGTCCTGGTTAATGACAGTTCTCTCCTTCTGTCGCTTCAACTCCTTCAGATCATTCTGAAGTTCCCGACAGTTGCGCTTTATATGTCCTTTCCTGTGACAATAAAAGCACTCCACCTCGAATAATGACTTCTTTTGTCGATCTCCGGTCGCCGATGTTGTCGCCTCCTTCTTCGCTCTCACCACCAGAGCAGTATCACGGCTCTGCATGCCGGACTCCTGAGTCATCTTCCGCATCTCGTTCGAGAGAAGCGCCGCCGTGACCGCCTCCACGCTTATGGTCTCCTTGCCATAAAGCAACGTGGTCACCAGATGCTCATATGTTGCCGGTAGCGAAGATAATAAAATCAGCGCCTTGTCCTCGTCATCCAGATTGACTCCGATGCTGGTCAACTGGGCTAACACTTTGTTGAACTCATTTAGATGCTCGTGTAGGCTCACCGCTTCCTGCATCCGCAGCGTAAACAGTCGCTGCTTCAGATACAACCTGTTCGTCAGGGATTTGGTCATGTACAGATCTTCTAACTTCTTCCACAACTTTGCCGGTGTCGTCTCGCCGGCTACATTGTAAAGAACCTCATCTGCTAATAATAGATGAAGCGTACTCAACGCTTTCCGCTCCATCTTCGTCCATGCCGCATCCGTGACCTCCGCTGGCTTCGCCTCCTTCCCGTTCAACGTTTCATCTAACTCTTGTTGTACGAGGATCGCCCGTACTTTAATCTGCCACAAGCCGAAATTGTTCTTGCCGTCGAACTTCTCGATTGCGAACTTCGTGGCCATCTCCGTCGATCTCTCCCGCGTATCGGTAACCTTCGCTCTGTTACCAATTTGTTGGGAATCCGGTACTCGCCCCGGTACCGGATCTCGAGAATCCGCAACCCGCTCCGATACCGACCGCCGTTGATCCGGTATCGATTGTTGGGATTCCGCAACGGAAGCGTCGAATCGGGTTTTTACCGTAAACCCGTCTCCTCAGCAAAAGCTGATACAATCATAAAAGAGAGAAAACAACTAAATAGAAAATATGCGGGTAAAATAAGATTCACTAAATAAGAGAAGATTACACCTGACTCCTCTTCTGCACAGAGTAGCTACAACCCGAGCCCTCTTTCTGAATCTCTCCTACCCTTCTCTCGTCTTCTATAAACCCAAAAGAAGACAACTCTCCGTGTGCACCCATGCACTAGGTGCACTAAACCATGGCCAAGTTTCTCTCTCTCTCTCTAGTACGGCACAACCCAAGAGGGTTTCTCTCTCTCAGCCGTACTCTCTCTGGAGGAGTATTCAACTTTGAATACATAGAGCTATATATAAAGCTCACCCTAAAACGTACCCCAATCTTAGTATAATTAGGATTCCTACTCCAATAAATATTTAAATCTATATTTAATTATCTCCAATAGATCTAAATATTTATCCTAATCTAGTTAGATTTCTACTCTAATTAATATTTAAATCTTAATATATCTCCAATAGATTTAAATATTAATTCTTATCCAACTAGGAAACAATTACAAATCTAACCAAATCCTAACAAGTTTCTAGTGATTAGAAATCAGAGCTCGTAGATTATCTGTTCAAATTAGTAATAGGTACTCAGTTTAATTTCTACATTTAATATATAATGGCATAAATTTCTGTTTGTTATCTAGTCTCTCGCTTGTTCTGACAACCTGCGTGGTATAATTTGTCTGATCGTCTGGAGGCTACACAATGCACGTGAGTGAAAGTGTTAAAACTATATATTTGCAAGCTCAATTGCTAATTAGTAAGTTACTCATATTTCCTATAACAATGAAATGAAAGCAATATGAATAACAAGTGTGATGCCCGACAAAAATTTAATATTAGAATTTCTGAAAAAACATGATTCAATCAAGCTGGACCGAAAATCCAGTTGAGTTCGATATTTTTCTTCAATAGGCGCAGAAAATTTTTAAACGGTCATAATTTTTCGTTCGAGTGTCCATTTCTAACGTGCAACTTCAATTCGAAAAACACTTTTCGAGATCTACGCGTGAAACAATAAAGCAGTTTCTGTCGAGTTTGGGGCTCAAATTCAACTGTTTAGACCTCCATTTTTACATTTCTATGTTATTTTCAAAAAGTTTTTTTTATTTTTTCTATTTTGAGTTCGATTATTTGATTATTTCTTATCGGTTTAGAGATATATTAGAATATATTAATTATCTTCAATTATAGTATGATTCCGGTATGGACCCTATATGTGTACGTGGCGTCCAATTAATGTAATTAGCTTTAGAGCTGATTAACAATATTTATGTCTTTGTCTATTTCTTTCCTCTCAACGCGGTTTAGGCCTGTGTCAACATGTACCAGTGTCGACACATAATGGTTCATGGGGCGCAAAGAGCCATGCATGTGTTAAAAACACTTCGGATTCCCTCTTACATGTACAGCTACTGATATTGTCCATAGATGGTAAATGAGGTGGGGTAAAGTGGAAACATTTTTGGTGAATAAATCCACATACTTGGGCATATTTTTGGTTTACAGATTGTCGACAGGATCTACGGAGAGAGATTCTAAGCTAGTACTCTCTTGTACCCACCAAACTTAGGCATCAAATTTAAATAAGCATTTAAGGCGCCATTTGCTAAGAGTCCGTTTGGTTCAACGTATAATCGTAAAAAAAAAAAAAAAAAAAAAATTGTGTTTTGTAGTATTTAATTTGTAGGGAAAAAAGAAAAAAAATTTATCAACATTTGTTTGATTGAAAAGAAAAAAAATTCATATTTGTTTGGATCAGTGGAAAAAAAATGAATGAAGAAAGTTTTTATGTAGCTTTTGTTTTCGTTTTCCGCCGAAAAACAGCGAAAAACAAAAAATACGATTTTTTTTCCAAATCCTATACGGAAAAATATTTTTACGTCAACTAAACAAGCGAAAAAGTATTTTTCATACCGAAAATAATTTTTCAGTTCGTTTTACGCGGAACCAAACGCCGCCTTAGTAGATGATAAGTACAAAGGCACAGATAATTTGATTACTAGGTGCCCATTTTGTCGCTCATGAGATCGGGAGTTTCAGTTCTCGTGTAAATTTAAATTTAAAACTCGTGTCCTGACTTCTTATTTATAATTTAGATACTTAGAATAAGTTAATTGAAAGGTGGTCTACTTAACGGTAATCAAACGAAAGTCAAAAACCTAAATTATTTAAAATACCTGTTCTTTATTCTAATTATTCATTCTATTCAGGAATTACCATCACTAAATTGAAATTCTCGCTTCGATTTGTTGGGAAAAAAACCCCTTAAAAACTTATTCTAAAAACCCTATACTACAAAAAAAAAACATTTTTCCTAGAATCTTATTCTTATATACAATCAAACTCTACATTTTTAATAAAACTCTAATAATTAACATGTCTCTTCAAAAAAAAAAAAAACAAAACAAAACAAAATAGCAACATTTTAGAATCCTATCCAAGGATTGTTGCTCAAGTTGTCATGGCATGTGAACAGTATAAAGGACAATAGCAAACAGTGAGAACTAGAGTCCCAATAATTATCAGGTCCATTGCACAGTTCAATTTACTATAACACTCTACCTATTAAATCTAGAGAGAGACAAGGAAATACAGTAGTCATTTGTTGGCTTAAATGGCCAGCATCCTGCCCTGTGGCGAGAGGTCATGTTGGGCCGAGTCATATTCGAAATGGCGTGAGGCTGGGTGGACTGAGTCATGTTCGAAATAACGTGAGGCTGAGTCACAATCGAGACCCGTGGGCGCTGTATTTGTACGCTTTAAGTGAATTGGTTGCGTATTTCTAACAGCTCGAGCTTTTGGGATTAATGGTTAGCTCCAACGATCCGACACCTAACCTCTATATATAATAATTTGAGAAGATAAATATTAGTGCAATGCTATCTATACGCTTATTTATCAGTGTAAATTTTATATCCTACTCATCTGAAGATCATTGTTTTTTCCACTAATCTTATCAATATTTCTTTAAATGGTAAGAACCTAAAAAGGTTTAATTTGTAAATCTTAGAATAATTGGAAAATTTCCTAGCATTTTTCTAAATAAAAGTACCACCTAGCAATTAATCATCTCTCAGTGGGCATTTTTGGTAACTAGCAATCACCTCAAACTAATATTTTTTAATTAGCTATCTTGGGATTAACATGATGTCAACAAGTACAGCAATAAACTTAATTTTAGTAGACTATAATCATTTAATTAATCAAAATCACTTACATAGCTATCAAACACTAATCCCCTGCTAAGCCTAAAAAGCAATAATTTTTAGAATAACACACTCCTTTGCTTTTCAATAGAAAAAATTATTGCTTGTACCTTGTGTATCCATACATCCTGAACTGTATCACTGAGACCTCAAAATCATAATCTAATTTATTGAATATATTTTATAACGTTCAAAAAATGTTAAAAATCATAAATTTGAATACCAGTTTCTGCGAGCTGAATAATATTTCTTATAATATCATTGAATCTTCAGGGACTATATACTTGATATTTGGATTATAAGCTTCAAAATTAACAACTTTGTTTAGGTATTGTAGATCATATTTTATTAAATTAGACTTCAAGTTTAAGATATTAATTATCAAATGTATTGGCTGTAATGGATAACACCTGATGCAGGCAATAATTTTTTGTTAATCTTATTAATTAGATGCTAATCCTAATACTAATATAACATGTACTACACACTTCAAGATCATCCCAATAATCTTGTACTGCATTTTATCTGAAGTGGGATTTGAGTAGCTTCTGATAAGGTGGGTAGGATTAGATAGAAAAGTTAGGTGCTTGAGCACTAAAACTTAATTAAAGCCACACTTTGGTGCAAACTATTACCATACAACCCTAGCCCATCTCCCTTTAAAGGTACCCAACCAAGAGAAAAAGAGCCCCAAAATGTCCAATTTTTTGTGCTATGTGGGACTAAAAAGAGGCCCATGCAAACAGTAGCAAACAGTTGCTACTCAGATCATGGGGAGGGCATTGGTTGGTGGGTCTAACTCTGCAGTGGTTGCTTCCAGGTAGAACATGCCCTCTGGGCCCCACAAAACCAACCAAACATGATTAAAGTGCAAAAGATGAGGGCTATATATTTTAGCTTTGTCAACACCCTAACCAATTGAAGGAAACCTTGAACCAAAAAACAAATCCCAAGTTGGGAAATATTTTTCAGTCTAAATCACACTTTCGATCCTTAAACTTTAATTTGTTATAATTTTTAAAAATTTTACAATTAAGTCCTGCGGTATAATTTAGTTAGTTGAATGATAATATACCACTTATTTGACAGTAATATATAATCATTTTTACATCATCAATCATGCTACATCAACAACACATCACTGTTTCGCCCACTAAATTCTCCTATAAGATTTGTTTAGAGTAATTTAAAAAATTCAAATTAAAAACTATAACAAATTAAACTTTGAGAACCGAAGTGTCACGCCCTTTTATAATTTGAGGATTACCAGTGCAATTTAGCCTCTCCCTTTTTTTCCATCTCCCTTGGTTGTAGTGGGGGTCCTTTTCCTTGGGACTCTTTGTGGCAGGAGCCTTGTAGTATTAATCCATGATTAGCAATTAGCATAACAACTACTGATCTTTGACCCCATAACAGAAGGAGAGAGAGAGAGAGAGAGAGAGAGAGAGAGAGAGAGAGAGAGAGAGAATTTGGCAATAGTAATACTACAAACCCTCCTTATCTCTCTGTCCACAAATTACATTGACAAATTAACTTTGCCTGTCAGCCTATGTACAATTTATTAGTAATTTTAATTAGTTTTTATTCTGCTGTCATGTATTTAATGTGTCACATATAAATTAATCTATGCAATATATATATATATATATAGCATGCAGTACTCATTAAAAAATATTAAAATTTATGCAATACTAACTCATTAATAATATTTTTTGATATGTTTATATGCATGATTGTATGGATAAAGAGACAGGGTTGATTATTGAGTGCAGGGAAAAAAACCCTGGGAGCTAGGGAGCTAGGCACATGCAAGTGATCACAGAGAATAAGTTCAAATACTATCTACACAAGGCAAAACAGTAATAAAAGGGAAGAAGCAGGAGAAGCATAGTGATTAGTTTAATTCCACAGCCTTGGATAACTCATTCCTTGTTCCCCTCCCTGGAAGCACCAATGGAGGGGGGGGCAGGTACTAATTACATTCATCTTATCTTACAATACCAAAAAGAAACTTTTAATCCATGAACACTCTAATTAACCATTCTACAAGACAAAATCTCAGCACTGCTATGGCCAAACAACAAAAGAAGAAGAAGAAGAAGAAGAAGAAGAAGAAGAAGAAGAAGAAACAAAGATACATAGAATGAAAGAGAAAACTAAAAACAAAAGGGAGCCCGAAAGCAGCACTGAATCCACATTACTAATTATAACCAAAAGCAGCTTCTGCTTCTTCTCACAGCTTAAAAAAGAACTACTACTCTAAGAAGCCAGTTCTTGTGAGAACAGCATTCCTCACCTTGCTGAGGTCTCTCCCCTTGAGAGTCCTGCCTGCACCTTCACAGACTGAGAAGGAAGAGATTCTGGTCCTGGCCATCTTCTTAGCAAGCCATTCATGTGGGGGGACTTTGCCAGCTTCCTCCTCCTCACCCTCACTGCCATCATCATCTTCTTCTTCCAGCAACCCACCATTGTTGTAGCCCCCCATGCTGTTGTAGCTCTCATCATCATGAGGAGAAGGGTGGTTCTTCAGCTGGTAGATCTTGGACCAGTCAGGGATGTTCACAGGAGCAGACTGTCTTGTGGTGGTTCCACTGCTGCTGCTGCTGGTGCTGCTGCTGCTGCTGTTCTTCCTTGGGATCATTCTAGAAGAAGTGGGAAGTCTTTTATTAGAGGTTGAGGATGAAGAAGAAGAAGAAGAATAAGAAGAAGAAGAGGTGGCAAAAGTGGAGAGATCTTTATTAGCCTTTTTGGCTCTTGGGCTCACATCTGATCTCCTCTCTCTCACCACATCCCACACCTCCTCCTCCTCATAGTCCTCCTCATCATCATCCTCATCATACCAACTAGCCATTCCTACACCCAAAAGAAAAGCTCCAAGCTTCTTCTTTTTTCTTTTTTTTCTTTTTTTGGGATCTAAACGCAAAGCAAGAAGTAGAAAGGTTCTCTCCAACTACTAGTATCTACATTGGCATCAAAACCATACAATCTCCTCTCTCTCTCTCCTCTGGAAAATGAAATGAAATGAAATGAAATGAAATGAATGCATGCCACACACATCAATTGCGAAGCATGATTTGATGTGGGTTTCAGAAACCCCAAAAGAAACTTAAAAAAGAGTTTGATGAGTTGGGTTTTCAGGCTCTCTCAGCCCACAGATAGAAAGAGTGAGAGATGAGTTAATATGTAAAACTCCTCAACAACCAACCATATGCTCCCAAGAGTCTTGGGCATGAGAGAGAGAGAGAGAGAGAGAGAGAGAGAGAGAGGGGGGGGGGAGGGAAAAAGGTGGTGGAAAGGGATTGGAGGAAGTGGGTACGGAGGAACTGCAACTTTTATCCCTTCCGGAACTGGACTTGCAGAGAGCTGTTGTCACTTCCTTGACAAACCCAAGGAGAAAAAGAGAGAGAGTAAACAACACCTTTAATTAAAAAATGGTTTTTCTTTCTATTTCTCTCTCAATCTGTGTGGATTATTAATAAGTTTCATGAGAGACTGAGAATAAGATAGAGATTGGGGGCATTAAAGCATGGAGGTGGCTCATGCTCTACTCCTCATTCATTCTCTCTCTCTCTCTCTCTCTCTCTCTATATCTCTATATACTGTTTTGGAGAAATAAGTGCCCTGACCTGATCCACCTCATCAGCCACCCCAAAAAAAAAAAAAAAAAAATCACATCACGTTGTGGTGCAAGAACATCTTATTCAGTATAGTAGCTAGGCCGAAGATGCGTAACGTATAATTTATGTTGACATAGATAAAATTATTATTCTAAAAGTTAGAATTCTCAAGACCTCACAGTATAGACCGGAAAAAAAATAATAATAATAACTTATATCATATAATTTATTTTGATATAGCTTATTTCATCAACAAGCTAAATATAACTTGAAAATAAGCCACTAGATGTGATTTATAACCTCTGCTAAAAGGTTTACATATTAAAAAATTACTATAATATTAAATAATTTAAAAATTAGAAGTGTAAGAGAGTTATTTTAAGCAACAACAAAACTAGATTTTTGGGTTGCAATTTAACGTGAAAAGCACACTAATAGCGTATCTTTTTTAGAGAGAGAAATATAGCATTCTATCTACTTCGTTCATTTATTTTTTTTAAAAATAAATTTAGCTAAAAATATAAAATAATTAGATTTTGAATTTGAGGCCTCGTATACCAACTATCAAAATTTTTTGTAATTTGCGCTAGAGATGGTATTTTTCTACTACTGCATCTTATGGGAAACAGAAATAGTCATATAATTAAATAGCGACATAAATTCTACATTTGAATACAAATGAAATTGTGAAGATTAAAATTGAGTCTTACCAGCCTATGGTGGACCAAGTCTAGGTAACAATCTCTCCCTAGTATTGGCTTTGTCTCTTTCCTTTCTCTCTCTCTCTCTTCCTCTTTTCTCTCTTTATTTTTTTACTGTGACACTGTCCTACTAAGAACCAGGGAATAGTTTTAAGTACATCCCATCACTCCTCCCTGTGCACCCCCCTCCTCCCCTTCCTGGCTCTCTCTGGAGCTCTCTAGGGATGCAAACGGTGCGGATCTGTGGATGAGCGACCCGCCCCACCTTCTACCTCACTAACGGCGTATTCGTCTCAGCAATTCGTTACGAAAAAAAAATATTTCTTCTATAATCTGCCGTCTAAGAGTATACCCATCTCTCTTAGATATTCCTTCTAAAATATTTATTCTATAATTTAAATATTCATTCAGAACAAATTCGGAGCGGATTTAGGATAGAGCTTGGCGAAGCAGATTCAGTACGAATCAATCTTTTCACCATCTTTAGTACGTCTCGAATTCATTTTGGATTGTAAAAATGACCTCGCTTACCGCCGTAAAATTTTGCCGTTCGGAGTGGTTTGAGCGGGACCTTTACCAACCCTCGATCTCTTAGACATTCCTTCTAAAATATTTATTCTATAATTTAAATATTTTTCAGAATAAATTCGTAGCGAATTTGGAATAGAGCTTGGCGAAGCAGATTCAGTACGAATCAATCTTTTCACCATCTTTAGTACGTCTCGAATTCATTTCGGATAGTAAATATGACCTCGCTTACCGCTGCAAAATTTTGCCGTTCAGAGTGGTTTGAGCGGGACCTTTACCAACCCTCGATCTCTTAAACATTCCTTCTAAAATATTTATTCTATAATTTAAATATTTTTTCAGAATAAATTCGTAGCGAATTTGGAATAGAGTTTCACGAAGCAGATTCAGTACGAATCAATCTTTTCACCATCTTTAGTATACGTCTCGAATTCATTTCAGATTGTAAAAATGACCTCGCTTACGGCCATAAAATTTTGCAGTTCGGAGTGGTCTTAGTGGGAGCTTTACCAACCCTCGATCTCTTAGACATTCCTTCTAAAATATTTATTTTATAATTTAAAATATTTATTCAGAACAAATTCGGAGCGGATTTAGGATAGAGCTTGGCGAAGCAGATTCAGTACGAATCAATCTTTTCACCATCTTTAGTACGTCTCGAATTCATTTTGGATTGTAAAAATGACCTCGCTTACCGCCGCAAAATTTTGCCGTTCGGAGTGGTTTGAGCGGGACCTTTACCAACCCTCGATCTCTTAGACATTCCTTCTAAAATATTTATTCTATAATTTAAATATTTTTTTTTTTTTTTATAAATTCGTAGCGAATTTGGAATAGAGCTTGGCGAAGCAGATTCAGTACGAATCAATCTTTTCACCATCTTTAGTACGTCTCGAATTCATTTCGGATAGTAAATATGACCTCGCTTACCGCTGCAAAATTTTGCCGTTCAGAGTGGTTTGAGCGAGACCTTTACCAACCCTCGATCTCTTAAACATTCCTTCTAAAATATTTATTCTATAATTTAAATATTTTTTCAGAATAAATTCGTAGCGAATTTGGAATAGAGTTTCACGAAGCAGATTCAGTACGAATCAATCTTTTCACCATCTTTAGTATACGTCTCGAATTCATTTCAGATTGTAAAAATGACCTCGCTTACGGCCATAAAATTTTGCAGTTCGGAGTGGTCTTAGTGGGAGCTTTACCAACCCTCGATCTCTTAGACATTCCTTCTAAAATATTTATTTTATAATTTAAAATATTTATTCAGAACAAATTCGGAGCGGATTTAGGATAGAGCTTGGCGAAGCAGATTCAGTACGAATCAATCTTTTCACCATCTTTAGTACGTCTCGAATTCATTTTGGATTGTAAAAATGACCTCGCTTACCGCCGCAAAATTTTGCCGTTCGGAGTGGTTTGAGCGGGACCTTTACCAACCCTCGATCTCTTAGACATTCCTTCTAAAATATTTATTCTATAATTTAAATATTTTTCAGAATAAATTCGTAGCGAATTTGGAATAGAGCTTGGCGAAGCAGATTCAGTACGAATCAATCTTTTCACCATCTTTAGTACGTCTCGAATTCATTTCGGATAGTAAATATGACCTCGCTTACCGCTGCAAAATTTTGCCGTTCAGAGTGGTTTGAGCGAGACCTTTACCAACCCTCGATCTCTTAAACATTCCTTCTAAAATATTTATTCTATAATTTAAATATTTTTTCAGAATAAATTCGTAGCGAATTTGGAATAGAGTTTCACGAAGCAGATTCAGTACGAATCAATCTTTTCACCATCTTTAGTATACGTCTCGAATTCATTTCAGATTGTAAAAATGACCTCGCTTACGGCCATAAAATTTTGCAGTTCGGAGTGGTCTTAGTGGGAGCTTTACCAACCCTCGATCTCTTAGACATTCCTTCTAAAATATTTATTTTATAATTTAAAATATTTATTCAGAACAAATTCGGAGCGGATTTAGAATAGAGCTTGGCGAAGCAGATTCAGTACGAATCAATCTTTTCACCATCTTTACGTCTCGAATTCATTTCGGATTGTAAAAATGACCTCGCTTACGGCCACAAAATTTTGCCGTTCGGAGTGGTTTGAGCGGGAGCTTTACCAACCCTCGATCTCTTAGACATTCCTTCTAAAATATTTATTCTATAATTTAAATATTTTTTCAGAATAAATTCGTAGCGAATTTGGAATAGAGTTTCACGAAGCAGATTCAGTACAAATCAATCTTTTCACCATCTTTAGTATACGTCTCGAATTCATTTCGGATTGTAAAAATGACCTCGCTTACGGCCACAAAATTTTGCAGTTCGGAGTGGTTTGAGCGGGAGCTTTACCAACCCTCGATCTCTTAGACATTCCTTCTAAAATATTTATTCTATAATTTAAATATTTTTTCAAAATAAATTCGTAGCGAATTTGAAATAGAGCTTGGCGAAATAGATTTAGTACGAATCAATCTTTTCACCATCTTTAGTACGTTTCGAATTCGTCTTGAATTATAAAAATGGCGTGTTTACCGCCACTTTCTTTTTTGTCTTTTATTTACTTCCTCATTCAAAATGGATTTGGGTGGGAGCCCTGCCGACCCGAATCCGTTAGTCTATGCAACGCACATAAGTACTCTAGTTTGGTGACAAACATATAAGATGGTATGTTATTTTTGAAAACATGCATGGGTTCATCAAAGTAATTAAGTTCTATGCGGATGCTGCATCTGCCGTTCGTTTGGTGATAAGCTCAACAGATGGACGGCTGTGATGTGCTTAGGCATGCAAACACTTTTTTATGTGGGAATTAAAGTGTTTGGTGATGTTTTTGGTAGATTAGACGGTTCGGCTAACCTGATGTGGATGGTCATTTATGTTATAAATACAAAATATTAAGCTGATAAATTTTTTAAAAAAATTATATACAGATCAGAATTCTTATATTTAATATATATATATATATTAAAATTTTTAATTTAGTCGAAACATATAAAATTTATCTGAACGTACTATAGATCATTATAAGTTGGTTATCTGGCCTTTCAATTTTGTTAGATTTGAATAAGTTAATGACGCATTAACTTTATACTTTAAATAGATCGTTTATTTTTATAGGTTTAAGTATAATTAAGTATATTTCATGTAATTATTGCAACTACTAAATTATTAAAGTAAGTAATTAGTTTAAATTTTGAAGTCTTTAAAGTAGTGTTGACCGGCTCAAATAAAATAAATAAAAAGGTTAGATAGTAAAATCAAAATTTTAAAAGATTAAATAGTCAACTCAAAATGATCCATAATTCAGATAAATTCTACACATTTTTATCTATTTTTAAAATTCTTTTGACGTATGTTAGATATAACTAGTTCTTGGTGCGAGCTTATTATACAAACTCAATTCAATCAAATGAAATTTTGTTTCCGCTAGTGCGGATTTTTTTTTTCTAAAAAAATAAACGAAATGGGTAGCATTCTATCTTTCTCTTAAAAAAAAAATTATGTGTTATTACCGTGTGAAACAAATAATACTATAATAGGGCTATTATGTTGGTGAAAACTAAGAAAAGTTGTGAATCAAATTTTGTTACCATCTTAAAAGGCTCAGGAGAAAATCAAATTTTTTTTGCTTTTATTTAGCATGAGACTAATATTCGTAAAAGTTGAAATTTTGTTGGCTAAATATGCTTCAGACAATTAGCTGAAAATATTTTTTTTGAAAAAAAAATAGTACGTTATCCGCTTCGTTCATTATATTATTATTTTTTAAAATGGACTTAGCTTTGATATTATGTTGATTAAAGTATCAATTTGAAGGGATATGGTCAAGATAATAAAAAACAATTTAAAACCCACTTGGTGATAGAAAAATGGGGGAAAAAAAAAGAAAACTGGTGATTGTCCATCAATATTAAAAAAATTATAAAAAGTACATAAATCAATCTGTTTATGATCCATAAGTATCAATTATGGTTTCAACTAATAAAATAATTTAGAATAATTAATGAGCCCATTATTATCTAATTACAAGGAATAAAAAATGTTAGCATTATTAATTGATATTTTGGAGTGGCTTTGCTGGTGTACAACTAATTCAGGTTACCAGATTTGAATACTCTATTCATTAATTAGAATAATATATAAAATACTCTACTAATTAAGCAACTTGTTACATGGAATATTGTTGGGAATTGTACATAAATATCTGATAAAATATTAGCCAACTATGTATAGATTTATTATCTGATGATTCCAATGATTAGGTTATAACATGATTAATTATTTTTCATGTATATAAAATGAATTTTTCCTCCCTGTCATTATTATTATAATAATATTCATAAAGATAGATAACTTCCTTGGGCAATATTTGCCTTAAATTGCATGTGAATGAATATCTGATTAACTACATAAATTATATTATCTACTAGAAAAAGATTAACTATATAAATTAAACTCTAAGAGAGATGCATTTGATCTGATTATTGTTTACTAATTGAATTTAATCAAATTCATCATCTCAATATCTGCTACTAAAGAAAATGAAAGAAACAACAAAAATAATAAGTAAAAATTTATACCGTTATGCGACGACGGATGCACAAGTTTTAAATAGATTAATAATCGATCTGATAGGAAATAAAAAGGGAATAATTAATAGTATTAACAAATTTCATCACTATATATATATATATATATATATATATATATATATATATATATGAGCGCAATTAAGAAGGAATTTTGATATTAAAAAAAAATATGAAGCTACAAAAGAAAATTAAGCTAATTAACTAATTCAGATTCTATATATGTTCCTTTACCATCAAACCATGTGTTGGTCACCTACCAACAAATATGAAATGGAGGTGGATTGAGTATTTAATACTTTGGAAGGGTACATGCACTTGATTTTCTCCAGGTAATCAAAGATTTGAGCTAATTATAATAAAAAAAAACTAAACCTAAATGCTTCTTAATAAAGATTTGTTAAAAATTTGTGGGAGTACTTGTAAAGATACTTCAACGATAAAGAACTGCAAATTGAGCTTTCGATAGCTGCGCTAATACTATTTGTTGTTGTTCAACACGTCCTACGTACGTTTTTTTCGGAATCTTCAATGTATAATTTAAATAAGATTAGAGTAATCCACTTATTTTTCACAGAAACTCTAAAATAATAGGAGATTTATTGAGTCTGATCAACTCTATTACGTCGATAACATTTTACTTTTCCCTAACCCTTCCCCTCTATGAGGTTGTGCTAAGATTAATTTAACTTAGAATTAGTGTGCACAAGCCAAATTAATTAAGATTATTATTGTGTAAGTTGTAGCTCCTAAGTTAAATAAGGGCTTTTTCTTAAAAAGAGGTTTTTGGGCTTTTACCACCCCATTTCACGTTTCATGCATGCATAGGGCTTGGTGCTAATATTTAAAATAAAAAAATCTTGATTATAAAAAATAAAATTGTAATAAAATATCCCTCATGTCATGTCATGGAATTTCTTTTTCTTATCTGACCCTAAAAAAATTTATAATTTACTAAATAATTCTATCAACTTTTAATTTACAAACTAATAAAAGATAATAAATTATTTATCGTGTTCAATCAGACTTTAAAAACAGTGTCTGTAAAAAATTTCAGATTATTTTATCTTATGAAAATATTTAGATGGATTGTTAGGGTTGTATATCGATTTTGGAGATTTTTATTTAGTTGTTATGTTTGTATTACGGGCTGTTAGAATTTTTATGAATTTGTTAGAATTATAAGTTATTTGGCCAAATAATCCTATCAAAATTTTTTAGATCAACATCTTCTTAATTTTTTTAATATTTTATAATTAAGAGATTTTTATCGACAGAACTAATTTTTTTATAAAATTAATTAGTTACTTTCGCTATCAAATTTTAAAAAAATTTGTAAATTAATTGGCTAGAAAAAGTTGAATCAAAGAAATTGGAATTTAAGAAAATGCTAATTAAAAAAAATTAAAGTTTTGGGGGCTATTTATGATAGTATATGGAGTAATGCTTTGTTTATTTACATATTCCATACAAATTAACGAAGATATTGAGATGATATAATTTTAATTAAATAATAATTGATATAATTTACGAGATAGAATACTAGGATTTTTTTTCTTTTTTGTAATTTGCATAATTTTTTTTTTCAATTTGGTTTTTAACTTGGTTAGATTTTTCGTAAAAACTAAAACAAGTGGGGACAAAAAAGATTTGGAATTTTATTTGAACTAAATTTATATTTAAGAATTAAAACTAAAAATTCAAACTGGAATCTAGTAGTTTCAAATTTGAATAGTATTTGAATTGGGCTTTAACAAAAATCTCGAGATAAAATTCTAGATAAAAAAAAAAACTTGATTATCTAATTTAATCTTTTAAAAATTTGTAATTTTAAACTTTAAAAGATAATCTATTTATCACTTTATTTGGATTAGGATATGTTCCAAAAAAAAAAAATCTCTCTCTATATATATTCCTAATTATAAAAATATTATAAACCCTAAACATACACATTTTTTTCCCTTATTAATTAATTAATAATAATTTCTGATATTTTTTTCTTCTTTGATCGGTGCGTTCTCTTCCCCCTTTCTAAACCCTAACAAAATCGCTCTTCGATCGATCAATTAGGTTTCTTTTTTTCCCTTATTTTTTCGATTATATTATTTGGTTCTTGAATTAATGTTGTGATCGTATTGTGTTTTTGGGGAATCGCTGTAGGAATTAATCGAGCAATGGCGATGAGTTCGTACAAGACAGAGCATCCCTTTGGTACGTTTCATCCCCTTTTCGGTTTTTTTTTTACTCATCAAATTTGGGTTTTGGGGAAAAATTAGAGAAATTTTGAATCATAGGGTTTTGTTCCATGAAGTTGATTCGTGTAATAACAAACACAGAAATTTAGGGTTTTGTAATGAAATATTTGATCTTTGTTTTTTTTCCTTCCTCGTTTAGGAATTCGAGGAAAAATTAGAGGATTTTTGAACCTTAGGGTTTCGTTCCATGCGTTGATTCATATAACAAAAACACGAATTTAGGGCTTTGTCATGAAAGATTTCATCTTTGAGTTATAATTTTCCTTCCTCAATTTAGGGTTTTGAGCAAATATTAGAGAGTTTTGAATCTCAGGGTTTGTTCCGTGAGTTGATTCGTATAGTAAACACACGAATTTGAATTTAGGGTTTTGTAATGAAAGATTTAATCTTCGGGGTGAGAGGTGTATTAACCAATCTTAAATGGTCACCTTATTACATGATTTATAGCATAATTTCTTTCTTTTTTCCTTCTTTGTGTGTGTGTGTGTGTGTGTGTGTGTGTTGTGTCTTCTAAATCTGTGTTTTATGAATAGACTCATATATTTTTCACATTTTATGATAAATATACAGAGACACCCTCAACTATAGATAAATTGTATGTGCCTGGTGCACCGCGCGTAATGCCCTCAAAATCCTATCATATAAGTCTTGAAACTAGAATTATGATGTCTATGGTGAAATTCATAAATTCTGAAATTTTATTTCTTACTAATCAGTCAATTTTACTGAATTTTGGGCCTACTAGATGTCTAGGTTATGTATTTTTAAAAGTCATGATGTTTTGTATATAGGCTGTTTTCATATTGTAGATTACTTCTTTAACATTAGATGAATTATCATCAAATTTGATTTATGTAACTAAAATGAGTCTTCTCTGTAATTGAGTTAACTTTTCTGGCGCTGACTTTAAACTGTGCGTTTAATTTCAGAAATTAGAGTGGCAGAAGCTGCTCTTATCAGAGAGAAGTATCCTAGTAGAATTCCTGTAAGAACCTTCTTTTTTCTCTTTTTGCGAGTTAGGAAGAAGAAGAACCTTCTTTTAATGACATTGTATGTGATTCTTATACATATAATTTCTATGGTTGTTTACTGTAGGTGATTCTCGAAAAGGCTGGAAGGAGCGATGTACCAGATATCAGTAAGAAAAAGTAGGTTCTTTTCTATATTATTACTTGTTCTGACCATCTCCTAAGACTTAGTATTAAATCTTCTTTTTTATCTTTAGTCTTGCTTTAAAAGTTGGTATGTTGTAGACTGCATATTGGTTAGAGATTATGATTGAAGTTGCTTGTTTTGCTTTCATGAACTTTATATGTTTTCTTTGTTGCGCAAGCAATTGGGAGATATTGTGATGCTGTAATTGCCTTTTCTTGTTATCTTTGATTGCTGTAGTTGTTTGCTATGAATTTGATTGCGCAACAGCGTGAACCAATATCTGTTGAGTTTATTCGGAGCCATGAACTGTTTTATATAGCAGTACACTTCCATTTGAATTTGTACTTTATTATCATCTAATTTTGGAGTTCTCAAATTAATAGAAGAGCAAACTAGATTTATGTAACTAAACGTATGATAAACTTTGATTGGTTTCAAAGAATCACAATTAAGTTTACACTAAAGAAACAACTAAGGTTGATGCAACTTCTAAGAAATAAAGATGGTACTGGTGATTGAATTGAATGTGAAATATCCATTGGCCAACAACCTTTGAGAAGTCATGTCGATTGGCGAAGGAAAATACAAGTAACTTTGTGTAGCTATGAATGGTTCTTTTATAGTTGTTTGGTTTATAGCTGATGCATTTTTTTTTTTTTTGTAATATTATACGATAACAATGTGTTTAGGTTATCATTGCTCTCAAAAATAGTAGTACATATTGAGTGAATTAGAATAAGAAAATGTTTGATACAAATTTTGTGTCATACGAAGGAAAGAATTTTTCAATTTTGGTTCATAGTATAGACTTTACATTCTTGTAACTTGACTGTGTGAGTTATCAAATATTTGTGCGAATGTCGTAAAGAAAGTTCAAACTCTTTAACTCATAAATGTTGGTTTCAGTGTATAATTACTTCGCACTTTCTGCATATGCATAGTTTGATGTTTAGACTAACATTTGTGGCTACATAGGTTCCTAATTCCCGCAGATACAACTGTTGGCCAGTTTGTCCATGTCGTGCGAAAGCGGATTAAGCTCAGTTCGGGGAAAGCCATCTTTATTTTTGTGAAGGATACGTTGCCACCTACAGGTTAGAAATGATAAAGAATTCAAGCATTATATTAAATAGTGTTATATAGCTATTCTTTTCTATTTTCTTACTCAACTTTCCGTTGCAGCCGCAGCGATGTCTAAAATTTATGAGGACAACAAAGATGAAGATGGTTTTCTTTACATGACATACAGCGGCGAAAACACATTCGGTTCCTTTTGATGCATAGGATGTATTTTAGCGGATAATAACAATAGTTTTGTATATTCTTCATTAGTCACCCTAGCTCCTTAGGTTGTCTCAGCTGTAGAGATCTTTCTATAGTATAAAGTTAAACTTGAAACTTTTAAGTACTATAATTTTGAAGTAGTTTTTCATGATGATTTGACTCTTTACTTTTCTTTTCTTTTTATGTTAATACTGGTGAGTCTATGAAAATTGCAATCTTTGTATAGGGTTGTTGACAAGTTCAGGGACCTCCCTCATCTGTAGGCATTTTGAAAGGCCTCTTCAACTATTTTAATTGAAACATTTTTAACTTGTGCTTTAATTTATTTCTAACAATTAAATTGAGGATTCTGATTCTTCAAATTTTATTGTTCTGAATGTTTTAAGTGGAGTTGCTTAACGAAACTTTTAACGGTTAATAGTTAATAGAGTTGTTAATTTCAATGTAACTCCAATTCAATCCGAGTGAAGTGAATAAAAAGATGGAGAACTGATTTTGAAATAGTCTATATATAGCTGAGGGGCTTGCATACATTTTCACTTTTTAACAGCAGAAGCTTTAGTTGGTAGTTTCTGATGATTGTTATTACACTTCTAGATGTATTTGTTAATAAGTGAATGGTAAGTGTCACCAAAAGATATTACTAGGCATACATGACAACACTGCAGTGCTCACAAAGGATCTGTTTACTTATTTCCAGCAAATTTTGTTTAAAATTTTTGTAGGCATCTTGAGAATGATGTGATTGTTATTTTTTTTCCCACTCTTGAGATGATGCCCGGGCTAAATTAGCTGCAATGCCATCACCATATTTACCCTGACCTTCCTGAGAATGATGTGATAGTTGAGTTGAAGATCATTAATTTCCTCAGTATTCTATTTGTTTAGTGAATGGTGGATTGAATGAAACTGCAGTGTTCACTAAGGATCTGTTTACTAAATTTCAGAAAATTTTGTTTAATTTTTCACAGACATCTGGAGAATGATGTGATGGTTAATCTTTTTTTTATACTCTTGAAATGATGTGCCAATTAAATCAGCTACAATGCAGGTGATGGTTAGTAACTAACCACCGAGTTCTGCTGCCATATTTATTGTTTCTCGCAACCTTCATGAAAGTGCAAATTATGCATTCTATTCTTGGATTTTTTTTTTGTCTACCCACCAATAATATAAAATTTTGGTATAAATTATTTATGGGAAGCTCCAGAGACAATAAATTTTCCTCTCCTAATTTGTTATTTCCTATTATGCTTCAATCAATTCTGTTGAACTGTACACACTTCCTCAGAATTGAAGCTGCATGTTCCTCCACTGACATAAGTGAGACCTCTAGACTCTACTTGAGAAGTTATTGCATGTACCTCCTATATCTGTGCATTTCATACACCACACTTAGTAATTATTATGTTAAACTTAAAGTTAAATCTATAGATATGATCTATAGATCTATGCAGTTCCTCAGCAAAAGTAAGAGAATGCATGCATCATAGTTTAAAGATTCTGAAGAGGCTTTTGTATACCATACATATCCAAACACCACCATCACAAGAAGTTCTACAATCAATCACCAACATAAAAAAGCTACTTCCCTTCCTCCCCAACTTCAGTGGAGGCCACTGCAGGAGCATCAAACTTGCTGAACACCCTGTAAGCTGAGATGAGAGACAAAGCAATGAAACCCACCAAAGCCATGAAGTGCAGTGCCAGTGAAACCTTGGTCTTGTAGCAGAAGTTCCCATAGTAAGAGCACACTTCACTCCATGAAACCTCTCTATCTCCCTCCTCTGCTAGATAGAGCACCTCAGCCACTGCAGACCCTGCTGTCACCATCAGATATGCCACCACCTGCTCAGATAACAAAGAAGACAAAAAAAAAGGCACAAGTTTAAACCCACATCCAATCCATCTATACATCCATGCGCGACAAATCTATTATTAAAGTATGAGATGAAATGAATGGTATACACGATTTGTTTCATGTACTAGATGTACTAAAAGTTTGAAGACCAAAACGAAACTTCAACTGCAGGTACAGGGACTGGTACTCTAGTAGTGCAAACTGGAGATGGATTTTGAGCCCAACCTGGTCTAAGAGAAAGAAAACCCATTCTTTACAGAAGAATCTGAGGAAGGAGGAGACAGTGGAAGCAAGAGCATAGCCAGCAGAAATAGCAGAGATGCACACCAAGTACCTGCTTGCAGACATGCATGAACATGAAAAGATCAAAGGGGAAAATAATACTAAAAAAGGAAGAAGAAAGCTAGTAAGTGGATCTTACTTGAAGCCTGTTAGATTGTTGTACTCCACCTTCCCATATGCATCACTCTCCTGCTTATTTGTAGCCATTACTAGTATTGAGGCCACATTGAGTGGTATTACACAAATCCTAAGGGCCACCTCTACAAATTTGAAGGGTTCATTAGCTTCTTCCTTCATCTTTTGCTCCCTTTTTTTTTTTTTTTTCTTTTCTTATTTGGCAAGCTCAAAGGGAATCAAAGGAGTAGAAGAAGAAGTGTTTTTGTGGAAGGGACTGAAAAAGGGGAAAGGAAAGATGTGGTGTGGGTTCTTTAAAAGCAGTATGAGTGTTTGATAGAGAAAAGTGGTGGGTGGGTGGGTGGGTGGGTGTGAGTTAGTACTAAAAGTGGGGGAAGTGGCTTTTTCCAGGAGCAATATATGCAGTGTGTAGTGTGGCATCTCCTGATGAAGAAAGGTGGATGGTGGCTGCACTCTCCCCAAGGAATGTTTGGGCAAGTGTTATTATGCACAATCAAGATTCACCAAACAAAAATCTAGAATGCATTAGTTATATTGCTGACGTGATAGTCTAATTTTATACCAATATAATTGTCCTTTTAAATTTATCCGTCCTATCATGATTAATGACAAAATATTTTATTATATTTTTTTCTCAAAAGGAGAGATATAATTGGCTTGTTACTGATGACATGGTGTAAGTGTGAAAGAATATAAACTTGTTCAGGTTAGGTTGAATATGTTTTTTTTTTCTTTTTTGTTTTCTTTTATAACAGTAGCATATGGTTTGTTGCTACCTGAATTGCCCCACCAAGAGGGCTAGATATTGATTTTCTGTTTGTCCTTTTCCTAAAGAGGTATTTGGTTTCTCAAAAAAATTTATGAAAAAAATTATTTTTTGAATTTTTATATTTTTTATGTTTTTGGAAAACCAAATGCCTCATACATACTTTTTCAAAAGATTATTTTTTCTGAAAACTAAATAGATAAAAAGTGAAAAAATTATTTTCTGAGTTTTTTTTTCAGAGAACCAGACACTCCAAATAGGGCTAGTTCTAGAGGAGGTTTCCTTATGAGATCTGCCTAAATAATAATAATAATAATAATAATAATAACAACAGCTATTTTTTATGGCAATAATATTATCTTAAAATAATTTTTTGACATCAGTTCCATGTAAAATTATTTTATTCTTTTAATCAGATTTTTATTATTTTATATGATTCAAAAGAATTGATTGGGATATAAATTTTATGTGGTATATATACATTTATTTGAGATTGGATATGATAATTACTTAATCCTATATGCCAAGCCCAAACATGAGATTAGTGCAGTGTGTATAGATATGGCTTATTACTTTGTAAAATAAAATAAAAACAACAACAACAACAAGAACAACAATCTTGGCTCTCTACATTAGCTTTAGATGGGCCAAGAAACTTCCACATTTCATAAACAAAGATAATAAAGCATCTAAAGAGAAATTAGGATTAATTGTGTTACAAATAAGCCATCAATTAGAATCTTCAATTAGAATTTGATGATAAAAATGGCTTTTCCATCAATGAGCAAAGAATGTGGGGGGAAGAGCACAACCCCTCCCTCTCCCTCTCTATATATCTATTTCTATACTGTTTCCTTTCCTCTTCTAGGGATCTTTTCTAACAGGAAACTAAAACATCAAATATCCTAAACTCACATACACCTTGTATACCATTTACACATGGCTAAAATGCAGTTTAAGCCCTTCAGATATATCCGCAAGCATTTTTACCGCACTGAATGATACAGTAATTGCATCTGTAGGGGGCGACAGTAACATAACTATGAATGCAAAATGACCAACTGAATGCAGATTGCAAGTTCTGTGAGCATTCGACGAGATGGGTAAAATGCTTTTTTCCTTCTCTTTTGGGGGCGCAAAACTAGAAAGATCCCGGGGAATAAACTGCATTTTAGCCTTTGCACATTGACCTTATAAAGAGTACGACAACGAGATGTTTTCTTTCCAAAAATTTTTGCTCGATGTATTTCAATCAGAAGACTGCACTCCAGAGAGCGCTTTCACCTTCGCCGCATCGCTGATGAACTTCTTTTATCCTCTGAGCAGAGTTGCATATGCCGCTGCAGCTCCAATCGAACGAGGCGACACAGATGTTGCCTGCCTGAGCTTTCCACTCGCAGTCTGGAGACATGTATTGTTTTCTCGATTAGTTTCAGTTTATCGACCGAAATATAACATATCACACGATATTTATAGCTTGGCCGACAGTGCAAGATTGTCGACGAATGCATTATTTTGTTCCTGAAGCAGAAAAGATACTTCTCAATTTGTTTTCTCAAACATAGAGAACAATAGCCTCGTTTCGTAACGTTTCTGAGTTTTTACTCGAAACAGCTCCTAAAGACGATTTAAACATGTTACATGAAAGATTTAACACTTTACCAGGCGGAGTACCACAACACAGTCTCCGGTCATCGATATGTTCCACATCTAATCCAATGAACCAAGACCCCAACGACACGTCCTCATTAGCGTACTTGTGGAGCATATGCCTGAGGTGAATTGAATAACAATAAGTAATTTTTGTTATGGCGACAAATAACATATTCAAAAAGAAAGCTTACTGGTTGTTGGATATGTATGTCGCCAGATCTTTCGAAATTGCATATAGCTGACCAGTAGCGTGGCGGAAATACTTGTTTCCTTCCTCTCCAAATTTCCAGTACTCAGGTTCGTGATACCTCACCCCCCTGATCAACAAAAGTTGCGCACATAAAAACAAGGCTTTAAACATAAATATACACGCATTATCTATAGCATATGCAACTCTACGTCATTCGGTGTACATATACATTATTTGGTAAATGCTTACTTTCGAGCTAGAACAGGACCGGATTTCATGCATCCGATATAAACACGAGGCTTTGAACGGTGCCTTGCCAAAGTATTTCCAAGAGTAGCTGCAATGGTTTGGCAAGTGGAAGTATTAGTATATAAGGATAAAAGCATTACGGAAGTTCACAGATATGGTCCAATACAGCAGATAATGTAGAAGATCCGATTGTAGTTGGTAAGACACTGGAAGTAATAACCATGCGACAGTGATGTTACCCACTGGAAATGAAGTGACATAACATCGAGAGAAAAGTTAAAGTTTGCATTAAGAAGGTGTTGAGCTTTAATATTGCATTGCTAAATTCTTATGAAATTTAGATTGGAGAATAACCTACAATAAGAATCAGTTGGATATGCAGAATCGATCTGTTAGATACAAATCAGATGCATCTATAAAAAAAAAAAAACTTAAATCGGCCAATGAAGAGGCTGGCGAAAGCGAATTGGTCTCGCACCTATATTTACATGTACATCGTCATCGACTTTGATGTAGAACTCTGCATCCCACATAGACACAGCTGTAGCAAAATATATCTTGGTCTTCGCAGATAGTTCTAGATACCCTTCGACATGATCCTAAAGAAGTTTACGAGTAAGTATGGTTAGGGATGAAATCGAATGTCCAAATTAAAAGCGCCAGGATCGAATGTCCAAAATTAACCGAGAGAAAATTTTACCAGTCTCATGAAGTCCCCATGTTTCCTGCCTTCTGCTTCAATTGCCTTCTCCAGTATTCCACCTGGAGTCGCGCTATGTGAAGATATCAAACGATCAGATTAAATCTTACGAATTAAACGTACTCCAAAAATGGTAACAGCAAGTTGAAATGTTTCACTCCTACACACCTGTGACCGATGACGAAGCGGATGATAATGCCCTTCTCTTCCTCCAGCTTCTTTCTTTTCTCGCCTGTTTTAGTTAATCGCATTTTTCTTTTAGTGATGCGTTAAATGAGGAAAGCGACAGGAAACTAAGAAGTGAAGGAAAAGTTTCGAACCTTGTGGCAACCAAGTAGCGCGAACTGAATCTCTTCGTTTGCGGCTGCTAAAAGCAGTATTTATGCCTACAACCATAAAATATTTTGGTTTCCCGGTTGATTCGAGAGCATCTACATTTTCCGATAATGGGGAGCCGCTGAGTGTGGACTCTTGTGTGGCCCTTGCGGCAGCTAATTCCATTTCTAGGTTTGAGATTGTTTTGTCGAGTGTCCTGCATGTTAAAAAGGTCATTGCTTACTGGATCGAAACAAGTAATTATTCAAGATAACCAACAACTTAGTGATAAGTCGATTCGAACACCAAAATCTTACTGTATAGCATCATGGGTCCTTGAAACTTCACCGAGAATGTCCTTGTGCTCTCGCTTCTGGTCAATCTACAAGCACCCAAAAAAAAAAAAAGCAAAATAAATAAAAGAATTGACCATGACCCATCAAATTAGAAAAAAGAAGCATAATAAACCAAATTTTGGGAGAACTAAATATTAATTTTACACAAAAACTTCATTTTTGATCAGGGGACAACAAGATTGTGCATCATGATATAAACCAACCAATTTTTCTACAGAATCTAACATTGAACGAATAAAAATAGATAAACTAACAAAACTCACACTTTTTGTACTACAATCGCCGGCTACGAGGCTCATCTTCTCCCCTTCGGTTCCTGTTCTCCGGATTATATCTTTTGGTTCGGGGATCGTCCACATCCTGTTCTCCGGATAAAATGCACTTTTAATTCCTCTAACAGCTAATACAAATAAGTCGAAGCACACATATACTACTTGAGAAAAAGAGCATACAAGCACAATGCATAAAAGTGGAGAAATATAAGAATCCCTAATTTTTATTATATGCGGTCCAATAAATGCTTATCTTAATTTCATTGTGGTAATAAAACCAAGAAATTCCTTCATACCCTTACATAAGATTTACTGACCTATAAAGGATCAAAACCCTAAACCTACATTATTTTTATCATAGAAATCTACAAAATCTGAACAAGCTCAAAAAGCCAATTCAAGTTTCTCCATAACAAGCAAGCAAACCTATCAAATTAAGCACAAGTAACAACATTTTAGATCAAAACAGGCTCAAATTGGATGAAACAGAAGGGGCAACGTGATTTACTGATCCATAGAGGATCAAAAACTAAACTTTTACATTCCTATCATAGAAATCAACAACATTTGAACAAGCCCAAAAACCCAATTCAAGTTTCACAAGAACAAGCAACAAACATATCAAATTAAGGAGAAAAAAACAACATTTCAGATCAAAACAGGCTCAAATTGGATGAAACAAAAAAGGGCAACTTTAGAACCTGTTGGTGAAGAGGAGGCCAAGGCAAAAGCTCCCAAGGCAAAGCAACAAGGCCCATTTCCTAGACACAGTGCCCCTAAAAGAAGAAGCCTCTCCTCCCCCAATTGCTCCTCCTCCTCTACTCTTAAAGCTCATTATTTACAATCTCAATCCCCTCCTCCCCTCCTCCCCCTTTAGATCCCCAAAAGATCAAAATTTGGAGCCCTCCTATTCACAACTCCTATATCAAACTCCATAAAGGAGCCTCATTTATGAGAAAGGGGAACTCCTCCATTGAGCAATTGGACTCATGGGTCTTCTTTAACTGCTATAGAGATTGAAATTTTAGAGGAATCAAAAGAAAAAGAGATAAAAATGGGATTTTTTTTTATTTATTCTTCTTCTTCAATACAAGTCCAAAACTTCAAACTTTTTCCTCTCTAGCTTTTCTCTTTGTTGGAAAAAGAAAAGAGGTGGAGATTGAGGAATTTTTAGATTTCTCCCCCCCCCTTTTTTTTTTTTTGGAGAAAAAGAGAAATTTTTGGATTATAATATGTGATTTTGAAGGTAATTTTTGCCTCTTTTGAATGATAGATGGATGTAGCTTAGAAGTTGAAGCTACTGGTTTTTATTTCTTTTTTTATATCTTTTTTATTTTTTGGTAAAAATGTATAGAGGTCCCTCAAGTATATTCCATTTGAAGTGGACTCCTCTGATTGATTCATATTTTTACAATCAATTACATATTATATTAGAATATCTTTATTACTTGTTTGTTAATTTCACCAAACGTTTAATTCAAACAAGGTCAAAAATTTAAATCAAAACAATTAAGGAGTTTTTTAAAAAACTATCATTTAATATGAGAATAAATGAGGAGCCTACTGTAAAATATCCTATAGTTAAAGGGGTTTTCATACAATTTTACCCTTTCTTTATTGGAAATTTGTTGGAAATTAAAATTATTAAAAAAAGAAGATGCTCATTTGTGAGCACAAAAGAAATTTAAAAAATAAAAATAAAAATCTCATCCTCTCCTTCTTTTTTTCCAAAATTTATTGCAAAAATAAATCAATTTTTTTTAAAAAAATATGAGATTTGAAAAAATTCTTTTTTAGTAGTTGACCATTTTAGACGGATTGAGAAGCGATAGATGGAGAAATCAAAGTGAAAGATTTAGAGTTATTTTAGTAAATTTAGTGTCATAGAAGGCAAAATGCGTATGAATAAGAACTGCAAATAATGTTATTCGATAAAATATTATTTGACCGATTATTAGAAAAGACACTATATTAAAATTTTTGCTTATCGAAAGCAGAAGCTTTACAATAAAGCTTTTATTTTCAGATCTCAAAATTTGATTTTAATTTTTTAAATCAATAAGACGGTTTTGTTCGATGATGTTAATTTTATTGTATAACTTTTAAAATCTATAACCTCATTTTTAATTTTCTATTATAAAATAACTTACATATTCTTTCATTAATTTTAAAAATATATTTATAAATATAGCGAAAATAAAAAGTAGGGCAAAACATGGAAAGAGCACAAGCATGATAACTCCTAGATCACATAGTTGACACGCTACATCGAAAAAATAATAAGCCAATCAATTTTTTTTTAATATAACTTTATTTTTTAATGGAGAACTTTAATTAAATTGCCCACAAAAGCTGTAAGAGGTTGCCCCCTCAATAATGGAGACAATTTCTTTCACTTCATGTGGATTTGGATCTTTGTATCTAGTGTTTTTGTGCCTAGTGCAGTTGGTTAAGAACTTAATGTTTGATATCTAATGTTTTAAATTCAAATTTTAATTATTTCATATTACTGCCGTACAGTAAAGAGGCTAGTGATTCTACGACCCGTCACATGCTCAGAGAAAATGGCATCACATGGTTTGCGCTTAATTATACGCTTCTTTTGTACTAAGCCATAGCCTAATTAATGGTTTTGAAATAGTGTGAGCAATCAATTTCACTTTGTTTTTCTAAGATGAGTCCTTCTTCCTGGGCTCTGACTATGACATGCCATAGAGTACATAAATAGGACACCATTTCAACATATGAATCTAGTACTTTGTAAAATAGCAAAAGAGTATATGCTTCGGAGAATAAGATCGCGACATATGCTGGGTAAAGTGTTGGAGCAATTCAGTATGGCGTGAAAGAGCGACTTCGTGCTGAAGAGTGAAAAGCCGGATTCTCTTAACTCGCCAGCTACGCAAACTTGAGCTCATGAGTTTGATTTACCCTAAATCTTTTGAGAAGATGCTTGAGAATCATGATTTTCATCTGATCATTTGGAGAAAGTTGTACTAATGATAGGTAGGTGTATGGCAACTTCCACTACATGTTATTAATTGGTTGAACATCACATGCACCAGGAGTTGAAGTAGTGAGAGCTAAGGATTCAGTAGGGGTGATGTGACCTGCAACCAAATGGGTTTGTTCATTTAAACTTAATTTATTTGGTAGAGCAAGGGCTTGATGAAATGTATTAATTGGATCTGGCCTTCGATTTAAATATTTTTGGTTGTTGTGTTAAAATTAAGCGATTTTGCACAAGCATGTGAATAGGGTAACATGTAAAAAGTGATAAATCAAATAAGCTACAATGGAACTAACAATTTTTAGTGCAAGTAGCAAAAAATTTAATGGTTGATGCTTGATATTTTAAGTTCGAAATTAGTTGTTTTATTTCCGCAGCTTAAATTTATTTATTTTTTTTAAAAAAAAGAGTGTGAAGGGGTGGTGGTTTACAGGTTTGTGTTGCCCCAAAGGCCCTAAATGCCCCCCTAATACGGGCCTTCATCTAACCTCTCTTTAGGCCCATCTTTGCCTCTCTCTTTTTTCTTTTTTTTTGGTGAGTAATTTATAAGTTTCGCGAAGTCGACTTCGCTCTCATTCCACTGAAGTTGACAGATCGATCTCAGTATAATTATAAGTGAGAGTTCGGGTGATATCATTATTTCAATGCGGAAATAAACATCGAAGCCTATGGCTTTCTTAAAGTCACGAGTTCAACCTCTGAGATTCACGAAAAATAAATAGATCCTTATCTTGTCTTGTTAAGTTGAAACTATAGTGTGTAGGTCTCATTAGATGAAGAGCAATGCTATCTATACATTCAAAAATTGGTGCAAAACTTATATTTAACTCATCACTTAATATTTTTATTTTTTAATATTAAAAAATAAATAAGAGTTTTTAAATCTTTCGAAGTGTGACTGTAAGATTTACACCCTATTTTTTGGTGTACAAGTAGTATTTTTCTTAAATCAAAATATATCTACAGCTTATTTTCATCATATTATTAAAAATACTAATTAAAGTTTTTAGTTTTGAAACTTTAAGTTTTATTGGGCAGTAGATTTTCGTTTTTTCATCTTGCAGTTTACAAAGCTATACTGAACTACCATGTGACTTTAATTTTATTTTATTATAAGAATCCATCGTTAAACAAAACTACTTTTTAAGGAATAGCAATATTACACTTTTAGTAAATTACAGGAGTGTTAATTATTATTAAGAAGCTATTTCACACCATCAATAATAAAAGCCTAAATTATAGAAAATTCTCTTATAAATATATATTTTTTTAGTTTTCCATTCTGATTTTCAAAAATTTATATTTTACCACCTTAACTTGAACACTCCCTCCCTCGCGATCAGGGTTCCATTACTATTCCGTCCATTTCTTATAATTTATATCGAAAATATCCGTCAAAATAATAGAAATATATTAAAAAATATATTTTTTTTATAAAAGAAGTAAGGACAGTTTGATCATTTTGTCATTTTTATTAACACTGTATTTTTTAAAAATAATTTTAAAATTTAAAAAAAGTAAAATATAGATTTTTGAAAGTTAGAAATGAGAGATTGAAATAGCAGAGATTTTAAAAGTACGGCTTTGAGATTCGTGTCAATCTGATGGACGGTGAATGGAGCGGTCCGTGTAACGTGCCCGCCAAAATTTCGTGCCCGCTAGTGCGGTTGTGAGTTGCGACGCGCGCGCCGCCGCTCGACGCAATCGTCGTCGTCGTCGTCGTCGTCTTCTTCCTCCGCTCATCTCTCTCTCTCTCTCTCTCTCTCTCTCTCTCTCTCCAATGGAGATTTTGAAGCGCGCGATACTCCGAATCGCGTCCACCCCCGACGCGCGCCTCTCGGAGCTCCCCCTCCTCCACCGCTGCCTCCTCCTCCCCCTCCTCTCCTCCGCCTCCGCCCTCTATCGCCTCTCCCTCCTCCTCCGCCGCCGCCGCCTCCTCCTCTCCCCCCACAGGCACAAACCCTAACCCTAACCCTAACCAAACCCCCTTCCTCTTTCTCTTTCTTAGAGTTTCTAGCTTTTTGTCTCTCTCTTAGGGTTTCTAGGTTGCCGGTGCCGGTGATAAGCGTTGGGAATGTGACGTGGGGCGGCAATGGAAAGACGCCCATGGTGGAGCTCATCGCCCGATTCTTCGACGAATGCGGGATCGGCCCCCTCATCCTTACCAGAGTATCTATCTCCTTCTCTATAGAGAGATGTTGTGTGCCACGATCTCATATCGGAAATTTCTTTTTTAGATGTTTGTGATTAGCCGATGCGTTAAAAATCTCAACTTTCTCTTGAATTGGAGCTGATACGATCGATAACTTTACCATGCGCTATCACGCCTCTCATCCTCACAACTTTATGACTAGTTAATTTCTGAAAGATTTGACACCATTTCATGTTGTGCCAAAAATTTTCCTTTTAGAACAGATGCATAGAAGTTGTTTTTGATATCCTTGGGATGTGTTTAATATTATCATTGCAATTCCAAGTAATATTTCCTTGGTTTTGTAGCCTTAGCAATAAACTGTTAATAGTAAATTATAACTTAGTTTCTACAAGTAGAAAAGTTGTACGCCCCCTTGTTATATGAGCAGAATAAGTTGTTAGATGTATACTAGAGGCAATATTAAAAGTTATGTGGTTTGCTACAAATGTTGCTGTTGACGGCTCCTTCAAACAATTGATCGTTGATTGCCCCTTGGCAAAGATTAGACATTATCTCCAACGCAATTGTAAAGCAGATATTGTACTTTTATCCTTCTTCCTTGACGTTACTGTGATTTCTTATCTCATGCGACACCTTACTGTCAGGAATTCAACATCGCAAAGCAGTTTCGGTATCTTAGAACATGGATTCAAGCTTAAGACTGAATGATTTTTCCTCTCTTTTCTCTTCTCTAATACATATATCAACAGAAGATTGTTACAGTTGTCTATGAACTAGCAACTTTAACATGTTTATGGACTTTGGTGAATCTGCTGATGAAATGTCTTATGGAACTTAAACTGTAGCCTGTTCACAAGGAAAATGTTACATATGTAGTTAGATATGTTCTGATTTTACAAATTCCTCTTCTCATAGCATAACATCATTGATCAAAATTCTGAAATAGGAGATCTCCTTTATGCATATTTATGTCTATGTTTTTGCTTAGAGGATATTATAATAAACAGGATGGAGTAGTCTCTTCATTATCCATAAATTTTTTTCACAGGGTTATGCAGGTGGTGACGAGGCCAAAATGCTGAAAAGGCACCTCCAGGACACTTCTGCAATAATTGGCATAGGTGCTAACAGGGCAGCTACTGCTGCTTCTTTCCTCAATAAACATGGTTATACTGATGCTTCCCGTATGTTATGTATGGAGGACCATACATTGCCACGCAAGTTCGGACCTCACTCTGACAATGGAAAAGTTGGTGTGGTAATATTGGATGATGGGATGCAGGTATTAAACAATGAATATATACTCTCATGAATTTTTGTTTGGTCTGGATAATAGGTAATTAAGTATATTATGATAGTTAGTTGCCGTTGAACAAGACTTTATTAGGTGCCAAATAGTATTTATCCATCTGATAGCCTTTGTAGCTGTGCAAAGTATATTTGTAGCTATTTTAACTTCTTGGTGTCAAATGCAAAATTTAAAATTGTTATTATAGGGGCTCTTATTTTTTTATTTTTTTAACTGGGCTGAAATTGGTGATAGGTGGACCTTCTTGATGATCTGATTTTTATGTGCTTCCAATTTCTGTGATCAATTTTATTATTGTTATTTGACTTCTCATGAGTCCATGTGTTTATTCTTTGCATATCCACAATGGTCTGTCCTAAAATTATTAGCAGAACAAGGGAAGTGTTGTCCCTGATGTATCACCACCTTCATGTTCTCCTGCTCTGTGAGCTGATGCTATTATAATTAGCAGGTGAAGCATCGAAGCTGTTTCTATTAATAGCAACACAGTTGGTAGCTATAGTGATGTTGCCTAGCCTTTTCTTTTCCTTTGACAACCTTTCTTCATGTTCAAACTGTTGCCTTGTTATTGCCATTAATTAGATGTTACTGTATGATCGAAAGTCTCGTCTCCAAAAACAAAATACTGGCTAATATCTGATCAAGATTGAAATTCAATGGAGTTTCCCTTCATTTTCTGTTTATTGTCTTTGTTGTACTTGATGTCCTGTGGACCCTTTGAAGCACAGTATTCTTCTTAACCATATCTTCATCTCGTTGTTGTAGGCAGCACTGGAGTTTGTTGCGTAATGTGGAAATTGTTATGCTAAATAGCATGATGCCATGGGGGAACTCTCACCTTATCCCACGTGGGCCTTTGAGGGAACCATTGAGTGCACTTGGTCGAGCGGACATTTTAGTTATCCATCACGCGGATTTGGTACGTTTAAGTTGTTCTATTGACTAACCTTGTATATAGTGCTGGGACAGTTGGTACGTTTTCTCGGGAAATTAGTCGTTTTTCGTATGCAGAGATAGTTAATTTTTCTTTGACATGCATCTTTTCTTGTGCTGAATCCCTCATCTATGAATAATTTCAATCATGAAGGGAAATGTTGTGTAGTTTCTGACTTCAACTTCTTATTGTAGTATCTAGGGTCAAGTTTCTTAAATACATGATGACCTACTTCTGGTTGGTTGTTTTTTTTTCCTTCTCATTTATATTCTACATGATTCAAACAATTGCAAGCTTTCTCTAAAATGCAGTGAATGGCAGTTCTTCTTATTAAACGTAGTAAACACTATTCTTTTTTGTTGCATTTACTTCTTCACAGGTGTCTGATATGCAACTTAAAATCATTGAATCAACAGTCCTAGATATATGTGCAACCCTGCCAATCTTCTTCAGTAGATTAGTCCCGTCTCATCTCTTCGGAGTTAAGAATCCTCATTCAAGATTCCCGCTAACTATCTTGAATAATTCTGCTGTATTATGTGTATCTGGAATTGGCTTCCCAGATGCCTTTGTCCACGCAGTTAGAGAGGTAATCTTTTTTGTTTTTTGTTTTTTGTTTTCCATTTTGTGTGGATATTTTCTGTATCTAAAGTTCAATTTCTGGAGTCTGCCTAAGTCAAGTAAGTAATTTTGTGAAATAGAATTTTGAGTAGCTCTCGAACATCCTTCTTTGAATCAAGTTAGAACACCTCTTTCCCATGTCTACTGCGAAATTCATAGCTGCAGATTAGATGGCTAACCACGGATGGTCCGTCTTCTACTACTGTACTTTCGCTTCATCCTTCCCAGAAGGACTCGCCCCTATTCTTAAAGCTGATATTTCTGGAGCTTATTGTAATCATGGCGATTCCCAATGAAATTTTAATTTTAATTTTTTTAAATATATAGAACACCTTTTTATGGTTTAAAACGTTTTAGCTAGATATTTGGTTTTTTAATGTGTTGTCTAAATCAGAAAGATACTTGTATGTCCTCTATGGAATATCTACATTGTTTTTCTTATATATTGTTTCTTTATGGTTGATTGCCAGCTGTATTTCCTTTATTCTTTTTTGCAACATTTGTAACATCCATGTTGTTGCGTATGGAGTTTCATTAATAATTCCAACTGCTGCAGCTTGGACCATTGCGTGTTGGTAGACTGGACTTTCTTGATCATCATCCTTTTCAAGTTAGCGTGAGTACTTCGTTAACTGCTTTTGTTATCAGTAATCAGTCATTAATATATCTGCTAAATTTTCTCCAAAAACATCCTTATTTTTTGTGAAGCTAGCGAAAACCACTCAAGATTCTTTTGGTGTTGAGCTGTAATTTAATTTGTTGGGAAAAAAAAGAGAAGAATCAACCGACCGAAGTTAATCTGGACACTATTTCCATCTTTTGAGAACTTAAAAACTAGGAGTTTTATCTCTCAAATACTCTCTAATAAACTTATGGTGCAAGAAAGAAACTATTACATTATTGACGTAATTGCGAAAGCGACCATATTTCTCAAGGGTTTCAGCGCAGAGGATTCTTACCTACTGAAATATTTGATGCTATTTGATGATTCTTTTTCAGCTAATTAGTTAATTACTGTTCCAGGATATCCAATTGATCAGAGAGAAAGCTACAAAGCTTGCTGCTGACTATAATAAGGAGACAGTTGTCGTAGTGACAGAGAAGGTACAGTGTTATTGACGCCATCCTTTTAACGTGCGAGCGTTCTCTAATTACTCATATCCTCCATTTCTGGCCAGGATTATGATCGCAATCCAAATATTCTCGAAGAGATAGATGACCTAAATGTTTTGGTCCTGTGTTCTTCTTTGCAAATCATGCCTTTAAATGGAAAACGCGAGGATGATTTTAGAATGAAGTTGAAGGAGCTTCTAATTAGAACAAAATCCGCGCCATGACCTCATGGTGTACACTGGTGCGTTATATCCTAAATCGTCGGGTTGTTAGGGTAAAGTCTAAGATATGCTTATGCTTTTGGTGCTAATCGAGGTTATTATATCCCTGTGGGTTTGAAAATTTTGATTCTTTTAACACACTTATTTCGCTATTTTAACAGATGATCAGATGTAGAACCTCAATTGGAAACTACGTAGCAATTACCATAAGAGATTCTTATTGACATTCTCAGCTAGAAAAATAATTTTTTTACTCTTTTTTTTTAAAACTTTAAATGCAGTTCAATTTTGGTTATGGGAGAAAATTCAGATCATTGTGAAAAGGATCAACCAGCTCTAGCGTATGTGTAGTTTTTACACTGGATGCATCTAAGGGGCCGTTTGGTTAGATGTGATTATAAATACAGTTGAAAAAACAGCAGTTCTAACTACATGCATATTGTTTGGTTGGATGTAGTAGAAAGCGCTGCAACTATAAATAATTTGTTTGGTTGCATGCAGTTGAAAAATAATTTTTAAAATTTTATGATTTTATATATATGATGGTGAGATTACCTCCAATGTAAAAAAGAAAATTACTTTTTGTTTAAAAAATAATTAAGGAGGTAATCTTACATTTTGCTTAAAATTATTCTCTCCAGTTGCTGCAGTTGGAACTGCGGTCAATTTGGGCGTAGTTCCAACTGCTGCATTGGGGCCTCCTCCTGCAGTTCCAACTGCAGCATTTGGAGTTAAATACATCAAACCAAACATCGAATTTGGGTCTGTGTGCAATTACAATTGCTGTGCAGTTGTAACTACATGCAACCAAACGACCCCTAAATGTTGGTGAGATGATGTTACTTCATTAAGAGGTTGATCTATGTTATGCTTTTGGTATCACGGAGGCCGGTGTTCTTGCTTTTGCAATCATTGGATCAACTTTGAGATCCGTGATGATCCCCTTCGGAGTGATGCTTCCTTATCCACAATGTTGATATCATATTTCCTCATCATTTGAGTTTTTTTAGTTTTTCATCTCCAACTCCAGCATATCTACTATATATTTGTTTATTTATATGAAAAGATTAAAAGATTGGGGAATGTCCACCCCACACTCTACTAAACTCCAACTTAAGTCAAACTTAGTTAATTCCATCACTCGCAAACATCCTCATTATTTGTATATACAGCAAGAAACAAATATTCTATTGAAAAAAAAATGGAAGAAACAGATATATTCACACAATAACTTGAAGCAAGAGGACAAAAGAAGTGGGGAAGGTAAACTCATAACCAGCCTAACCAACCAAACCCTAAATGATGGCTCTTCATTTCTGGGTCCATTTGGTTGATCCTGCTTTTACTTTTGCTTTTATCATTCTCCAATGTGCGTTCGACAAAGAAAACGAAAAAAAAGGAGTTTTAAGAGCTTGTTTGGTATTGATCGATGCGGATATATATATATAAATATAATGGACTTGTAGAAACTATCTCTTAGCCAAATTTATGTCATTACAGAATTTGCTATTCTTTACAGAAACAAACGAGATATTATTCTATCGTAGTATTTTGCTGTACACAATACATGCTTTCCGTAATTCCAAATTGAGTCTTAGCATACATAACAAAAGGCGAAGATGAAATTCTTGTATAGAACTTTTAATTTAGTCCTTCTGATCCTGCTGAAGAGAGCAGTTGCTAGAAGAGAAAGAGAAAGAGAGAGAGAGAGAGAGCAGAAGAAGAAAATTCTTAGTTGAAAAAATATATAGAAGTTTTAATTTAGTGCTTCTGGTTCTGCTGGAGAGCGAGAAGCTGTGAGAAGAGAGAGAGAGAGAGAGAGAGAGAGAGTATTAAATGCGTATGAACCACCACCACCACCACCACCTTCCGTATGGTTGATGCAATGTGGGTGCAAAAGGGTACAAATGACGCAATAATACGGCCAAGGGGATTAGCTGCGTGTGCCCCGGAGGGGATAACACCTCGCGTGATTTCATTAAATGTGATTCCTTCGCAGTGGGGCCCTGCCGTGCACCATTTTAATGCCGTTTTGGATCCACCCTCGCTGTGACCTCCGTATATGTACAACAGTGACAAAGAGTTCGTAACAGATCTCACTATTATCCTCCCCCGCGCCCATATTTTCTTATATATATATATATATATATATATATATTACTGGAAGAGTATCGCAGGTTCTTAAACCCACTCCGAACAGTAGACGATAGTAGAATTTATTGCAATACGACTGATTCTACTGGACTGTGACTTAGTTTGATAACGTCACAGCTAAAAATACAAATTTTACATAATGAAATACCACAATCTTCTTCTTCTTCTTTTTTCAATATTTTAAAATTATGATTGTAACTCATATGACAAAGAATTTTTAATATTTTTTTTAGACTTTTTATAATAATAAAATAGTACTTTTAGCCACCGCATTATCAAACAAAGCCAACCTGATTTGTGTAAATTTTTTAATGATAATGCAATGCGTATTGTACAAGTTTCTCTCTAATGTTGCTGATGAATTGCTAATATAGTACATAGGGATCGATCGATGCTGACTCATCAGTCGTGTTTGTCAGCTATATTTATTTGGCGAACATTGGATTTGTATGTATGGCCAAATTTAATTATTAAAAATGGTGATTAGATTCGATAAGCTTATCTATCAACATCAGTATCAGTTCTACGACTAACACTGCACTCCTCGTAAGCGCTTCCATAATTTCATTCATTTTTCTTGTTTTTTCCTTCATTGAAAAAAAAAAAAACATGGCTTCATTTTAAAAAAAAAAAAAAAAAAAAAAAAAAAAAAAAAAAAAAAAAAAAAAAACTGGAGATCGATCTAAGCAAGACAGTGGTGCGTTACCTGCCACTACCTGTGAGAAATTTAATGCTCTTAAAGCTTCCAAGGCCCCAGTTTTAGAGAGAGAAAAGAGTAACTAGAGAGATCTAGAGAGAGAGAGAGAGAGAGGTCCCAAACGCAGTTATTGCAGCCTCACCCACCACAAAGCTGGCTCCATCCATCAAAGATTCCATGCAGTTTTAGCCTCGGTCGATGCCCTCTCACTTTTTATCATTGCAGTCAAAATGCTTTCATACTTCCATGTTCTCACTTCCATGATCTTCTTGATGATATTGACACATCTATATATTTACTAAGCATAACTCGCATATAAGAAATTAAAATCCTATTTATTCAGCCTATAAGTAGGATGTATATCTTGTACCCACTGATTTAAATATTTAAAAATCTCTTTTGGATTCTTTGGATGTCCAGAGTGTAAGATTTACGCCGTGATAATAGATGTATAGATAGTACTGCTCTATATATAATGAATGTGACTAGTCATCGCTAGTAGTGGCCAAATTCAGTACATGCATCCGTCATTAGTAATCTCTGGATTATTGATATGGGCACCGTAGCTTTTACTTAGGGTGATTTCATTAGTGTGGGAAAAATCTAATTCAGATCTGTACATAGAGAAAGTGGTTATGATAATACATACAACCATCCCATTAATGTAGGTAATTAATTTTGATATTGACAGATGCATTCATTGAATTTGATCATTATTTACTAATTGAATTTCATCAGATTCATTGAATCTAGCTAACTTGCCCTATGAAAGATGGCCCTACTGATATTACTTTTCTTTTATTAATATACTTATAATGTTTAGAACCCTGAGTCCCTCCAATGGAAGTTGAACTAAAGATACAAAGCTTTTGCTTGATCCCCATATCTTACCCCTAGAAATCCTAATGATTAATTTGGCCTTATAGTAGTTTACTATCATTCCTAGGGTATTCTAATTTGCTTACCTTATATGGCACATTTGTAGCATTTTTCCCATCCTACTCCTTTTGTAAATAACATTAATTAAACATTATACAAACTATAGTAATTTGAGGACAAAAAGCATTTTTGATTCTTACCATGAACAAATAACATATGTTTGACTTTTTATATACTCATCAAAGATATGGATAAGAAAAACAAGAAGAGATTTTTATTTTATTGGAACAAGGTCTTCCTCATGACTCCAATATTAGATTATTGGTTGCTGACTTTTTAGCCAAAGCTTAATGAGCTGGTTATATTTGACCTTGGAATGTCTTTTTTTTTTCTTTTTTTTTTTTTGAAGATTTGTCAATGGGAAAACCTTAGCATTTTACTGATTTTTATTAAAAGTTTAAGAACATATTTGATCATTTAAGAGAACTTTGTGGCATTATTTTGGCCTTCCAATGTTGAATGTTTCAAAATCTTCATTTTGACTTTCTATTGCCTTCAAAATGTTAGGTTTAGAAGGGCCCTACATTAATCATTCAAAAATTTTATTTAGGTTAGTGTGGGTGGAGGCCTTTCAAATTTCTTTTCCCCCTCTTAATTAATTGATACCTTTGTAACTTTTAACCAACTTAATTTAAATTACTTTTAAGTCAAGTTAAAGATTAGTTAAAATCAACAGCTGCATTAACTGAAAAAGCCCATCAGTATATTTAATAAAATATTTGGTTTGATTAACAGAAACCACTTAAATAGGAAAAAAATGAAAAATAAAATCAAAAGCTAGCTATCATTTATACCTAGCTTCTTTTTATTCATCCATTGCATATAATCAATTTAATTGGTTAGTTTCATTGCTGACATGTGATAGAGCAAGTGTACTTAAAAGTTTTGGAGCCATTATTGCCCCACACAGCTAAAAACTTAATAGTATCTTCTTTTCTTGGTGATTAACTTGTGAAGTGTGAACATAACATTTATTGTGTGCTGCATCAAATACTCTTTCAAAAGAACAAGCAAGGTAGGTGTACAAACTACTCAAATTTCCAAATAACAATAATAATATTAAGCTACATATATATATATATATATATATATATATATATATATATATATATATATATATATATATAGTTATTCCAAGTTATTACAAAACAAGGTCTCTTTTTTAAGAGTTATTGACTCTATCATACACAAAATGGTGTGTGGCCCCCCTCACCTTCTCTTCCCTCCCCCCCCCCCCCCTTTTCTGCTTCTCTTTAAGCAGCAATTTAGAGCCATGTAAAAAGGAGGAATCAGGAGAATAGCATGTCTTTGTAGGGAGAAAGTTATCACAGTAGAAGATGCCTCTTTGCCATAGAGAAATCCACATCAACTCTTTCTCCAACAGTAACTCAAGTCATGAATATATAGCCCCCTCCTCTCAAGCCCATAACCCTCTCTCTCTCTCTCTCTCTCTCTCTCAATAGCTATTGTTGCTTTTATCTTAAAGGTCTTTGCAAGAAGGCTTTGATCAATTACATGATGATGAGTTTTTGCCGTCGATTGCGTGTGTCGGTGATCATCGTCGTGAAACCGAATGATGAAGGTATCGATAGATTAGATGCGGAGATATTGGCGTGCCTCAATTCGAAGACATGGCTAAAGTGATCAGTGTATGTAGCCTTGTAATTGGATTGAGCCGCGTCAATATCTCCCTCGCTCCAAAATCCTCACTACCTATGAGAAACCCAGGTATTGATCCCTATATTTTTCTTTATTCCTTATGCAATTATGCTATATTTTTCTTCTCCAAATAGTTACACCTCTAATTATTGTACTCTCTATTTTGGTTGAAGCTTTGTACACATGGTTATAATATTTCATAGCAGTCATAGAGAAGAATAACAAAACAAAACGAAGGGAATATATTTGAACTACAATTTTTAACTGTAAATGTTACAGTTCGATAATACGATAGAGATCGATATGTAGTATACCTTCTTAATTCATGCATGTGTGTTGTTCAGAGGGATAATATTCCTACACTCAGCTGTCCCCAATAATTTGGTGGGAGTAGTCACACATAATTATGATGAGTTTGAATGATGCCTTTAACTATATACCAATAATAGAGTCATATGGTAAAGCTCTTTACTTCTCAATTTGAAACCATTAAGCATGTTTCTCTATTAAAAAAAAAAAAAAAAACACCTATGAATTTTGTAGGAGAAGAAGAAGATCATGATTTGGATCAAAACCACCATACTTGATTAGGAGAACCTTACATTAACATTACCATCCAATATTTGCTAATTTTTTATAGTATATATTGTTGTTATTGTGAATATTATATGTAGTACTAAGCACCTGAAATGCTTTGTCACTAAGGAGGTGAAAAAATAATGGTGGCCTAATGCAGTACAACAAAATATTCCAGTGCAGTTCAGAAGCACTATGGATGAATTCAAATGGTTTCTCTGTGAGTTGCTGTGCTGTTTATCCTTCCAGTCCTTTTTAATGAAAGTTATAGGGCTTTTGAACCTACAACTATTTATCAAAAAAGAAAAAAAAAGGAAAAATGATTCTTATCTATTGTGAGCTATTTATATTGAGTGTATGGTGAGATACAACATACCTAAATTTTCCTTTTCCTCTAGACATTTTTCTCTTCAAAAGTTTGAGTCTTTTGTGCAATTCCACTCTCTACATGTGTTGTTTAGTCCCCCATTATTATAGACAGATAAGGAAAGAAACTAGCATGTTAGTCAAGCTACTTCTAACCTTAGGCCAACTCCTTTTCTTTTAAAATCTTACTTTAGATCTTTTAGTAGCTAATTGTTACAAATGTTATTGTTAATGAATCCAAAGACCAAGTGCTTTTGAAATGTTTTTTTTGTTTTTGTTTTCAGCCCTTTTGACTGAAGGACATAGGGTAATCTTCTGTGATTGTATATTTGCTTTTGAAATGTTATAATGCCTGTAGTTTAAGAAGTTTTAATTTTGGTGAATGTTGTTAAGTCTTTATTTGGATGTCGGAATAAGATATCTAGTAATATTCTATTCGGTATAAGAATTTTCTATCGTAATTGAAAGCTAAAAGTGTGGTAAAATGTTTAGCACGGAATAACATATTCAGACTTCGAGAGTTATTTTTCATAATTAAGTAAATCATTTCATAGGTGAAATATACTATCTTACCAAATCATAGATGCTGAGACTTTCAAGAAATAAAAATCAAACTCCTCTTTTCCAATTACACAAAAAAAATTCATATCAAGCAAGTTATCACCGCATAACTTATCCCAACAACCAAGCAAAACTTGTCTCTACTTTCTTATCATCACGGGATGTCGAAAAAGTCATCATCTCTTCTTCCATGATCATGCATGCTTGTTGGAGAAAGCTCCTACTCATACCTTCGAGCACTCTCCTAATTAGTTACTACTGTAAGAGATGACGAGGACGGAAATACATTTTAGGACAGTGCTTCTCTTGTTTCTAGGTACCTACGTACCAGGTTATAATTACTTATTGATTCTATATTACTTAAAGTTTTTTTCTTTTGGAAAAACTTGCAAGTAATTCTACAACATGTAGCTGTTTTTCTTCAAAACTCAGGTGTTGGCTAATCTTTGAGATAGTCTTCTAATCGCTCAACTTTTAGTTAATTTTTCTTAACCTACTAACATATGTTACTATTGTTGCATGCCATTCACTACAAGGATTAATTACAATTAAACCCAATCTTACATTCTTGCTCACCTTTTATTGCATTTTTAGATGTTAGAATAACTTATTGGGCATGTCTTCTTATATTATTGAGTGGAAGGAAAGGAGACGTAAAAAGTGAGTAAGAAGAAATAATTTCATTTAATTAAAAAATGATAAATAATCTCATATATAGGTGAAATGTATTTTGTTAAATATATTATGATTCTAAGAATCTTGTAAGCATCCTGTGATATAATCATCAAAAGAAAACACTATTCAAGACAATGTATTAATCTACCTAAAAGTGGGTGAGAAGCTCAATAGATAATTCCAATATTTAATGGAGTGAAAGTACACTAAAGTATATTATCCCAAAACTACTTATTGTTCCATTTTGCAATCTACAAAAGTTGAACTTTTATGAAAGAAAACATCCATTAATATAAGAAAACACTATTTAATTTTTCTGCCAAATTAGGTAAAGCCTACTGTATGTTTTCTGGGTTTGCCTATGCACTACTTATCTCGAACTAACCCCTAATAAGACACATACTATTTTTTTAATTTAGGAATTCAGGGGCACGAACCTTATTTGGTTAAAACACGAGCGTGGATCGAACACCTGACCTTAGACAACAATTTGTATAGCGATCACTACTTGTTACGTGAAAGTAACTTGTGTCGGTTTATTGTTTTTACAATGATTCATTTGGCCTATTAAGCAGCTTATCATAGTCTCAAAAAATTAGGACTACTTATTTCCTCTAACTTTTCTCTAAACATCTTCTTTTCATGTTCCTCTATAGCCAACTAATAAATGATATTTAAGTGTAGGAAGGAAGATATGTCGGGAAAGAAAATACGTCGGATAAGTTATTTCAGCATCCAAACAAGTCCAAAAAACACATTTAGAAGCGAGCAAAAGGGACACATCACTTCGTAGGTCCACAAATCTTACTTATTAGATCATCTCATTATGTTAAGTCAAAGTTTATATATACTCACCGAGAGAAAGTCCCATCTAACACAAATTATCACGAAATAACTTTGTTCCGACATCAAAACATGCCAAGATATACCTAACAATACCACTTGGAGCCCTAACAAGGTGTTGTAGTACTTCAGCTCTGCATTTCCCTCGCAGCATCATTATTTGGGTGCTTTGAGCTTTTTGCAGCAGCAAAAATGGTCCAACAAGCAAATAGTACATTGGCCAACCCCAACCAAATGATAAAAGCTAAAGATGCTCTGTAACAAAAGCACAAAGGAAAATTTTCCTTAGATCAAACTTCGAATGGTTAAAATGGAAGATACTTCTCATGTGAGCTTACCAATGAGACTTGGTTCCACATATCCTTCATTCCTTTGCTATGGTCCGGGCTCGAGCCGCGAACCAGGTTGTGCATCTTTAGACTCGCGTGATGGCAATTTTGGACACAGTTAAGGGGCCGTTTCGTTGGATGTAATAAGAAACACAGTTTAGTTGAAGATGTATGCAGTTGAAAATACAACAGTTATAATTATATGCATTTTATTTGGTTGGATGTAGTAAAAAATGTTGCAGGTATATATAATATGTTTGATTGAATGGGGTTGCAAAGTGTATTTTTAAAATTTTATCACTTTATATATGTGGTGATGATATTAGCTCCAACATAAAAGATATATATATATATATTTTCTATTTAAAAAGTGTCTAGGGAGGTAAACTTACCTTATGTTTAAAATTACTCTCTTTTACTGCTATAGTTGGAGCTGTGGCCAATTTAGACGTAGTTAAAACTGCTACAGTTGGACTTCTTCATGCAACTCCAACTGCAAAAGATAGACTCAAATGCATCAAACCAAATATCGAATTTGAATCTGCATATAGTTATAGTTATATAACTACAGCTACAGTTATATACAACCAAACAGCCCCTAAGTGCAGCAAATGAAATAGCGGCCCGAGCCTGGTTTGTAGAGCCTGGCCCAAAAACCAGTCACCATTACCATTCTAATCTTAATTTGAGAAAAGGGAGAAAAATAGTGTAGCAAATGATGGTTACAAGAAAAACTAGGTTAGACATTTCAATGGGAAAAAAAGAGAGGAGACTTTTGAATTATTATGTAGGCTTCTAAGAACCTGCTGATTTGCTGCAGTGTGTAGTAACCACCAGTAACAGAAAATATCACTTTGCTAATCCACCAAGAGCAAATTTCAACAAAAAAATCAAAATCAACAACAGAACAAGTCAGAGTGATTGAAGCACGCTTTGAGAGTGTTTGGATTGATAAGTACAATTCAGCAACAAGTTCAGCAAAAGTACAGAAACATTAGCCATTCAGCGTTTTGATTACCACTGAGAGGAGAAACAGGAATACAACCGATAGCGAGATAGCGCAGCAACTCAGTGTTGCAGTAATGTTTCTACTCTCAATGAACTTGACGTACGGCCGAATTGTACTGTGTGTGAATCCAAATGCTCCTTTGGCCTATCACAAGCACTGAAGATCGTCGCTAGAGGGGCAGCATTAGTGGGGAATCCAGGGACATTTCTGCAGATTTAATAGGAATTCACAGGCTTTTTCTCGCACACAAGTTAGAATTACAAGCTTTATAACTATAGCACCAACTTCTCTAACCCATCAAGAAAAGCCTTAAGAGCCCTCGTTAGGATCTAGCAGCAGAACCATCTACTAACAGTAAGCTAATTACATTTCTTGCAGTATGAAACCTCACACCTCTGCAATCAACCGGCAAAGTCACTGACCCTGTCTCTCTGTTTACCCTTCCTCGACTTCGACTTTTTCAACTCTCTATTCTTGGAGCTGGCGCTAATCCAAGTAAAATCGCTCGGAATCAAAAAGGGGTCAGAATGATCGGACGATTGAGACGGCCTTGAAGATTTTGATTTAGTAAGAGAGGGTTTGGGTGTAGAGCTATTCCACCTCAGCCAAGAGCTCTTGTTCGAATCTGCCTTCCGCGTTTCTTCCTCCTTGTTGTTTGCGACATTCTCTTTTTCTTCGAGGGCAGATAACAGCCTCGGGCTCGAGAGTGGAGTGAAGAACTGCTCAGGTTGCTGGAGAGGAACGTATTTTGTGAAAGTGATCACAACTCTTACTGTGGGAATGACAGGGATGGCAATCTGCAATATACAAAAATGAGAGATAAAAGGTGGTCAACAAAGGAAAAAAAAAATCAAGAGATTCACATGTATCCCTACAGAATTATCTATTTATGTACACACCCCTGTAAATTTGGAACTTCAATTTACATCTTGAGTTCCTAGCTTCTTATATATACATAATACCCTTATACTCGCAAAAATGTCCTTACAAGAAAACATTTTGTATCACAAAACAAGTTTCAACCCGTGAATTATATGATTCCCTACTTACTGAACCACAATCAGAACAAGGTAAACGAAAAAGTCCGAGAACCAAAAAAGCAACCCACTCAGATAAAGATTGAAGGACATGTCAAAGTCCATATTGCACAACAAACAAGAATTAGTACAGTGAGCAGGTGGAATGAGCACAAATAAGCCCAACAACAGTGGCATTTCCTGAAAAAAGTTGGCAAGAACGCATGATAACAAGAAAAGGGCACAACAAAAAGCCTACACTAGACATGCCAAGCATATTTGAGTTTCTATAATTCCATTAAATTGAAAACTGGAGGAAACTCAAACCGAGGAATGTATCAGATAGCATTGGGTATAATTTTTTACACTTGTAACCTGATGTTTTGGTTCTGATTCGAATCAAGTTTGCAAGTCGGTGAGGCCTATCGCCACACTGTATACAAGAAAGGTTACCTAAAAGCTACAATAGAATTATTCATTTGAAGAATGTTAGTAGATAAATGAACCAACATAAATGAGCTACAACCTGAAAAAGAGGTTTTACTTGAAATTAGAAGCCACCGATTAGCAAATGTTAACATGTTATTCGTTGAGCTAAAGCTTATCTATGGTATAGCTTTACTAAATGTGGGAAATTCACGAGTTCGTATTGATTCAATTTTGGTGCTACAAAATGTTAAGAACTTGGTAAAACTCCTCTAAAAGGCAAGGTGAATAGACCAATAATAGCAGAAATGGATCTTCCATGATCGGCTCAAGTTAAATTGGTCAATCATTACAGGTTAATTTTGTCATGAAAGATAAGGAAGATATTTCAACACTCCAGCAGGCAGCAGAAATTAAACAGGTCTCTCTATCTTTCGCTCTCTCTCTCTCTCTAGAGTTACTTCGATACTGCTGTTAAATTTCTATCCGAAAACACACACATCAAATGAAATACTCTCACTATTACCGTCCTTTGCGAATTCACCTTCCAAAGCAGCACCTATTTCTACGAAAGATCGAGACGAGCTACATTAATATTCACGATGTACTAATCCATCTTTCAAAATACCTTCCAAGATATACAGCCAAACACGGACCGCACTGCATTTCGACCGCCTCTCAAATGTAGATCCAAAGCCCCACTGTACTATCTATATATGTAGTCCAAATTCCGCACCTATCCAATCCCATCTCCCAAATTGCTTTTTCCACCAGTAAATTAAGAGGTACTAGAGTAAATACTAACTAGCAACAAAATGATACTATTTTTAGCAATTTTCCATAGATCAAGAGATAGAAAGTTTTGTAAGCTTTCATTTTTACCTCTATATTATCCCAACCCCACACCGATCCATCCCATCTCTCAATTCACAATTTTCACCAGTAAATTAACAAGTACTGAACAAAACTAACTAGCAACAAAACCAATTACCAATTATGGCAAATATCCAAAGTTGAAGATGTAGAAAATTTTGTGAGCTTGATTCTTTTTTTTACCTTAACAGGAAAGGTTCCGGGCGGGAACTTGGTGGTGAGGAACTCCCGGAGGCGCCGCACCGCCTTCACCTTGCTCGACAAAATGTCCAAGAGAGGCATGATCTCCTCCACCTTCAGCGGGAAATCCTCCGTGAGCCACACCGTCGGCCGCAGGCTCTTCACCATCTCCTTCTCCTTGCACCTTCCGCGCCCGGCCCCCTCCCCCCTCCTCGGCACGCGCGGCGCCTGCGGCACGTGCACGCTCCTCCGCCTCGGCTCCTCCGCGGCAAATGTGAACCCCTCCTCGTCTCTGCGCGCGCGCGAGGGCTCGTAGCAGCTGTGCCGGGCGGGGATCTCGGCGACGAGGAACCCGTCGTCCTCGTCGTCGTCGCGGATCTCGAGTGGGATGGGGACGACGTCGCCGCGCCGGGCCGGGGCCGGGGCCCGGGAAGGGGTTGCGTCGGCGTCGTCGGCGGCGGCGCGCATGGTCTTGAAGCTGAAGACGACGTTGTGGACGTCGTAGACCTTGGCCTTCCACTCCCCGACCGTCTCCGTCTTCTCCCTCCGGCGCCAGTTGGTGCGCGGGACGAGCTCGGCGCCCGTGATGTCGAGCCCGGGGCGGCACGCGCTCGCGTCGTCGTCGTCGTCGTCGAAGGGGTCGTCGCCTCCGCCGCCGCGGTCGAGGTCGAGGTCGAGGCCGAGGCCGTCGAATGCGTCGCGCACCTCCTTCCTCCCGCGGTGGAGCACGAGGAGGGACCCGGCGGGGAGGTCGGGGCTCGCGCCGGAGCCGAGGAAGAGGAAGGAGTGGTCGGCGCGGCGGGCGCGGAGGCCGTCGAAGCCGGCGAGGGACGTGTCGGCGCGGAGGTCGGCGCCGCGCTTCCAGAGGCGGTAGGTGTCGGAGGGCGCGGCGCGGGGGAGGAAGGGGAGGAGGGGGCTCTCGAAGTGGAAGGAGAGGTGGAGGGCGAAGTCGGGGACGTTCCGCAGAGCCGCGACGAGCGCCGGGAGGCGGCGCCGGAGCTTCGCCCACGCGGAGACGCGGTGGTGGCGGAGGAGCAGCGCCGCCACGCTCCGTCGCCGGCGGCAGAGCGCCTCCTGGAGCGGCGTCCACCCGGCGGCGTTCTGCAGGGAGGGGTCGGCGCCGGCGCCGGCGAGGGCGGCGGCGAGGGCGGGGGCGCGCGGGAGGCGGGCGGCGAGGTGGAGCGGGGTGTCGCGGCCGGGGACGTCGCGCCGGTCGAGGGCGGCGGCGACGCGCGCCGCCCGGCGCTCCTCGCGGGCGGCATCGGCTGCCGTCGCGATCTCCGACGGGTGCGCCAGCCGCGGCAGCGCCGCCAGCACGCGCCGCAGCCGCGCCGCGTCGCCCGCCGCCACCGCGTGGTGCGCCGGGCTGTGCGCGTACTCCGATATCCTCACCCCTTCCTCCGTCCTCATCTCCTCCCCCATTAACACTCCCACTCCTCTCCCAGTGACCAAAGAAGCGATAAAAACGGAAGCCCAATTTCTTTTTCTTTCCTTTTTTTTTTACTTTTTTTTTTTGTCCTTTTCTGTTTCCGCTTTTTCTTTAATGTGGGTTTCTTTTTGTTTTCTTTTGCTTTTGCTTTCTCGATTTTGGTGGATTTATTTTTATTTTTGATTTTTTTAGGGAGCTTTACTAAAGAAGAGTAGGAGGTGGAGGAGCAGCAGCAGATGGGAGAGTCACTGGGTGTGGCAGCGCCCGAGCTTTCGTTTCCGTTGTTGCTTGCCATATATAGAAACCGTGATACTTTCACGCTGGGATTTTCATGTCTGCACCCTCGTCTGTAACAGTTTAAGAGCAGAGATTTAATCTTCCTGAGTCTGCAGATTTAAGTATGGGCTCGAGCCTTCTGCTTCTTGGATTACGACAAACGAAAAAAACACAAGGTCCTACTGCAATGCCATCGTCCTGTGTGGAGCTGATCTAGAAACAGTAGACCACTTGCTGGTGGGATGTGTTATTTTCAAATTTCTATTTTTTTCAATCCTTGATAGCCCTCACATCTTCTCCACCACTGACGATGTCAACATCGTCTGGGAGGAGGTGTCAGGGAGGGGATCACAGGCAGATACTTCGAAGATTTTGTTACTGGTGGCGGGCGGCCATGTGGTGGATAATATGGAGCGAAAGGAACAACGTTATTTTTCGAAACATTTCATCGAACGTCATCTCTGCGGTTCATCGTATCTGCGAGCGAAAGAGTGGGACAACTTTTGTAAGCCGGGGTGATGCTGACGCTTGCTTTCATTTGCTAACTCTGTCGACGTGTACCCCTTTTTTTTCTTTTCTCACCCTGTTAATCTTTTTTCGTATTTTTTTCTCTTCCCGAGGCCCTGGCTGCCTCACATTATGTAGCTAAATTCATCTACCTAATGAATGAAGCAGGTAGCGTGCTACCTTTCTCTCAAAAAAAGACATTGAGTTGCGCTATGCTCGCCCTTTCAGCGAGCCGAATTGGCTCGCCAAATCGATGTATCACCGAATTGGAGCGGCCCCGCCATTTCGGCGGGGTAATGCAACTTACCAAAGAGGCAAAACTAGAGAGACAAAATTAGAGTTTTCACATAGTTAAGTGAAACAGAGTACTAAAAGTTTTCGACAACTAATCTTCTTTATATTTCATAGTATACTTCCAAAGTCTAAATTAGAGTTCCAGGGCTTTGAAAACTTACAATCTCATTTCAATTTTCCAGCATAGCAACAATTCCGACTTCTTAATTTGTCTGATGTTTTTCTAGAGATGACTACCCGAAAAAAAACACAAAAGAAGTTGCAGAAATAGGGTCAAATATGCATTGCGGGCTTATTGATGTGATCTGAGCTGTGAAAATAAATGGTTTTATAGCTACTTCATGTGTCATTATACTCTCTGGGTGAAGCCTCTGAAGACATTATATTCTTTTCTAACAGCGCCTATTATCACAAAAGCAAATTTTTGTATGCCCTTTTGCCTCTGAAATTCCAATACTTGGAAAAGGCACATTAATAGGAATAGCAAATGGCTTGAGATGGTGAGAGAGAAGTGCAAGAGTGATCTTAAGACGGATACTGCTACTTCACTAAAGCTGATCATTAATCAGTGTTGTAAAGAACACAGTGAAGATCAAAATCCCTGTAAGATATAGTTTCAGAATCACTAATAGTTTCGTAAACTGACTCTGCGAATACCTGAGCGACATTGCATAGGACAATAACAAGACTCACTGCTAAAAATATAATTTTATATTATACCAAACTCAATTCATGTTCAGTTCAGCATGCCATGAAAAGAAGATTACAAAGTTAGAAAACACAGGAAAAAACATAAAAAGGAAGGACGATCACTCGAAACAACAATCACTCTAAGTACAAAATCAGCACCTTCCAGTTCATCCTCTTCTACACATTCTGATTTGATCAAAACAAGAAATGTGAAGCGACTGAAATCAGCCATAAAACTCAGATTGATCCTCTTATCGAAAATACATATTGCAAGGCATTGTTTAATCTACTCAATATTCAGCGAAGTGCGACTATGCTGTTGCTTTACCATTGGAAGATTCTTTCTTGCCAAGTTAACCTGTTTCCAAAACACAAAAATGAATATGAGGAAAACATAAGAACTAGTAATTGGGCGCAAGAACTCTATAGAATTCTTGTGGAGGATCATACCTGAATATGTCAGGTCGATGTCATGTCTTTTGCACCACTCTTGAAGCAAAGGGCAATTTCCGGTTATGACATCTTCAGACGAATGAAGTCGGAACTGTACTTGGGTAGAATTCCATATTGACAATTCCTCAAGAGAAGGGAGTTCGAAAATACTCACCACCGTTGCCAATTCGTAACATTGAGAAATACATAATTTTTGGAGGGAGTACATTTTCCGAAATTCAACAGGAAGAGTCTTGAGGCCCATAATTTCTAAAAAATGAAGCAAATGGAGATGCAAGGAAGAGAATATCTTTTCATCAAACTTACCTCGCAGAGTTAAATGAGTCAGTGAAGGGAGCAAAGGAAGTTCATCAAGTTTTTCGCAATTGCACAAAACTAATCGTGTCAGTGAGGAATAAAGATGTTGCGGAAGCCTCTGTAGCCTAGGGCATTCTGCAATATTAAGTTGTTGGAGCCGAGGAAAGTCGCCATATTCACCACCACCCCACTCCACCCAATTGTCCATGCATGAGATTAGCAAGGTCTCCAGTGATGGGAACCCCTTTACTTTAGAACTACAACCATAAAACTCCAATCCGATATGCTGCAGGCTTTCAATATAAGACATATCTAAGTACGTCAGAGAAGGCAATTGACCGAGCGATGGGAGCAATATACATTTCTGGCAATTCATTAGTGTTATTATGACTAACTTGGAGAAGGAAACATCGCCGAACCACTGGGGGAATCGAATACCCCCGTAATAGTATATCATCAATTCTGCGATGTTGATATGTGGCTCAAGGCTGGCAAGTACCCGTTCCTCAAACCACTCAACAGGTAACAATGACCTAGTGGCTTTTGAAGGGATCTTCGACGGCTCTCCAGAACTTTCCCCACGGCTTGTATTACAGTAGAGGATGTAACTGCATTTCCATGACAATCTCAAGATTGTGAGATCTTTCTTGCTCTTCAAATTAGCCTCTTGAGCATCCTCAACACTGTCAATATCTTTGAGATTTAAAATCCGCACTTCTTTCAAGTGGGACAAGTTCTTTAGATCTTGTATCCTAAAGTGCCTGGGATCTCTTCCTATAGGAATAGTCATCAATGTCTGCAAGTTTGTTAGATGTCTAATACCTGATGGGAGGCAGTTTGCATATTCATTACCATCAAATAGAAGATGTCGCAAGTTGATCAACTCCTTTATAGCTTCTGATGACTCCGCCAAGGCATCATATTTAATCCCTAATGCCTGTAGATTGTAGAGACCAAATATCGATTCTGGAAGCCTCTTAACCTCAGTATGTCCAATGTCAAGGTAGCGTAGAAGTTTCAAGTTCCCGATTGACTCCGGCAATGCTCCAATTCTTGTCCATCTCAAATCTAAAGCCCGTAGACTTTTCAAGTTCCGAAAGAGATCATTCAGTACATCGACACGAACTTCTGGGTGTATGAGAATACCATCCCTTATTATAAATATGAACGTCCGTAGAGCTTTTAATTTTTTTAATGGCAGAAGATTCAAGTTAGAGATGGAGTTGCTCCAAACCAATGATAAATGTCTAACTTCTCCGGGGAGATTGCATAGCTCGCCATCGTCTACTCTAATGAATTCTTCCCCTACAACAGATTGTGCAAGATCATGCACGAGATCATGCATTTTCAGTACTTCTTTATTCTCATTGTTTGGATCATACTCAAGAATTGACCTTTGTAACAAGTCATCAAGAAATCCGCTGCCAATGTCCTCTTCTAGCTTTGTTCCGTCGGATCTGAAAAGTCCTTGCGACATCAACAGCCTGATTATATCATCTTTATAGAATTGATAGTCTTTCGGAAACAATGAGAAGTACATAAAGCACTGCTTCAAAGCTGGCGGCATGCGATCGTAGCTCAATCTCAGCGCTGGCAGGATCTGATCCTCCTCTTCATCCAATTCCCATAACTCGCTGTCCAAAATATCAATCCATTTCCACTCATCACTTTCGAAGCGAAGGAGGCCGCCAAGTACCTTGATAGCCAAAGGCAATCCCTTACACTTCACGACAATCTTTTTACCGATTTCTACCAATTCCGGAAGTGCATTTGGATCTCGACCTTCAAAGGCTTGTTGTACAAAGATCAAGCAACAATCATCAAAGCCCAAGCAGCCTAACCTATAAAGTGGCATTGTCTGCATGATCTTAGCTGTCGATTCATTCCGAGTAGTTACTATAACTTTACCAGGTTCTAGAGCAAAGAGGAAGTCTCTCAGCGGAGTCCAGAGATTCGGGTTGTCATTCCAAACATCATCGAGCACAAGTAAGAACCTCTTACCCATCAGTTCTTCCCTAAGTGCATCCACAATCTCATTTAGTTCAGTATAGTAGCAACTTCTTTTAGTGATCGAGGCGAAAATCTTTCTTGTTAACTCTAGCACATCAAAATTTTCAGATACGCAGACCCATCCCTTTTGCCGGAAGCGATGACACACTCTAGGATCATTGTAAACAAGCTGTGCGAGAGTAGTCTTACCGATCCCCCCCATTCCAACCATAGGCAAGACGGAAACCGAATTTTTGCTGTTCTCATCGTCATCGAGAAGCATTTGTATTATATTCTCCGTATCTTTCTTCCTCCCATGAACATTAGGCTCATGCACAAGTGAGCTAGTTGGCTTCGGCGTCCACGCGTGATCATTACGCCGCCGCGGCCCGTCGCTCTCTCTCAGACGGAGAGCGTCCCATTCCTTCGTGATCGTGTCAAACTTCTTCTTGATTTCTTTCATTCTAATTATTAAATCGTTCGGAACGGGAACTAGTACAGGAATATCATCAGTGCTGGTTTCACATACCTCCTCGAGTTTGCGCTTCCGGCCGCTGCCTCCTTGTCTCCGACTCCGAGCTTCGGCTTTTGCCCGCAGCAGTTCGTACTCGTACTCCTCGAACACATCTTCCGCGTCGCGAGCGGCTCCGCTCAGCTCCTGCAGGCGGAGCTTTTCGGAGAAACTCCGCACGTCCTTCTCGTCCGCGTTCTCGAGCACATCTTGGATCGACTGCATCGTCTTCTGCAGCATCTCGAAGTCTTCGATGGCGCGAGCATGAGGTTCGAATGTTGAACAGCCGGCAGTACTCTGTGCAGGGGTCAAAGAAGAAAATTTTTCGGCTGTCCACTTGATGATGGAAGACACAAATCCTGCAGCCATTGGTGATCTCTCTCCTTCTTCTTCTTCTTTCACTCAGCTGCATAAGTTGCTGAAGAAACCAGCCTATAAGAATTGCACCAATTAATTTCAAGCCATGTGCAGATACGTCATAATCTATTATTGATGAATTAAATAGCACCAATGATTGTACCTGTGTTGACTCCTTTTCAATTTGAAATGGACTGATGCTTTGTTTGTAGCTCTGTCAACAGTTATCTCAATCTTACATAGAGATGCGAGCAGGAACGATCCGAGGAAGGGCGGATCCGGGGTTCACACGCCTTCAAATTAAGGCATGGATACCCCCCTCAGCTATTAGTAGAAGTTTAGAAATCGGTCCGTCATTTTTGTTAGATCCCTCAGCTTTTAATCATTTTATCTAAACTTTTACATTTGATTTATTTAGTTTAAAATTTTTATGAAAATTAATAACTATGTTAGTTATTAATCATCAATTAATTTTATTTTTTTAATTCCTCGGTAATTTTTTATTTCTAAATTTTTTTAAAATATATTATCATCTATCAATATTGATCCATGTATGTTATAGTTTCAGACATGTTAGTGTATATTATAAGCTAATTAATTATTATAGTAAGACACAAGCTTTTCCGTTGATAAATCAAATTATATAAAATTTATTATTTCTAAAAAAAGAGAAGACAAGAATATTAGACAAGACGTAACTGTGCAATTTTTTAAACTAATATATTCTAAATCATAAAAAGATAAATTCAAGTTTTTTTTTTCTTCCCAACAGAAGTTCAAAAATTGGTTTAAATTCGGACTTTTTTTCCAAATAATTCTAAAAAATATTATAATTGGTTAATGACCCTACTAAAAACTTTTGGCGAAATAACCCTCCTTTTGCCAAGTCGGTGCGGGGGTGGAATTTTCTTTTAACAGCGAACCATTCACCGTCTTTATAATTTTCTACTAAAAAAGTGTGGTTGTTAGGATTGTATGTGGATTATTAAAATTTTTGTTTGATTGTTAGGTTGTATGGATATATTATTATAATTTTTTTGATTGTTAAGATTATATGTGATTTGTTAAAATTTTTATGTGGTTGTTAGAATTATATATGAAAAATAGGAAGAAACAGTAAATCATTTACTATTTTGTATATTAAGGAAATGCGGTGAATAATTTACCGTTTTTGTGAAAAATTTGGACGGCAGTGCACCGTCTTTATATGGCAAAAGAAAGATTAGTTTGCCAAAATAGTTTCATAGAATTATTTATCCAATTAGAAAATTTTATAAGAGAAAAAGTCCTTTTTTTTTGTTGTCAAATACGTAGATATGAATTGTAAAATTTTTATAACAAAATATGAGTAAGAAAACATAGACAAAAAAAAAGGCAATTGCTTATATACCCCTGAAAAGTTTTAGACTTTCTCCTTTACCCCACTTGGAAAGTTAATATAAAAAATATTCTTTTAATGTTTTAACATCTTTCAAATATACTCTTAGAGTTAAATTCTGAAATAATTGTTATTTCTGTAAAATTACTATTTTGTCCTTTTAAATATAATTTTTTATCAATTAGGGCAAAAAAAATATTTTGACTTTTTGTACTTTCAAATATACCCTTCTATTGTCACCAATTTTTTTTATTTGTCTCTATCTAAGTTAGGGGCAAAAGAGGTATTTTAACTTTTTTTTAACTCCGGTAGAAATTTAGTCCGGGTTTAATCCGAGATAACTTAACGGGTACTAACAGCGAGATTATTTTTTAATAACAAAAAAATATATGAAGAATATATTTGAACAAAAAAAAAGAGTATATAAAATATTTCAGAAGTTTTGAAGGATAAATAAATAATTACCCCAAAAAAAGCATAATATGAAATTAAGGACAATCACTTGAAATAACAAATTAGCACCTTCCTGTTCCTTCTCATCTCCACATTCTTATTTAATCAAAAACCACAAGTTTGATATGACCAAAATCAGCCATAGAACTCAGACCAATCCTCTTGCCTACAATACATATTGAAAGGCATTGTTTAATGTACTCAATATTCAGCGAAGTGTGACTATGCAGTTGCTTTGCCACTGGAAGATTCTTTCTTGCCAAGTTAACCTGTTTCCAAAACACAAAAACGAATATGAGGAGGGAAACATATGAACTAGTAATTGAGTGCAAGAACTGTATAGAATTCTTGTAGAGGATCATACCTGAATATGTCAGGTCGATGTCATGTCTTCTGCACCACTCTTGAAGCAAAGGGCAACTTCCGGTTATGACATCTTCAGACGAATGTAGTCGGAACTGTACTTGAGGAGAATTCCTTATTGACAATTCCTCAAGAGAAGGGAGTTGGAACAAACTCACCACTGTTTCCAATCCGTAAGAGTAAGAAATACACAATTTTTGGAGGGAGTACATTTTCCGAAATTCAATAGGATGAGTCTCGAGGCCCGTAATTTCTAAAAAACGAAGCAAATGGAGACGCAAAGAAGAGAGTATCTTTTCATCATACTTACCTCGCAGAGTTAAATGAGTCAGTGAAGGGAGCAAAGGAAGTTCATCAAGTTTTTCGCAATTGCACAAAATTAATCGGGTCAATGAGGAATAAAGATGTTGCGGAAGCCTCTGTAGCTTAGGGCATCCTGCAATATTAATTTCTTGGAGACGAGAAAAGTCGCCATATTCACCACCACCCCACTCCACCCAATTGTCCATCGACGAAATTACCAATATCTCCAGTGACGGGAAACCCTTTACTTCAGAACTACAACCATAAAATTCCCATCCGATATGTTGTAGGCTTTTAATACGAGACATACCTAAGTACCTCAGAGAAGGCAGTTGACCGAACGCTGGGAGCAATATACATTTCTGGCAACTCGTTAGATTTATTTTGACCAACTTGGAGAAGGAAACATCACCGACCCACTGGGGGAATCGAATACCTCCGTAACAATATATCTTCAATTCTGCGAGGTTGGTATGTGGCTCAAGGCTGGCAAGTACCCGTTCCTCAAACCAATCAACAGGTAACAATGACCCAGTGGCTTTTGAAGGGACCTTCGACGGCTTTGCCCATGGCTGGCATTATAGTAGAGGTTGTGGCTACATTTCCATGACAATCTCAAGGCTGCGAGATCTATCTTGCTATTCAAATTAGCCTCTTGAGCATCCTCAATTCTGTCAACATTCTTGAGATTTAAAATCCGCACTTCTTTCAAGTGGGACAAGTTCTTTAGATCTTGTATCCTAAAGTACCTTGGATCTCTTCCTATAGGAATAGTCATCAACGTCTGCAAGTTTGTTAGATGTCTAATACCAGCTGGGAGGCAGTTTTCGTATTCATCACCATCAAATAGAAGATGTCGCAAGTTGACCAACTCCTTTATGGCTTCAGGTGACTCCGCCAAGGCATCATATTTAATCCCTAATGTCTGTAGATTGTAGAGGCCAAATATCGATTCTGGAAGCCTTTTAACATCAGTATGTCCAATGTCAAGGTAGCGAAGAAGTTTCAAGTTCCCGATTGACTCCGGCAATGCTCCAATTCTTGTCCATCTCAAATTTAAAGCTCGCAGTCTTTTCAAGTTCCGGAAGAGATCATTCAATATGTCAACATGAACTTCTGGGTGTACGAGAATACCATCCCTTCTTATAACTAAGAATGTCTGAAGAGATTTCAATTTTTTTAATGGCAGAAGATTCAAGTCAGAGATGGAGTTGCTCCAAACCAATGATAAATGTCTAACTTCTCCGGGGAGGTTGCATAGCTCGCCATCGTCTACTCTAATGAATTCTTCCCCTACAACAGATTGTGCAAGATCGTGGACGAGATCATGCATTTTTAGTGCTTCTTTATCCTCACAGTTAGGATCATACTCGAGAATCGACCTTTGTAACAAGTCATCAAGAAATCCTCTGCCAATGTCCTCTTCTAGCTTTGTTCCGTCGGATCTGAAAAGTCCTTGCGCCATCAACAGCCTGGTTATATCATCTTTATAGAATTGATAGTCTTTCGGAAACAATGAGAAGTACATAAAGCGCTGCTTCAAAGCTGGCGGCATGCGATCGTAGCTCAATCTCAGCGCTGGCAGGATCTGATCCTCCTCTTCATCCAATTCCCATAACTCGCTGTCCAAAATATCAATCCATTTCCACTCATCACTTTCAAAGCGAAGGAGGCCGCCAAGTACCTTGACTGCCAAAGGCAATCCCTTGCACTTCACGACGATCTTTTTACTGTTTTCTACCAATTCCGGAAGTGCATTTGAATCTCGACCATCAAAGGCTTGTTGTACAAAGATCAACCAACAATCATCAAAGCCCAAGCGGTCTAACCTATAAAGTGGCATTGTCTGCATGATCGCAGCCGTCGACTCATTCCAGGTAGTTACTATAACTTTCCCGGGTTCTAGAGCAAAGAGCAGGTCTCTCAGGGGATTCCAGAGATTCGGGTTGTCATTCCAAACATCATCGAGCACTAGTAGGAACCTCTTACCCATCAATTCTTCCCTAAGAGCATCCACAATCTCATTTAGTTCAATATAGTCGCAACTTCCTTTAGTGATTGAGGCGAAAATCTTTCTTGTTAACTCTAGCACATCAAAATGCTCGGATACGCAGACCCACCCCTTTTGTCGGAAGCGATGGCACACTCTAGGATCATTGTACACAAGCTGTGCGAGAGTAATCTTACCGATCCCCCCCATTCCAACTATAGGCAAGACAGAAACCGAATTTTTGCTATTCTCATCGTCTTCGAGAAGCATTTGTATTATATTCTCCGTATCTCTCTTCCTCCCATGAACATTAGGCTCATGCACAAGGGAGCTAGTTGGCTTCGGCGTCCACGCGTGATCATTATGCCGCCGCGGCCCGTCGCTCTCTCTCAGACGGAGAGCGTCCCATTCCTTCGTGATCGTGTCAAACTTCTTCTTGATTTCCTTCATTCTAATTATTAAATCGTTCGGAACGGGAACTAGTACAGGAATATCATCAGTGCTGATTTCACATACCTCCTCGAGCTTGCGCTTCTGGCCAATGCCTGCTTGTCTCCGACTCCGAGCTTCGGCTTTTGCCCGCAGCACTTCGTACTCGTACTCCTCAAACACGTCTTCCGCGTCGCGAGCAGCTCCACTCAGCTCCTTCAGGCGAAGCTTTTCAGAGAAACTCCTCACGTCCTTCTCGTCCGTGTTCTCGAGCGATTTTGAATCGACATCATCATCTTCTGCAGCATCTCGAAGTCTTCGATGGCGCGAGCATGAGGTTCGAATGTTGAACAGCCGGCAGTAATCCGTGCAGGGGTCAAAGAAAATTTTTCGGCTGTCCACTTGATGATGGAAGTTACAAAGCCTGCAGCCATTAGTGATCTCTCTCCTTCTTCTTCTTCTTCTTTCACTCAGCTGCATAAGTTGCTGAAGAAACCAGCCTATAAAAATTGCACCAATTAATTTCAAGCCATGTGCAGATACGTCATAATCTATTATTTATCAATTAAATAGCACCAATGATTGTACCTGTGTTGACCTTCTTCTTTTTTCTATTTTGAAAGGACTGATGCTTTGTTTGCAGCTCTGTCAACATTTATCTCAATCTAACATAGAGATGCAACAGGGACGATCCGGGGATTACAAGGATTCAAATTAAGGCATACCTCCCTCAACTATTAGAAGTTTCGAAATCGGTCGATTAATTTTTTTAGACCCCTCAGCTTTTAATCATTTTATCTAAACTTTTACATTTGATTTAGTTAAAAATTTTATGAAAACTAATAACTATGTTAGTTATTAATCATCAATTAATTTTATTTTTTTAATTCCTCGGTAATTTTTTATTTCTAAATTTTTTTAAAATATATTATCATCTATCATTTGATTTGTGTATGTTATAGTTTCGGACGTATTATTGCATGCCATAAGGTAATCAATCATAACAATAAGAGACAAAAATTTCCGTTTGTCATTTTTTTTAATTTTTTTTTTTTTTGGATTAAACAGGGGTATACCCTATTTTGATTGAAGATTTTTTTTAAATTTTTTTTTTTGATAAGAATAGTAAACAAGACCTAAACACGCAACTTTTTAGACTACAATATGAAAAGTAAGTATGTTTTAAATCATAAAAAGCAAATTGAAGTTTTTTTTTTTTCTTCTTTCTAGCAGAAGTTCAAAAATTGGTTTGAGTCCCTTTTTTTTCAGATACATAGATATGAATTGTATAAATATAGTAAATTTATAAAAATCTTTTATTTTTCAATTGTTACAGCAAAATATGAGAAAGAAAACATGAACAGAAAAAAGAAAAAGAAAAAAAAAAGCATAAAGGGAAATTAAGGACAATCACTTGAAATAACAAATTAGCACCTTCCAGTTCCTTTTCTTCTGCACATTCTTATTTGATCGAAAACCACAAGTCTGATATGACTAAAATCAGCGATAGAAGTCAGATTGATCCTCTTACCTGCATTACATACTGCAAGGCATCGTTTCATCTACACAATATTCAGGAAGTGTGGCTATGCTGCTGCTTTTCCATTAGAAGATTCTTTCTTGCCATGCTAATCTGTTTCCAAAACACAAAAACAAATATAAGGGAAACATACATATATATATATATATATAAACTAGTAATAAGGTGCAATAACTCTGTAGAATTCTTGTAGAGGATCATACCTGAATATGTCAAGTCGATATCGCGTCTTCTGCACCACTCTTGCAGCGAAGGGCAATTTCCGGTTATGACATCTTCAGATGAATGAAGTCGGAACTGTACCTGGGGAGAACTCCATATTGATAATTCCTCGAGAGAAGGGAGTTCGGAAAGACTCACCACTTTTTCCAATTCGTAACATTGAAAAATGCATAATTTCTTGAGGGAGTACAGGTTCCGAAATTCAACAGGAAGAGTCCTAAGGCCCGTAATTTCTAAAGAATGAAGGAAATGGAGACGCAAGGAAGAGAGAATCTTTTCATCAAAGTCCCCTCGCAGAGTTAAATGAGTCAGTGAAGGGAGCATGGGAAGTTCATCAAGTTTTTCGCAATTGCACAGAACTAATCGGGTCAGTGAGGAATAAAGATGTTGCGGAAGCCTCCGCAGTTTAGGGCATTCGGCAATATTAAGTTCTTGGAGACGGGGAAAGTCACCGTCTCCGCCGCCTCCCCACTCCACCCAATTGTCCATGCATGAGATTACTGCGGTCTCCAGTGACGGAAACCCCTTGGCTGTAGCACCACTGCCATAAAACTCGCACCCGATACGTTGCAAGCTTTCGATATTAGACATACTTAAATACCTCAAAGACGGCAGTTGACCCAGTGGCGGGAGCAATATACATTTCTGGCAATTCAGTAGTGTTATTTTGACCAACTTAGAGAAGGAAACATCTCCAACCCATCGCGGGAATCTAATACCACTGTAAGAACTTACAGTGAACTCTTCGAGGTTAGTATGTGGCTCAAGGCTCGCAAGTACTCGCTCCTCAAACCAATCGGCCGGTAACAATGACCTAATGGCTTCTGAAGGAATGTTTGACGACTCTCCAGAACTTCGCCTATGGCTTGTGTTACAGTACAGGATGTCACTGCATTTCCATGATAAATCCAAGAGTTTGAGGTCTTTTTTGCTCTTCAAATTTGCCGCTTCAGCATCCTCAACACTGATGACATTCTTAAGATTTAGAATCAGGAGACTTCCTTTGAGGTGAGCCAAGTTCTTAAGATCTTGTATCTTAAAGTGCCTAGACTCCCTGCCAACGTGAATTAGTGTTAATGTCTGCAACTTTGTTAGATGTCCAATACCAGATGGGAGGTACTTTGGATATGTACCTTCATTTAGAAGAAGATGTCGCAAGTTGACCAACTCCTTTATGGCCTCAGGTGACTCCTCCAAGGCATCATATGTAATCCCTAATGTCTGTAGATTGTAGAGACCAAATATCGATTCTGGAAGCCTTTTAACATCAGCATATCCAATGTCAAGGTAGCGTAGAAGTTTCAAGTTCCCGATTGACTCGGGCAATGCTCCAAATCTTGCCCATGTCAAATCTAACGTCCGTAGTCCTTTCAAGTCTCGGAAGAGATCATTCGGAACATCAACATGAATACGTGGATATGTCAAAGCACCAACCCTACGTATAATTAAGAACGTCCGAAGAGACTTCAATTCTTTCAATGGCAGAAGATTCAAGCTAGAGATGGAGTTGCACCAAACCAACGATAAATGTCTAACTTCTCCGGGGAGGTTGCATAGCTGGCCATCGTCTACTCTAATAAATTCTTCCCCTACAACAGATTGTGCAAGATCGTGGACGAGATCATGCATTTTTAGTCCCTCTTTACTCTCATAGTTAGGATCATACTCGAGAATCGACCTTTGTAACAAGTCGTCAAGAAATCCTCTGCCAATGTCCTCTTCTAGCTCTGTTTCGTTGGATCTGAAAAGTCCTTGCGACATCAACAGCCTGACCATACTATTTTTATAGAATTGATAGTCTTTCGGGAACAATGAGAAGTACATGAAGCATTGCTTCAAATCTGGCGGCATGCGATCGTAGCTCAATTTCAGCGCTGGCAGGATCTGATCCTCCTCTTCATCCAATTCCCATAACTCGCTGTCCAAAATATCAATCCATGTCCACTCCCCGCTTTCGAAGCGAAGGAGGCCACCAAGTACCTTGACAGCCAAAGGCAATCCCTTACACTTCACGACGATCTTTTTACCGATTTCTACCAATTCCGGATATGCATTTGGATCTCGACCTTCAAAGGCTTGCTGTAGGAAGATCAACCAACAGTCATTAAAGCCCAAGCAGTCTAACCTATGAGGAGGCACCGTCTGCATGATCTTAGCTGTCGATTCATTCCGAGTAGTTACTATAACTTTACCAGGTTCTAGAGCAAAGAGTAAGTCTCTCAGCGGAGTCCAGAGATTCGGGTTGTCATTCCAAACATCATCGAGCACAAGTAAGAACCTCTTACCCATCAGTTCTTCCCTAAGTGCATCCACAGTCTCATTTAGTTCAGTATAGTAGCAACTTCTTTTAGTGATGGAGGCGAAAATCTTTCTTGTTAACTCTAGCACATCAAAATTTTCAGATACGCAGACCCACCCCTTTTGTCGAAAGCGATGACACACTCTAGGATCATTGTACACAAGCTGTGCGAGAGTAGTCTTACCGATCCCCCCAATTCCAACTATTGGTAAGACGGAAACCGAATTTTTGCTATTCTCATCGTCTTCGAGAAGCATTTGTATTACATGCTCCTTATCTTTCTCCCTCCCATGAACATTAGGCTCATGTAGAAGGGAGCTAGTTGGCTTTGGCGTCCATGCGTGATCATTACGCCGCCGCGGCCCGTCGCTTTCTCTCAGACGGAGAGCGTCCCATTCCTTCGTGATCATGTCAAACCTCTTCTTGATTTCCTTCATTCTAATTATTAAATCATTCGGAACAGGAACTAGCACAGGAATATCATCAGTGCTGGTTTCACATACCTCCTCGAACTTGCGCTTCCCGCCGATGCCTGCTTGTCTCCGAGCTATGACTTTTGCCCGCAGCACTTCGTACTCATACTCTTCGAGCACGTCTTCCGCGTCGCGAGCGGCTCTGCTCAGCTCCTTTAGGCGGAGTTTTTCGGAGAAACTCTGCATGTCCTTCTCTTCCGTGTTCTCGAGCACTTCTTGGATCGACAGCATCGTCTTCTGCAGCATCTCGAAGTCTTCAATGGCGCGAGTGCAAGGTTCGTATGTTGAACAACCGGCCGTCTGTGCAGGGATCAAAGAAGAAAATTTTTGGGCTGTCCACTTGATGATGGAAGATACAAATCCTGCAGCCATATGTGAGTTCTTTTCTTCTTCTCTTTTACTCAGCTGCGTCAGTTGCTGAAGATAACAACATGTAAGAACTGTACCAACTATTTCGAGGTATGTGTGGATACATCTCATCTATTATTGATCAATTAAATAGCACCAATTATTGTACTATGCTGTCTCCTTTTTCAAAAGAACTTATGCTCTCTCTGTTGCTCTGTCAACATCTATCTCAATTTAGTCTCTCTTTCTATTTACTATCACACAAAAAATCATGACAAAGTATAACGCTTTGGACGGTGGAAAGTTGAACGCTTTGTGCGGATAAAGAAGAATCAGCTACCTAATAGAGATGGGAAATTCCTTCGCACACAGAATTGCTTTGAGGCCACCCAAATAGCTAAATTTATGGGTTGTTAATATGCTAATAAATTCATATGACACGTGTAGAATGCATACATTAATAAATCAAAATCCTTCACATTATGACGGTTAATACATTAATGATTTTTTGTGAGTTAATACATGTAGTTCTGAGAATTTTTTATGCTTCTTTGCTACAGTTCTTTTGAAGTGCTCTTTACAATCCATGATTCTTTATTTTGTATGAATTGATACCTTTTGGATCCTGATTTCTGCTGTGATTGCCAGTTTTGTGTTGCTCGAGTTTGACTTGGTTTAGTTAATGTTGTAAGTTACTACATTTTTGGCTCTGTAATTTACATTTTTTTTAATTTTAGATTAGTTGTTAGAATTTGTTCTTTGCCTTGTAAATTACTAGGATAGCCATCCGGCCATATATAGAGGTGGCAATCCAGCTCGATGTTCGCGAGCCAGCTCGTGTTCGGCTCGAAATGAGCTTGAGATCGAATCGCTCGTTTAGTAAACGAGCCGAACACGAGCTGGGGTCAGCTCGTGTTCGGCTCGATAACAGCTCAAATATATATATTTTATATTTATATAATTTATATTTATATATATAAATAAATAATTATTTATAGCAAATAAAAATATAAAGGCGAGCTCAATTATAAAAGACTCATTTATATGTAAAGTTTCAACCATTAGATCAAAGTCTAATAGGTAAAAGTTTATAAATTTATTTTTTATATATATCCAATCTAATCCTTTTTACTTATTGTTCGTTGGCCAGCTCGTGAGCAAGCTCGTGTTCGGCTCGTTTATTAACGAGCCGAACACGAGCTGAATTTTTCAGCTCGATACTTTGGCTCGTTAGATCAAAGTCTAATGGGTAAGATTTTATAAATTTATTTATATATATATATTCAATCTAATCCTTTTAACTTAATGTTCGTTGGCCAGCTCGTGAACCAGCTCGTGTTCGGCTCGTTTATTAACGAGCCGTAAAACAAGCTGAATTTTTTAGCTCGATACTTTAACGAGCCGGCCCCAGCTCGCTCGTGTTCGGCTCGTTGACACCCCAAGCCATATATATATATATATATATACATATATAGAGCTAGGCTGGTATACTATCGGTAGCACGGAGGCCTCCGTGCTACCAAGTTGTTTTCGATGTTGCGGTTTCCAAATCGACGATCGGCTCCGCTAGACTTGATCTACACTATTGAAAGTATTTGGAAACTAAATTTCATAATTTTTCGACATTATTTGGCTAGTGATCAAAGGATCTCAAAATTGACAATTTCAATGGTAGATGAGATGCGTTTGTAAGTTTAACGGTGTAAAACAATCCAAATCTGATAAAATCTTTATAGAAAATTCTTTGAACTATTTAGAGTAAGATCAGTATTTCTGATCTTAAATTTAAGCCTTTTAACATCATTTTTTATGAGATTTTTATTTTCAGCCGTTCATTTTTAGACTACCCGTTTGATAGGTAAATGATATCGAAAAATTATGAAATTTAGTTTCCAAACACTTTCAATAGTGTAGATCAAGTATAACGGAGCCGATCGTCGATTTGGAAGCTGGATCATCGAAAACAACTTGGTAGCACGAAGGCCTCTGTGCTACCGATAGTATACCAGCCGGACTCTACATATATATATATACATACATATATATATACATATATATATATATGGATCTCCTTTTGCTCAACAGCCAAATAGTACACAGTTGATCATGCTTTTTGACCATAAGATAATATAAATTTTTGAGTAAATAAAAACTATGCTTAATAAAACATTCATGTATAAAAATATACTCTTCTCGAATAAGATATTTGTGTATACAAACGCCTAATTGTCTGTTTGCATCCAGCTTTCTATGGCTGTTGATTTTATACACACTATATGAGAATGAAAATAGAAAGAAAGAAGAGGTTGAATTATCATAAAATGTTTTATCAATTTGACATAATATCAATGTTCGTAGGTTCACGCATATCAAGACAAAATAAAATATACTCCATAGGTTCACGTAGCATCAAAGTTCTACTCCCACAAAATAGATGTCATGGCGAAAGATTGTAGCATTCACATATTATTGTCGCATTCACATATTATTGTAGCATTCACATGTTATCTACATCAATAATATTTTTCAATATGAACGCAGCACGGGTGTTATGGAGGATCATGTTGAGATTTACCGAAAATATGAGTATAGAATAGAGAGAAAATAGGACATCTAAAGGTAATTTATAAATATATTGTTAGTAATGAAAAAGTATTCTATTATCATGCTTTCGGTATAGTTCAGCGTCGTTCTCCATAACACCCGTGCTGCGTGCATAACTATAGGTATTAACTTCCATTCTGCAAAATAAAATAAAGGATATAAGAAATTGCACACAATATATATTAAACTAATATTAATTTGTATTAATCTCTCTATATAGTTTCATCTTAGATAGTAAAAGCCTCGTCTAAGGATATTCCGATATTACAGGTAAAATGCATCAGAAATCGGTGCCTTTCCTGCCAAACAAACAAAAAAATATTAATAATATTAATACAAAATAATCAGACCAATATTATAATTAAATGATAAACACACACCGATATAACTGAATCCGCTTTTAGTAGTATTGCACTCACTACAACTTTATGGGCCTCGCGAACAGCATCACGATAATGACGAAATAGAGTCACTAGCAAACCAGTACTTTGAAACATAACATGATTCTTAAATTATGAAAATAAATTAACAATCACAAATACCAACATCAATAAAAACTAACTGCACCTCAAATCCAATATCATCCGGCAGTTTGCTTACGGTGCTTCAGTGAAAGGCATAAAAAATACAAACATATCTGAATAGAAAGTTTTATTGTATTTGAAGTTTTTTTAAAATTATTACGTCACTTTTTTTTTCTATGTATACGCGTGTACAAAGTAAACGGAAGGCATCGATAAAAAAATCTATTATTTTTTATTTTGATGTCAATGATGTTCTTTTACTTTCTATCTGACATTTTATTGTACCAAATTGTAAATGCTTTATATTTTTTATAACATTAATTTCTTAACTGTTGTTTGCTACGCATATTTTTTATTAAAGTTTTTAACATTATTTCTTAACAAAATATAAAGCATATTTTTTTCTTTACAGAAGCATAGAATATGCTTTATATTTTTTCTTTTACATTTCTAACTGTAGTTTTTTAGACATATTTTCTACCATTCTTTATATTTTGTTAACATAAAAATATTTTAACAAAATATGCTAACAGACTACGGTTAAAAAATTCATGTTAGAAAAAATATAATGCATTTACAATTTCATACAATAAAATGTCAAGTAAAAATATAGAAGAACATTATTGAGATAAAAATAAAAATAAAAGATTTTCTTATCGAAAGCTTTCGTTTACTTTGTACACCTGTATACATAAAAAAAAATGAGTTGATAATTTTAAAGACACTTAAAATACAGTAAAATTTCTACTTGATTATGTTTGTGGTTTTGATGTCCGGTGTTGAGGCACTGCAAACAAACCGTGGAATGACACTCTAGACAGAAAAAGAGCTCTTCTCTTTCCATTAATGGGACAAATTTTTCTCAACTCATTTTTTATAGTATTTTTAAATAGTAGAGCACCGGGCCATTAAGAAACATTGTGCTCCACACAAAACATTGTGCTCCACACAATCCACCCATTTAGGTGCCTTTATAGAAAAATTAAGAAAAATATATGTTAAAATAAATATAATATATATTAATTACTTGAGGATAGTTATAGATATTCGATCAACTGCTTCTAAATTTAGTCGAGAGATAACAAAATTACTTCTTCTACAACCCAAAATGCTTTCACGAGCAAAACTGTCAATCTGCTGTAAAAAATATGTATTAGAAAAATTAAAACAAATAAAGTTTAATAATAAAACTATACTTCCATACAATAATTATCTATAACCCTATCCGTAAATTAACAGAGGATATAGTCAACATTTTGTTGAGAAAATCGGCTAGTCAAGTTACCAGCTTAATTAATTAAAAAGAGTAATTCTGGAATGTTATTTTAGCATTATCATTATTTTTTTTAAAGTTTGCTTTATTTTTATATATAAAGCATTTGCTAGAGAAACAATTATAGTCTTATTCCATTACATAAATTAGATTTACAATTGGGATCTAATTTGAACTAAAAAATTAAAGTTATGATTAAAATTTTGAAATAATAGTAACAATTTAAATATAAATTTGAGTTGGTAAATTAAAATATAAAAATAATTTATAATTTAAATTCAAATTTCAAATTTAAATAAATTTCAAATTCATAGTTTGAAATTCAAATTTAAATTTTTAAAATTGCTATTCACGATTCAAATTGAAATTAAAAAAATGAAATCGAATTCAATTTACATTGACGTCAAAAAGTTTGGAGGAAAATGTTTGAGAATTAAAATTTATAGGGATAAATTTGTAATTTTAAAAGTTTATAGGGATACAATTGAAATTTTCTCTAAGCTAAAATAATTTTTTTCGCATTTGTTATTTTTTTAATCTTTTAAAAGTCCTAGCTCGGGGTATCAGGTGATTCCTACCATTTGTAAAATACCACGTCACCGAGTTGCACCAGTAAATCTGTATCATTCATTGTTTGAAAATTAATGGTCAATATTAGAGTGAGGTATTCGAGCATTTCTCTGATAATAAAAATTAGACTATTATAATATTAATAGCACAAAGTTATTAGTGCTATTAGGTTTTTGCCTCTTGGATGAATTAATGTGCGGTTAGGATGATAGTGGTCCCCTAAGATTGAGTGGGTGGTTGGTAGAATAGTATGATATAACGGATGGAAATGGTCAATGGATAGATCTAACGGTGAAAAACTTGGTAGCACCAAGTGTCTGGTGCTATTGATAGCATAGTAGCCGGACTCCTAATCACAATACTTTTCAATACAAAAAATATATTTGTAAATTACCTTTATATCTTGTTTTCTCTCTATTCTATTATCATGCTTTCGGTACAATTCAGTATCGTTCTCCATAACACTCGTGCTGCGTGCATAATGATAAGGGTTAACTTCCTTCCTGCAAAACCAAATAAAGATATAAAAAATTACGCACATAATATAATACGAAACGAATATTAATCGGTATAATGCTTTCGACATAGTTTCATCCAAAATGGTAAAATGGTCGTCTATCGATATCCCGATGTCGCAAGTAAAATGCATTAGAAGTCGGTGTCCTTCCTGTCAAACAAACAAGCAAATATTAATAATATTAAAACAAAATAATCAGACCAATATTATAATTAAATGATAAATACGCACCGATGTAACTGAATCCGCTTTTAGTAGTATTGTACTCACTACAACTTTATACGCCTCGAAGGAACATTGTGTTCCACACAATTGACCCACATAGGTGCCTTTATAGAAAAATTAAAAAATATATGTAAGAATAAATATAATATACGATTGATTGCTTTAAGATAGTTATAGATATTCAATCACCTACTTGTAAATTTAGTCTAAAAATAACAGAATCGCTTCTCTCACGTCTCAAAATGATTGGGCGAGCAAAACTGCCAATCTGCTATCAAAAAGATGTATTAGAAAAATTAACAAAAGTAAATTTAATAATAAGATCTATACTTCTATGCAATTATATATCTATAACCCTATCTATAAATTAACAAAAGGATATGGTCAACATTGTGTTGAAAATATTGATCATTCATTGTTTAGAAATATTGAGCAAAATTAAAATGACGTATTCAAGTATTATACTAATAATAATATTTTTTCATGAGCTAGGCTAAAATACTATTGATAGCACCAAATCATTGGTGCTATTAGGTTTTCGGCCCTTGGATGAAGGGATGTGCGGTTAGGATGATAGTGGTCCCCTAGGGTTGAGTGGGTGGTTGGTTGAAAAGTATGATCTAATGGGTAGAAATGGTCAAGGGGGTAGATCTAACGGCGGAAAACTCGATAGCACCAAGCGTTTGGTGCTATCGATAGTATAGTAGCCGGACTCTTTTTTTATTACTAACATTATATTTGTAAATTATCTTTATATTCTACTTCCTCTCTATTCTATTATCATATTTTTGATCCAGCTCACGGTGGTCCTGTGTAGTACCCGTACTGCGTGCAGAACGATAGGTGTTAACTTCCTTCCTGCAAAATAAAATAAAGATATATGAAATTGAGCGCATAATATAATACGAAACGAATATTAATCTGCATTAAGCTTTCTACATAGTTTCATCCAAAATGGTAAAAGCGTCGTCTATCGATATTCCGATGTTGCAGGTAAAATGCATTAGAAGTCGGTGTCTTTCCTATCAAACAAACAAGCAAATATTAATAATATTAATATAAAATAATCATACCAATATTATAATTATATGATAAACACGCACCGACGTAAATGAATCCACTTTTAGTAGTATTACACTCACTACAACTTTATACGCCTCGAAGGAACATTGTGTTCCACACAATTGACCCACTCAGGTTCCTTTATAGAAAAATTAAAAAAAAAATGTGAGAATAAATATAATATACGATTGATTGCTTTAAGATAGTTATAGATGTTCAATCACTTACTTCTAAATTTAGTCTAAAGATAACAGAATCGCTTCTTCCACCTCTCAAAATGATTGGACGAGCAAAACTGCCAATCTGCTATCAAAAAGATGTATTAGAAAAATTAACAAAAGTAAATTTAATAATAAGATCTATACTTCTATGCAATTATATATCTATAACCCTATCTATAAATTAACAAAAGGATATGGTCAACATTGTGTTGAAAATATTGATCATTCATTGTTTGAAATATTGAGCAAAATTAAAATGACGTATTCGAGCATTATACTAATAATAATATTTTTTAATGAGCTAGGCTAGAATACTATTGATAGCACCAAATTATTGGTGCTATTAGGTTTTCAGCCCTTGGATGAAGGGATGTGCGGTTAGGATGATAGTGGTCCCCTAGGGTTGAGTGGGTGGTTGGTTGAATAGTATGATCTAATGGGTAGAAATGGTCAAGGGGGTAGATCTAACGGCGGAAAACTCGATAGCACCATGCGTTAGCACCATGCGTTTGGTGCTATCGATAGTATAATAGCCGAACTCTTTTTTTATTACTAACATTATATTTGTAAATTACCTTTATATTCTACTTCCTCTCTGTCCTATTATCATATTTTCGATCTAGCTCACGGTGGTCCTGCGTAGCACCCGTACTGTGTGCATAACGATAGGTGTTAACTTCCTTCCTGCAAAATAAAATAAAGATATATGAAATTGTGCGCATAATATAATACAAAACGAATATTAATCTGCATTAAGCTTTCTACATAGTTTCATCCAAAATGGTAAAAGCGTCGTCTATCGATATCCCGATGTTGCATGTAAAATGCATTAGAAGTAGGTGTCTTTCCTGTCAAACAAACAAACAAATATGTGTCATTTTACTCTCCGGGTGAAGACTCTGACAGTGCCTATTATCAAAAAAGCAAATTTTATATATGCTTTTGCCTCTAAAATTCCTAAACTTGGAAAAGGCACATCAATAGAAATAGCAAATGGCTCGAGATGGTGGGAGAGAAATGCAAGAGTGATCTTTAAGATGGATACTGCTATTTCACTAAAACTGATTATTAATCAGTGTTGTACAGAACACAGTGAAGATCAAAATTCCCTGTAAGATATAGTTTCAGAATCAGCAATTATTTCGTAAACTAACTCTGCGAGTACCTGAGCGACATTGCTTAGGACAATAACAAGATTCACTGGTAACAATATAGTTTTATCCTATACCAAACTCAATTCATGCTCAGTTCAGCATGCCATGAAGAGAAGATTACAAAGTTAGAAAACAGAGAAAAAAACATAAAAAGAAAGGACGATCACTCGAAACAACAATCACTCGAAGTAAAGAATCAGCACCCTTCAGTTCATCCTATTCTACACTTTCTGATTTGATCAAAAACAGAAGTGTGAAGCGACTGAAATCAGCCATAAAACTCAGATTGATCCACTAACCGACATTACCTATTGCAAAGCATTGTTTAATCTCTCAATATTCAGCGAACTGCGACTATGCTGTTGCTCTACAATTGGAGGATTCTTACTTGCCAAGTTAACCTGTTTCCAAAACACAAAAACGAATACGAGGGAAACATATGGAATGCAACTCACAAAAATATTGTATCATTCACAGACTATTGGTAGGTTCATGTATATAAAAGATGAAATAAAATTTTCTCAGAACTCTTCCTGAGCCTCATTACCGTCTTTCGTGTTATGCTTATGGTGCATGTATATAAAATATGTATCATTCACAGACTATTGGTAGGTTCATGTATATAAAATATGAAATAAAATTTTCTCAGAACTCTTCCTGAGCCTCATTACCGTCTTTAGTGTTATGCTTATGGTGCATCTCAACTCGCTCCAGAGACAGTTTCGGAGGACAGCTATATCCTACAGAATCAGACACATAATTAGAAAGGAAAAAAAAAATGTGAACAAACAAAAATTTAAAATCATCTCTAAATGATAATTAATCAAAATGTACTTACGGCGAGGTTCTTTTGAAACAGGCCCACATGACAATGCCTTGGCCTCGACAAAAGATCGTGTCCAACATGACACCTACCAAGCATTTAAAGCAAAAATACAGCATTAAAAATTACAAACCCTACCACATATATAAGAAAAAAATATAACATTCAAATTTATTAATATAAAAGAATCAACTATTAAAAAAATTACTTACTTTGCAACGAAGTGAACAAAAAGTGGCGCTTTTTCCACATGATCCCATTTTCTTCAAACAGAATTGACATGATACAGTACCTGTCCCCACTCTCCCACCGGACGGAAACAAATATACTGTTTCCATCTTATGCGTAACAAACTACAGTTCAAAAATTTATATTAGAAAAATATGAAGTATTTGTAAGTTCATACAATTAAATGTTTGCTAAAAACATACAAGAATATCACTCAGATCAAAATCCAGAACAGCAGATTTCTTTATCGCAAGTCTCCTATTTACCTTGTACACCTATACACATAAAAAAAAAGTGAGTTAATGGTTTGAAAAAACACTTTAAATACACTAAAATCTTGTACCCGGATATTGCTGTGCTCTTGATGTGCTCCCGTGAGACACTGCGAGCAGATTGCAGTGTGACACTCCAGACAATAGAAAGAGCTTTCGCTCTTTCCATGATCGCGACAAATATGTCTTAAGTCGTTCTTCAACGTACTTCTAAAGAGTAGAGCACCAAGCCACGAAGGGACATTGTGCTCTACACAATGTACCCACCCAGATGCCTGCATAAAAAAAATTAAAAAATATATGTAAGAATATACGCTAATTGCGTTAAGAAAATTATAGATGATTAAACACGTACTTCTAAATTCAGTCTAGATGTTACGGAAGCACTTCCTCCATGTCTGAAAATGAGGGAGGGAGCAAAAACGAGGGAGGGAGCAAAATTGCCAATCTGCTATAAAAAAAAAAATATTAAAAAAATTAACAAAAGTAAACTTATATATATATAGTTGAGCTAGAATGCTATCGGTAGCAAACGGGCGTTGTCACCCATTTATTTTCAATGATGGAGCCTCCAAATCGACGATCCATACCGTTCAACATGATCTAGACCATTTAAAGTATTTAGAAATCAAATTTCATATTTTTTCGATATTATTCTCTTGTCCATCAAGTAGACACAAAAATGAATGGCTGAGAATGAATATCCTTTAAAAAGTGATGATAAGAGTCTCATTATCAAGATTAAAAGTATAGATCTTGTTTTAAATAGTTTAAAGAATTTTTTAACAAAAATTCAATTGATTTCGATATTTTTACACCGTTAAACGAGAAAACATCTCATACCTACCATCAAAATCACAAATTTGAAACCATTTAATCATTAGGCGAACGATGTCGAAAAGATTTGAAATTTTGTTTCCAGATGCTTTAAGTGATTTAGATCATGTTCAACGGTGCCGATCGTCGATTTAAAAGCTCCATCATCGAAAAAACGGAGCCCGTTTGCTACTAATAGCATTCCAGCCTCTCTCTCTCTCTATATATATATATATACACACACACAAACAAGGTCCTAAAGGAACCACAAGCCGCCACGTGGCGCAATTTCATAATAAGTTTCAATATATCTTGAGAATAGCAGTGTTCCACAATTGGTATATATATGTATAGATAACTTTTTATAGTTTTCTTCCCACCTAATTAAACTATTTTTATAAGTCAATTTATACAAACACTTGTAAAATTATCAAAAATTTTATAGTTTTCGCTAATTTATATGAATATTAAAAAATGATCAAAAACTTTTTATACTTTTCTTAACAACTTGGTTAAAATACTATTAGTCTATTTATACGAATACTTAAAGGCTCCTAATTTATGTTAATAGTCATAATTTAATATTTCTTAAGTTCAGTTTGTTTTCTCACTAATGTTAAGATTTGAAACTCACATTCTTTCATTTTATATTCTATCTAAAATACAGTTATTGACTATTAGTTACAAGAGAATTTTTTTCCATTCAAACTTTAAAAACTTTTCGCTGTACTAATTTGAATAACTTAATGACTCCTAATAATTAAATATATATAACATTCAATATAGGTTATACTTAAAACAAAATTGATAGCCAATATCAGTTAGTTACAAAATTGATAGCCAATATCTTTCCCGCATTGGCTATTTTTTAAAATCTCTAAAAAGCACCTAGCTCAATTTAGTACATCCCACGTTGCACCAGTAAATACAGATTATTCATTGTTTGAAAATTAATAATTAAAATTAGAACATTCGATATGCTAAGAATAATACTTTTTTCATTATTAACAAATACCTCTATGTTCCGTTTCTCCTGCGTATCACTCGCCCTAGCTAACAAACGATAGGTATTACCTTCGTTCCTGCAAAACAAAATAAAGAGATTAGAAGTTGCACCATAACATATACTAAACGAATATTAATTTCTATTAAATTATACATAATTTCATCCAGTATTGTGAAAGCCTCTTCTATTGATACCCCAACTTTGCACGTAAACTGCATTAAAAACCTGTGTCTTTCCTGCCAAACAAACAAAAAAATATTATTAATAATAATACAAAATGATTATATCAACATTATAACTAAACAATGAACACGCACCCATGTAATTGACTCTGCTTTCAGCAGCATTATTCTCACGACGGCTTTATAAGCCTCGCGAGCAGCATCATGATGCAACAAAGAAGACTCGCCAGCAAACAAGTCCTATACATGACATGATTTTAAACTTATAAAAATAAATTAACAAACACAATACCGACATTCATAAAAACTAATCGTACCTGAGATTCGACATCGTCCAACTGTATGCCAAGAAGCTCTTTTAGAATTATCAATATACGCTTCTTCTCCTGCAAAAAAAGTATTATACACAGCTGAATTATTGGCACTAAGAAGAAGCTGATTCTATCATTGAAAATTCAAACATACCTCCTCCTCTCTACTAGTGTCCAGGTTTAGAGCTTGCATGGCTCTCTTATAAGCCAACTTCGTCAACATCATCAGATATGTTGCATCATCAACCTCCTATGGGGGAAAAAAATTGCCCGGCTTAATAAATATAATAAACTTTATTTTGTTCTAAAAAATATTCTAAAGACACCTTAAGATTCTAAATTCGGTTTTTATACAACACAAAAGCAAAGAAGAACCCAAACCATTTCAAGGAAATTTAACAAATCTAGTTCTCTAGTAAGTACAGGGACTATCCACAAATTTTACACTTAAATCGGTCAAAACTACATACTAAGGTCAAGTATAGGAAACTCCTTATTCCCATCTTCCCAAACTTCTAAAACAAAAAGTTGATGAATATGTAAGTCACTCTGAAACCACATAAATATTGGTTGAATAATATTGAAATCAGAAACAAATTTGACAGTTATCTCAAGTTATTTCAAATCTAGCTTGAAAAATGGATCCAAGGATTGGCCGGTTCATACATGCATAATTTGTAACATAAATTAACCTTATCAGATAAATTGGACCATAAATAGCTTATTCATCAGAAATATTTATTTATCAAAAAAAAAGAAAAATCCCCGAAATGCATCATTTTGCAGACGATCATGAAGTAGATCATCATACGAACTGATTATTTACCTCAAATCTCAACATAAGAAGGATTGTCAAATGATATTGCAAATTCACAATTCTTTTTTTTCCTTTTTCTTTTTTTTTGTTCTTTTCTTAATGCAACCACCTACTCAGTGTGAAAGATAACTAATAATTCTCAGCAAAAACTACATCATGGTGTGCGCTATACATAAATCATATAAACACATAACAAAAAGCGGCAATAAAAATACAAGGCAGGCATATGACTTACAAAACCTAGTTCAAAGGAGTTCATGAGGAGACGAAAGAAAAGAATTAGCTTCATGATATATCTTAGCCTAAAACATTCGATTCTTCTATCTTATCTATAGCTGTGCATTGCACAAGACATGTACTCCTGAAAATGAAATTACATGGTGATTGATCATCATGTGCACTCAGCAGGAATTATACAGACTATAGATTTAACACTTATGGCATATCATAAACCATTAGTAACATTGTTATCATACAGTACTCCAAAACATACCAAAAAGGATATGACAGAAAGGTTTAATTATTTCTCTAAAGAACTTTTAAACTGAGTGAATAACAGAGCACATGTAGGTTAAATCATTTGTGAATATAAAACATGAACAATAATTCTTTCTTCTTTTTCCTGCATGAGTCCATGTGTGTATGTTAAATACTTTTGCGCAAAGAAATATCACAAATAATCAACAAAAGGAAACATCCATGTGTTAGAAATCAACTTTTGATACAATTTACAAAGCATGTAACTACAATTAAGTGATAAGCGGTAATAAGTCATGCTAGCAGTATATTGAAAGCTGGAACTACGGATTATCAGTATACGGTAAATTAAAGCTGGAACTATGGATTTGTGTGCCATTGAAGAAACTCAAAATCACCTTCGTCTACAGAGACTAAGATCTAGAAAGAGAGAAATTAGGCTGCGAAAAAAAAAAAACGCCGATCGACCATCGAAGGGCAAAAAAACTCGGAGATCACCTTAGTCTATCAAAAATCGACAATGTGACCAAAAAAGGAAGAGATTAGGGTTTGAAAAGAAATTTGAGGAAATATGATAGCAAAAACGTGATTACAAGACGAATTAGAAGAATAGGGTAAAGATTTAGGTGGATTTCACCTGAGATTGTGCTTCGGCTATGACTTCGGCCGCTTTCTCCTCCATCTCCTCCTTCGAATGGAACTCAGCTACGAAGAGAGAATGGGAGGGGACTCGGTAGGGGGAAGGGGGGAAGGGGGGCGGGGAGGGAAAGAGAGAGAGAAAGGAGAGAGCGAGAGAGCGAGGAGAGAAACAATGGAGGAGTGTGCGCTCTGCGGAGGTCGGGGGCCCCACAGTGCGCTCGCGGAGGTATGGGGGCCCACAGTGCAACCGCCCAGAAAAAATTACAAGAAACTCGGCCGTTTGGTTCGGGGTTAAAAAGGGGGGTTAAGGGGGTTAAACCCCCGCTTAACCCCAAACAAGAAAAAAAGGGGGTGAGGTTTGTTTACCCCACCCCTTGGGATTATCCCAGGATAACCCCATTAGGGGTGGGGTTAACAAACCCCACCCCACCCCTAAAATTGGGGTGGGATTAACTTTAATCTCACCCTAATTTAATTTTTAATATAAATTTAAATTTTTAAAATTTATAGTTTGTAATTTTAAAATTAATATTTTAAATTTTAAATTTTAAATTTTAAACTTAAAATTTTAAATTTTAAATTATTATTTTTAATTATTTAATTTTAAATTTAACATTTTATATTTGAAATTTCAAAATTTATAATTTGTAATCTTAGAATATATATTTATATTTTTAAATTGTTAATTTTAATTATTTAAATTTTGAAATTGTATATTTAAAATTTTATACTTGAATTTTTTAATTTTATAAAAATTATATATTTAAATTTAAAATTTTAAATATAAAATAAAAATTTTAATTCAAAAACGTGATCGAAAAAGGAAGAGATTAGGGTTTGAAAAGAAATTTGAGGAAATATGATAGCAAAAACGTGATTACAAGACGAAATTAGAAGAATAGGATAAAGAATTAGGTGGATTTCACCTGAGATTGGGCTTCGGCTTTTTCCTCTATCTCCTTAGTATGGCTACGATAGAGAGAATGGGAGGGGACTCGGGCGGGGAAGAGAGAGATAGAGAGGAGAGAGCGAGAGAGCGAGGAGAGAAGGTAGGGATGTCAATGGGTATGGGTACCCAAAAAATTACCCGAACCGAACCCGAACGGGTCGGATTTATCCGAACTAAATGGATATGGATTCGGGTATGGATATAGAAAATAAAAATCCGACGGGTATGGGTACGGGTATGGATTTGTATGTACCCGATCCGAACCCGAACCCGAACCCGAATAAATTATATATATTTTATTTATTTAATATATAAAATACATAATGATTTCTATCCATTGGATCTTCATCCAATGGTAAACTCAAAGGCTCAAAAATTTTGATTTTACTATAATATATTTTCAAATATAGTACTTCGGGTTCGGGTTCGGATTCGGGTTCGGGTTTCGGGTATTTGGTCGGGTCAGGTATGGGTATGGATTTTTAAAATCCGTCGGATTCGGGTCCAGATTCGAGTTCAAATTTGGGGGTCGGGTTCGGGTTCGGATTTTTTAAAACCCGACCCAAACCCGACCCATTGACATCCCTAAGAGAAGGATGGAAGTTTGTGCGCTCTCGCGGAGGTCGGGGCCCTGCAACCGCCTTAGTGGAGTGTGCGCTTTCGCGGAGGTATGGGGGACCCACAGTGCAACCGCCTATCGTCTTCTGGAAGACCCGAGAAAATTACAAAAAAATTTTGCATATCAATCCCTCTAATATATGATTTTTTTTTTTTTAACATAAGGGACGTTCCGGCGCAGGACGAGGCCAAGACCCAAGTCCAACTAAACTTAAAGGGCCGAAGGGTCTCTTCTTGTTATTAATTAATAATATTTAATATTTAATTATCCATCACATCTTCTATCTATTATTATCTATTATCTATTATTTATTATTTATTATTATTATTACTATCTATTAATTCTCAATATTTATTTACCGCTAATGTGGCACACTTTTCTTTTCTTTCCTAATTTTCTTTTCTTCTACAGTGGTCCCTTTTGTTTACTCTCTCTCTCTTTCTATGCCCATCTGACCCCTCATCTTTCGTTTCTCTCTCTCTCTTTCTCTCTCTCTCTCGTAATTGCTCCTTCACGTCCGCCCGTCTCCCTCTCAACCGCCCGCGGCGACCTCTCTCTCATATCCTGATTAAAATGCATGCTAATTTGATTTTTTTTTAAAAAGAGAAATCGAAATTAAATGTTTGATATTATATGCAGCAAGCAAAACTATGCGCATGACTAGGAGCACAGCGGTTCACTGTGGAAGGCGCAGGAGCGACCCGAAGTTCAGCGAACTATGCGCATGACTAGGAGCAACCCAGGCCGAACATACAGATCCGGGGCTCGTCGACCACAAATGAGGTGAGCACCGTGATCAGCACTGATCAGGGGTCACCGTGCTCACCTCCGAAGGCATCGGAACAGCCTTGGGTCGCCGGAACAGTGAAAACATCCTAGGCATGCCCAACAAACCCTAATTAGGCTTACCGGGCAGGGAGGGCCAGAGATCGGCCGACGGCAACTCGGCGGCGGGCGCGCCGGCGACATGCAGGTGCGGCCGACGGGGGGAGGCCGGCGCTCGCTCTGGCCGACGACGGGAGGCGGCGGCACTGGAGCAACCCAAGCCCGCACCGACCGCCCTCGGGTTCAGGCAGCTTCTTCGGCCACGGCGCGAGTCGGGGCGCCTCGGGGCGGCGGCGACGGGTCGGCGAGGGTCGGAGGGAGGCTGCGGTGCTGGCCTCGGGCAGCGGCGGCTTGGCGGAAGGGTGTGGTGTCACCACGGCCAGAACCTGCCCTAGATGGCTGCAGGGCTGTCACAACCGCGGCCGTGGCGCTCGGGGACGGCGGCAGTCGACGGGGGAGGGTCGCCGGAGTCTCGGGGTGTCGCCGGTGAGGGGCCCGAGGGAGAGGAGCACCCTGCACCACTCTAGCAAAGAAGAAGAAGAAGGGTTGGTGGAGGGAGAGGAGGAGAGGAGGAAGGTGGTGGCTGAAGTCGTGGTTGGCCGGCCGGGGCACGGTCGCCGGCGGCCGGGGGGGGCGCGCGGGGCGCACAGAGGGGTGGAGGGGGAAGGCGGCAGGGGCTCAGCTGGGTGGAGATAAGGGCTAGGGTTAGGGTTTGGATCATGAAAACCCTAATGGCCAAATATAGGTATATTGCAATTTTGCAAATAAGTCCACCGAAATCCATAATTTGTAGTTGAGTCCCTCACAGCGCGAGTAAAACGCGCGAACGTACCCCCACGTTCGATTTCACGCGAATCGATACATAAAATATTGGGCTTTTTGCCAAATTTCCATTTCGCCACTTTTGACCCCTTCACGGTAATCGCGCGATATAAGGAGCGTCCGTCGGATTTGCGAAGGGATTGCGCCAGTGCTTCCGGTACTGCCGAAACATCAAAACTACAATTTCGTTTTGCCTGATTTGGTCGCAGATTCGTGACGAAACCCATCCTCTCTCCGATTCTCCAAAACCACACACACACACACACACACACACACACACACACACACACACACACACACACATATATATACATATTATATATATAAATCAAATAGAACTCAAATTCAAATATCAAAATTTGAATTTCCTCGTTTGAAAGTCTCAGATATTACAACGAGTGATGCAACATGTGGGAATGAACTTTATTTCTTCACGGTACATTTTAAAGAGGTAGATAAAAAATAATAAATAAAAAAGAACGGAAGATGGCAAATTAAAACTTACTAGTCATTGTGAACCTTCGAATAGTACTGCACATTGAAATGACTCGCTGAATTTTAAAGTTCAACAGCTTGTCCATGAAAGATCAAGAAATTTGGAGACAAATGAGTTGGCTTGCCATAAGATTGATGCGACTATTGAGGAGTTGAAATCACTTAATCTAGCATTGGTGAATAGGAAAGCAGCTATAGAGAATAAACAACGTGATTACCACGACATTGTTTTATTACAGTTTACTCAAGTAAGAACAACTATGGAGGAATGCATTGCTAAAGATCCATCTCAATCTAATTGCAAAGGTAAAAAGAAGCCTCAAAGATATAAGCTACCAGCTGAAATGAAAGCCAAAATCTCTAGAACCTGCACAAATTGCAAAAAAAAGGGATGTAATATTTGAACTTGTAAAGAGGTAAGCTAAATTTCTTTTAACTCTTTTTTCTTTACATATATTATTTAGTAGCTAATTTTAATTATGTTTGTTGAAACTAACTTTTTTTATGGTCCTATAATACAGGGGACTACTATTGTAGATTGTCTAGATGGCGAATCAAGTGAATCGTCTGGGACAAAATAGTAGAGATGCATCAAAAGACTAAATTGAGACAGCTGTTTTGTGTGAATTTAGTTGTGTGTGAAATTAGTTGATGTACTACATATTTTTCTACTACATGTTGTGTGTAAAATTAGTTTATGTATTACATGTTGTGTGTGAAATTAGTTTTTCTACTATATGTTTTGTGTGAAATTAGTTGATGTATTACATTTTTTTCTACTACATGTTGTGTGTGAAATTAGTTGATGTATTTGTCACGCCCTAGGCTAGTTTTATATGTGAAAAATGTGTCCTTTTTTTTTAAAAGTCTAGCCCGAGCAACGTACAGACCCACTACAAATACAGGTCCATCTGTCCACACGGACAGAGCCTCCCCTATATTTGCATGGCGTACCATCATACATAACAGGATCCCAAATATTATTCATTCATCTACACAAACAACAATCAACACATACAGCACCGGCGACGGCGGCCCCGAGGAGGTCGGCGGCAACCTCCTGCGACGGCGGGAGGTGGAGGGGGCACGGGTTGCAAGAACCCTGCCCGCGGATCTTCTGCAGGAACCGCATAATGGCGCGGCGGCTTGTGGCGGTGGCGACGGGCGCCGGGCGTCGGAGCAACACCGGGAGAGAAGTCTAGGGCTGCTGAACCCCCCTAGGTGCACATCGGACAGAGAAGTGAGAGGAGGGAGAAAGAATAGAGAAGAAGAAGAGGAAGATGGGTTGCGGCCGGCCGAGGGCAGGCCGCCGGCGGTGGCGACGCTCGGGGGGAGGAGCAGGGAGAGAGAGGTAGGTCGGCTGGGGTTAGGACTCGCCGATTCTAGGGTTAGGGTTTCTCTAAAAGAAAACCCTAGCTAGGCACAATATAAGGTCGATGGCGAAATCACGCCAAACTCCGAAAACACGCGGAGTTTCAAGATGGGTCCCTGGCAGCACGCGCAAAACACGTCGACGCCCCTCCACGCTTGATTTCACGCGAAACGGTACATAAAATAATGGCATTTTTGCGAAAAGATCCAAAAGTGCACACTCGACCCCTCAGCGATGATCTCGCGATCCGACGGTCGGATTCACGAACGGATCACGCCATCACGACCAGCACTGCCGGAACATCGAACTCACGATTTTGGATCACCTGAAACGGTCGCCGATTTGTGACAAAACCCATCCCCCTTAACCTCCATCAAGCAAAACTCAAACAAATACACACACATATATATATATACACATATATATATATACATATATATGTAGAGAGAGAGAGAGAGAAGAAATCAAGGTTAATCATCAAAATCCCCAAATCACAACTTCAAAATCTAAGTTCTCACATCACTCCCACCTTACAAGAAGTTTCATCCCTGAAACTTACTCACACACCCTCCGCAGTGACGGTACATCAACTGCGCAAAACCAGCCAAAGATTAGCTCAAGGCTCACCACGTGATCCGGGATGACCACCACACTAGCTTTCCCACAAGGCGACCTATAAAGATTGTCTTGCAAAATAAAACACCGACCCAATCCTGAAAGTCCCAAGAGGGGATAGGGTATTTCGTCCTAACTTTTGACACTATGTTGTCTGCAGCCAACGTACTTATCAAAAGAAAAGCGAAATATCCGAAGATCAATTGTCAGCTACAAGTTGGCAACACAACAAAAGTACCAGGCCAACTCAACTCTTATGCTAGGCCAACATTCACGGAAGCATCACTTAAACATCGAGTATGCAAACTGACCCATGAAACAAAATCTGCCATGAGCCCACTCCCAAGGAGTCTTTTGGCTCACAACAACAAACTAACGACTACCCGCAACAAAGGGTCGCCAACCGCACGACCCAGTGCGAGCGTCGACAAACCAACATCAACCAAGTCCCAGCACAAGAGTCGACGAGGGAGGCTATACCAGCAACGACGTCTCCGCCAGTCGCGCTTGGATATGGCCACCATCCTCGGTCACAAGATCGGCATCCTCGCTCGGAACAGTCAACATAGTCGCTGTCGTCGTCACGGTCGTGACCACAACTGGCGTGGGTGCCACGGGAGGGTCAGCATTCGTCGGGGCACTCGACGGAGGAGTAGGAGGGGCTGGAGCGGCAGCCACCATAGCCTGCTGCTGCATGAACTGCCGGAACATGCCAGAGAGGGCCATCAGCTGACCCCTCACCTCGGCCATCTCAGCCTCAAGCTGCAGGGTACGGTCAGCACCAGGCTGCTCGCCTCCTGCCGGCTCCTCGCTCAAACCAGCCGCAGTTGCCCGGGTCAGATCACCAGCAGCCCATCCCGTAGGCACACGCCCACCACCACGACCAGCACGGGGAGGTCTACCACTCCCACGAGCCATCTGCAACAAAGAAACCTCATAAGAAAAAGGGGTCGGCAACACCCACAACACACCTGCCAAAACAAACCCTCGTTCTCGCGCACCTATACATCTTAGGTCTTCCTATGGGTCAACCTAACCAATGGTTCAGTTAAAAATTTATGAATGAATGAGTGTTTGTAACCTTTGCGCTCTGATACCATCTTAATCTGTCACGCCCCGGGCTAGTTTTAGATGCGAAAAATGTGTCTTTTTTTTTTGAAAGTCTAGCCCGAGCAACATACAGATCCGCCACAAATACAGGTCCCTCTATCCACACGGACAGAACCTCTCATGTATTTGCACGGCGTACCATCATACATAACAGGATCTCAAACATCATTCATTCATCTACACAAACAACAATCAACACATACAACTAACCATCCTTAACACCTGCATGAGTCTAAGCAAGTCCTTAGGCGAAGGATGATGCAATGCACAGTACATCAGATCATTCTATACAAGTGCTTCTCACCAGAAGCTTTACTTTGAAACCCTAAGTTCAATCATTTAAGTACCTTTTTGAAAATTGTCCCCCGCACGAGGGCTCTCTTTGAAAACCAAAAGTCGATCATCGAAAATCCATTTGAAACCGTTCCCCACACGGAAACCTTATTTTGAAAACCGCTACCACGAGGGGTAGAAATCCACGATAAAACCATACTCAGAGATATAACCAAAATCCACAAGAGATAACGAGGAATCATAAAAATCTGATATCATAATGATCAACTAGATAAACAAATAAGCAAGCAAACAGTGTAACTGAACCATATGTATATGTCCACTGTAAGAGATAGGATCAGGGTAAACCAAATCTGACGAATCACAGGTCAGGACCTTTAATGCACGCTAGCTACTCGCGTCTTACCACGTCCCGACTCCTACCACCCAGCTCACCTGAAAAAAAATAACGATGGCGGGGGGTGAGAACATGATAAACATATCTCCCCTCCCAGTGGGTACCGCAAGCCGACAAAGGCGAGGTGTACACACCGTCACGAGGGTCAATAAATAGCTGGGGATACGAAAACAGTAGCACATGTTAGCACAATATAACCAGATATGAATGACTAAGCTACTGCAAGTAAGATAGCATATGCATCAACAGTAAGTAACCACAAATAATACCCAATCACCACCAGGCCACCTGGATCCGCACCACAGACCACTAGCACTGGCACTGCCACCACATGCTCAACCATCGGCACATAACCTCAGCAGATGCACGTGCGTCGAGGCTCACGGGTCGAAAATCGCGACCTTTTTTCGGAAAAGAACACCCTCCTGCGATGGATCAGACCGCTGGTGTACGTGAAGTACTAGAAGAGCTGTGACGATCGATGCAGAATGCTCAATCCACAGAACGGTAACAAGTCGAGAATAGCAACGGGACCAAGTCCAAGGATCGCTCGGAACAACAGGCAATCACCACCGACCAACCAGGTCGTCACAATAAATCATGCAACCAAACTACTCTACTAATGGCAAACTTACATAAGTAGAGACAACAAGAGTCAAATGAACTAGAAAAAAAGAAATACAAGAGAAAGGGATAGAAAGGTATCACCGCTAGTCCACTGAACCAACTCCGGATCGAAGTACTCACCTGAAGGTACGAAAGAGCCTAACACCGACGGCTCTCAGGGATGTCGACTAGACCTACGAAGCACTAACAGGGTCAAGACCCACCGAGTCGACACAAACAAGCAAAATCTCACAACCCGAAACCGTCGGATCGTCCGGAAACCCGCCGGGACGATCCCGAACCCAAACCAAGCCTCAGAGAGGTACCAACAAACAAACCAAGTCCTCCGCTATCCACAAACACACCAAACAAGATGATTGGACAGCGGGCACAAGTTCGGGGTGCCACGAACACAAACACACCCGAAATCGACTTTCCGGGTTCCCGAAAAGTGCCGAGAATGGCACCGAAACACTTCGTCGCTCATTCGCTGCCCTCGGAACTGCAGGACAGCGAATGGGGCTAGCCAACAAGGTTAAGCGACAAAGTCAGGTCGCCCACGAAACCAGCCAGTGGGTCCCACGATCGAAACGCGCGTTCTGCCGACTAATTCGTCGGAAAACGCACTGAAAATCAAGCCGGATTTCCACGAAGGCGATGCAAGCATGGACAACCAGTCCACGGCGTCACAAGAGTCGAACTCTCACTGTACACAGCGTCTCCACGCTGCGACAAGAGTCGCACAAGTCCCAAACAAGCACAACACACAATAATAACTACATTAAATGCACGGCTAGAGCACACCGCATGCCCACACAACCCTCCGCGAGTACCAGCGGAGAGGAAACAGCATGCCGGAGACTGTGCTCACAGCCCGGAATGACGAAAACAGTCGCAGGCTCGTGCGGCTCACAAAAACAACCAACCACATAGAATGAAAGAGCTCGACCAACACGAACTTACAGAACGGGGCATCGCTGCCGACATCTGAGGTGAGCACGGCGATCAGCGCGTTGCCGCGATCTCCGTGCTCACCTCCCCGAGGTTCAGGGGCAGCCGGAGGGCTATGATGGGGTGCACGGCCCTAGGGAGGCTCAAACCGAGCCCGGCCGGAGCAAACCAGCTCCGGCCGGGAGGCGCGCGCGGCGGCTCGGGTCAGTCACGGGGAAGATGAGGGACATGGGGCTCACCTCGGGAAGCAGTAGGGTGCGACGACGGCGGCGTTCGACGGAGCCCTAGCTCCGGGGTGGCTCGGCCGAGGCTAGGTGCGGCGCACCGGCAGCGGACGGCGGCGGCAACCGACGGGAAGGCGAGCACCGGCAAGGGGGCTCCTCCAGGTGACCGGAGGAGGGCGGCCGCGACGGAAAAAAGGGCGGCGGCTGCGGTCCCGAGCGGCTGCGGCCGCTGCTGCAACACAGCCCGAGCGGGGGCCGCGGCGGCGCTCCGACGGCACGGGGGCGGCCGGGGCGGCAAGCACCGGCGGCGGCGGCCCCGAGGAGGTCAGCGGCAACCTCCTGCGGTGGCGGGAGGTGGAGGGGGCACGGGTTGCAAGAACCCTGCCCGCAGATCTCCTGCAGGAACCGCATGACGGCGCGGCGGCTTGCGGCGGCGGCGACGGGCACCGGGGACAGGCGCCGGGCGTCGGAGCAGCACCGGGAGAGGAGTCTAGGGCTGCTGAACCCCGCCCTAGGTGCACCTCGGACAGAGAAGTGAGAGGGAGGAGAAAGAATGGAGAAGAAGAAGAGGAAGATGGGTTCCGGCCGGCCGAGGGCAGGCCGCCGGTGGTGGCGGCACTCGGGGGGAGGAGCAGGGATAGGGAGGCAGGTCGGCTGGGGCTAGGGCTCGCCGATTCTAGGGTTAGGGTTTCTCTCAAAGAAAACCCTAGCTAAGCACTATATAAGGTCGACAGCAAAATCGCGCCAAACTCCGGAAACACGCGGAGTTTCAAGATGGGTCCCTGGCAGCACGCGCAAAACACGTCGACGCCCCTCCACGCTTGATTTCACGTGAAACGGTACATAAAATAATGGCATTTTCGCAAAAAGATCCAAAAGTGCACACTCGACCCCTCAGCGATGATCTCGTGATATCTCGCGATCCGACGGTCGGATTCATGAACGGATAGCGCCATCGCGACCAGCACTGCCAGAACATCGAACTCACGATTTTGGATCATCAGAAACGGTCGCCGATTTGCGACAAAATCCATCCCCCTTCACCTCCATCAAGCAAAACTCAAACAAATACACACACACACACACACACACACACACACACATATATATATATATATATATATATATATATATATATATATATATATATATATATATATATATATACACCCACACTATATATACATATATATGTAGAGAGAGGGAGAAGAAATCAAGGTTAAACATCAAAATCCCCAAATCACAACTTCAAAATCCAAGTTCTCACAGTATTACACATTTTTCTACTACATGTTGTGTGTGAAATTAATTGATGTACTACATGTTGTGTGTGAAATTAGTTTTTCTACTACATGTTGTGTAGCATGAAATTAGTTTTTCTAAATTTGGATTCTGTTAGAACGTAATCTTTTCTCCTTCTAGATATCTTTTATTTCTAAATCAGTTGTAATGTAGAATGTGGATGATTAAATTACCAGTGTGTGAAAGATTAAATTACATATGATTGACTCTTTAGATCATTGGTAATGCAATGTCATGATAAAATAGATTATTTCAATTTATTGCAACATCCATCATTCTAAAATAGAACATTTTCTAAAGGGTATAAATAAAAAAACCATATAAATTATACAAAAATTCAAATTATATCCAAAAGAACTCTATATCATATTACAATATTAAAAGGATTACGTATTATACATGCATAAAACAAACTAGAAGAACTTAAATATTACAAAAAGAAGAATTACAATAATTATGATAATGAACATTTTTCTCTTAGCCTCTGTGACCCTTATGGATAATTCATCAACTCGAGCTTTTAGAATATCAATTTGTTCAGCTGCTTTTGTTTCTACATGATTAATATGTTCAAATAGCCATTCGTCTGAATATTTTGCCGGTGATGCAGATTGTTGAAAAAACATACTCCTTTCAACCTTCGAAGAGTTAGTACTACGTTCTTCAGATGTATCTTTGTCTCCCCTTATAATTTAACGTCGCATCATTGAAAAAAATCACAATAATTCTCATTTTCTTTTCTGTAATTAGGATACCCATAAAATGATGTTCCACTACTATTTAAAGCTGCCCAAAATACCCGATACCCTATACCCGATCCGGACCCTACCCGAACCCTTCCCGAATCCTACCGGACCCGATAAAAAATGGATAGTTTATGGAAAAAAAATTACCCATTAAAATTTCGGGTATGGGTCCGGTTACTTTATACCCATACCCGACTTGGACTCGATCCGAACCTGATCTTTAAATGGGTAGGGTTCGGAAGAGTTTTCAAATCCGGACCCAGATCGGACCCGGTGAAAGTACCCGATAGTAAATGAAAAAGATTTGAAGTTGAGGGATCAATTTCAGTAGAACTTATAGCTGAAGGGTCTCTGTGTATTTTCATCCTAATAAAAATTCTAGTAACTTTGCTTACTCCTTTTTTATTTTTTTTATTTTACTCCTTATAAATCTAAAGCATATTTAAAATTTATACCCGATTTAGACCCGACCCGTATCCGACCCATACCCGATCTTAAACGGGTAATATACGAGTAGTCACTACCCAGACCTACTCAATTAGACCTGATGGGTACATTATTAATCTAAGTATCCAGACCCGGACCCGACCCGAAGTTAAAGGGGTAGGGCATATATTTTATTTTCTACCCATTTCTTTTTAGGGTACGGGTACAGTATATTAACTATCCAGACCCGACCCGGCCCACGGACACCTTTAATTACTATTATTGGGTTGAGAGGAAACTCATAAAACAACTACTTTATTGCAGTTGTAGCGAACAACTCGCTTGTTGTTTGCACTTCTCATACTAAATGATAGTAATCACCTACATAAATAAATAAATTAGTTAGGTCTAAACAATATAATTGCATTCAGAAAATATTTTATTTTTAAGGATACATATAAACATTAGTAAAAAAAATTTATAATTTTTTTTAAAATTTGTAAAAAAATGTAAAAATTTTAGCACAAATCTTGTGTTTCTTTTTTCACATAATTTTAAAAATCAGTAAAAAAAAATAAAATTGAAGAACATTTTTTAATTTAGTTTTTTTGAAGAAAAAATAGAAATTTTTTAGCACTAACCTTGTAGAAAACTTTTTTAATAAAAATTTAAAGAAATACATTGAAAAAGGAAATATGAATTTCTTGTAAAATTTTTAAAAGATGCATGTACTCATGAATCCTTTTTTAATGAAACTTTAGAGAAATTACAATAAAATTTAAAAAAGTTAATTAAATGAAAAAAGTAAATTTTCAAAGATGCATGTACTCATGTGCTCATCACTCACTACAAGAAAAGATAGTATTGGTGGCAAAAATAAGATGGCGACAAAATTTATCGCCACTATATAGTTACCTATGGTGGCGATAAAAAAAGATGCCACCGATTAATTAATTTAAAGTGGCGATACTAATGTCACCACTAAATGACTATTTTGTCGCCACTATTAGGGTACCTATGATGGCGATAAAAATTTTTTGCCACCAATTAATTAATTTAAAGTGGCGATAGTATTTTTACCACTAAATTACTATTTTGTCGCCACTACATAGTTACCTATAGTGGCGATAAAAAAAGTCGCCACCGATTAATTAACTTAAAGTGACGATATAGTTTCACCACTAAATGACTATTTTATCGCCACTATTTGGCTACCTATGATGGCGATAAAAAAAAATTACCACCAATTAACTAACTTAAAGTGGCGATAAAAAAAAATTGCCACCAATTAATTATCTATGGTGGCGATAAAAAAAGTCGCCATCGCTTAATTAACTTAATCTATGGTGGCGATAAAATAAATGGCCACCGATTAATTAATGAGAGTGATGCTAGCGTTGCAAATAAGTACAAAATTCCGATTGCATGCTACACCATGTCTAAGCATGAAAGGCTACGATTTTGTAACTTCTTGAAGCATTTGAAGCTCCCCGATGGATTTTCTTCAAATATTTCTAGATGTGTTAATATGAATGATGCTAAGCTCCAAAACATGAAAACCCATGATTGTCATTGTATTTTGCATCGCCACCTCCCATTAGGCATCCGTGGATTGTTAAGAAAGGACGTTTGCGATGCTTTGATTGAATTAAGTGCTTTCTTTAGAGAGTTATGCTCAAAGTCATTGATAATAGAGGACTTGGAGAGACTTGAGCGCTCAATAGCTATTACATTATGTAAATTAGAAAAGATATTTCCTCCTTCATTTTTTGATATAATGGTACACTTGACGATTCACCTGGCTAGTGAGGCGAAGATTGCTGGTCCCGTGCATTATCGATGGATGTATCAATTTGAAAGGTGAACTTATACAACTAAACATTATTTTTATTTGTGTAAAATGAACTATCAAGATTAACAAAAATCTCGATAACAGGGATTTTCGCAGGTTAAAATCATATGTTCGGAATAGAGCTCGTCCTGAGGGATCGATAGCTGAAGGAGTTATCGCACAAGAATGCCTTACATTTTGTTCTAGTTATCTGAAGGGATTCGAGACAAGGTTGAACCGGGTTGGAAGAAATTATGAAGGTGAATCAGCATATAGTAGATCGACTTCATCAATTTTTAAGCAAAGCGGGTCTCCACTAGGTGAGCATAGGCTTGAACAAATGAGCATAAGTGAATTTAGGCGGGCAAGCATGTATGCCTTGAAGAATTGTCTGGAAGTTATGCCTTTTATAAGGTACTTTTCTTTTCCTAATACTACAGTTTCAAACAAACTTGTTTCATAATAATCCTCAGAATATCTTACATATACAAACTTTAAATTTTGGAACAGGAAACATAGAGAATTGATTGAAAGTCAAAGTAGTAGAAACATTGATAAGAGACACGAAGAGCAATTTTTAGAATGGTTCGAAGAAGAAGTATCAAAGATGTATAATAGTAAAGACAGTAGGGTCTCGATGGAGCTTCTACAATTAGCAAGGGGACCAGATAGACGAATATATCGTTATTCTGGTTATTTAATAAATGGCTTCAGATTCCATACAACAGAACGTGAAGAAACACTAAAGATTCAGAATAGTGGAGTATGCGTACAGGGAGATGATGGTTATAATAATAGAGACTATTTTGGAAAACTTCTTGATATAATTGAACTGCAATATCAAGGATCCAATAAAGTAGTTTTATTTAAGTGCCATTGGTGGGATGTATGCACAAGCGGCCGAGGTTACAAAGAAGACGATCATGGTTTTTTTGCTGTGAATGTTGAACGTGAGTTACCTACTAATGCAACTGACCCCTATGTGTTGGCATCACAAGCACAACAAGTTTACTATGTAGAGGACATTAACAATCCAAAATGGCATTATGTGATAAAGATAAAACCACGGGATGTGTATGATATTCCTATGACTGATGATCAAAGTAGTCCAATATTGGAGGCTATTCAAGAAAATGATGGAATTGGGACTTCTTGTGGGTTAACAAATATTGAGGATGATGATGATGAACTTAATTTGGCAAGAAATGATGCAGAAGGGATTACTATAGATGCCACCGAGTTAGACATTAGTTTGTTCGTCGACAATGATATGAAATGATGCTACTAAAAAGGGATATGCTTGTTATCAAGGTTTGTCTCTTTGTAATATGTATAGAACTTACAAAATTAGCTCTAGCTATGTAATAAGTATATTACTTGTTGATACTTAGCATTTCTATTATGGTTGCAATAATACATTGCATTTTTATTTTTTCAAGGTGATGGTGAGAGTTTCGACATTACGTACTACGGTGGGGTCAAGTGCCTCTTCGTCATGGGCAACGACAACACCAAATCATGTCAGGCCATCTTCAATTGGGTCTGATTTACCTTCATCGCCTCCTGATACAGCAGGTAAGATAATTATATTTTGTGTGGTTTATTATTTTATTTTGCTTATTAGCTATGGAAAAGCATTAGTGACAAACTATTTTAGTTCTAGACTTTGATGTCCTCAGTTATTAGTGACATCTTTGTAATGCACTAGATTATGAACATTCGGTGTGGTTTCATTTTGAAAAAGTTCTTTTGAAAAATTTGATCTCCACACTCTTTTGAACCAACTGTGAGGATAATGCAAGCATGTTATTGAGTCAGTGGAACAATTGTTGAGTTGGTGAAGTCATTGGGAGTTGATTGCTTGAGTAATTTAGGTACACTATGATGAGTCTCACCTAAGATATGACCAAAGTGCATCGGATTTGTTGAAAAGAAAAATCAAGCAGCTTTTGTAAGGTTACTTATGCTTCACACTTATATCTTCATTTAACATTCAACAAAAATGTGATTTCACATGGCCTGTGGCGTAACTCATATTATTATGGTCTATACTACATGCATGATTGGTGTTTCGCTTCTCTCAATATCATCTATTTTCATGGTGCATGCATCTGCATATGCTGCTGAATTCTAGATTACTCTACCTAGCTAGCAGTGTTACGCCTGTGTGTCATGGTATGGGCGCACAATGAAGCTTCACATTTTGATAGATAAAGTTGGATTAAACATGTATAGATGTTTAGCTAATTGAATTATTGATTTCACATTCTATCTGCAAAATATTTGTTGTCTTGTTTATTAGTATAATTTGATATCTTGATTATTTCTTGTACTTCATAGAAAACTTGTGTGATTTTTACTACGTTACAAATATAGACGGTTTAAGTAATTTCCACCTCTATTTAGTGAACGTATTGCTTCATAGAAAATATTTTTGTTGTATGCACACGGATAGGATTGTGCATATATAGCTGCTTACATAGTGAACCGGACACATGCATATGTTTGTGATTTTTTGGAACATTGACTAGATACTTGTGATATAGATGTGATATCAGGTTCTGCGACTAAATTAAGTTATTAATTAAGGGCCAATTGCCTGGTCCTCACAAAAACTTGAATAACTTTTGGTAACTTTTACTAGATAATGTTTCTAAGCAGATAGGTTAAATTGCATAGAAATAGTAGCGGATTATTTTCCTGAATGGGTGTGGCCTTTTTTTATAAACCTGGCAGGAGTATGACTTTTTCTAAGAATTCTTATATGGATTTGTCTAGTAGTAAGTGATTTATTTGTTTGTATTCTTTACTAAATTTTTGTAGATTCTACTATGGTGAGGAAGAAGGGTCGGGGGGTGACTAAAAATGTAAAGTGGTTTAAAAAGTTTAAGCCAGGAGAAAAGAGTGCAATAACGATCGATAATGACTTAAGAAGAGTAGTGGCGGGTGATGTTGTACCTTTTATAACTGAAATGGGAGTAGTTCTTCGGCAGTACGCAGTATTGTCAAATAAAAGATGGAAGGAGGTGCCAAATCATATAAAGCAAAAGATGTTTGATGATTTACTTGTATGTAAAACTATCACAAGTTAATATTAGTTGTGTATTATTCAAGTTTTTATCATACAAATTCTAACTTCTTATAACATCAAAATGTGAAACAGGGAAAGTTTGATGGCATACAGGGAGAAAAAGCGAATGTATTAGACCACCTCAAGAAGATGTACAGAGAATGGCGATATCGTCTGCACCGATATTATTTACGTTTTAATAGTGACGAGGAAAGGCTAAGTAAGGTTCCGGAAAATGTCACGGATAATGATTGGAGATATTTGGTCGAATATTTTGGTTCGGAGGAGTTTAAGGTAGATCTCAAAATTTTAATATAATAAGTAATTTTTTGCAATTATATTATACTTTTGATTAACGTATGCTTCTTTTGTAGTATCTATCAACTCGTAATAAAAACAATCGGGCCAAGCAAGGAATTTCTACCATCAAGGGTAGAACATCATTTGTTAGGATTAGATATAATATGGTATGATTTGTTGCTTTTATTAATAATTTTATTTATCTAATTCATTGTGTAATTTTTTGACTAATCATATACTTTTTGATAGAGGGACCCCGTGACTCAAGCGGAGCCAAAAATGACAGACTATTGGAAAGCGACACACTTACGACATAATGGAGATTGGATGAATAGTCGATCAAAGGATGTTATGGTAATTATACTAATGTTATTACTTACTTACCTACCTTATAGTTATCTTGGTACTTAATACATTATAATTAATGTAGGAGACACTTGAGGATATTGAAAAGGAGCAATTGCAAAGCGGGGGACCTTTATTAACCCCTGAGGAGCAAATGTCTAAAGCTTGTGGGACACGTTCAGGATATATTCGGGGATTAGGGTGTGGACCTCGTCCTACTTCGCGTAGAGGTGCAGAATTTAGAGAGGCTTATCAGCGAGAGGTTGAGGATTTGAGGGGTGCATTAGAGCGTCAACAACAAGAGGCGGAGAATCGAGAGCAACGTTTAAGGCTTGAAGCAGAGGAGCGTGAACATCGCTTAAGGCTTGAGGCGGAGGAGCGAGAGCGTCGTTTGAGGATCGAGGCAGAGGAGCGAGAATGTCGCTTGCGGTTAGAGGCAGAGGAGAGGGAGCGGCGGATACGCGTAGAAATGTGTTCAGAAATTTGTGCAGAATTTCAAGCTCAGTTGCAAATGATCATGGCGCATATTCCTGGACTACAGAATATGCATTCTGCATCATCCACATCAGATGGCTATCCTATCGGTATAAATATTTTTATTGCTTATTTTAGTTAACTGAATTTAAGTTTTGTTTATCGATTGTTGAAATCTATATTTTAACTGGTTGTAGGTTCACAAAGAGGGGAGAGGGCCTCGACTAGCTCCTAGACAACCTTGCCACGGAGTTTAAAAGCCATTGCAAGGTTTGCATTTAATTTGTTTCTTTGACAAGTAGAATGAGATGAGTCATTGCAAGTTTAAAAGTTATTGCTGCATGTTAAGATGGATTTAATCATCCATTATTAATAAGGGAAAGAGTATCGATGCTTCATCACTAGTCGAATTGTGGTGACTAACTGTGAGCACATTTTTTTCTTTGTTTTACTTTAAAGGATCATAAAAAATATCTTAGTTGAATTATACTGTCTTTATTCAATTACGAGCTTCTGATTTTGCCATTGTTGTTTTAAGGGTGTGCAATGCTTGCTAATGGCATATAAGATTAAATCCTAAATATTAACATATATTTTCTTGTTTTAGAAATGTAATGCGGCTTGTCAGCTGCCATAGTTTTGGTAATTTTGGTCTCATATTACATTTACAGTTTTTGTCTTCGGATCTATTACAGTTTTATCTAGTAGTTTTCTGTATTGGTGATAGGCACTGCCATTTCATAGTTTATAAAGAGTTCGCTGCCAAGGGATTATCGAAATAAAGCTTTCTCCAGCCGATAGTTCTTTATCTCTAACACTTGTCTGCTTCATAACTTGCAACAATTAACATGTCAAGGCTGTGGATAAATAGAAAGAAGCCTTCAACTGGGCCTGTTTTTCGTACTTTTGTCTTCTTCAGCATGCACAACTTAGACATGATTTTTTAGTTTAGCGCACTCTATTGTTTTACTCACCTAATATAATATTTCCATAATTTGATTAGCATATATAATTGTGTCTATATGCTTTGTTCGCCTGTTGTATTCTGAAATTAAACTCATGGATATACAAACTTTGCTATCACATGCTTCTGTCTTTTGCTTCCTAGATGTGGACGTGACTGAAGTAATTTTTTAATCTTATCTTTTTGTGGATTGTAAGTACTTACCTATAGTGACATGTCAGAAAGCAAAGGATTTATATTGTAGATCATTTGTTTATGTAAGATATAATATTTGAATCCATAAATCCTGGAATTGGGTTGTTTCCCATTTGCTACTTTTATATGTCATTTGACTTTTTCTAAGAATGTTTTCATTGAATATTGCAACTCGATGCCTGAGTTGCTGTTTGTGCAAAAATTTGAAACTTGACACTAGTTAACATAATAGATGGTGGTATTCTTTTGTGTTTATCTAGAAGACTTTAGTGGATTTTATTCAAAGATAAGCTTCTTTGATAAAATTTGTCTGGGTGAAGCTACAAAAAAATCTTTTGAAATTGTGAAATAGAATTCCGCAACTGTTGATTGTATCTTGTATATATGAATCTCTTGGTACTTTAGGCCGCTTCTTTGTTTGGCTATATTGAGTTGTTTTAGGTTGATTTTGAAGTAGAGATATAACATTTACTTGACATTTCTTTCATTATGAGGAAATTTTTGCAATTGGATTTATTTTTGTTGTCTTAGAGATCAATTTAATCACATTGACCTCTAAGATGGCCTAAAACTTCATGTATGAGAAAATTTTCAACTTCGGAGGGATTAACATATCAACATACTTTATTAATTCTATGCAGCATCGAGTGATATATGCAAGACTATGACCTATTCATACTTATTTTGTTGCCCTTCACAGTTTTCCTAGATTTTCAAAACTTTGGAAGGATCTAATATATAGTCATTTTTGTTTCGACACTAATAAGAGGAGAGCAATGTTTTGGAACATTATAGAAGTGTATTTTAACTAACCACTTCCCAATTACTCTATCTTTTGTTGTAGATTTTTAATTTATGTAATTTATTTTTATCCTTTTTATTTTCTTGCAGGAAAATAATGGCCGTTGAATTAGGAGACTCAACTGAAGCATTTTTTTCATCTTTTTTAAGCGTTTTCTATTCCTAAAGTGTAGAGAGTCATGAATGATATTAAACTGTATGTCGAACATTATTACTCTTTTGCCTTTAAATTGATATTGCTATTGTTTTGTTTTTAAGCTGTTGTGGATGAGAAGTTACTTAGCTTCGTAAATTGTTGTTAAAAGATTAATTTTGTTTACTTAAATATTTTGCTTGTTATTTTGTGTATGTTTTAATTATAAAATATAAATAGTGTATTTTTATATTTTATTTTATTATATATTTACTATTGGTGGTTATTTTATTCACAAAGTGGTGGCGATAAAAAGTTGCCTCTTTATATTTAATTAAGGTGGCGACTATGGTTATTGCCACCTAAATTATACATTTGGTGGCAAAAATTTATTGCCATGTTATCTCCACGAAAGGTGGCGACTAATAAGAGCCACTAAAAGTCATATTTGATGGCGACAAAATATCGCCACGCTATTTGCAATAAGGTGGCGACTAATAGTGGCCACCAAAAATGATATTTGGTGGCGACAAAATATCGCCACATTATTTTTAATATAGTGGCGACGACACTAAAAGTTATATTTGGTGGCGACAAAATGTCGCCACTTTATTTTTAATAAGGTGGCGACTCTTCATATTTCGCCACAAGTTCAATTAGTGGCAAGACTTTCGGTGGCAACTTGTGGCGACTTTAGAAGTCGCCACGTTTTAGAAAGGTGGCAATTTTTTATACATATAGTGGCGACATTAGTCGCCACCAATATATAATATTCTTGTAGTGACTTTATTTTTTAAGAAATTTTTAAAAAATTAATTTCAGATAAAAATAGAAAGAAATATGTAGAAAAGATATTTGACCAAGTTATGTCGAGGAGGAGCGACATTGAGTTAGCGTTCGCTGGTTGGTTTGGAGGGCTTTGGGGAGCAGTGTTGAGCAGCTCTACCCGTGGATTTGGATGGTGGTATCGCAGGGGGCGCGGGTTTGGACGGCGGTATCGCGGGGGCAGTGGTACCGCGGGTACCTCCGGATTTGGACGGAGTGGCCGGGGGGGGGAGGGGGGGAGAGAGAGAAGAGAAAAGGAAAAGAGGTGGCTGGGGCATTCAGTTTTGGGAGAAAAGGAAGAGAGAGAGGAGAAGAGAAAAGTGAGTAATAAGTGAGATTCTCTCTTGCGTTTTTTTCTCTGTTAACTATCAACGGAGTCTCCTATTTAATCTTTTGACTAGTTTACATGAATCTCAAAACACATCCAATGGTTAAAAATACAGTCAAGGTGAGTGGGCTCAACCTCTAGGTAAGCCAGTATGATTTGGTTAAAAAGTAGGAATGGTAAGCATCATAAGCATAGGAACATTCATTATTTACTTACCATCATTCTAGCAGAGGCATAGTTGTTTGTTTTAATTGTAATTACAGTCGCATAGAACTTACATTTCTCTTACAACTTATGCATGCTTAGACCTAATCGAAAAGACGCCTGGATCGGCGGCCGAACCCACTTAAAACTTCTTTTAAATCTCACACCCTGTTTTGCAAAGTTTTCACCGAGCACGGCGGCGCAGGATCGCAACTAGGATGTTGCACCTTAGGTAGTGGGCCTTCAAGTATAGATCATCAATGATGTATAAAGAAGTTATATAATTACATTTTGGAATGGTTGTAAATGATAATGGTTGTATGTTGGAGAGTCAAGCATATATGGATGTATGTATGTAAAGGATGGAAAAATGTACATAAATGTTTAAGTTGTATTAGTTAAATTTATCTCTCTCGCTCTTGTAGCATGCCATCGTGCGAATTATGTTATATTGTTATTTTGTTAGGTAAAACTCGATGTATATGATGTCATTACGCCTTGGGCGGGCAAGAAAAACTTTTCCTGTTCGGCGATCTGTGTGCGTGTCCGAACCTACCAAAATGGCAGTGTCGAGGCATGACAACATCACCGTCGCTCGCTGCCAGCGTCATCGACACCACATGCTACCAGCTCATCGATGCACATGCTGCCAGCATCATCGATGCTACTTGTTGCTAGCAGCGCCGTCTCCACCCGCACGTCCTTCAACTTCCGTTGTTGATGCCGTCATCGAGTGTTTCCATCGTCTCCACCTGCATGTTCTTTGACTGCCAAAATTGAATCCATTCCTATCTCTTTATTTTTTTATTTTTTTATTTTTTTTCTCACCATATTCTCCTATGATCTATTTGATCCCTCCCCTTTCTCTCGTCCCAACAAGCTGCAACCGTTGGATAGGCCGTAGACCCAACCACAAATCCAGCCTCTTGCGGATCCCTTGTGCACTTCACTACAACAAAATAGACATATAGCGATAATTTAATAGCAACAATTATCGAATAGCTATTATTATTTATTATTAATTTATATTTAGCGGTAATTATTTTAAACTATATTTTTTTACCGACAAATAATTTTATATCAAATATATTTATTTTGAGGCCCAATACAATCCTAATCCAAACTCTAACCTTAACCCTAACCCAAACCCACTCCACCACGCCCCTCCCCAACGTTCGAACGCTCCGAGATCCGATGCGTTCTCTCCTTCCCCTCCCCCCCGCCCCTCCGAGCTCGAGCTCTCCCTCTCTCCTTCACCTCTACTCATTCCTCCCCTCCCTCTTCCTCCGCGTCTTCTCCAAGCTCCGATCCCATCCCCAAATCGCCCCCGATCTTCTCGGCCCCGCGTGCTTCGAGGAGATCCGGCGTCGCCCTCGGCCTCCTCCTCCACGAGCGCGGCGGCGCCGGCGGCGGCGCTCCGACTACTTCCCTTCGCCGCCACACCCTTTCCGTCCTCGGTGTCCGACACAGCCGCCGCCGCCGCCGCCGCCATCGGATTCGGCTTCTCCCCGCCGCGGGAGCTCTCGCAGAGGTTCGCCGAGAGGAACCCCAAGCCCGGTGCAGATCTCGATTGCGAGATTGTGGATCCTAGGGTTTTGAAGAATGGTCGGCTCTGCGACAGCGGCAGAGGCGGCGGCAGGGAGGTTGAGAGGTTGAAGGTGAGGGTTTAAATTTGCGAATTACACAAATCAAAATCTCTTTTTTAAAAAAAAAATCTTTGGGTGTCTTTGAATAGTACTTGAAGGGTCTATTTCTAAATGGTCTACAGTTGAAGGGGATCCTATATATATTTATCTTATTGTTAGCAAATATCATGATTATTTGCTAACATTAGTGGATTTGTGATATGGATGCTGTGAATAGCCTGTGGAATGTGGAATTAAAGAACTTGGTTGCGAATTCCGTGGATTTAATGTGTTTTGGTAATATGTTTGATGCTTAGTTGATCGTATAAGTTGTTCTTATGTGCGATTTGATGTTCTGATTCGGTTTGTAATCCTTTGTGAAATTGCTTGCGAAGTAGGTTTTGATCGCAGATTTTGCTTTAGTTTCCTTATTGTTTTGCTTAATCCAATAAGAAGTGCTTGGTGGAATTTGACATTATCTCTGCTATTTTACAGCTATAGATCGGGTTGATTGTGATGTGGATGTGCATGGTTTGGAGAATTAAAGAACTATGTAGGAATTGTATGGCTTCAACATGTTTCTGTGTTTTAATTAATCATATAGGTTCTGTAGGATTCTATCTATCCACCTGCAAAGAGTAGTAATTAGGCCTTTTAAGGAGCATTACTTTGAATCTAATATGTTATTGCTTTTCTTAGGAATCAGTTGATTTATGCGTGAATTATTTTAGGTCTCCTTCACACTAGGTGTTTGTTAGTAGCAATAATGGAAAGCAACACACGGTTTCATATTAGGGATGATTTTGGTAAAATGAATAAGAAAATGATGTAGAGAGGGTAATGGAGATAGATCCTCACATTTCGGTTGATTTGGTGGACAGTTTTCAGCAAGAAAATGATAATCTTACTTGGGTCAGAAAGGATGTTGAGGAGATATTTTTCGTAATTTCTTAACGATTATCTCCAATTTGATCTCAATTTGTGCCCTAGAATGTTGTATCAGTTGAAAATATGATCTGGGTTTTGTTCAAGCTCAGTTTTTTTTTTTTTTTAAAGATTTTGGGCCTGCGATTTAGTGTTCAATAAATGGTGGCTTAGGTATCTGAAGTTTGGATTTTTACTACGCTGTGCACTTGTGAATACCAATTTGGTATTCATCCAAAAAATTGATGTTGAAATGGAACAAATATTTTATTGGATTTTTGTGATGGAAGCGTTTTATGTAGCTATTGCTATATTGCCTCAAATAAGTTGAGAATTATCACTTGCTTGTTTTGAAGCAGCCGAAAGTGATAATTTAGGTGGAATTATCTCCTTATGTGTTTATTTCCTAATAATAGCATTGCATTCATGGGTGTACATTATTGGTTTCATGTATATATATATCTTAATTTTGAGAGGGAACTCAATTATGCAAAATGTTGGGGAAGGCCATATTTATGTCTCTGTGGGAATTGAACTTTTTGGCTATATTCTATGTTTCTCTCTTGTCCCTGTAATTTTTCTTAATTTTGATTCTCAGGTGTGGCATTTGGGCGGAGTTCTCGTGAACCAAAATACGATATAGAATTTCATTCGACAGATTCACCCTTTCATCCTGTAAGTGGATTTACTGTTTTCATTGTTTTCTCTTCTTCGTCTTGTATTTAAATCTTCGCTTGCAAATAGGCTACTATTCTTATAAGATCTTGACACATCTTTGCTATCAGAGATCACATTTATCAAATCAGTCGCAAGTACTAAAACTCTCAAATGCTCTGGTCTCATTTTGGTGTCCTGCAATAGAAAAGCTGCAACTTGTAGAGAAATATCTAAGCAGAAACATTAATCTTAAAAGTAATAGGGTGGAGATTGGGACGAAGAGGAAATAAATAGGGAAAAGAAAAACGAAGGGAAGACCTATGAATTCAAAACTATATTCTATTTACTAAATCATGCCTTACAATTCCGAGCTTTGATGAACCATTTACCCTTTTCATTTACTAAATCATGCTATACCTTTTCTAACAGCCTAATTTCTTTTCACACCTCTATTCCACAACTAATCACATAGAAAGAGCTAATCTGTTAGGCAAGTGGAGATAAACGTCATGCAAATTTCTTTTGTTTTGAGCAATTGGAAAAGAAAAAAAAGAGACTTGACATTTTCATTTTCATTTTCTGTTTGTAATTTTGTTTGAAAGCGAGCGTATTGATCAATGCTTGAAAGAAAATGTATTTACTGGCATCTCGATCTGCCTATTAAGGTAATTTTTTTAACAACTTCTATGTAGATTTTTTTTTAATTTGAATCAATCTCTATTTCAGCTTCTTAACGATAGTTTTGATGAGGACGATGATCTTAGAGTTAGGGTATTAGGTAGTAATAATAATTACAACGGTAAAAAGAGCAATAACAGTCATTTAAAGAAACAAAATCAATGGCAATGACAATATAAGTTGTTATTATTAACCATTTTATTTTTTAATTTTATTGTAATAAGTGTTATTGAGTATCACATAATAGGAAAAGAGAATTAGCAATAGCAATGACAATAATGCAGTCCACCACGAATTTTGCATTCTCCTCCTCTGCACGATGATTGGCACCATGTATTGCATGCATCGTTGTCTGCAGCGCCGGAGCAGCCAACCTTGCCGCTGCCGTCACCCCATGAATGATAGTCACGACAATTTCTGGGTTTTTTGGTGACGTTTTTGAGTTAGATATCGCCTTCGAACTCTAAATGGTAGCTCTAGACATTTCATCCTTCGAATTCTAACTAATATTATGTTGTTGCCTCGTAGGATTTGCACGAGATATTGATCAAGCTGAGAGACGAACATCACTACCGCCTTTATTCTGGATGCTAGGTGAATAGAGTGCTTCAAAATGTCTTTAGCTTCAATAGAATAAATTTTCCTTATGATTCTATTTATCTTTTTGGTAAATAAGTTTAATATGTGGTTATTTCAATTTTCCAATCTTTCTACTAGCTGCCAATCCTATTTTTGACTTCAAATTGGTAATTCTTATCAATAGTGTTATCATCTCCTGATTTATCAGGATCTTTCACAAAGGTTTTTACTGATTTCGAAGTGGAAGTGGTTTTAATTTAGAATTTTCTTTGGGACCTTTATTCAGCTTATGGAATTTAAATTGATAATAACCTCTTTATTTTCAGATATGTGAAAATGCGCTGCTCTGAATGTGAGTCTGTCCCAGATGAACCCGCACTCTGCTTGCTTTGTGGTAAATTGTGCTCACCGAACTAGAAGTCATGCTGTAGGTATGCAAATAACACTTCCCTGTTAAATTATCTATGTACATTTATATCCCTGACTCTTGTAAAATCTAAATTTTCTTTATTTCCTTGGAAAGTGTATTTTCTTGGAAAAATAACCTTTATTCAGAAATTTTTAACTTGTATTTATGTTTATTCACAGGGTATATATGCAAATATCTCTTAATTTTATATTCTCTTTATACATCTGTTTTGTCATATAATATGTTCCGCTCACTTTATGCTTTTTGTAGGGCTAGTAAATGCCTGGATCATGCCGTGGTCTGTGGTGCTGGTGTTGGCGTATTTCTGTTGGTTAGAGTATGAATGATGACTTCGTTTTCCTTATTCAAAACTGCATCTGCTGCAGAGAGCAGCACGGCAGGCCTTTTGGCCGTCTCCATACTTGGATGCTTTTGGTGAAGAGGTAAGACGTATATCTCAATTCTCGCGACAATTGAAAAGCTAACATAGCTGAAACATTATGTTGTCTACTCCTGTCATATCTAATTTTGGTTGTATTTATTTTCTAATTGTCAAGCTATTATAGTGAAACAGTTTTTTCTTTTATGTTTTTTGGGTGACAAGATTCGTACAAAATTTCCTACATGTTCTGGGATTCGATTGTGCTTCTAAGTTTTGCAGTTTGTTGTCTATATCCATGCAAGAAAACCATCCTAAGGAACTTTCTTTCTTTGGTACAAAAATAGGAAAGAAAATATTTTGCCCCTGAGGATGAACTGGCCTTTTTGAATCAGCCCCCTCTACTATATTTTGATTGTGACTTCTTCAGCATTTTTTTTGTTTTGACTCAAGGTATTCTGTCAGCTGAAATTGGGAATGCTGTTAAACATAATGGCTCACTCAGCTGTTAAAGATAGTGGGATAGTCAGTTCTGTTTGTTTAAGAGGATGGCTTTGATTATGTAATAGCAGTAATGAAATAAATTATGAATTTGCACTATATCTATTTACTTTATTTGGGCTTTGTGTTTCATGGGCCTGTGAATTTTCTAATGAACTTCGTGCTACTACAAAGGTATCAAAGAGTTCTACTGTTTGGCATGAGGGCCCTCCAGGTTCAAGTCAGACAATTAATAGTGTTGATAGTTCTTCAGCTTCTGAAGCATACTCAAAGATGCTCTCGGTATTTATTCCTCTTCTCGTAGATGAGGTAATTTTATTTTATTCTTCCATATGTTGCATCTAACACGGGCATACCATAGAACATAAGTATTTTAACTGTTATTTTCATTACAGAACTCTTTCTTTGCACACTTCATGTGTTTTGAAGTTTCTGCACTTGTTCCATCTGATTCCTCTGGCAGTAACAAATCTGGATCTGATGGCATTGAAACAAATCTAGCGGCTCAGACTGGAAGTAATGTCAAGCACAGTAATCTTCTTTCCTATGTTGTTAAGATAAATTTTGATACTATTGCCTTTCTTCTGCATTATATGTACAAACTTGAAGTAATATCAAATTCTAGTGATTCTTCCTGTAGGTAATAATTCAAATGAATTGGAAATTCTAAATGAATGTCTTTGAGAGTAGCTCGACGGAATCTAGGTTAGTTTTCTGTAGTTGTAAGAAATTTTCTTATGCATTACAGCTGACTCTAGATTTGAATCATGTCATACCCTAAACGGGTAATGTGCTTGCCAGTGAAAATTGTTGGAATTAATGGGACAGCGGAAACATACCAACTGGATAGCCAAAATCTTAACCCGCCAATGTGGACATACCATATGACAACAAAAAATTTACTAATTTTGTTGCTTTTATTCTTTACATTTCTAAGTTTGTAGTGTATATGCTATTAAGCATTATGCCTAAACGTTGGAGGCTGTTGATCTTATTAACAGTAAAGCTTTTTCATATGAAAGCTTTATGCCTAAACTATAAATGCCTTTATCCTTACATGATGCAAGTATAATAGTGAGTTGTTTTGCCAGACATTTGAAAGAGGTAGTATTGATTAGTTAGAAACCCCAAGTCTGCAATATTACTATATTCAGCTAGACTATGAGATGATTCTTTATGTCATCTTCCAACATCAAGTTATGTGCTATATATAGATTTTTTCATGACAGACTTTAGAACATCAACATTAGGCTCACTGTGGGAGTTCACTTATTTACTTATTATTCTAACTTACTATCTCAGGAAGACTTCTATTCTGGGGTAGATTGGGCATGCAACATTGATTCGCTTTGTTGCATATCAAAAAGCTGATGTAGCAGGATTTGTTCGTGTGTTGCTTGAAGACCTAGAGACCAGAATTTCTATGCTCTCCAGCAGGATTCGTTTATATGCAATATGATTTTTTGCTTGTACTCCACACTTTGGAATTGCATGCGACAGACATCTGACTAACTTTCCCTTCCTTTTTCCTTTTTCATGTAGTTTGTTGATGATGCTTGTTATCAGATTGAGAAATATGAAAAGAATGTGCAACAAATGGGAGTTCTACCATATATCCCAAGGTTTGCAACTCCTTTTCTTTGAAACTGCCGATGTGTGTTTGCTTGTATGGTTGATTTTTTTTCAACACTTGTTCTCTGCTGCTATAATAATATGTAATATAAACAGATCATAGTTTGATATTTGAAACCAAGTATTTTGTTCAATATCATTGCAACTTTGAGGCTGTTTTGTTGGATTTAATTGTAACTTAATTGTAAATATCGTACAATTGGAGATGCATGTAGTTAAAATGGCAATAGTTACAACTACATGTATTTTGTTTGGTTGGATATAGTAGAACATGTTGCAACATAAATAGCTTGTTTGGATGCATGTAGTTGGAAATTGTATTTATAAATTGTCACTTTGTATATAGAGTGGGTGAGATTACCCCCAATACAAAAGAAAAAAAATATTTTTTGTTATATAACTTGTAAATCAATGCGGTCAAAATAACAGAGACAATGGAATAGAGACATAAGATATTAAACAAAGAAGGAATTTTGGTTATAGAACATTTAAATGGCAAAAATCTAACATGGAAAAAAGAGAAAATTCTATTGCATAATAGATTATGAGATCAAAAGGGGATTCTATTATTTAAGTAATTTCACAGGCCATTTGACGGCAGTTAAAATGCGGAAATGAAGATCTAGCGGTCTTAGATATGCAAAAAAGTTTAGTTTTCTTTTTTTTAACCTAATTAAAGTGTTTAATGGCATACCAGCTGAAAGCTGACTATGATGAGTGGGTTTTGCTACATTATGGGTAGATGGTCTTCATACTTACACTCTTTGCTTGCTAGAGAAGTGGTGAACTACAGTTCATCGAGTAGTTCAACATGTAGTTAGTTCCTAGAGGTTACTTCGCTCAGTCTTAGTTCCCTATGAAGTATAATGGCTTTCTCACCTATTTGCTAATTCTATTTATTCCCAAGTGAACAAAATGTAACACATACATTGCTATCTATCCTTGTTAAAATGTGAATATATGTGACTCACGGAGATCTAGAGAACCTGTATAAGGCACATAGTGTAAATTGAGGATTGAAACTTACAGTCAAAATGTAACACATTCATTGCTATCTATCTTGAAAATTTGAAGCTTTTGATGAGGATTTACTTATATTCCTTATTCATACCGCTAATTGCAAAATTTTTACTTTTCAGCCTACTTCCGGTCTGGACTTTGATCCTTTCAGCCTCAGCACAGTAACATCAAAGTCCGGATCCTGACCGAGGGTTCGGAACCAGTAAGCACGTTAGCTCGAACATGACTTTTCCAAAAGTCCTCATTTTTGGTTCTCAAAACTCTAGCTCACTTCTAGTCATTCCAAGACCTTCGTAATTCATCTCCGCAGGTCCAAAACATCTCGCAATTGTACTTTGCCCAATTCAGTCAAATTCAGTATAGTATACGGTATACCGAACTTGGTATACTATAGGTTGCCTCCACTAGAAAATATATTTATATGTTTCTCACCCCACTGTCTTTACAGGTATTGCTGATAGTATGGGTCGGGGCGCGGTATGAGGACGTGGTTAGTTACTGCGAGGACGTGGTTAGTTACTGCCTAAATAGCTCCTGCTGTGGACCTTATTTTAGTTTCGAATTTACTCTTATTCATAATATTGATATCATGCGAAGATTTTGTGTTTCAAATTTGTAGTGTTATGATATTGGGTTATCTTATTGTAGTGGTTTAGAGGAATCCTGCTTATATTTTTGCATTGTTAGTAGTTGTGGTAGCTTTTTTGTGTACACCTACCTTGTTCTAGTTATTTGTGGTTGTTTGTCTATACTCCTATGCCGTGCATGTATAGAAGAGGTTCTGTTCGGGTGGACAGAGAATATTCTGTATATATGGCAGATTAGTGCACGTCTCAAGCAAGGTTTCAGAAAATATTTATACATTTTTCTGCAAACTCTGTTTTCAAAATGGAAGGATTTCTTTAGAAGTACTTTCCAAAAGGACCCAGGGCGTGACATAAGCTAGAATAATTTTAAAAGTATTTGGGACTTTTTACTCCTAAATTTGTAGCTCTTGGATAAATGAATGTTGAGATTGGGATGATAGGGGACCTCGGAGATTAATGTCCCCATAAGAAAATAGTATTAATTTTAAGGGATGATAGGGGACCTCGGAGATTAATGTCCCCATAAGGAAATAGTATTAATTTTAAGGGTTGATCCAAAGGCACAAAAATTAAAAATAAAAAGGTCCAAAAACTTTTAAAAGGATTTCAGCTTTATCCTTATATATAGAGAGAGAGAAAGAGATAGAGAGAGAGAGAGGTGAGCTTTTGTGCTTGTAAAAGCACAGTAATATTTGTGCTTGTAATTTTTTAGTATTCGGATCGCTTCATGATCTATACAATACTATTAATGATGTGTTCACTGAGTCCTGTTTACTATTATTGTATCGATCTTGAGGTGTGACTATTAAAAAATCACAACATTGTTGAGTTCACGTGCTTTTAAAATCATAGGAGCTCAACTTTCTCTCTCTCTTTCTTTATATATATATATATATATATATATATATATGAGTGAGGCTGGTATGTTGCTGGAAGCACGGAGCTTTTCGTGCTTTCAAGTCGTTTTGGATGTTGGGACTTTTGATTTGACGATCGGCTTCGTTGGACTTGATCTAGAATATTTGAAGTATCTAAAAAATAAGTTTCGTGATTTTTTGATATCATTTGCCTAATGATTAAAAGGGCTCAAAATCAACGGTTGAAAATAAAATTTTTACAAAATGTGATAATATGACACTAAAGTTTTAGGTCAAAAATATTGATCTTGTTTTATATAGTATAAAAAATTCTATCAAAATTTCACGTAATTTTGATATTTCTACACCATTAAACTTGCAAACGCCTCACCACAACCATTAAAATTATTGATTTTGAGCCCCTTTGATCACTAGCTAAATGATATCGAAAAATTGCGAAATTTATTTTCTAAGTACTTCAAATACTCTAGATCAACTCTAATGGAGTCGATCGTGGACTGGAAAGTCCCAACATCGAAAACGAATTAGAAGATTTCGTGTTTCCAGAAGCATACCAGCCTCTCTCTCTCTAGAGAGAGAGAGAGAGAGAGAGAGAGAGAGCCAGATTGGAGTCGATCGTGGACTGGAAAGTTTCAACATCGAAAACGAATTAGAAGATTTCGTGCTTCCAGAAGATTTCTAATTTGTTTTCGATGTTGAGACTTTCCAGTCCACGATCGACTCCAATCTCGCTCTCTCTCTCTCTCTATATATATATACAGAGAGAGAGAGAGCCATATTGGTATACTATCGGTAGTACTGAGGTCTCCGTGCTACCAAGTTGTTTTCAATGATGAGGCTTCCAAATTGACGATCGTCTCTGTTAGACTTGATCTATACTATTAAAAATATTTGAAAACTAAATTTCATAATTTTTTAGATATTATTTGGCCAGCGATTAAAAGGTCTCAATATTGACAATTTTAAAGATGGATTTGATGCATATGTGAATTTAATGGTGCAAAATAATTCAAATTTAATAAAATTTTTATAGAATTTTTTTTTCACCATTTAGAGTAAGATCAGTAGCTCTTATCTTAAATTCAAGTTTTTTATCATTATTTTTTATGAGATTTTTATTTTCAGCCGTTTATTTTTATACTATTTGTTTGATAGGTAAATGATGTCGAAAAATAATAATATTTAATTTTCAATACTTTCAATAGTGTAGATCAAGTTTAACAGAGTCAATTGTCGATTTGGAAACTGTATCATTGAAAATAACTTGGTAGCATAGAGATCTATTAAAAGAATTATATTTGGTTCACGGGGGATATGAAATATAAAGTATTTAGATAACGTTATAGGCTACAAATATCATTGATATCTCTTTTGCATGTTGCCCTCAACTAATTCTCTCAGTTTAATTTTCTATCAATAGTTCTGCAAAAATTTTAGGAATCTATAAGTGGTGGAAGAAGAGTAGTTTTTTTAACTTATTATGAGCTAAATTTTTTTGAGCAATGCTATTGATATACTTTACAGTATGGTGTACATTTTACAACTATTCTATTCAAAGACTATTAATTTTATACTTTTCACATTAATTTTTTTTTATTTTTGCTAAAATTCACTGGAGGTTTTGTAAATTTTAGGACGGAGGGTGTAAGATTTACACTTTTTTTTAGTATGAAAGTAGAATTTTTTTTAGTTTCCAGATCTCCATGTATATCTTTACCTACGTTCGAGATATAATTTGCCCGATCCGAATTCTAGCTATTCAAATAGGCATGAAAACCGGTCCAAAACGGGTTGGATAGTACTCAATTCATACTCAAATCTATGTTTTATACCAGATCTGGATACAGATTCGGATATTCATCGGGTATTAAAATTCAAATCTATAACCGATAAAAACATATTCAGATATACTTTAGATATGAAACAGATATTGGTTAATCAGATACTTAATAAGTAAAACTCAAATAAAGAAAAAGGTCAATATATGCCAAGCATATACAATTTATAAAAATAAAAAATTAACATATATTAAGAAATTCGTAAAACTAATTTTGAAAGTAGACTTAACTAAAATGTTACTAATTGAAAATATATCAAAATATTTTATAGAAAAATGAATCCAAATTTTTAAGAGGCCCAGTTGAGGCAACTATCTAGCTGAGTTCATTTTGGTTTTGAATGAAACGGATAATAAGGCATAAAAATTCAAATCCGACAATTTCCAACTTAATTGTCAAATCTGTACAGGAGCCGAATTGAAAAATCAATCCAAATAAGATGATTTCCAGCCCTAAATGTAGCGCGTAATGTGGAGCGTGCCGAGCCGGGCCGGCATGGCCCACAACAGACAGGCCGAATCAGGCTAGGATCCGGCCCGGCCCAATTACAAATCCGGGGCCCATTGCGCCGGGCCGGATTTACCTAGCCTCCGGTCCAGTACGGCCCTATGGCACAGGGCAGGTCGGGCCATACTTCGGGTCGGCCTCATAAAATTTTTATTGTTTAAAAAGGATAACTTTTTATTTTTTTGCAAAAAAAAAGAGGGCTTTTTGATCCAATGGATCAAACAATTTTGGTCCGTTGGACCAAAACAACTTCTCCCAAAGTCTGCGGTGGCAGACCTTGGGAGGAGAGCCCCTAAGAGCTCAGAGCCTCCTTGGGGTCGGTGGCCCGGCTGGCATGGCCCAAGCAGGGCGTGTCGTGCCAAGTCGCAGGCCTCTCCACAGCCCGGTACGGTCCAGACCCGTTTCGAGCATTAGCCCAAACCCGTTTCGGCCCAGACCCATTTTGGTCGTTGGGCCCAAGGAAAGATGCCCGACGTGGCTCGGACATTCGGGTCGGGCCTGGGCGGCACGGGTGCTACGGCACCTGTGCCGTGCTGTAGCCTGTCCCGAGGCCATGTCCTGTTTTACATCCCTACCTGGACGTCTACCTAGAGGTGTAATGTGAGCCGTGCCCGGCCGGCACGACCCACATAAGCCGGGCTGAACTGGGTTAGGAGCCGGTCCAGCATGACCTGGGTTTAAATTTTGGTTGTCCCGTGCCGGGACCGAGCTACCTAGACTCTGGCCCCTATACGACCCTTCGGCTCGGAAGGCAAGGACGGGGCCGTGCTCCGGGCCGGCCGTTTAAAGTATTTATTTTTATTTTTTTAAAAATCTATATAAAATCTAAAAATATAAAAAAATAAATTATTTCTATTAAAATTGATATTTCGATTAACAAATTTAAAATTTATAGAAATAATTATAAAATAATAATATTTAGAATTATATATATATATATATATATATAAAGAATTGAGATTTTTTTGGTCCAATGGAAACTGTTTGGTCCATTGGAAACTGTGCCGGACCTTCGGGCCCCAGGAGGAGGCCCAACACGGCCCTGAAGTCCGGGCGGAGCCGGGCCGGCATGCGTGCTACAGCACCCGCGCCGTGCTGCAGCCCGGCCCGAGGCCGTAAATAGGTCCGTTTTATACCCCTACGTCTGCCGTTTGAATTTAGCCACGGCGGAACTCCCACTCTCTTATATCGCCATTATAAAATAAAGTATCGTATTTGATTAAATCCCCAAATATTTCAAACCCCATACGCCGCCTAGGGTTTACCCTCCTCTTCCTTTTACTCAACGAAGCCGACGACATGATCGGGCGATATGGAAAAGAAGAGATCGCATCCGGAGGTGTTATATCATCGACAGAGATTACATGCGACGAAAGGGAGTTCTCTTTTTTTTGGGGGGGTGTGTGGAAAGAGATTTTAAGATTTTTGGATTTGAATTTCGGATGCTAATTAATATGCGGGATTTTGCATATATTTATTCTCGAATTCGCTTTTCCATTCCTTTTCCGACTCAGAAACACGTAGTATGATCATAACTCGTGTCCGGTCCAACTCCGATTCTCATTAATCTCTAGTTTTATTTATTTATTTTTACTGCATGTATATAAAAGGTCTGGACGTGTGAAAGCTGTAAAATTTCTGCTTGATTCTCTTCGTCTTCGCCCTCGGATGGCAGATCGCCGTTTGACTCCGAACGCTGGCTCGAAGAGAATTAGAAGAAAGCCGGCGGCAGCAGATCAGGGGCTGAAGCGCAAGAAAAGAAATACTCAACAGCAGAATGCAGAAGACGATGGCGATCACCACCGCGATTGGGCCGTCCTGCCGGACCTCATTCTGCACTCGCTCCTTGGCAGGCTTTTCCTCTCGGCCGATAGCTCCGCTCCCTCCACCTTCGCCTCCGTCTGCAGATCCTGGCGCTCCTTTTTCGCCACTTCGAAGCAGTGTATCGTGCCGACTCTCCCTCCCTTGCTCCTCAGGCCCCGGTGGGACGCGCCCTCGCGTGCTATCCTCCTCTGGGAAGGCGCAAAGCGGCCCCCTGTACACGAACCATTCTTCGATGTTCTCAGCACTGCCTTCCCGCAGTCCAAATCGCAGTTACGAAATGATAGGCTGGCTAACTCATACATCTGCGGGTTCTCTCACGGCTACATCATCACGATGGACAGCCGCACCAACCGGCCCGTCCTCACCGACCCGTTCACCGGGGAGGATCTCTGGCTGTTCCCTCCCTCCCCTCCCAACCGCTTTGAAAAAGGTGCGCCTCGCAAGGTCCAACTCGCCATCCTTACGGCTGCCCCTTATTCGAAGAACTGTAGGATCGTATTGTATTCCCCAATGCTGTTGGAAGGCTTCTGGATCTGCAAGGCCAGAAGCTCAGAGTGGTCGTATAGGCACTTGAGCATTACACGCGGCCCAGCTTCCCAGCTCATTCTCTGCAGACATAAGATTTATGCGGTGACCTTTTCGGCACGTATAGTAATCATCGATGTGCTCTTCGACCTGCCTATCGTCGACTTTCTGCCCGAGGGGCGTCCAAGAATACCACTCGGCTTCAACATCGGACCTTTCATTGCTGCATTCAACGGTCAGCTTCTATTCATCCATTTTGATCCACTATATCCTCCGAATCCCACGAGTGCTTTCAGAATCCAAGTCTATCGGCTGTCGGAACGTCGCTTGGTGAGGATGGAGAGCATAGGGAACTGTGCATTGTTCATAGAGACGGAAGGCTTTGTGATGGCGTGTGCGAACCCTGGCGGGTGGGGCGCAAAGGAGAATCACATCTATCTTACGGGGCCGCGGTGCAAGAGCTGGAAGGAGGTCTCTGTGGGTGGCCTTGTTGACCTGTCAGAATTTGTTCCGACGGGAATTTGGAAAAGGTGGCCTAGGCCACTCTGGGTGTTGCCTACCTCATGTTACTAAGTCATCAATAACCATTCGAGCTTGCATATTTATATGTATTCTGGTCTTGAGAGCATCTCTTTTGTCGTATTTATCAAAAACTGCACTATCGTGCTGTGTTTTGGTTTGCAGTGGTCTAATGTTATAACAATTAATGGTCATTGCTGAAGAATTTAGTATTTTTGATTGCTGAAGAATTTTGGCATTTTTGATTGCTATAATGTTTGTTTTGGCCTCTAATCTAAGACAATTTTTTGGAGTAGTTGATTAAATCAAAATTTTGGCATGTTTTTTTTCCGAAATTAGTCCATGGGACCTTAATTTTCAGTAAAATAAAAAACGGCTGAGTGACAAAACTTCTGAGGTTGGGTGAAGATGGTAAAATTCAAAGACGACAGCCATTTGTGCATTCTTCGACTGCAAGAGATTGGTTTTAATGGGATGCGGCTCTTAGCAGATTCAATTCTTCTTCAGGTTTGGAATTGATCTTTCCTATAATGTTAAATATTATATACCACATGCATTTTATGTATTAGAAACTGGCATATGTGTGAGAGTTACAAAATAAAAATGGTGCGAGGCCTTGTTCTTGATTCTGGATCAGCTTTTACCTTTATATTTTCAACTTTTCATTCAAATATCTTTATAGTTCACCAAAGACCTTCTGATAATGTTTAATCACGATGAGAAATTTCAAGAGTTTCATTTTTTTTTTCTTTTTTTGTTTTATACTGATCTTATCGTACGCTGTATATATTACTCTCTGCATTCTTGACAGCTACTAGTGAAGGATCTGCCCATTAGTAGAAGGTGGATGCACATATTGATGCATGTTAAATGTTCCTTCGAGGAATCAACATTTTTGTAGCTACATAGATGCTACAAGAGGGACATTGTATATTTGGTTGTCAATTTCACAAAGTTTACTTAATATGTTGTTTGTTAGGTGGCTGAGTTTAGTGTATCAACTTAGGTGGTTTCTAGGTAATCAAGCATAATTATTGCTCCGCGCGAGGTCGAGCAGCGGATCATGTCCTCCGGCATCCTCGTCGTGCTCACCCTCGGGATGTTCCTCATCGTCCGTGACACCCTCAATCTCGATTTCATCAAGGAGATGTTGTGATGGAGGCATGCCAAAACTTTGAATTCTGGATCGGACCGAAGCACTCACTGAAAGGGCGGTGGTCCGGCGATCCGGTGATTCGAATTCAGATTCTGCCGGCAAAAATGGTAATCAAGCATAATTATTGCTCTCTCGACCCTTTCCCTGGTTTGGTTTGCACTCTGCAAGTGGCCGCGGATAAACTGATCATGTAGAATAGTAGGATGTTTGTTAATTGTTTGTGCAATGCTCTCCTATACCAGGAAAAGCACAAGTTTTTTATGATTTTACTCTCAAGGGTAATAGAATTACATGTCAAATTATTCTTTTCTCTCTATTCTGCTACTGATTGAATGGTAGAAATTACATATAGCTAGCTGCTTTTATATTTAACCTATCTGTTTATATGAAGCTGCAACTGTCTTCTGTATGTGGTTGTTATATAGTTTTAGTTAATATTTTAACTATTTGAGCTGTTATGAGAGTCGATCCCTTTGTACAGCAATAACTTGTTTTGCATGCTGTTATAAGTTATACCTTGATTATTCGTCTTGAAAGAAAAGGTTCTTTTGATCCGTGAAAACATAAGACCTGCTTGGGTTTTTGTGTGTTTGGTTCAATGCGTTAAGCTGGGTGTCTAAACGATGGATTTGAACAAAGAATTGAACCTGCTTGGTGTCTTCCTTGTTTATGTGGTGTATCTGCATGGAAGTTGTAGCTGCATAACAGTGGTTTGCAACTCGGGAATTTCCTATATATTTATACGAACCCAATTTTTTTTTAAGGGGTGTTACTTCTACCCAAGACTATTCAGTTCGTTATGATGGTGCCTCTATGGTTCGGCTTCATTCCAATCCTACTCTACATATCAAATGTTTCTGCTGCCTTTTATCAGTTGTGGCTGGTTAGGCACCTCTCTTGCAAGTAAGAGGTTGCGAGTTGAATCGGTTTGCATGCGTAAATGTGGGCCTATGAACGTTATTTTTAAAACAGAAATGCTAATGTTACACTTAAAAGTGCATATAAAATTTATACATCATTCATCAAATGAATAAAAATTTATGTATCACGAATACTTCTATAAGCCTCGCACATTTGTATCAGCACATGAGCGTGTTTGTGTTAGACTCGTGTTTGATACAAAGTGTTTGTGTTAGACTCGTGTTTGATACAAACACGCTATGGATGTGTGTTCAATTCGGATCAATGGTGCATCCCATATATATATATATATATATATATAGAGAGAGAGAGAGAGAGATAGAGAGAGAGAGAGTTGAGCTTTTATGTTTTTAAAAATACCAAATCATCGGTCCTTATAGGTTTTCGGTCTTTAGATTGAGGGATATGCTGTTAATGATAATAATCCTGTAGGATTGAGTGGGTGGCTAGTTGAATAGTGTGATTTAACTGGTGATAATAGTCAAAAAGAAAAGGGTAGATATAACGGCGGAACTTACAAGCATCAAGTACTTTATGCTTTTAAAAGTACCATAACCGGACTATATATACAGAATTGAGCTCTATCCTTTTTAAAGTACCAAGTCAATGGTGCTCGTAGGTTTTCGGCCCTTGGATGAAGGGATGTGCGGTTAGGATGATAGTGGTCCTCTAGGGTTGAGTGGGTGATTGATTGAATAGTATGATCTAACGTGTAGAAATGGTCAAAAGGATAGATATAACGGCGAAAAACTTAGAAACACCAATTGCTTGGTGTTTTTACAAGCACCATGTCGGGACTCTATATATTTATTTGAGTTTTTATGCTTTTCAAAGTTATTGGTGCTTACTTTCGCCCTTTGAATAGAGATTTGTAAAGTTAGGATAATAGTAGTTCTTAGGGTTAAGTAGGTGGTCGGTGGAATAACATTTTCTAAAGGATGGACGTGGTCAGAAAGATAGATCGTGAAAAACTTACAAATATCAAGTGCTTGGTATTTTTAAAAGCACTTTAGCCAGAGACTCTCCTCCCACTCTCTCTCTCTATATATATTATCTTTTTTTTTATGCTTATATAATATAAGATAGTAAATATTTTAATTTCTTGATGGATGCATATAAATATTTTTGGATAATATAAGTAAATTATGTATGATTAAAAATTTCTTTCGTTAAAATATATGAATTATTAATAAAAATTTTATTAATTTCTAGTTGTATGAAAAATATAATAATATTTTAGCAAAATTATTATTTTATATATAATAAACATATATTATTATATTATTTTATTAGCGATGTTTATGTCATATTCGTATTGCGAAGTTGCTGTGTCCAAATCGTATTGTGTCCCATGTCCATATCATTCTAAAATAAAAAAAAATCAAATATCACTCTAAAGAGCGAACAGAATTTAGACATCAAACAAGCAAGATATGGCGAACTTTACGGTCTGTCCCAGAAGGTCCAAGTAAATCTTATCTTCGCAAACGCATCTAATTTTTATGGATCTAATTGATCTTTTGTAGTATAATCACATCTAAGCGCTCTTATTTTAATTTAATCAAATAGATTCAGTAGTTTGGCCCAACCAAAACTTGTTGTATTTGGTTAAAAAACAAATTTTCTTTTCCAAGGAAAGAGTCTCAATGGAACGTCAAGTTCATTTGGTTAATAAGGGTTTTCCTGCTAAAATGTTGCATAATTAGATCCGACCCAACATGAAAAACCCAACCAGGTAAATTCTGATACCTAATTTCCGATGATCAATTTAATCCAATAAATGCGACCTATGCTCCCCGTGATGCGGCCGGCAGATATTACTGAAGCAATTTCTTTTTATTATCGTGGATCATCGATAATAGTTTGTAATTATACATATATAAAAAAGAAAAATACATGAGAGAGAAAGAAGAAGAGGAGTATGAAGAAAAAATGACAAAAAATACCAAAGTTATATATATATATATAGCAGGGCTGTTGTGCTCTCAGGAGCACGGAGCACGGAGCCTTCCGTGCTCCTGAGCCATTTTTGATGATCGAACTCCCGAATCGACGATCGGCTTCGTTAGACTTGATCTAGCATATTTAAAGTATCTATAAAATAAATTTTACGATTTTTCGATATCGTTTACTTAGTGATCGAAAAGGTTCAAAATCAACGGCTGAAAATAAAAAATCTCATAAAAATTAGTGATATAGTACTAAAATTTTCGATCAGAGATATTGAACTTGCTGTAGATAGTATAAAATTTTTTTTATCAAAATTTCATATAATTTGGATACTTTTACACTGTTAAATTTGAAATGGCAGATAACAACCATTAAAAGTTATTAATTTTGAACCATTTAGATTGCTATCTAAATGATATCGAAAAATCGAAAAATTTATTTTTTACATATTTTAAATATGCTAGATCAAGTATAACGGAGACGATCGTCGATTCGGGAGTCCCATCATCGAAAACGGCTCAGGAGCACGGAGGCCTCCGTGCTCCTGAGAGCACACAAGACCTACTATATATATATATAGATATATATATAGGCCAATTTGCATAAAAAATCCACTAGTTTTGGGTTTTGCAAAATTGGGTCGATATTTTCGATTTTACAGATTCAGTCCGAATTTTCAGTAAAGTGACCAAAATACCCTTCTTACTTTTTCTCTCTCTTCTTTTTTTTCTCTCTCCTCTTTTTTTTTCTCTCGCTTTTTTTTCCTCTCCGAAGAAGGCGGCGGAGGCGGAACGGAACGCCTCGCCTCTTCCCCTCACGCTCTCGCCCTCGCCTGCGCACCCCCGCCCTCCTCGCCTCCGACCCCGCCGAGGCCACGACGCCGCGACTCTTTTTTTCCCCCCCTTTCCGACCCTCCTCCACCCGCCGTCCCCGCCGCCAACACGGCGACGAAGAAGAAGTGATTCTTGGGGCCGAGAAGCACACCGGCGAGGGAGGGAAAAAAATATAGTTACACTCCGGCGAGGGCGGTGGGTCGTGACAAAAAAAATTGTAAAGAAAAAAAATAAAAAAAAAAATATTATTTTCCTACTGAAAAAAATAAAAAATAGAGAAAAAGAAAGAAGATGATGAAATTGCACTGTTAAAAAAAATTGCACTGTTTTAAAAAAAATTTGCACAGTTTTAATGAATATTGCACTATTTAAGAGAGAAATTACACTCTTTCGAGATAAAATTTACACTCTTTAGGCCAATGTTGCACTATTTAGGAGAATTTTGCACTATTTTTTCTCTTCCTCTTCTTCTTTCTTCTTTCTCCACTCTCCATCTTCATTATCCTCTCTCTCTTTTCTCACACTCCTAAAATAATTTTGGACCGGTGCGGTCAAAGTCGGAGAAGGAGGAGCGGTGGTGCAGGACGGATTTCGAGGAAGCACTCGGAATTGGGGGAGGCGGGGAGGAGGAGGACGACGACGAGGAGGAGGAGGAGGACGAGGACGATGACGGGCGCGGGCGCAGGGGCGCGGAAGCGGGCGCGGGGGACGCAGGGGACGCGCCCCCTGCGCCCTGCGCGCGGGGCGGACCGCCCCCGCCCGCGCGCCCCCTGCGCTCGCGCGGGGGCGGGGGGGGCGCGCTCCCTCCCTGCGCTCGCCATGCCCCGTGCGCTCGCGCGGGGGTGGGGCGCGCTCGCTGTGCCCCCTGCGCTCGCCCACCACCGCCCCGCGCGCCACCGCCGACGCCTCCATCTCCCTTATCCCTACCTTTTCGACCCCCGCGACTACGACGGCGATGGTGCGGCGCATGGGCGCTGCCACGGCTCCGGGCGCGGCGGCGGGGACGTCGTCGTCGTCCGCATCGGAGAAAGAGTGCAATGATGCCGAATCTAAATGGTGCAATGTGGAGAAAGAGTGCAACGAAAAATAAGAGAAAAAAAATGATGCAAATTTTATCCAAATAGTGCAACGTTGGCCTAAAGAGTGCAACTCTCTTTCCAAAGAGTGTAATTTCTGTCTCAAATAGTGCAACTTTTGTTTAAAACAGTGTAAATTTTTTTTAAAATAGTGTAAATTTATTTTAACAGTGTAATTTCTTCTTCTTCTTCCTTCTTGTATGATTTTTAGTCTTTACAGTAGGAAAAAATATTAATTTTCTTTCTATTTTTTATTTTTTTTATTTTTTCTCTCTATTTTTTTTTCACGATCCATTTCTCGCCGAAGTGAAATTATATTTTTTTTCCCCTCTCTCGCCGACGTGCTTCTCGGCCCCAAGAAGCACTTCTTTTTCGTCGCCAGCGACGGCGGTGGGGACGGCGGGTGGAGGAGGATCGGAGAGGGGGGAAAAAAAAGTCGCGGCGCGGCGGGGTCGGAGGCGAGGAGAGCGGGGGTGCGCGAGCGAGGGCGAGGGCGTGAGGGGCAGAGGCGAGGCGGGCCGTTTCCGCCTCCGCCTCCGCTGCCTTCTTCGGAGAGGAAAAAAAAAGAGCGAGAAAAAAAAGAGGAGAGAGAAAAACGAGGAGAGAGAAAAAGCAACAAGGGTATTTTGGTCAGTTTGCTGAAAATCCGGACCGAATCTGCAAACTCGAAAATAGCAACCCAATTTTGCAAAAGCCCAAAACTAGTGGATTTTTTATGTAAATTGGCCATATATATATAGAGAGCTAGGCTGGTATACTATCAGTAGCACGGAGGCCTCCGTGCTACCAAGTTGTTTTCGATGTTACGGCTTCCAAATCGACTATCGGCTCCGCTAGACTTGATCTACACTATTGAAAGTGTTTGGAAACTAAATTTCATAATTTTTCGACATTATTTGGCTAGTGATCAAAGGGTCTCAAAATTGACAATTTCAATGGTAGATGAGATGCGTTTGTAAGTTTAACGGTGTAAAACAATTCAAATCTGATAAATTTTTTATAGAAAATTCTTTGAACTATTTAGAGTAAGATCAGTATCTATGATCTTAAATTTAAGGCTTTTATCATCATTTTTTTTGAAATTTTTATTTTCAGCCATTCATTTTTCGACTACTCGTTTGATGAGTAAATGATATCGAAAAATTATGAAATTTAGTTTCTAAACACTTTCAATAGTGCAGATCAAGTCTAGCGGAGCCGATCGTCGATTTGGAAGCCGCATCATCGAAAACAACTTGGTAGCACGGAGGCCTCCGTGCTACCGATAGTATACCAGTCGGACTCTCTCTCTCTCTCTCTCTCTCTCTCTCTCTCTCTCTCTCTCTCTCTCTCTATATATATATATATATATATATATATATATATATATATATATATATATCAAGTCTAACGGAGCTAATCGTCGATTTGGGATTTGGATGAAGGGATGTGCGGTTAGAATGATAGCGGTTCTCGATTAGGATGATAGTGGTCTCCTAGGGTTGAGAGGGTGGTTGGTTGAATAGTATGATCTAACGGGTGAAAATGATCATAACTTTTTTTTTTCTCTAAGCTAGGCTCTCTCTTCCTTTCTTTTTCTAAAATCTTGATCAACTCTCTTGCTCCTTCTAACCTCGACTTTCTCTCTCTCTATTTCTCTAATTATACTCTTTCTCTCTAACCTATTCTCTCTCTCTCTTTAAAGAAGATGTTGGAATTTTTGATAATAATATTTAAAATTAATTAAGAAAACAAATACATTAATTATATATTTTTCATAATTATAAATAATATGATTTAATAATATGATCATGCGAACCAAACATCGCAATATCACATTCTTAGTGATAAAGTGGATAGAAATAAAATTCTCAGGTATCTTTTTATTTCTAGTAATTTTTTATAGTGCGAACCAAAAGCGCCCTAAGTAGTACTATTATTACTATGTTTATTGGTACTTCTAAATATTGTTGTTATTATTGAGAAGAACACTATAGAATATGCATACATAGGTCATTAAAATTCGAATAATTTAATTAGAGAAGTTGAACACCTAATGTTTTATTAATGCTTCAAAAACTTGGTATTCTCGCCACCTAGGGAAGTAGACGATCAGTTAACGCCTATAAGAATATTAGTTTTGCAAGTATTACGATTATCGTTAAATTAATGTATGAACTCATAGTTATAATCATCATCATTTCTTATAATTAAGGACACCAACTATGCTCCAATCTCAACTGGATGATGCTCTATAGTTTATTAACTCAATAGTACACACTTAATTAAGAGTTTTAAGTATACCATTTAATGATGATTTGATGATGGAGGGGGTCCAAATAATTTTTAGATTAAAAAGTATGCTTAGCCAACCAATCACAGCATAGGCATACCTATACATATATACATATAGGTATTAATGGTCCCACACTGATCCATCTAGGGTTTCTCTACACTAAATTCTCTTTGTAGCTCACTATTAAAATATTAATCATCATCACATACTAGTTTAGCAATTGATTAGCTTATTACAAGCATAGCTAACTGTTATATTCAGTACTAGTATATATATGTGCTAAGTAAATAATGTGAGTTTATATATTAAGTACGATGTCAGACTAATCACGTACGCAATTAACCGTTGTGACAAAATGGTGAAACCAAAATTAAACTTGTTATGTGGGACGTGATTCCGGTGAAGTTTCGATTGCGCGGCATGTGAATCACGGTGCACATGAGCGCGATACGATCCACAGCGATGACGACATAGTTTAATCTTTTGGATCTCTCTTGAGTACTAGTTTAGATCAATAAACAAATTACACCCCTCTTGGTAAGCTCTTTAGTCCACTGTAGAGAGAGATGAGGAATCACATGCATTATCACAATAAATAACAGCTCAAGTAGACAATCTATTGTAGAACTATTAATGAATCACATGAGCACCTGGTTTGAGTACTATACCATATAAAATAGATTGAGCTGAACATGTATATATGAAACCATTTATGAATTATATATATGGTTTAGATATGTAACTGGCGCTCCACGACAATGATGAGTTCGATGATTTGATATGCTAAAAGATCGATCCTCCCTTAACTTGGAGATCTAAATGGAGTTTTAAGTATGATTAAAGCTTCCTTTGCCATTAAGGGAAGATTGCATTATACACGATGAGAAAGTACGGTGAAAAAATATCATATTTATTTTTTATATAATATTGCGCTCCGCATATCGTGATAAGTCGGTTACGATATATTTTTTGCGGTCTCATCGGAGAACGCAGAATCATATCCCTTTACGCATTTATTCCAACTCTATTTTATCTAACAGCGTCAGATGAGTCTTAATATCAAACTAAGCCTAAGTAGTTGTTTGGCCTATCTTTTGAAAAGTGATTTTAGTTGCAAAAATAATTTTTGGCTCAGTAAAGAATTTAGCAATCTCTGAAAATCTGATTCTGATTTTTAGAATTAGTTTTCTAATTTTCGAGGTCCAAAATCAAAAACAGCTAAACTTGTTTCTTGGAATATAATTCTGATTTTGGACTCAAAATTTAAATTTTTTACTTTAATTTGGATTCAAATTTTAAATTTTAATTTTAATTTTAATTTTAAATTTTAGATTTATATTTAAATTTTACATTTTAAATTTATATTTAAATTTTAAATTACAAATTTTAGCTTTTGAATTTCAAATTTTAAAAATTCAAATTTTAAATTTTAAAATTTAAATTTAAATTTTAAAGTTCAGATATTTAAATTTAAATTTTTAAATTTCATATTTTAAATTAAAATATTATATTTTAAATTTTTACAAATTTTAAATTTTTACAAATTTTAAATTTTAAATTATTTTAAAATAAAATTTAGTAAAAAAAGAACTATATGCAATATCAAAAAATTTTGCCAAATAATTTTATAAAATCAATTCAGAAAAATCGTTTTTCATCTAAACTCAGCCAAATGATCTATAATTTTTAATCAAAATTAATTCTCTGCAAATCACTTTTTCAGAATTTAGACCAAAAAGACACTAAGTGTGTGTGCGTGAGGGAATCGAAGAAGAAAAGATTGGTCTATAAATTTTTCGTTTCATATTCTATTTTATTTTTCATCTAAAATTATTTGGTAGCATGAATGCATGATCATGCCCCATAAAATACTATTGAAGTTGTACTAAACAATTAAACCATTCACAAAGTAAGCTTTATGTAGTTAATTAATCTATGCTTGTTTAATATATATATTGTTGACATTCAGTTAAACGGAATCGGGTGCGTCCATGATCGAGCTCGATCCGATGATTATCATATTGTCTAATTGGATTAGAATTAATTTCGCTTTTAAATTGAAAAGCTAATTAGAGATAAATCATAGTCAAATTAGGATAACAAATATAAACCGATTTGGCCTAATCCTATTAGGATTTTGGAATCACTTAAAATATACGAGCTATCTCTCATATGAGTTGAAAAAATAAGAAAATTAGAGAGAGAAAGTTAAACACATCTTCCATTAATCTATTGTTCTAGAGGGTCTTGAACGGCGGATTAGTGATCGTGCTCGTTTGTAGTTCGATCTACTGCGGGTTTAGTGCAATAAAAGACCTTCGTTGACGATCCAAGGATATGTGAATCAACCTCTTCGATCCGGGCTCATCGCGTTCTAGCGCGAAACGCTTCCGAAAAAGATACGAATGAACCGAACGATACTTCCGCTGCATTCTACATTGGTATCAGAGCCATATTAGGTTGATTTCGTGTCCTAGATTAATTATTTAACGGGATTGCATGCGTAAAATTAAATCTACCATTGTTTGAACTTTTTCTTACATGTTTGTATTTGTTAATGGCGAATTTTTCTAGAGCGGATATTATCCAATCGCGACAGTCGGCCGGTCTCGGGGGAAATTCAAATTCGCATCCGACGGTGTGTCCCTCCCTCCTCCGTACTTTCAGCCTGCTACGGCCTGTCCTGTCGGTGGCAGTGGAGCCGGTGAACCCTCGTGCCCCATCTTCAGACCGTTAGACACTTCACCAACTTCGGGATGCTCGCAGACCTTGGTACCCGCTTCAATCCTAGATCCAAAAGGAAAAGCTAAATGTGTTATGGATCAAACTTGCATTAACACGAGCTCCCATGGACCCTTGGAAGAAGTTATTTTCCACCTCAGCCGACTGCGTGCTTAGAGAGCCCAAAGCCCATTGAATCTCCCATCTTGGGCTCTACCTTGAGTTATCTTCTTTTGGCCTTAGACACCTATCCTCTCATCCAGGCCAAGTCCATAGGGTGCGAACTGCTCCCCCCTAGCAAAGCTTCTCTTTTCTAGGAAGAGCTTACGCTTTACTGCCAAAAATAGGAGTAAATTTTCCCTCCATAAAGCCCAAGAAATTATCTGCAAAAAGCTCAAGATAGTGAGATTTGCCACCAAAGCAGTGTGTTCATCCTCCTCCATGTCAGCAGCCTTCTCGTCCTTGGATCCTACCAAGACGTCTCCCACCACACAAAGAAACTGATGAGAAGCACTCTTAACCCTAAAGAGACCATGCAGCGACCGACAAGGCATCATCCCCCATAAAGGATCCTAGAATCTCTCTCACATCGAGAGAGATTCAGTAGATCGTGACCAGTTGCGTAATTATTGACAAGGTAGTGGAGTCTTCGAGGGCGCAAGCCTCTGCCCTAGTTGTCAGCAAAATTTCTGGAGGAGCAATACAGAATAGGGACAGTCCTCGACTGTTCCTACATGTCATTTTTTTTTAATTTTCATGGCTAGGAATAGAGTATTTCCCTTTTTGTTGTGGAATATAAGAGGTTTGAATGATCATACCAAGTGTACTACTGTTAGATCCTTCATTCGCAATAGCAAGTGTTCTGTGATTTGCTTTCAAGAAACAAATCTTTCCACTATCTCTCCCAAGTTTCAGGTCTTTCAGTAATTTTGAATTCGAAGACTTTAGAACCTTAGACGCTGTTGGGACCAGGGGAGTCTTACAAACAACATGGAACACCTCTATTTGATTGTTTACAACATTGGGTGGGTTCAATACTTGCTCAATGTAGTGCTGAAAAAGAAGGTTGATGGGAAAGTGTTTTTGATAACGAATATTTATGGTCCCACCAGTGCTGAACTTAAATCAGACTTCTTCCAGGAGCTTCAAGGCATTCGCTTACAATCTCAAGGCATGTGGGCCGCTCTTAGCGATTTCAACGTCTTACTATCTCTGCAAGATAAAAATGGGTTGTCGTCGAGCATCTCTGAAATCCTACTTTTTAGGAAAGTTATCAGTGATATCGGGCTTATCGACCTTCCCCTTTTGAGTAAATCCTATACCTAGACAACTGGCAGGCGCATCCCTACACTTGCACACCTCGACTGCGCCTTCATCTCGCATGACTGGCTTCTCTCCTTTCCTCCCTCCACGCTTAAGGCGCTCCGGCGACCTTGGTTGGATCATTGTCCCCTTTCCTCTCTGCCTTTACTGTCACGCCCCGCCGTGCCTTACCACCAACTAAGTGGAAGAACAACCCGCACGGGCACGTACACCAGACCCGTCGAACGGACAGAATTTTTTCTGTCCGCTCAAGGCGTTACAAACATGCATTCTACTACATTCCAAACAGGAACATAGTACATAAGTGTATAAGGAAAGTATCATAAACAAAGAAGTAACTATTTCTATTACATCACATTTTCACACATTTACATCCCAAAATTTTCTTTCATTACAACTAAGTTCCAAAAATGGGTACTTAAATTCAACTACACACCACTTTACATAACCCTTCACTTTTCATGTCCAAAATTTAGGGTACGCTTATGAGCATAAACCAAAATACAAAAGGCTACTATCTATTATGTCGTGCCCTTTCCTCTCTCCACTGCCTTGTTTGCAGATGGACTTAAAAAATATGAGGGTGAAACTATAATTATAGTTCCCAGTGAGTAAGACCATCCAAGAGAAAAGCTCAATCCATCAGGTCCAAAGAAAACAACATTAGCATATATTAGTTCACAAATAACCATGCACAACATAAATATATGCTTGAATTTAAACATAAGATAATGCAACCTATTTAAATGATGTACTTCATTTACTTCCTAAGTTCATCACATAAATTTCATTATTTAATTCAACCTGAGTTGTTCTTTTGTGGAATCGCCGCATATCTTTGGCATTGGTGGCGGATTCACCGCATAACCAACCCATGTTATAAACTCTTGCGGAATCGCCGCATTCAATTGGCATTGGTAACGGAATCGCTGTATAACCAACCCATTTCTCACTAGTTGCAGAATCGTCGTATAGTATTGGGCACCGGAATGAAATCACCATCCCCATCTTGGTCCCAATTTTCAAGTAGTGGAATCGCCGCTCTATTTGCTCATGGGTAGCGAAATCGCCGCTAACCTCCCACTTATTCACTTGTCCCATTTGTAGGTTTATGGTTCTTCATTCAAGTTGCAATTATCAACATATATTCAATGGCACTAGATTTTCTAAGTTCATGAGTCATATTCTCTTTTATCACTAGAGAACAATAAGCCACACATAATTTGGTACATAATTTTACTAAATTGTCACATAACTATTCATATTCCATGAATTATGATGTCACTATTCTAAAGGTACATGCATGTATTTGTTCAACTATCTATTTGTCACTTAGGGATACAAGATTATCGTACATCCAAACATTTTTTCATGATGTGTAAGAATAAGAACACATAATTTCAGTTACATGCAAGATGAGCCTATGGCTACATTCACTTCATAATTATTTTCAACATGCACACTTTATCTGTAGAGTAACATGCAACTATACCATTTACATTATAGTTATTTTATCCTAGATATGAAAGTGACCTAATCACTTCGATATAACACAAACCCATATCAAGAGTTCCTATTTGCTTGAAATTTTTGGGCAATTAGGCCTCCTTTCCTTCTGTTCTTTGTTTGACCCAAATTTCTTGCCCTAGCACAAGTAAAATGGTTTGTTACTATTTTCGAACCCTAAAATAATTTTGTTTCATGAAATCAAGTGTTTCCATATGATTTCCTATTCTTCAATTACAAATTCCAAATGTCAAAATATTTTTAGACCCTCAAATAGCAAAAGTCCCTTTTTCAACTAGGTTTTGCATGCATATAAGCAAAATCCTCAAATCTCATGGCAAATTCTCACCATTTGTGGTCTAAATTGCCTTAGATTTGCTAAAACTTCAAAAAAAAAATCAATTTCAAGGTTTAAACCCAAATCACCAAGAACTCACCTCTAGCTCAAGCTCCTTAAGCTTCTTCTTGCTTCAAAAAGCTCACTTTACACCTTGGAAGTCTTTTCCAAGATCAAATCTTCACTTCTCTAAGGGTTGGAGAAGCCTCTAGAGAAAAAAAAAAATAGAGGAGATGGAGCGGAAGAGTGAGAAGAGAGGTCAAAAATAAAGAAGAAGACCTCCCAACCTTTCCCTCATAAGCCTCATGTCAAATCACCTAAATGCCCTCATTTTGGGCATTCTGTGCAGTTGGGGTCTAGACCCCGTGAGCCGGGTTCGGAGTCCAAGAGCACCCCTACGAGGTGCGCAGGTCAGGTCCGACTGTGGTGTCCAGGTTCGGAATCCAAGAGTAGGTTTTGCTCACAGCACAACTAGGGTCCGGTCTCCATGACCGGATCCGGAGTCTTGCTCTAGCACAGTACCCCAAGGGTCTGGAATTCGAGAGCAACTTTGCTCATATTGGATTTTTCCAAAAATACTGATTTTTTATTTTTGAGACTCTAATTCGCCCCCAAACATTTCGAAAATGTCGAAACTCGATTCCACACCCATCATCATCTACTCTCTCTGAACTACATCCAATTTGGGTAAAGTTCGGTACGATGCACTGAAGTTCAATATACTATATTTACCTTTGTGCCCCTACCTAAATTCATTCAGGCTTGAGTCTTTCTGGCTGTGCATCCTATTTTTGGCTGAGGTAGTATCCAATGTGTGGAACTATACCCCTTCAACCACAGAACCAGTCAGCCGCTTCATTCAAAAAATCGAACGTGTCCAAAGAGCTCTTCATTCTTGGTGTTTAGGCGCACCTCTACAATTAAAAAGCAGGCAATCTTTTGTCTTCGGTGGATTGGATGGCTTGACATTGCTGCGGAAAGAAGGATGTTAACGGCCATAGAATGCAAACTGAGACCACAACTCAAAGGAAGATATGAGAGGAGCTTTGCTTGCAGGAGAAAATAATTTGGAAACAAAGATCTAGGGTGAAGTGGCTGCAGGAGGGAGATGCTAATACCAAGTTCTTCCACCTTAGAGCTAGCTGTCGCAGAAGCAAGAACTGCATTTCCCACCTCTTGGACAGTAACGAATTACACAACTCTCCTGGGTTCATTGCTAACCATTTGCTATCTTTTTTCCAAAATCAGCTTGAAGTGGAGCTTTCCCCGCACACTACATCCACTTCTTGTCAATCTTTGGTGATGAAAGCATCGACCTCTCAAGCCTCCACTCACCTTTTAATATGGAAAAGGTAAAATTGGCAGTCTTTTCTAGTGTGTCAGAAAAGGCTCCGAGCCCGAACGGATTCCCGATGCTTTTTTTATCAGCGCTTCTAGAACGTCTTGAAGAACGACATCTTGGAAATCTTCAACAGCTTCTACAATGCCCCCCCCCCCCTCTAGATCTTAGTGGAATTAACTATAGTTAGGTGTGCCCTATCTCGAAAAAGCAAAAGGTCTCTTGGCGTGAGACCTTCGTCATCAACCTAGTATACAGTATGGTTAAAATCATCTCGAAAGTATTTACATCACGACTACAATCATTTATGGACTAGTTGATCAACCCATTTCAGGCATCTTTCATTAAGGGACATAGTATCCTTGACAACTTTTATACCACTCACGTTCTCACTCATCATCTTCATTCCTCTAAACAACAGGCAGCCCTATTAAAGATTGGCTTCAAATGTGCATTCGATCACATCAATTGGAACTTCTTATTGGAGCTACTACAAGCTAGAGGTTTCAGCGGTAAATGGATTGGCTGGATTAAAGGTTTGCTATGCTCCATCTCCACAGCAGTGCTCCTGAATGGAGCTCCGGGCGCGTTGTTCACCTGTAAAAGAGGGCTGTGTCAAGGAGACCCCTTATCTTTTCTCCTTTTTATTCTTTGTATAGACGTGCTCTTCAGAATGCTACAATTAGCAGCCTTCTCCAACTCCCTACCTATGATAGGCATAGGAGAAGTTAAGCTTCATACCTTGCAATTTGCTGACAACATTCTCATTTGCTTTGACGGCTCCAGCAGGTCGGTGGCTATTATTAAGGTCATTCTCGATGCCTTCTCTGAGAGCTCGAGACTCAAGATCAACTACAACAAAAGCGCCTTAATCCCCATACACTGTCTGTTGATCATGCTTCAGCCTTAGCCACCTCTTTTGGTTGCTCGACGCAAAGTTTTCCCTTATCATACCTGGGGTTAGCGCTCTCTCTCAGGAGGCTTCGCAAGACTGATTACCTACCTCTCATTGAGAAGATAAACGCTCGCTTGGCTGGTTGGAAGGGAGCTACTCTTTCAAGAGGCGGTAGCCTCATCCTTCTCAATTCGGTCCTCACTACCATCTCAACTTATTTCAGCTCAACCTTCCGACTCCCAGCCTGGGTTATAAAAGCGATCGACAAAATTCGTCGAGGTTTCTTCTGGAGAGGTAAGAAATTAGATAATGGATTCCATTGCCTCGCTAAATGGGAGTACATCTGTCGACTAAAGAGGGTGGGGGGAATTGGGATTAGAAACTTACACGCCACGAACGCTGCATTGCTGATGAACGGACTTTGGAACTTCTGTAATTCTCAAAACTTGTTGTGGGTCCAGTTACTGATGCAAAAGCATACACACGTAGCAGCTGTTAGCAGCCTTATTTGGAGAGGTCTGCTTAACCTTGCTGCCCCTCTCCTTACTTCAGTCAATTTCTCTCTTGGCAATGGAAAACTAACACCCTTTTGGAATGCAAGATGGTGCAGGGACCTTGCCCCATGAAACCGCTTCCCCAACCTTTATGCAGTTTCAACATAGATTCAACTCACAGTCAGCAAATGGAACCAACGATTCGCTTCTCAAATCAACATGGGATTTTGCACACCCAAACTTCCTGAAGAACGGCTAGAGCTTGAGCAGCTTGCGGAGGTGATAAGCAACATTGAACTCTCGGAATCTTCCTCTAACTCGCTCATTTGGCGATGGAATAACACCGGGAGATTTTCAGCGCGAAGCGCATATGATTTCTTGATCTACGATGGAACCAACAATTGTTTAATCACATTCATGTGGAAATTAAAGATACCACTCAGAGTGAAATTATTCATGTGGCTCGCTGCGAGAAACGAGGTTCTGACGGCCGACGTCCTAACCGAACATGGTTGGTACAGCCCCTCAATATGCGCGCTTTGCAACCCTAATGCTGAAACCCTCAAGCATCCTTTGTTACATTGCACTTATGCTACATCCATGTGGAACTGGTTGCTGCACAATACTCTAGCCACACATCAACAGATGTCCAACTCCTCCGAAGGGTTAGCAGCTCGATGGTGTCGATTAAGGATGACGGTGTCAGAGGGAACAAAAAAGACTTTCGATCTCTGCTTCGCAGCAAGGTGCTGGGAGTTATGGAAGGAGCTAGCCGAATAGGAGAATATTCGACAATCGGCTAGACCAAAGCGATAATGTGAGAAGAAGAATTCTCTGCACTGTCAGCCAATGGACCTCGGCGCTAAGAAGCTAAGATTGTTTTCTGCTTTTTCGACCTTTCTCACACTTGCGGGCGGTTTTGGGTGAATCGACCATAGTCCATAGCTGTCAAATATGCAACGTGGTCCAAGAAGATTGATACTCTTAGGTATCGTTTGGTTCGGAGATAAGCAATTTTAGGCTATTTCTGGGATAGAAATAATTGTTAGGATAAGCAAGAATAAAATTAATTTTGCGTTTGGATGAAAATTAGATTTTTTTCGAGAATAAGAAAAATAGTGTTTGGATGGTTTGATTGGAATAGCAAGGATAAGAATAATCATAGTTTTAAAATAATAATATTTTATTTAATTAATTAGTATAAAATATTAATTAAGTAATAATTCAACTTATTTAATCTTCTAATTAATTATGAATATTGCTAAAAAATCCTTAATATTAATTAATAAATTAATTAGTAATTAATAATTTAATTAATCACAAATAATTTAATAAACTAATAAATAAATTAGTTAATAACAGTCAGATAATTAATTAAGATAATAATTAAATTACTCAAATATTAATTAATTAATTAATATAAGTTATTGACTAAGTATACTAAATAATTATTTATTTAATTAGCAAATTAATTAAAATAATGAATTAATTACTCAAATAATTAATTAAATATTTATTAGAGTAATAAATCAAGTAGTTAATTACTCATCTAGTTAATTAGTAAATAAACTAATATATAAAATATTAATTAAAAAATATTTTATTATAAATCTAGCTTGGATATTTTATTATTTTATTATTAATTAAATATGTTATGTCTATATAATTTATGTTTAACTAAATTTATAATCTTACTTAAGTTTGGTATTAAGCTTGGAATAACGCTATTCCGTCAAAATGGTGGAATATTTAATCCCAGCTATTCCGGAATAATCGAGAATAGTGAAGTTTGATCAGAATAAAATATTTCGATAAAAAATTATCCTGTTTGACAGAATAGCGAGAATAACTAAAGTTATCCCCGCTTAACCCCGCAACCAAACAGGGCCTTATAGCTTAGCCACTGGCCAAAGCCATTAGGCACTCATCCAGGTAGGGCTGCAAGTCTAACTCGCCGCTTGCGAGCCAGTTCATGTTCGATTCAAAATTGACTCGAAAATAGTTCGTTCGACATTAATTTTAAATATAAAATGAGCTGATTTTTTTGCTGGAAAATAATTTCAATCCAAGCACGAGCAAACCTTTGCTTGTTCCTATTCGGCTCAAAATAATTCGAATATATATAATTAATTAAAATAAAAAATAAAAAATATTAATATTATAAATAATTGTGAGACTCCAGATAAGTCCTATATATGAGATATAATAGGGCTAAACTCTCAACCCGGTTTAAACATTTTGGATAGTGGCAAGGCCCAAGAGGTTGAGAGAGTTAAACTTGTTAGGACGGAAGTAGTCCTAGGATGGGTGACCCTCTGGAAAGCAGGACGCGTTATTAATAAAATGGAATTATGATAAAAGTATATAAGAATATTTTTCTGCGTTTTCTGGTGGGACTACAGAAAATATATCGTAACTGGCGTATTGCAATATACGGAAGCAACATTACGTATGAAAACAAACATGATATTTTTCCATCGCACTTTTTTACTGTACGTAATACAATATCCCCGCAATCCCAAACGAAGCCTAATAGTAGTAAATATCCATAAACATTTTAATTTTTTTTAAAAAAATAGAGTTCGAGCTGCAAATGAGCAGGCTCGGAATCGAACAATTGTGAACCAAATTCAAACTTAAGTTGAAATTAGCTCGAAAGACAAAACAAAATTAAAAAAAATTTTATTTCGAGCTGCTCGAATTCGGATCGAATTAAATTTCGAGCGGAACTTGAACCTGCTTTATTCTAGCTCGAAATTAATTCGAGCCGGCTCGAATTTGGCTCGAATCTAATACGAGCCAAATTCGAGCAAAGCCTCACTCGCTTATGTTCGGCTCGTTTGCATCCCTACATCTAGGAGACAAAAGTTGCTCACAGGTTGGAAAGACCGTTTCTTTTAGGGTTAATTACACCAATGGTCCCCAACCTTTACACCATTTTTTGTTTTGGTCTCCAATCTTTATATTTTAACAATCAAGTTTTCAATTTTTTGATTTTATTTCATTTAAGTCCCGGCTGTTAAAAATATGTTAAAGTTGACGAAAAATATCACGTCAGCGCCACAGAGGCACCACGTCAGCGCCAACTAATTATACGAGGATTAATTACACCAGTGATCCCCAACCATTATACTATTTTTTACTTTGGTCCCCTGTCTTTTTTTTGCAGTCAAGTGCTCAATCTTTTGATTTTTTATTTCACTTAAGTCGCTGCCATTAAAAATGTGTTAAAGTTGACGAAAAATATCACGTTAGCACCATGGAGGCATCACGTTAACACCATGGAGGTGCAATGTCAGTGCCAACTAATTATACAGCTTAAATTTAAATTTAAAATTAAATTTAAATTTTATATTACAAATTCAAATTTAAAATTTTAATTATATTTTGAATTAAATTATAAATTCAAAGCAAGAATTTTTAATTTAAGATATTAATTTTAAATTTTAAATTTTATTTTGGATTTACTTAAATTTGAATTCAAATTTTGATTTTGCATTTAATTTTAAATTCAAATTCACATTTTGAATTCTAATTCTAACTTAATATCAAACATTGATTTCGAATTTAGAATTTCAAAATATGAATTTGAACTTGAAGTTTAAATTGAAATCAAATCTCAAATTAAACTTAAATTTTGACTTCAAATTGAAATTTTAAAATGAAAACTTTCAATCTGATCTTACATTCAAATTTAGATTTTAAATTTAAATTTCAGTTTCAAAATTTTGATTTTAAATGCAAATTCAAATATCAAAATCAAGATAAAAAATCTAAGTTTGAATTCAAAGTTTAGATTCAATTTAAAATTAAATTTAAATTTTAATTCAAAATTTTAATTCAGCTTTAAATCAAAATTATAGTTTTAAATTTCAAATTCAAAATTCTAATTTTTGGTTAGTTTAAAATTTTAATTTTAATATTAATTTTAAATTTAAATTTAAATTTTAAAATTTTTATTTTTGAGGACTAAAATGAAAAATATGTGAAGTTTATGGATCAAAATTGATATGTAAAAGAATGCCACGTAGGCGCCTACGTGACGATTCCGTTAATGTTAATTCTTTTTTTAGCGGTTGAGACTTAATTGAAATAAAAACAAAAGATTAGAAATTTGATTGTCAAAAATAAAAGGTTGGGGGCCAAAATGAAAATTAATGTAAAAGTTGGGGACCAATGGTGTAATTAACCCTTTCTTTTATCCTTGTGGGCACTCCCCATAGCTTGGGCACTACCCCAAGCAATTAGGCAGTCATACTACCCCAAGCAATTAGGCAGTCATCCAGCCACGACTCTATCAAAGAGTATATTCATTACCGATATGGCATCAAGTTCCATAAGAAACAAAATTGTTATGAGATCAATCAAAAGAAAGCTACCTCAACAATAAGTATAATCTACATAAAGCTCAAATGTTAACTTGATCTTACAATATACATGAAGTGTTGACCATGGCAGTGGCGTCACTAAGGAATATATTAAGCATGGAAGCTAATTCATAACTAACCCAAATTCAAGAAGACGACTTCGTATTTACTTCGACTTGTTTTAATGGCTCAATCACCAGGGCACAAACTGCTTAGGTACCTAGGGGTCCCCTATTTGCGTGACATGAGCTCCGTTTTCGGTTTGCAAGGCTTATAACATACGAGATGGAGGAACAGCATATTTCTTCTCAAAGGCGATTTATCCTATCTAAATGTTTCCTTAAAATGGAAGGATAACATACCAACCTTTCCGAGTAGGCAACCTTTTTGCCATGTGGTAATCTAGGAATTTGGCAGGCATCCCGACATAACATCATCTTCAAGGCATACAAGAAGGGACACCCAAGTATTTTAGTCCTTTGGGATAGTAAATCCCACCTAGCAGATGATTCATATCTTGAAAGGTAGGAATCAGTTACTCCTTCCTACTTGTTCAAGACAACTTCTCAGACACTTACCGACAAACCACCTAAGTTGATACAATAAACTCAAAAACCAAGCCACATATTAAGTAAACTTTGTGAAATTGACAACCAAATACACAATGTCCCTCTTGTAGCATCTATGTAGCGACAAAAATGTTGATTCCTCGAAGGAACTTTTAACAAGCATCAATATGCGCATCCACCTTCTACTAAAGGGCGGATCCTTCACTAGTAGCTATCAAGAATGCAGAGAGTAATATATTCGGCGTACGGTAAGATCAGTATAAAACAAAAAAATGAAGAAAAAAAAATGAAAATCTTGAAATTTCTCATCATGATTAAACATTATCAGAAGGTCTTTGGTGAACTATATTGATATTTGAATGAAAAGTTGAAAATATAAAAGGAGAAAGCTGATCCAGAATCAAGAACAAGGCCTCGCACCATTTCTAGTTCATAACTCTCACAGATATGCCAGTTTCTAATAACATAAAATGCATGTGGTATATAACATTTAAAATTATAGGAAAGATCAATTTCAAACCTGAAGAAGAATTGAATCTGCTAGGAGCCGCATCCCATTAAAACCAATCCCTTGCAGTCGAAGAATGCACAAATGGCTGTCGTCTTTGAATTTTACCATCTTCACCCAAGTTCAGAAGTTTTGCTACTCAGTCGTTTTTTATTTCACTGAAAATTAAGGTCCCATGGACTAATTTTGAGAAAAAAAAACATGCCAAAATTTTGATTTAATCAACTACTCCAAAAAATGTCCTAGATTAGAGGCCAAAACGAACATTACAGCAATAAAAAATGCCATAATTCTTCCGCAATCAAAAATACTAAATTCTTCAGCAATGACCATTAATTGTTATAACATTAGACCACTGCAAACCAAAACACAGCACGATAGTGCAGTTTATGATAAATACGACAAAATAGATGCTCTCAAGACCAGAATACATATAAATATGCAAGCACAAATGTTTACTGATGACTTAGTAACATGAGGTAGGCAGCACCCAGAGTGGCCTAGGCCACCTTTTCCAAGATTCCGTCGGACCAAATTCTGGCAGGTCAACAAGGCCACCCACAGAGACCTCCTTCCAGCTCTTGCACCGCGGCCCCGTAAGATAGATGTGATTCTCCTTTGCGCCACACCCGCCAGGGTTCGCACACGCCATCACAAAGCCTTCCGTCTCTATGAACAATGCGCAGTTCCCTATGCTCTCCATCCTCACCAAGCAACGTTCCGACAGCCGATAGACTTGGATTCTGAAAGTCCTTGTGGGATTCAGAGGATTCAGTGGATCAAAATGAATGAATAGAAGCTGGCCGTTGAACTCAGCGATGAAAGGTCCGATGTTGAAGCCGAGTGGTATTCTCGGACACCCCTCGGGCAGAAAGTCGACGATAGGCAGGTCGAAGAGCACATCGATGATTACTATACGTGCCGAAAAGGTCATCGCATAAATCTTATGTCTGCAGAGAATGAGCTGGGAAGCTGTGCCGCGTGTAATGCTCAAGTGCCTATACGACCACTCTGAGCTTCTGGCCTTGCAGATCCAGAAGCCTTCCAACAGCGTTGGGGAATACAATACGATCCTACAGTTCTTCGAATAAGGGGCAGCCGTAAGGATGGCGAGTTGGACCTTGCGAGGCGCACCTTTTTCAAAGCGGTTGGGAGGGGGAGGAGGGAACAGCCAGAGATCCTCCCCGGTGAACGGGTCGGTGAGGACGGGCCGGTTGGTGCGGCTGTCCATCGTGATGATGTAGCCGTGAGAGAACCCGCAGATGTATGAGTTAGCCAGCCTATCATTTCGTAACTGCGATTTGGACTGCGGGAAGGCAGTGCTGAGAACATCGAAGAATGGTTCGTGTACAGGGGGCCGCTTTGCGCCTTCCCAGATGAGGATAGCACGCGAGGGCGCGTCCCACCGGGGCCTGAGGAGCAAGGGAGGGAGAGTCGGCACGATACACTGCTTCGAAGTGGCGAAAAACGAGCGCCAGGATCTGCAGACGGAGGCGAAGGTGGAGGGAGCGGAGCTATCGGCCGAGAGGAAAAGCCTGCCAAGGAGCGAGTGCAGAATGAGGTCAGGGAGGGCCGCCCAATCGCGGTGGTGATCGCCATCGTCTTCTGCATTCTGCTGTTGTGTATTTCTTTTCTTGCGCTTCAGCCTCTGACCTGCTGCCGCCGGCTTTCTTCTATTTCTCTTAGAGCCAGCGTGCGGAGTCAAACGGCGATCTGCCATCCGAGGGCGAAGACGAAGAGAATCAAGCAGAAATTTTACAGCTTTCACACGTCCAGACCTTTTATATGCATGTATATATATATATATATATGCAGTAAAAATAAATAAACAGATCTAGAGATTAATGAGAATCGGAGTTGGACAGGACACAAGTAAGGATTCATACTACGTGTTTCTGAGTTGGAAAAGGAATGGAAAGGCGAATTCGAGAATAAATATATGCAAAATCCTACATATTAATTAGCATTCGAAATTCAAATCCTAACTAAAATCACCCCGAAAAATAAAAAATAATAATAAAAAAAAAGAGAGAGAACGAGTGCGAGTGGGAGAATCCCTTTCGTACTAGGTTTGGTGGAGGTCGAGACGCATGTAATCTCTGTCGACGATATAACACCTCCGGATGCGATCTCTTCTTTTCCATATCGCCCGATCATGTCGTCGGCTTCGTGGAGTAAGAGGAAGAGGAGGGGAAACCCTAGGCGGCGTATGGGATTTGAAATATTTGGGGATTTAACTAAATACGATACTTTATTTTATAACGGCGATATAACAGAGTGGGAGTTCCGCTGTAGCTAAATTCAAACGGCAGACGTTGGGGTAAAAAAGCCCAAATACTTCTAAATATAAGGGGAGTGATTCTAGATTCACTAGAGCGTTTGGCAATGACCATTAAAAAATCTGATTTTGCTTTCAGAATCAGAAAATTAATTTTAAAAGCTTCAGAATCAGAAGTAGAAAAAATCTGCTTTTTCAAAACTGATTCTGCTTTTGAACTCAAACTTCAAATTTTTATTTTCATTTTAGGTTCAAAATATAAATTTAACTTTAAATTTAAATTTTAAACTTTTAAATTCAGATTTGAATTTTTAATTTTCAACTATTCAAATTTAAAATTTAAAATTTAGATTTTAAATTTTAAATTTAAGTTTCAAATTTCAAATTTTAAATTTTAAAATTCAAGATTTAAAATTTTAAATTTAAAATAAATTGCATTTCAAATTTTAAAACTTACATTTAACATATACAATTTAAAATTTAAAAGTACAAGTTTTAATTTTCAAATTACAATTTTAAATTTAAAATTTAAAATTTTAGATTTAATTTTAATTTTAATTTAAAAAACTAAAAATTTAAAATTTAAAATTTAAAATTTAAAATTGTAATTTGAAAATTAAAACTTGTACTTTTAAATTTTATATTTTATATTTTGTATTTCAAATTTCAAATTTTATATTTTAGAATGTTAAATTTATTTTTGTCCAAATGTGAAATTAATAATTATACTTTTAATTCAATTTAAATTTAAGTTTTAAATTATTTTAAAATAAATTTTAGTAAAAATATTAATCTATGCAAACATCAAATTTTTTTTGCCAAACTGCTTTAGAAAATCACTTCAGAAAAATCACTTTTATCTAAATTTAGCCAAACGCTCTACAACTTTTCACCAAAATCACTTTTCCAAACCAAAATCACTTTTACAGAAATCACTTTTCCAGAAGCTAGGCCAAACATGCCCTATGTCGCGCCCCGGGCCCTTTTGGAAAGCACTTTTAGAAAAATCCTTCTATTTTGAAAACAAAGTTTGCGAAAAAGTGTATAATTTTTTTTTTGAAACCTTGCCCGAGATGTGCACTTGTTAAATATAAATAATATAAACATCGTTCTCTAACAGCTTAAGCTTGTAGAGTTCAATGGTTGTTTCACATGGTATCAGAATAGGAGGTTTTGAGTTCGAGTCACACCATGCTTCTAACCTTATTAATTTCTTCTATTTAATTTAAGTCCACGTCATGGGCCTTGCAAGGGCAGGCTCCTAACCTTATTAATTTCTTCCATTTAATTTAAGTCCACGTCATGGGCTTTGCAAAGTCCACGTCATGGGCCTTGCAAGGGCCTTGCAAAAGTTTCGAACCCAGACCTGAGGGAGAGTGTTAAATATAACAATATATGAACGCTGGAGAGTGTTAAATAAACAGCGTTCTCTAATAGCTTAAACTTTTAGACTATAACAATTATTTTCAAATGATATCAGAGCAGGAGGTCATGAGTTCAAGTCACGCCAGAAGGTCATAAGTTCGAGTCACGTCAGGCTCCTAGCATTATTAATTTTCTCCCGTTTAATTCAAGTCACGCCAGGAGGTCATAAGTTCGAGTCACGCCAGGCTCGTAGCATTATTAATTTTCCTCCGTTTAATTCAAGTCAACGTCTTGGGCCCTGCAAAAAAAAAAGTCTAGAGCCCAGACGTGAGGGTGAGTGTTTGTTGGCCTAGTGGCCCTAATTATTCATTAGATTTTGATGATAACAAATAATCATGATTATTGGAGTAATAATTTATCTTGAATTTTATGTTTAGACTTCTCGATCTTCAAAAAGGACTCAAGATGGGCAACTCTCTTGTACCAAACTTCACCATTTGAAGCTATAGTTGCTTTCTTTGTCAAATAGACAAACTCACTCTCTCTATTCCTTAATTGGTTTAACATTATACTTTAAGTTTAGAGTGAGAAATATTGAGCTAATTTTAAATTATTCTTCTTATCCTTTTAAAAGCTCATTTGAACAAATCTCTATTTGATCTAACTTGCAAATTCTCAAAAACTGCTTAAAATCAGTTTTCTGTCAAAATTTGGATTTCGGACCCTGATATGGGGCCCTAAACTGGATTCGAATCCTGTTTGAGATTTGGATCATGTCTGGTTGCTGTTTCGGATGGCCCAGTAATTTATTTTATCTGATCTGGACGCCCGAATCCCTGTTTAGGGCGCCCGAATTGAGTTGACTTCGCAGGTAGCGCGTTCTGAACGGTCTGCGCAACAGTTCGAAAAGTCTGACAATAGAGCTGCACGGGCGGCGCATGATCTGGGCGCCCGAATGTGTGGATTTGACAAAGCGCCCATTTCGACAGTACAACACATCTGACAGCGGCGCTGCGCAGGCGGCGCGCGTGTTCTGGGCGCCCACTTCTTCTGAAAGCTCGAATGTACGGATCCGAAAAGCTACGCGCATGGTTTGACAAGCGGCTGGAAGGCAGTCCGCATGCATTACTTCTGGGCGCCCGAATTCCTGTTCAGGGCGCCCAAAAGTGCAACCTTGTCAGAAGTGCAGTTCGCGTGCACCACTTCTGGGCGCCCGAATTCCTATTTAGGGTGCCCGAAAGTGCAACGACCCGGAGCTGAGTTGAGACTATAAATAGATGGTTTTGGAGCCTTTCTTAGCATGCATTTCAAGTCCATTTAAGCTTAAAATTTCAATGTTCTTCATAATCTTAACTCTCTATTCTCTCTCTCAAAATTAGAGTATAATTTGTTGTGAGATATCTTCTTGTAAAAAAGAGAAAAAGAAAAGTGTTGAAGCTTGAAAGTGTAGCCTTCTTAGGAGAAGAAGGTGTTGTTGTGAAGGCTTGGTGCTTACCCGTAAAAGCAATATCTAGTGGAAATCCAACATTCTCTTGTATTAAGAAGTTGGCGGGGACGTAGGCAAAGTGCCGAAGGTCGAAACAAATCGTTGTGTGCTTTTTGAGTTTGCATTTCTGTAACTTATTTGTTTCGATTCGTTTTTTAATTGCTCAATTTTTTAGCATTTTATTTTAGACACCCCCCCACCCAAGGTTGCCATTTCGATCCTCAGTGTTAAATATAAAAAATATATAAATACTGTTCTTTAACATCTTAAGCTTTTAAAGTACGACAGTTGAGCAGAAAGTCCTGAATTCGAGTCACGTCAGGCTTCTAGCTAGCATTATTAATTTCTTCTCATTTAATTCAAGTCCACGTCATTAGGGGTGGCAATCCAGCTCGCCGTTCGCGAGCCAGCTCGTGTTCGGCTCGCTCGTTTAGTAAACGAGCCGAATACGAGCTGGATTTTTCAGCTCGTTTAATAAACGAGCCGAACACGAGCTAGGGTCAGCTCGCTCGTGTTCGGCTCGATAACAGCTCGATTATATTTTTTATATATATTATATTTATATATATAAATATATAATACATATTTTTATTTTTAAATTTTTAGTCCAATTTAAAAATAAAGCCCAACTTATATATAAAAGATGTCCATTTATATTTAAAATTTCAACCGTTGGATCAAAATCTAACGAATAATATTATAACTTTTAACTTTTTATTTCTAACCCTAGTTTTCTTTTCCCACTTTGTTCCCACTTTTTTCCCACTTCACAAAGACACTCAGCCGCCTCTCTCACTTTCTCTCTCTCACATAGCCTCTCTCTCACACACACACACAGCATCTCTCTCTTTCTCTCTCGTACACACAACCTCTCTCTCTTTCTCTCTCTCTCACACAGCCTCTCTCTTTCTCTCTCTCTCACACAGCCTCTCTCTCTTTCTCTCTCACACACACAGTATCTCTCTCTTTCTCTCTCGCACACACAACCTCTCTCTCTTTCTCTCTCTCGCACACCCCGGCAGCGGAGCCTCTCTCTCTTTCTCTCTCTCGCACACCCCGGCAGCGCAGCCTCTCTCTCTTTCTCTCTCTCGCACACCCCGGCAGCCTCTCGCTCTTTCTCTCTCTCGCACGCCCCAGCAGCGCACTCTTCGCCGTTCGCACACCGCGATGGAACTCCGGCAGCGGCGCGTCGATTCTTCGCCGTTCGAGCTCGAGCCGAACACGAGCTAGCTTGAATAAATTACGAGCCGATCACGAGCTGGACATTTCGAGCTCGTCACGAGCTCGAGCCGAACACGAGCCGACCTTGAAGACTGTCGAGCCGAGCTCGAGCTGGCTCCAGCTCACTCGTGTTCGGCTCGTTGACAGCCCTACACGTCATAGGCCTTGCAAAAACGTCATGAGCAGAGACGTGAGGGGGAGTGTTAAATATGAAAATATATAAACACTATTTTTTAATAGCTTAGGCTTAAGCTGTCAGAGAACGGTATTCATAATTTTTATATTTAATACGACTGACCCGCTACACACACAGAATATTCTCTGTCTATGCGGACAGAGTCTTTCCTGTACATTCACGGCGCAGGAGTGTAGACAAACAATCACAAGTAACAAAAAATAATAATACTACAAAATTGAATAAAATCTCTGCATGATATCAATATTATGAATAAAAGTAAATCCGAAACAACAATAAGGTCCACGGCATGAGCTATCTAGGCGCTAACTAATGACGTCCTTACACCGCGCTCTGATCCGCACTGTCAACAACGCCTATAAAAATAGTGAGGAGAGAAATATAAATATGTTTTTCAATGGAGGCAACCAGTCGACGAGGACAAGCCACACTCACTAGTCAACAAATGAGTACGATAAGCTAATAAGTGCAGATATAAAGTAATCAACTACAGTAGTAAATCAGGTAGATAGACAAATATCATCAAGTGCAATACAACATAATACCACTACTGTAAAGATGAATCGAGATACTAAACACGAGGGTTGCAACCAACCACAGCAGCAAGAGAGTTAGCGAATAACTATCATGAAAAACATACCAAAAGATACTGCTACGATAAACAAAAGTGATATACAAATGCAATAGGAACACCAACTACAGTAGCAAGTACATGCGATATAATAAATTGCTATACAAGGAATGTAGCTACTATGAACGAACCACCTATCAGAATGCCATGCATAACTCAAATAGAGGTATTCTGCATCAACTGGACATATGAAGAGTCCAAAGTATACCCAATCACCATGGCTGGCCTATCATAAAGACCTCGCCAAAGCTTGCCCACTAGGTCGCGAAGACCAAAAGTCAAGTACCACTACGGAGGGACACAACAACCTTCATCCAATGTCGCTAACTTTGTCTAAGCCCGGTGTATATCATACAATCTATAATTTAGGCTTAAGGTCGGCTTGAAATTAATTTGAGCTGAGCTTGAGTGAGCCGAATTTCGAGTCGAGCGAGCTCAAGCCGTAAACGAGCCGCTTGAAATACTTAATAGCATGCAATCTATAATTTTATTTTTATAAAATATTATCTAAAATTTGATACAAAAAGTCAAATAGTTCAACATATAAAATAACTAAACAAAATATAATATTATAATATTAAAAAATTTAGGAAAAATGACTCTGCAAGCAAGTAAAATAGAAAGAGAGTAATTAGAATAGAGTTTTGCTGGTTTGATTTTGCAGGCCAATATATATGCCCATTAACTAAACTTTATAAACATATAATTAAATTTCATAATATATATTATTATATATAATTAAAATATATATTATATATCATTATATATTTATAAATATTTTTAATATATATTTTTTTATTTATTTATGAAAAAAATTAATGCTTTGAAGATCAAAACCATTGGATCAACCATTTTGATCATTTTTAACCCTTTGAATTATTATTATTTCTTTAGAGGGATCACTAAACACTAAGGGGATCACTCAACCTTAGGGGGAATCACTATCATCCCAACCGCACTTGGTGCTATCAAGTTTTTCACCGTTAGATCTACCACTTTGACTATTTCCACCTGTTAGATCATACTATTCAACCAACCACCTACTCAACCCAAGGGGCCCACATCATCCTAACCGCACATCCCTTAATCCAAGGGCCAAAAACATAATAGCACCAATGACTTGGTGCTATTAATAGTATAGTAGCCTAGTTCTATGTGAAAAATTTGGTAGCACCACGTGCTTGGTGCTATTGATAGCATAGTAGCCGGACTATAAATATATATATATATAGTGTGACTTGAGTGACTGGGCTCGCTCAAATTAGGCACAAAATGCTAGGCTACCTCGAATTAGGCTCGAAAAACTTGAGCTTGAGTGACTGGGCTCTCTTGGGCTTCGATCCTCGTTCCTTCGAATGTGAGCATGTACTCGTGGCAAATTCGCACTCTTGGGGCGTAATCGAATGCTCTCTTCGACTTCGATCCTCGTTCCTTCGAATGTGAGCATGTACTCGTGGCAAATTCGCACTCTTGGGGCGTAATCGAATGCTCTCTTCGACTTCGATCCTCGTTCCTTCGAATGTGAGCATGTACTCGTGGCAAATTCGCACTCTTGGGGCATAATAGAATGCTCTCTTGGGGTTTGATACTCGTTCCTTCGAATGTGAGCATATACTCGTGGCAAATTCGTACTCTTGGGGCGTAATCGAATGCTCTCTTCGACTTCGATCCTCGTTCCTTCGAATGTGAGCATGTACTCGTGGCAAATTCGCACTCTTGGGGCGTAATAGAATGCTCTCTTGGGCTTCGATCCTCGTTCCTTCGAATGTGTGCATGTACTCGTGACAAATTCGCACTCTTGGGGCGTAATAGAATGCTCTCTTGGGCTTCGTACCCTAATTCGAGGTAGCCTAGCTTTTTGTGCCTAATTTGAGCGAGCCCAGTCACTCAAGCTCAGCTTGAAATAAATGTTGAGCTTTTTTTTCTGTTCAAGCTTGGCGCATTTAATTTCAAGTCGAGTCTAAGCGAGCCAAATTTCGAGCCGAACACGAGCCGGCTCTCTCATTTGATCTATATATATATATATATATATATATATATATTGATCTCCTTTTGCTCAACAGCAAAATAGTACACACTAGCGAGAAATACCTGCGCGATGCTGCGGATATTAAAATATTTAAATAATAAATTTTAGTTTATATTTTTTATATTTTTTTATATAGTTTAAAAGTGTAATTATTAATTAAATAAAAAAAGTTATATAAAAAAATTAATAATTAGATCTATTTAAATAAAAATCATTAAAATTGGCATATTTGCAACTGAATTTATATAAAAACTTATTTCATAAAGATTTATGTGAAAAATATTTGAAATAAATCTATCCAAATAATTCAAGAAAATTGATAAATAAAAGAAAATTAAAATAGTAAAAGAAATTGCTTAATAAAATTAATTATATATACATGCACACGCACTATATTTCTAAAATCTTACTTCTCAAATTTGAATTCCGTACTTTTTTCATACATTGATAATTTATGTGACCTAAATCACATCTATCAAATTAGATTTTATACACACTATATTTCTAAAATCTTTCCTTCTAAGTAGATTTTATTACACAATTTGGAATTTGAAGCTTGATAATTAAAGGTATCAAACTTTAAGGGATTTTAAATTTTAAATTTTGAAGTTTAAAAATTTGGAAATAATATTATAAATTTTAAATTTTAAAATTTATTATTTAAAATTTGGAATTTGAAACTTTGAAATTTGGAATTACAAATTAGAAAGTTTTAAAATTATATATATAATATAATATTTAAAATTTAAAATTTGAAATTTGAAATTTGGAACATAAAATTTGGAATTTGAAACTTTGAAATTTGAAGATATCAAAATTTGAGAGATTTTAAATTTAAATTTTAAAGTTTAATATTTGGAAATAAATATTATAAATTTTAAAATTTTAAATTCTAAAATTTATTATTTAAAATTTAGAATATAATTTGAAATTTGAAAACTTTGAAATTTGAAATTTTATGTTATTAAATTTTAAAACTATATACATATAATATATGTGTGTGTATATATGTATAGAAGGAGAGAGAGTAAAGGAGGGTTGGGGGAACACGTGTCATACCAAGGTCGCCCCAAACCCTCCTTTAGGTCCTGTTTGGATAGCTCTCAAAACATAGCATAGTTAAACTATACTATACTGATAGAAAAATTATCCTACGAAGCGTTTGGATGGATAAAAAGTTATGTAATTTTTGGAGTATAGTGATACTATAATCCAAAAAATGGAGTAAAATTATAATCCACTCTTACCAAAAGAAAAAATTTCCACCATTCTTTGGCTTCTTACTCCAAAGATGTATTAATTTCCAAATTTTAAATTTCAACATGAAATTTTGAAACTAAATTTTAAACATCAAATGTCAAATTTTAATTTTCAAAATTTAAATTTTAAAATTTTAAAATTTCAAATTTGATATTTCAAATTTCAAATTTTAAATTTTAAAATTTCAAATTTTACATTTAAAATTCAAATTTCAATTTAATATTTAAAATTTTAAATTTCAAATTTTAAATTTTAAATTTTAAATTTCAAGTTTTAATTTTCAAAATTAATTTTAATTTTCAAATTTTAAGTTTCAATTTCAAATTTAAATTTTAAATTTCAATTTGAAATTTTAAATTTTAAATTCAAATTTTAAATTTCAAATTGTAAATTTCAATTTCAAACTTCAAATTTCAAATATCAAATATCAAAATTTTAATTTAATTTAGATTTTAAATTTTGAAATTTTTAATTTTAAAATTTTGAAATCTAAATTTAATTTTTTAATTTTTAACTTCTTAATTTTAAATTTGTGGATATCTAGTGAAATTGTACCATGTAAATTCAAATAGCTAACAATTTAAATTTAAAGTTCATAATGGCTATTTTTTAAAGATTGTCAGAAATGCTATGAAATTGTATAATTGTATCGAAACAGTTTCCAAAATGAATTCGTGGATTTTTTTTGGAGTTACAGAATTTTCATTTCATTCGGAGCAAAACCACGGTATTTAAACTCCATAAAAAAAAATTTACTAGGCATCCAAACAGGACCTTAATGTAGAATGTTTTGCTTGCACTCGGTGTACAATAATATTTCATACACCATAAAATATATTAAATAATTGATAATATAAATAATAATTAATATAATAAAATATAATATAATATAGTGTATATAATATAAAATATTTAAATAATTTATTATACTGTAATAATTTATTTTTTACGGATATTTTATAGTCAATGTACAATGCACCAGATACATCCAACATTGCTATAAGGCAAGTGTCAAGCTTTTATTGGTTGTTGCCTATAATGGCAAGGTCGCTTGTTGAGGTGCCATTTTGTGATTGATGGTAGTGTCAATTTATGTTTTACATGATGATCATACTTTTTGTCCATAAGATAATATAGATTTTTGAGTAAATAAAAAAATATGCTTAATAAAACACTAATGTATTAGAATAGACTAGGGATGTCAATGGGTATGGATATCCGAAATTTTATCCGAATCCGAACGGAACGAATATACCCAATGTTAAATGGATATGGATTCGGATATGGATATCAAAAATAAAAACCCGATGGATATGAATTTGGATATGGATTTTTTATTATACCCGACCCGAACCCGAACCCGACCCGAACCCGACTTTATTTTACATTATATATAATATGTATATAAAAAGTTAATGTTATACTTGAATTTATATTTTAAAAATTAAATTTAATATAATATATTTTAAAATATTGAAAAAAATAATTGCCTCGGGTTCGGATTTTCGGGTTCGAGTTTCGGATTTTTTGTCGGGTTCGGATTTGGATATGGATTTTTAATATCCGTCGGGTTCGGATTTGGAGTCGGGTTCAAATTCGGGTTTCGGATTTGGAGTCGGGTTCGGGTTCGGGTTTTTCAATATCCGCCCCGAACCCGACCCGTTGACATCCCTAGAATAAACTCTTCTATTTGCATATACAAAGGTACTTAATTGTCCATTTGCATCCAGCTTTCGGTGGCCATTGATTCTGTACACACATTTTCTTCGTTTGGTTCGAGTATAAGGAAGAACTAGCTATTTCAGGGATAGGTACAAGTGTGGGTATAAGAAAAATAGCATTTGGATGAAAATTGGATTGTTCCTGAGGATAAGAAAAATAGCGTTTGGTTAGATAATATAAAATTAGAAGAATAGTGGATAGTTATATAAAAAAAATAGGAATATAAGTAGGGATAGTTATACCAGCTTGTTCTAGATACCCGAGAACTATTATTCTCGGATGCGAAATTTGCGTTTGGGTATAAAGGGGTTAATAGATTGTCCTCCTAATCCCTGAACCAAACCGGATAATATGAGAATGAAAATAGAAAGAGAGAAGATGTAGAATAAGAGAAAGTGCAAAAGAAAGGAGAGGTAGAAGAAAAGAAATACTCTGTAATGCGGGTTTTATACGTTATTGATGTTTTAGTTTTTTTTTTTTTTTTTTGAGAGAGAAAGGTAGCACGTTACCCGCTTCATTCATACAGAAAATGAATTCAACTACAGAAGTTGAGGCAACTCGGCCTCCAGTAAGTTACAGGCCACCAGACCAAAAAAAACTAAAAATAAAAATTAATAAAATAAAATAAAATAAAATAAAAATGCATGATAAAAAAAGGAAACGTAGAAAAATAAAATAAAATTAAGGAAGTAAATAAAATTAAAAAAAGTAAAACTTAAAAACAGTTCACTTAGAGCTGCAGAACTCAGTCCACTCCTTTTCCAAGTCCCGAGCTCGTCTAACCACGTATAGGGGGTCTGAAGATTGGTTTCTAAAAATCACGTCATTTCTTTCCCGCCAGATCACCCACCAACAAATTGCGACTTTGGTCAGATCTTTCGTTGATGCTCTTTGTGGGCGGTTCTCAGACAAAAACTCCCAGACACCCCTAACCTCTACCATAAATCCTGGGATATGTCTACCATTAAGTAAGCTGAACATCAGAAATTTGCTGAATATGCATCCACAAGTAAATGATCCATAGTCTCAGCTTCACTGTCATACAGGACACACTGTAGATTTCCAGACCAGCCCCTTTTATGTAGATTATCAACCGTTGGTAGGCGCTTCTTAAGGGCTAACCAAATAAAAATTCTAACTTTATACAGAATTTTCAGATCCTAAATTTTTAGAAGAAGAGTATCCCGCATACCCCCATCTCTGATTAGCGAGTACATCGACTTAACGGTAAAACTTGTCTGTGCATTCCATCTCCAACGAATTTCGTCTGCCCTATCAATCACGTGAAAAGTAGAAATGAACTCTTTGAATTCTCTAATTCTACAATCTCCCCTCGGCATCCCAACCCCAACCCCTCTAAGGATCTTTCTCCATCTCCAGCCTTGCGTGGAGAGACACTCCTTGATGAAAATTGCTTTTTTTGTTACCTTTTCGTAAATACCGGAAAGACTGTCTTGAGAGAAGCTTCTCCACACCATCGATTAGACCATAAGTCAATAGCTCGTCCGTCTCCGAGGTCGAAGTATGTGCCGCATTTAAAGATATCATTAGTGGAGAGCACACTCTTCCACCATTGTGAAGCCGGTTTAAACGTTCATCCTTCACATAAAGGTGTCCTCCTCTTATAATATAATCTTCTAATAAGAGTGTTCCATTGTATATCCCTATCTTTGAATAGACGCCACCATCATTTCGAAAGTAAAGCATCGTTCATCAAGGTAAGATCCTTTACCCCGAGTCCTCCTTCCATCTTATCCCTGCAGATACAACTCCATGCTACCATACGCGTACGTCCTTGGATATTGACTCCACCTTTCCAGAAGAAATCCCGCCTTAAAGCCTCAATCCTTTTAACTACTCATTTTGGAGCCTTGAAAATTGAGAAAAAAATATAGCGGCAGGTTGGTCAATACCGAATTCTGAAGGGGGACCGGCCGTGGGGTTACCGAGCACACCTCAAACCCACACAGCACACGAGCGCAGCGGAAACAGGATCTTTCGTAGATGTAAGAGACGAGAACGATCGTAGAAAAATAAGCACGAGGATAACAAAGCAATAAAGAAAACAAGAGAAAACAAGAACACAAGATTTACGTGGTTCGACCAACCATGAGTCGACCTACGTCCACGGGCAAGACCACCTCAATGCGCTCTTCGATTAATCCACGGCACAAAAGTACAAAGGAGTAAGATTGGATTACAAGAAACTCTCTCTCATGCGCTCTCTACGTTTTCCTCTCAATTAGGGTATTTCTCAATGAAGCTCATAATGAGAAACCTCTAACAATGAGGCTCTAAACTCTAAAAATTAACTACAATAGTTTATATAGCCCTAAAATCCTAATTCTAGTAGGAAACAATTTTAGCCTTTCATCCAAGTCCGATTCATCTCTAGTCACCATATATCCTCTTAGGAATCAGTTTAGGAATCCTACTAGGAATCCTCTTTAAAGTGATCCTAGACAATCCATAATCTTTTAGAACAAGATTAGATCTAATTAGAGTCAAACTCTATATATCGACTCGGAACATGGCTTTACATAATCCAACAAATTCACTAAAGTAAGTCTACCTCCTTTCGATAGTAATTTAGCTTGCCAACCATCAATCCTTCTTTGAACCTTATCTATAATTCCAATCCAGTCCTCTTTGCGGGGGGAGCTTTGTTAGACAATAGTAACCCTAGATATTTAGTTGGTAACTTTCCCACTTTGCACCCCAAGTATTTGGCAAGACTGGTATCTTTTCCAGGCCTATCTCTCATATAAAATAATTCTGTTTTTTCTTTATTCACCTTCACTATAAATTGATTTTATTAGTGCAATTTTACATCGGAAATACTACATGCATTTACTAATCAGTTCATAGTAGCCAGGGGGGATTCAAAGCATTTCCCGTATTCATTTTTTTTAAAAGTTCTGCTACAGCTCCTTCAAAATGTTGAATTTACACATTATTAATGTATTAACCACTATAATACGGAGGATTTTGATTTGTTAATGTATGCATTCTACAAGCGTCATATGAATTTACTAAGATATTAACAACCCATAAATTTAGCATTCTGGGGGGCCCAAAGCATTTCTCTATGTGAAGGAATTTCCAATCTCTATTAGGTAGCTGATTCTTCATACAAAGCATTCAAATTTCCACCGTCCAAAGTGTTCATTTTTGTCATGATTTTTCTGTAATAGTAAATAGAAAGAGAGGCTTAAATTGAAACAATTCAAGTGACACTCACTCTCTTGGATTGAGATTAGATGTTGACAGAGCAACAGAAAGAGCATAAGTTCTTTTGAAAAAGAAAAAGAGAACGCATAGTACGATAATTGGTGCTATTCAATTGATCAATAATAGATGAGATGTTTCCACACATACCTCGAAATAGTTGGTACAGTTCTTGCAGGTTGTTATCTTCAGCAACTCATGCAGCTGAGTAAAAGAGAAGAAGAAAAGAACTCACATATGGCTGCAGGATTTGTATCTTCCATCATCAAGTGGACAGCCGAAAATTTTTCTTCTTTGATCCCTGCACAGACGGCCGGTTGTTCAACATCCGAACCTTGCACTCGCGCCATTGAAGACTTCGAGATGCTGCAGAAGACGATGCTGTCGATCCAAGAAGTGCTCGAGAACACGGAAGAGAAGGACATGCGGAGTTTCTCCGAAAAGCTCCCGCCTAAAGGAGCTGAGCGGAGCCGCTCGCGACGCCGAAGACGTGTTCGAGGAGTATGAATACGAAGTGCTGCGGGCAAAAACTGAAGCTCGGAGTCGGAGACAAGTAGGCATCAATCGGAAGCGCAATCTCGAGGAGGTATGTGAAACCAGCACTGATGATATTCCTGCACTAGTTCCCGCTCCAAATGATTTAATAATTAGAATGAAGGAAATCAAGAAGAGGTTTGACAAGATCACGAAGGAATGGGACGCTCTCCGTCTGAGAGAAAGCGACGGGTCGCAGCGGTGTGATGCTCATGTGTGGACGCCGAAGCCAACTAGCTCGCTTCTACATGAGCCTAATGTTCGTGGGAGGGAGAAAGATAAGGAGCATGTAATACAAATGCTTCTCGAAGACGATGAGAATAGAAAAAATGCGGTTTTTGTCTTACCTATAGTTGGAATGGGAGGGATCGGTAAGATTACTCTCACACAGCTTGTGTACAATGATCCTAAAGTGTGCCATCGCTTTCGACAAAAGGGGAGGGTATGCGTATCTGAAAATTTTGATGTGCTAGAGTTAACAAGAAAGATTTTCGCCTCGATCACTAAAAGAAGTTGCTACTATACTGAACTAAATGAGATTGCGAATGCTCTTAGGGAAGAATTTATGGGTAATAGGTTCTTACTTGTGCTCGATGATGTCTGGAATGACAACCCGAATCTCTGGACTCTGCTGAGAGACTTCCTCTTTGTTCTAGAAGCCGGTAAAGTTATAGTAACTACTCGGAATGAATCGACAGCAAAGATCATGCAGACAATTCCACTTTATAGGTTAGGCTGCTTGGACTTTGATGATTGTTGGTTGATCTTTCTATCCACTTTATAGGTTAGGCTGCTTGGACTTTGATGATTGTTGGTTGATCTTTCTACAACAAGCATTTGAAGGTCGGGATCCAAATGCACATCTGGAATTGGTAGAAATCGGTAAGAAGATTGTCGCGAAGTGTAAGGGACTGCCATTAGCTGTGAAGGTACCTGGGGGCATCCTCCGCTTCGAAAGTGATAAGTGGAAATGGACTGACATTTTGGACAGTGAGTTATGGGAACTGGATGAAGAGGAGGATCAGATATGTATGTTTCCCTTATATTTGTTTTTGTGTTTTGGAAACAGATTAACATGGCAAGAAAGATTCTTCTAATGGAAAAGCAGCAGTATAGTCACACTTCCTGAATATTGAGCAGATTAAACAATGTCTTGCAATATGTAATGTAGGTAAGAGGATCAACCTGAGTTCTATGGCTGATTTTAGTCATATCAGACTTGTGGTTTTTTGATCAAGTAAGAAAGTGCAGAAGAGAAGAACTGGAAGGTGCTAATTTGTTATTTCTAGTGACCGTCCTTAATTTCCTTTTATGCTTTTTTTTTTTTTTTTTTTTCTGTTCATGTTTTCTTACTCATATTTTGCTGTAACATTTAAAAAATAAAAGATTTTTATAAATTTACTATATTTAAAAAATAAAAGATTTTCTATTTGCCTTTTTATGATTTAAAACATACTTATTTTTTCATATTGTAGTCGAAAATAGTTGCACATTTAGGTCTTGTTTACTATTCTTATAAATTTTTCTTTTCAAAAATGACAAACGGAAAAAAATTTCTCTTGATTAGCTTATGGCACGCAATAATACATCCGAAACTATAACATACACCAATCAAATGATAAATGATAAGTATTTTAAAAAAAATTAGAAATAAAAAAAAATTACCAAGGAATTAAAAAAAATAAAATTAATTGATGATTAATAACTAACATAGTTATTAATTTTCATAAAATTTTTAACTAAATAAATCAAATGCAAGAGTTTAGATAAAATGATTAAAAGCTGAGGGGTCTAAAAAAACTGATGGACCGATTTCTAAACGTCTAATAGTTGAGGGGGGTATCCATGCCTTAATTTGAAAGGCTGGTGAACCCCGGATTCGCGCTTCCCCGGATCGTTCCTGCTCGCATCTCTATGTAAGATTGAGATAAATGTTGACAGAGCTAGAAACAAAGCATCAGTCCATTTCAAATTGAAAAAGAGTCAACACAGGTACAATCATTCGTGCTATTTAATTCATCAATAATAGATTAAGACGTATCCGCACATGGCTTGAAATAGTTGGTGCAATTCTTATAGGTTGGTTTCTTCAGCAACTTATGCAGCTGAGTGAAAGAAGAAGAAGGAAAGAGATCACTAATGGCTGCAGGATTTGTGTCTTCCATCATAAAGTGGACAGCCGAAAAATTTTCTTCTTTGACCCCTGCACAGAGTTCTGCCGGCATTTCAACATTCGAACCTAATGCACGCGCCATCGAAGACTTCGAGATGCTGCAGAAGACGATGCAGTCGATCCAAGATGTGCTCGAGAACACGGACGAGGAGGACGTGCGGAGTTTCTCCGAAAAGCTCCGCCTGCAGGAGCTGAGCGGAGCCGCTCGCGACGCGGAAGACGTGTTCGAGGAGTACGAGTACGAACTGCTGCGGGCAAAAGCCGAAGCTCGGAGTCGGAGACAAGTAGGCATCAGCCGGAAGCGCAAACTTGAGGAGGTATGTGAAACCAGCACTGATGATATTCCTGTACTAGTTCCCGTTCCGAATGATCTAATAATTAGAATGAAAGAAATCAAGAAGAAGTTTGACATGATCACGAAGGAATGGGACGCTCTCCGTCTGAGAGAGAGCGACGGGCCGCGGCGGCGTAATGATCACGCGTGGACGCCGAAGCCAACTAGCTCACTTGTGCATGAGCCTAATGTTCATGGGAGGAAGAAAGATACGGAGAATATAATACAAATGCTTCTCGATGACGATGAGAACAGCAAAAATTCGGTTTCCGTCTTGCCTATAGTTGGAATGGGGGGGATCGGTAAGACTACTCTCGCACAGCTTGTTTACAATGATCCTAGAGTGTGTCATCGCTTCCGGCAAAAGGGATGGGTCTGCGTATCTGAAAGTTTTGATGTGCTAGAGTTAACAAGAAAGATTTTCACCTCAATCACTAAAGGAAGTTGCGATTATACTGAACTAAATGGGATTGTGGATGCTCTTAGGGAAGAATTGATGGGTAAGAGGTTCTTACTAGTGCTCGATGATGTTTGGAATGACAACCCGAATCTCTGGAATCCCGTGAGGGACCTGCTCTTTGCTCTAGAACCCGGTAAAGTTATAGTAACTACACGGAATGAGTCGACGGCTGCGATCATGCAGACAATGCCACTTTATAGGTTAGACCGCTTGGGCTTTGATGATTGTTGGTTGGTCTTTCTGCAACAAGCCTTTGAAGGTCGAGATCCAAATGCACTTCCGGAATTGGTAGAAATCGGTAAAAAGATCGTCGTGAAGTGTAAGGGATTGCCTTTGGCTGTGAAGGTACTTGGCGGCATCCTTCGCTTCGAAAGTGAGGAGTGGAAATGGATTGATATTTTGGACAGCGAGTTATGGGAATTGGATGAAGAGGAGGATCAGATCCTGCCAGCGCTGAAATTGAGCTACGATCGCATGCCGCCAGATTTGAAGCAGTGCTTTATGTACTTCTCATTGTTCCCGAAAGACTATCAATTCTATAAAAATAGTATGGTCAGGCTGTTGATGTCGCAAGGACTTTTCAGATCCAACGGAACAGAGCTAGAAGAGGACATTGGCAGAGGATTTCTTGACGACTTGTTACAAAGGTCGATTCTCGAGTATGATTCTAACTGTGAGGATAAAGAAGCACTAAAAATGCATGATCTAGTCCACGATCTTGCACAATCTGTTGTAGGGGAAGAATTCATTAGAGTAGACAACGGCGAGCTATGCAACCTCCCTGGAGAAGTTAGACATTTATCATTGGTTTGGAGCAACTCCATCTCTAACTTGAATCTTCTGCCATTAAAAAAATTGAAATCTCTTCGGACGTTCTTAATTATAAGTAGGGATGGTATTCTCGTACACCCAGGAGTTCATGTTGATGTACTGAATGATCTCTTCCGGAACTTGAAAACGTTAAGAGCTTTAGATTTGAGATGGACAAGAATTGGAGCATTGCCCGAGTCAATTGGGAACTTGAAACTTCTACGCTACCTTGACGTTGGATATACTGATGTTGAAAGGCTTCCAGGATCGATATTTAGTCTCTACAATCTACAGACATTAGGGATTAAATATGATGCCTTGGCGGAGTCATCAGAAGCCATAAAGGAGTTAATCAACTTGCGACATCTTCTATTTGATGGTGATGAATATGAAAACTGCCTCCCCTCTGGTATTAGACATTTAACAAACTTGCAGACGATGATGATTATTCCTATAGGAAGAGATCCTAGGCACTTTAGGGTACAAGATCTAAAGAACTTGTCCCACTTGAAAGGAGTGCGAATTTTAAATCTTAAGAATGTCATCAGTGTTGAGGATGCTGAAGAGGCAAATTTGAAGAGCAAGATAGACCTCAAAGTCTTGGATTTATCGTGGAAATGCAGAGACATCTTGTACTGCAATACAACCCATGGGCAAAGTTCTGGAGAGCCGTCGAAGGTCCCTTCAAAAGCCACTGGGTCATTGTTACCTGTTGATTGGTTTGAGGAACGGGTACTTACCAGCCTTGAGCCACATACCAACCTCGCAGAATTGAAGATATATTGTTACGGAGGTATTCGATTCCCCCGGTGGGTCGGCGATGTTTCCTTCTCCAAGTTGGTCAAAATAAATCTAATGAGTTGCCAGAAATGTATATTGCTCCCAGCGCTCGGTCAACTGCCTTCTCTGAGGTACTTAGGTATGTCTCATATTAAAAGCCTGCAACATATCGGATGGGAGTTTTATGGTTGTAGTTCTGAAGTAAAGGGTTTCCCGTCACTGGAGATATTGGTAATCTCCTCAATGGACAATTGGGTGGAGTGGGGTGGCGGTGAATATGGCTACTTTCCTCGTCTCCAAGAAATTAATATTGCAGGATGCCCTAAGCTACAGAGGCTTCCGCAACATCTTTATTCCTCATTGACCCGATTAGTTTTGTGCAATTCCGAGAAACTTGATGTACTTCCTTTGTTCCCTTCACTGACTCATTTAACTCTGCGAGGTAAGTTCGATGAAAAGATACTCTCTTCTTTGCTTCTCCATTTGCTTCGTTTTTTAGAACTTACGGGCCTCAAGACTCTTCCTGTTGAAATTCGGAAAATGTGCTCCCTCCAAAAATTATGTATTTCTTACTGTTACGAACTGGAAACAGTGGTGAGTTTTTTCGAACTCCCTTCTCTTGAGGAATTGTCAATAAGGAATTCTCCTCAAGTACAGTTCCGACTTCATTCGTCTGAAGATATCATAACCGGAAATTGCCCTTTGCTTCAAGAGTGGTGCAGAAGACATGACATCGACCTGACATATTCAGGTATGATCCTCTACAAGAATTCTATAGAATTCTTGCACCCAATTACCAGTTTATATGTTTCCCTCCTCATATTCCCCTCCTCATATTCGTTTTTGTGTTTTGGGAACAGGTTAACTCGGCAAGAAAGAATCTTTCAATGGCAAAGCAACAGCATAGTCGCACTTCGCTGAATATTGAGCAGATTAAACAATGTGTTGCAATATGTATTGTCGGTAAGAGGATCAGTCTGAGTTTTATTGCTGATTTCAGTCACTTCACACTTCTGGTTTTGATCAAATCAGAATGTGTAGAAGAGGATGAACTGGAAGGTGCTGATTGTTTACTTTGAGTGATAGTTGTTGCGAGTGATTGTCCTTTCTTTTTATGTTTTTTCCTCTCCGTGTTTTCTAACTTCGTAATCTTCTCTTCATGGGATGCTGAACTGAACATGAATTGAGTTTGGTATAAGATAGAATTATATTGTTACCAGTGAATCATGTTATTGTCCCATGCAATGTCACTCAGGTATTCGCAGAGTAAGTTTACGACACTTGAAACATTTGATATATAGAGTAGGATTGGAATGAAGCCGAACCATAAAGGCACCATAATAACAAAGTGAAAAGTCTTGGGTAGAAGTAAAGCCCCTTAAAAAAATTTGGATTCTTATAAATATATAGAAAATTCCAAGTTGCAAACGACTGTTATGCAGCTGCAACTTCCATGCAGATAAACCACATAAACAAGGAAGACACCAAGCAAGTTCAATTCTTTGTTCAAATCCATCTTTTAAACATCCAGTGTAACGCATTGAACCAAACACACAAAAACCAAAGCAGGTCTTATGTTTTTGCGGATCAAAAGAACCTTCTCATTCAAGACGAATAATCAAGGTATAACTTATAACAGCATGCAAAACAAGTTATTGCTGTACAAAGGGATCGACTCTCATAACAGCTCAAACAGTTAAAATATTAACTAAAACTATATAACAACCACATACAGAAGACACTGCAGCTTCATATAAACAGATAGATCAAATATAAAAGCAGCTAGCTATATGTAATTTCTACCATTCAATCAGTAGTAGAATAGAGAGAGAATAATTTGACATGTAATTCTATTACCCTTGAGAGTAAAATCATAAAAAACTTGTGTTTTTCCTGGTATAGGAGAGCAATGCACAAACAATTAACTAACATCCTACTATTTTACATGATCAGCTTATCGGCGGTCACTTGCAAAGTGCAAACCAAACCAGGGAAAGGGTCGAGAGAGCAAAAATTATGCTTGATTACCATTTTTGCCGGCAGAATCTGAATTCGAATCACCGGACCACCGCCCTTTCAGTGAGTGCTTCGGTCCGATCCAGAATTCAAAGTTTTGGCATGCCTCAATCACAACATCTCCTTGATGAAATCGAGATTGAGGGTGTCGCGGACGATGAGGAACATCCCGAGGGTGAGCACGACGAGGACGCCGGAGGACATAATCCGCTGCTCGACCTCGCGCGGAGCAATAATTATGCTTGATTACCTACAAACCACCTAAGTTGATACACTAAACTCAGCCACCTAACAAACAACATATTAAGTAAACTTTGTGAAATTGACAACCAAATATACAATGTCCCTCTTGTAGCATCTATGTAGCGACAAAAATGTTGATTCCTCGAAGGAACATTTAACATGCATCAACATGTGCATCCACCTTCTACTAAAGGGCAGATCCTTCACTAGTAGCTGTCAAGAATGCAGAGAGTAATATATTCAGCGTACGATAAGATCAGTATAAAACAAAAAAAGAAAAAAAAAATGAAACTCTTGAAATTTCTCATCATGATTAAACATTATCAGAAGGTCTTTGGTGAACTATAAAGATATTTGAATGAAAAGTTGAAAATATAAAGGTAAAAGCTGATCCAGAATCAAGAACAAGGCCTCGCACCATTTTTAGTTTATAACTCTCACACATATGCCAGTTTCTAATACATAAAATGCATGTGGTATATAATATTTAACATTATAGGAAAGATCAATTCCAAACCTGAAGAAGAATTGAATCTGCTAAGAGCCGCATCCCATTAAAACCAATCTCTTGCAGTCGAAGAATGCACAAATGGCTGTCGTCTTTGAATTTTACCATCTTCACCCAACCTCAGAAGTTTTGTCACTCAGCCGTTTTTTATTTTACTGAAAATTAAGGTCCCATGGACTAATTTCGGAAAAAAAACATGCCAAAATTTTGATTTAATCAACTACTCCAAAAAATTGTCTTAGATTAGAGGCCAAAACGAACATTATAGCAATCAAAAATGCCAAAATTCTTCAGCAATCAAAAATACTAATTCTTCAGCAATGACCATTAATTGTTATAACATTAGACCACTGCAAACCAAAACACAGCACGATAGTGCAGTTTATGATAAATACGACAAAATAGATGCTCTCAAGACCAGAATACATATAAATATGCAAGCACAAATGTTTACTGATGACTTAGTAACATGAGGTAGGCAACACCCAGAGTGGCCTAGGCCACCTTTTCCAAGATTCCGTCGGACCAAATTCTGGCAGGTCAACAAGGCCACCCACAGAGACCTCCTTCCAGCTCTTGCACCGCGGCCCCGTAAGATAGATGTGATTCTCCTTTGCGCCCCACCCGCCAGGGTTCGCACACGCCATCACAAAGCCTTCCGTCTCTATGAACAATGCGCAGTTCCCTATGCTCTCCATCCTCACCAAGCGACGTTCCGACAGCCGATAGACTTGGATTCTGAAAGTCCTCATGGGATTCGGAGGATTCAGTAGATCGCAATGGATGAATAGAAGCTGGCCGTTGAATTCAGCGATGAAAGGTCCGATGTTGAAGCCGAGTGGTATTCTCGGACACCCCTCGGGCAGAAATTCAACGATAGGCAGGTCGAAGAGCACATTGATGATTAATATACTGTCTGAAAAGGTCATCGCATAAATCTTATGTCTGCAGAGAACGAGCTGGGTAGCTCCGCCCCATGTAATGCTCAAATGCCTATACGACCACTCTGAGCTTCTGGCCTTGCAGATCCAGAAGCGTTTCAACAGCGTTGGGGAATACAACACGATCCTACAGTTCTTCGAATAAGGGGCAGCCGTAAGGATGGCGAGTTGGACCTTGCGAGGCGCACCTTTTTCAAAGCGGTTGGGAGGGGGAGGACGAAGAGAATCGAGCAGAAATTTTACAGCTTTCACACGTCCAGACTTTTTATATACATGTATATATGCAGTAAAAATAAATAAATAAAACTAGAGATTAATGAGAATCGGAGTTGGACAGGACACGAGTTACGATCATACTACGTGTTTCTGAGTCGGAAAAGGAATGGAAAAGCGAATTCGAGAATAAATATATGCAAAATCCAGCATATTAATTAGCATCCGAAATTCAAATCCAAACCCACCCCCCAAGAAAAAAAGAGAACTCCCTTTCGTCGCATGTAATCTCTGTCGATGATATAACACCTCCGGATGCGATCTCTTCTTCTTCTTTTCCATATCGCCCGATCATGTCGTCGGCTTCGTTGAGTAAGAGGAAGAGGAGGGGAAAATTAAAATATTTACTATCTTATATTATATAAACATAAAAAAATTAATTATATATCTATATATATAAATAATTGAGCTCTTATGCTTTTAAAAGTTATTGGTACTTGTATATTTTTTGTCATTCGATTAATAAATATGCGGTTAGAATGATGTGGGCCCTATAGGGTTGAGTAGGTGGTTGGTTGAATAATATGATCTAATATGTGTAAATAGTCAAAAGAGTAAATCTAATGGTAAAAAATTTACAAGTTTCAAATACTTGGTGCTTTTACAAGCATCATAGTCGGACTATATATATATAGAGAGAGAGAGAGGGAGGAGAGAGAGTCGGGCTATAGTGGTTTTAAAAACACCAAATACTTGATATTTGTAAGTTTTTCACGATCTATCTCTCTGACTAGTTCCGTCATTTAGAAAATGTTATTACACCAATCATTTACTTAACCCTAAAGAACTACTATTATCGTAACTTTACAAATCTTCATCCAAAGGGCGAAAGTAAGCACCACTAACTTTGAAAAGCATAAAAACTCAAATATATATATAGAGAGTTCGTATATGGTGCTTATAAAAGCACAAAGCAATTGGTACTTATAAATTTTCTGCCGTTAGATATACATTTTTGACCATTTTCATCCGTTAGATCATAATATTCAACCAATCACCCGCTCAATTCTAGAGGACCACTATTATTTTAACCGCACATCTCTTCATCCAAGGGCCAAAAACCTACGAGCACCATTGACTTGATACTTTTAAAAGGATAGGAGCGCTCAATTCTGTATTATATAGTCTGGCTATGGTACTTTTAAAAGCACAAAGTACTTGGTGCTTGTAAGTTCCGCCGTTATATCTACCCTTTTGCTTTTAACTATTTTCACATGTTAGATCATAATATTCAACCATTCACCCACTCAGCCCTACAGGACCACTATCATCCTAACAACACATCCCTCAATCTAAAGACCAAAAACCTATAAAGACCAATGACTTGGTTCTTTTAAAAGCATAAAAGCTCAACTCTCTCTCTCTCTCTCTCTCTCTCTCTCTCTCTCTCTCTCTCTCTCTCTCTATATATATATATATATATATATATATATATATATATAGAATGAGGCTACTATACTATCTATAGTACCGGGGCTCCGGTACTATAGTTGCTTTTTCGATCTTAGGGTGTTCAAATCAACGATCCATATCGTTGAAACTGATCTAGGGTATGTGAAGTTCTTAGAAATAAAATTTTAGTTTTTTTCGATATCGTTTACTTAGTAAATAAATCATATCAAAATGAACGGTGGAAATTGAATAATTCTTAAAATTTGAGTATAGGAGTTTCGAATTCAAGATCAAGGATGTTGATCTTCATCTATGTAGTTTAAAGTATTTTCTATCAAAATTTGAATAGATTTAGATTCTTCTCCACCGTTAAACTACAAACTCGCCATAATAACCATTGAAATTTGACAATTTTGAAACGGTTTGATCACAAAGTAAACTACGTCGAAAAATTATAAAATTTTATTCCTAAGAACTTCAAATATCCTAGATCAATTTTAACGGTGTGGATCGTTGATTTGAACACCCTAAAATCGAAAAAGCGACTATAGTACCGGAGCCCCGGTACTATAGATAGTATAGGAGACTAGCTCTATATATATATATATATATATATATATATATATATATATATATATATATATATATATGAGATGCACCATGGATCCAAATTGAACACGTATCCATAGCATGTCTGTATCAGACACGAGTCTAACACAAACACGCTCGTGTTTGATACAAACGCGCGAGGCTTATGAAAGTATCCGTGATACATAGGTTTTCATTCATTTGATGAATGGGGTATAAAATTTGTATCCACTTTTAAGTGTACTGTTAGCATTGATGTTCTAAAAATAACGTCCATAGGCCCACATATACGCATGCAAACCGATTCAACTTGCAACCTCTTACTTGCAAGAGAGGTGCCTAACCAGCCAAACAACTGATAAAAGGCAGCAGAAACATTTGATATATAGGGATCGTTTGGTTGCATGTAGTTATAACTGCACTACAGTTATAACTGCATGTAAACACAAATTCGGTGTTTGATTTGATGTATTTAACTCCAACTGCTGCAGTAGGAACTGCAGGAGGAGGTTGATTTGATGTATTTAACTCCAACTGCTGCAGTAGGAACTGCAGGAGGAGGTCCAATTGCAGCAGTTAGAACTACGCCCAAATTGGCCGCAGTTCCAACTATAACAAAACAAAAGGTAAGCTTACTTCCTATGTTATTTCTTAAACAAAAAATATTTTTCTTTTTTACATTAGAGGTAATCTCAGCCTCATATAGATAAAATAATAAAAATATTTAAAAAATATTTCTCAACTACATACAACCAAACAAATTATTTATAGTTGTTGCACTTTCTACTACATCCAACCAAACAGAATGCACATAATTGCAACTGTATATTTCCAACTGCATATATTTCTAACTATACTGCATTTATAATTATATCTAACCAAATGGCTCTATAGAGTAGGATTGGAATGAAGGGAACCATAAAGGCACCATCATAACGAACTAAACAGTCTTGGGTAGAAGTTAAGCCCCTTAAAAAAAATTTGGGTTCTTATAAATATATAGAAAATTTTGAGCTGCAAATCACTGTTATGCAGCTACAACTTCCATACAGATACACCACATAAACAAGGAAGACACCAAGCAAGTTCAATTCTTTGTTCAAATCCATCGTTTAGACACCCTTGACGCATTAAACCAAACTCACAAAAACCCAAGCAGGTCTTATGTCTTCGCGGATCAAAAGAACATTCTCATTCAAGACAAATAATAAAGGTATAACTTATAACAGCATGCAAAGCAAGTTATTGCTGTACAAAGGGATCGGCTCTCATAACAGCTCGAACAGTTAAAATATTAACTAAAACTATATAACAATCATGATGCAGGATAAATTAAAAAAATTCTAATTTACCTTGCAAGTGATGAGCCCAAAATTAATTTAAAATCAAATTTAAAATTTTCTAGCAACTTTAAATTAATTTTTAATTTTTTTTAAAAAAAAATTGAAGAACATAACCAATAATAGGGTAAAGAAGATTAGAAGAAGAATAAAAGAAAAATAAAGTAAGGGAGAAACGAAGAAGAAGAAAAGAGAAGATAGAATCTATCAGAAAGAAGAATCTTGCCGGCACACACGGCGGAGAAGGAGAGGGGGAGAAGATATCATGACCGCAGTCAAAACACAAATCCAAATTTTTTTATTCCATCATAACTCCTCCCCAAAATTATAAAATATAGGTTATATTTATTACCTTCCAATCATAATCCTAACCTAAAACGAATCCCAAAAATTTAGAAATCTTTTCTAATTCGTAACCTAAAACGAATCCCAAAAATTTAGAAATCTTTTCTAATTCGAATACATCTAAACTTTCTTAATCCGAATATATCTAAAAAGGGGCCTAAATCACATTCCTAAATTTTAGAAATTTATTCCACATGATAAACCTAAAAATGTTCATAAAAACTACTAAAACAAACTAACAAACAAAATAATTTCGAAAAATTAGAAAAAAAAATAAAAGTCTAAACAAATCAATTCTTTCCGCATCCGATTCTGCATCAAACCACATATGGAAGACACTGCCAGCTTCATATAAACAGATAGATCAAATATAAAAGCCGCAGCTTCATATAAACAGATAATAGATCAAATATAAAAGCCACTAGTTATATGTAATTTCTACTGTTCAATCAGTAGTAGAATAGAGAGAAAAGAATAATTTGACATGTGATTCTATTACCCTTGAGAGCGAAATCATAAGAACTTGTGTTTTTCTGGTATAGGAGAGCATGCACAAACAATTAACAAACATCCTACTATTCTACATGATCAGCTTATCGGCGGCGGCCGCAGAGTGCAAACCAAACCAGGGAAAGGATCAAGAGAGCAATGCTTGATTACCATTTTCGCCGGCGGAATCCGAATTCGCATCCCGCGAACAAGAACCACCCTTTCAGTGAGTGCTTCGGAAACAACCCAAAATTCAAAAATTTTGGCATCCCTCCGTCACAACATCTCCTTGATGAAATCGAGATTGAGGGTGTCGCGGACGATGAGGAACATGCCGAGCGCGAGCACGACGAGGACGCCGGAGGACATGATCCGCTGCTCGACCTCGCGCGGGAGCTTGCGGCCGCCGCGGGCGGCCTCGACCAGGAGCAGGGCGAGGGAGCCGCCGTCGAGGGCGGGGAGGGGGAGGAGGTTGATGACGGCGAGGTTGAGGTTGATGACGGCGGCGAACTGGAAGAGGCCGTCGGAGCTGGAGCGCGCGACCTCGGCGCCGACGGCGATGATGGCGACGGGGCCGGAGACCTTCTGGGCGGACTCGGAGAGGTTGAGGAAGGTGCTCTTGAGGCCGTCGAGGACGGAGAGGGAGAGCTGGGCGAACTCGGCCCAGGAGAGGGCGAGGGCGTCGGGGAGGGAGGAGGGGCGGAGGCGGGCGAGGCGGAAGTTGGGGGAGAGCTGGACGCCGATGCGGCCGGAGCCGTCGGGGGCGGGGTCGGGGACGACGACGAGGCGGAGGGTCTGGGCGGCGCCGGCGCGGGAGACGGTGAGGGGGACGGGGGAGGCGGGGCTGCGCTTGATGGCGTCGACGAGGTCGGCGACGGAGGGGGCGGAGAGGACGACGTCGCCGGGGAGGAGGCCGGCGCGGGCGGCGGGGGAGGAGGGGCGGACGTCGGGGACGAGGACGCCCGGGAGGGGGAGGCGGGAGGGGAGGCCGAGGAGGAGGGACTGGGCCAGCACGAGCAGGAAGGCGAAGAGGGCGTTGGCGGCGACGCCGGCGGAGACGACGAGGAGGCGGTCGGGGAGGGGGCGGTTGCGGAGGAGGTCGGGGTCGTCGGGGGGGAAGGGGAGGTCGGGGTCGTCCGGGTCCGGGAAGGCCACGTACCCGCCCAGCGGGATGGCGCGGACGGAGAACTCCACCCCGTCCCCGTCGCCGCCCCGGGAGACGAAGCGGGCCAGCGCCGGCCCGAACCCCACCGCGAACTGGCTCACGCGGATCCCCCGCAGCGCCGCCGCCGAGAAGTGGCCCAACTCGTGCACCAGCACGATCGCCGCCAGCACCGACGCCGCCTCCGCCACCGACTGCGCCCCCTCCAGCAATCCCTCCGCCGCCGCCCCTGCGACCGGCCGCCTCCGCCGACGACGACGACGACTACTACTGCTGCTGCTGCTGGGGAAAACTACAGCGTGAAGGGAGGAGGAGAGGGAGGAGGGGTAAGGATTTTTAGGGTTAGGGTTTGGGGGAAAGAGAGAGGAAGGGGGACTCGGAGGGGAAGAGGGGTAAGGGTGGATGAGGAGGTTAAGTAGCATGGTTTGGGGGAGGTTTTGTGGGTGGTAGCGTTGGAGGGGTTGGAAGGAGTTTAGCAGTTTAGGGTATTATTATGTGTGATTGGTTGGACATGGAAGGAGAGTGAGTGTAGGGGAAGAAGAGATGGGAGAGAGAGAGAGAGAGAGAGAGAGAGTTTTTTTGGATAATCCATGGATTTTGGTGAGAAGAGGCATTGTGTGGATGGTAAGTTGCTAGGAAGTGGAAGCGCGATTTCTATGCGTTGTTTTCAGAGTATTTTTTATATTATTATTTTTTTGTTTTCTTTTAAAAAAAAAAACATTAGAGATGTATTCGTTTTGAATGGGCTTTTGGAAGCAAAAAAAATTTTTTTTGAGAAAAAGATAATATGCTATCAGTTTTTTAATCTTAAAAAAAATAAAGTTAGCTGAAAATATAAAGCACTAACCTTCGAATCTGCGTCCTCGTATACCAATCACCAAATCATTTGTCACTTGTACTAGAGACGACTCTTGATTTTTGGAAGCAAATGTTAATTTGAATTCAGTTAGTATAACTTTTGGTCTAATTTCGAAACGAAGGGGATTGTATTTAAGCAATTAGAATCTTATTTTTGGTTGAGTGATCATAATTTTAAGTTTGCAGCTAAGGCTAAATTTACTTTAGGATGATAGATTTTAGAGTTTTTACAATATTTTGATTTAATTTGTAAAATGAGAAATTTGTGTGGTGGTCCCATAGGGACAAATGTCTGTTAACCTCACAAAAGTACAAGCTTGATACAGAGACAAGTGAGTTTCTGAGTGCTTTTCATAGTTTGCTCCTTCTCCCTTTTTCTTTCTTTTTCTTCTTTTCATCTTACAGAATGTCTCTCTAGCACCGTAGAAAAATCTTAGCGTAATTGGCTTTGAAGGAAAATGGTGACAGAGTTGAATTGTGTCTAATTTTAAAAATTAAACAAGTAGATCAAGTTTGGAATTGAAAGCTTGAAACAAAATGGAACTGAAACTGAACTACATTAAACTTTTCTTTTTGTTGGCTTTCTCGCATTAAAAATGTTCACTTTTTGTGTTTTCGTTTATGTTGTGCTTTTGACCTGAAAATTCGTCTCTTGGACAAATTTACCTATTACTGCAATCTGATATGGAATACGATCAGAAATGCAGAATTGCCATGTAATGTTCTTTTAACTTCCAGTCCAAGTCTTAAAAAACTATAATAAAAAATAAAAAAATAAAAAAAAAGATTGTTGAACTCATGTCAATAAAACTATTGCTGCAATTGCCATAAATTTCTATGGTAGTGGATGGTATTGGTATATCTATATTCATACATGACATTACATCGATCTTTTGTATTTCAATCTTGTTTTACATGATGGGAGAAGCTGGTGCATCAAAATAAGTGTTTCTCAATTCTCATAAATCCATATCAGAGAGCAGCCAACTGCCTTATATTCATAGGATAAACGTAAGGCGCAGAGCCGTCGAATGCAGTCGAAGTAAGCATGCCGGCGGTGGCCTCTGTCGGATGGTAGAAGTCCCAGAAGATGTGGTCCGACCGATTCGCGCAGTAAGTCGAGATTGGAATGCAGGCGATCTTCGCGTTCAGATCTCCCAGACCACAGCATGCAGCTTTCACCTCAGCAAATCCTATAAATTATCAGCAAAGACAGGGAGGGGGAAAACATAAGGTTAGGTACGAGCTTTCGAAGTTCATGATTGAAACCGGGAACCTGCGAACCGGACTGTTTTCTTACCATATGTTGCTGGTTGCTGGATGTATTGGAGCAATGCAGGTGAGGTATCAAAAAAGGAATAGCTCATGTCTCCGAAATCTGCTGCCATGTTCTGAAGAAGAGAAATAACTCCTTTATTGTACTGAACTGACATATAATTCGCTTCCGGATTGCAGCCCTCGGTTTTGTTCTGCTTCCGCATCGACGGGCAGCAGCCGATCGGCCCAGTCCCAATGAATGCGAACTTGCGGGCACCGAGGTTGTATATTCTCTGAAATCGAGATTTGAAATTTGTTAATACCAAGCTATAACTATAACAGCAAGTAACAAGACTGTTACTCGAGAAGCAGGGATGGAAAGCCAATTTGAAGTTTCTGCTTCTAGCTGCAGCCGGAAGTGGCTAAGGAAATTTTAACAAGAAAAACTCTTAATGCTTTTCTAAACTGTCGTACTCAACAACACTTCTACAGAAGCTACAATCGCGCCAAACATATGTAAGTTGTAATCTCTTACACGTCTAACTCTATACCTTTAGTTGGCCATCAAGCGAAGAAACTAAGGAATCAACAAATTGTTGTTGAGGATTCTTGAGCTTGTTCTGCGAGCTCGATTTAACGTAGTTGAGCATGTCATTGCTCCCGATCACGATGACGAAGATCGACTTGGCTAGGTGGCTTTGGGCTTGGTCACTCCCAAGCTGCTGCACCAAAGCTCCATATACAGTGGAGTAGTAGTCTATCTGTTTGTTCAGGTCAATACACTGATCCTGCAATAGAAGTGGCTTATGTTAAACGTGTAGTTATCGGTATGCATCAAGCCATGTTATTGTTTAAATTGTTCTATACAGATGCTTCTGAGTTTGTCGAATCAAAATGTATTAAGAGCTTACTGAGTTTGTGGAATCAAGAATCCCACCACCTCCGGAGGCGAAGTTGACGCCATCAACAAAGGCAGAAGCATTTGATTTAGAAGAGATGGAGAGATAAGGCGGTGAGGTTGGTAGTCCGAGCTTCTCAGCTGCCATACCAAATTACTGAAGTTAGGAAATATTACAGAGCGAGCAACAAAACATACACTTGTTTACATAAACTAAGAGTCTATTTGGCCCTGCATTTGGGATTGCAGTGCGGCACGCAAAAGCGGACTAGTGTGTTGGTCAGATGTGATGGACACTTTGATGCACTGTCGGAGCCAAGCATACCCTAAGCTTAGATGTGATTAATTTGTGAAATTTCAAAATCCTAGCAAGTGACATTGAAACAATGAGTTGATTTTTCCTTTTTCTTTTCTGAAAAATTGAAACAGTGATTTGATAGATTTGGGCTCAGGTGTATAGTTTATTGGGCTTCGAATTCGAAGAATTGGCCCAAGAATCCAGCCTTAGTGACAATTTTTGGCCTGTGGATGTAGCCCTATTTAATCCATACTTAATTGGGCCATGTGAGGTCCATGTGGATCAATTTCTAATTAAGGCCCAAATTCAAGCACAATTCCCAAAATTGGTTCTTTGCTTGGACCAATTTTTTAAGGCCCAATTGTTTTAAGGCCCGCCAAACAGAGTTCTTCCGCGGGGGCCCGCCCTTTGACCCTCCTAAGAAAAAAGAGGTTTAGTAACTCAGAGGCGATAGGAGTCACAAGATACTTAATTGGGTTGGGAATTAGAATCATAGGATTATCAAATTCCACCTGAAAAGTTGGGCCAGTGAGGAATTAGATTCAAAAGTTTTTGTCCTATCCACCACCAAATCTTTCTATCATCTTTTTGAATTGCTAAACAGTAATTGTTAGTCAGCATTGCTCCATCATTTTATCTTATCAAATTCAATCATGTGTGCCAAACTAACTCTTATTTACTAATGCATTGCGGCCTAGATAATAATTAATGAAAACAACGGCCGATCGTGTTTTCTGGTTAAGCAAGAGATATCATATGGCGTTGGACGAAAAAGTCTATCATCGGATGGAATTAGCAAAACTCATTTTGACTTCTAATTAAGTATACTTTTGAGGTCGTTTTGGACTTAAAAAAGGCATTAATTTAGAGTGTTTAATGCGTTTGGCATAAGAAATTTTGTTGAGGAAATTGTCTAGAAACTTGTTGATTCCCTGTCCCATTGGTTGGACTTGGAGTAATGAATGAAACGCGTGGATAAATGGGGGACTTCAAATATGATGTGATGTTATATACCCTGAACCAAAAGAATCCTTGATATTTTGGACTCTCTCTCTCTCTCTCTAGAAAGATCTTAAATGCAATACTACTATATATGGTATATATTTGTACCAATCCAATTCAATATTATCACTAAATAGAAAAATAATAATAATAAATATATTCTACCATCTTTTTAATTTGATATTGTTTTTATTGTAAAATATAGAATAAATTTTTCAATAATTATTTTACAGATATAGTGTAGTTACTAACAACTCATACATCATTTTACAAACCCTGCAAGTTAATTATTGAATTTCTTTCTCCATCTTGCCCAATGTCAATATATATATATATAGAACTAAGTTAAAATACTATTAATAGTACCAAGTGATTGATGCTATTAGATTTCGGCCCTTAGATGAAAGATGTGCAGTTGGGATGATAATAATTTTCTAGGATTTAATAAGTAGTTGGTGGAATAGTATGATTTAAGAGATAAAAATGATCAAAGTAGTAGATCTAATGGTGAAAAACTTAATTGCACCTAGTGTTTGATACTATTAATAACATTATAGCTCGACTCTATATATATATATATATGTATACCTTTCTCCCAATTAACTATGGCCACATACGCATGTTGATGATTTACGTGGAAACTGTTAGTAAGTATAGCATTACTCAATAATTTAATATCATCATAGATTGTCGATATAATTAGTTTATTTTGGATTCATATATTGGAATCGATCACTGGTACGAATCCGAAAAAAAGGTTTTTTTTTCTTGTTTGCAAACACACATATGCATATATACAATTCAATCCTGCATCCTCTACTGTACGTAGCATCCTCTCCCTTTGCTTTCAATAGAGGAGTCCTTTCTCTGCTTCTCAATTAGTTCTGACCCCCCAAAAGAGTAGAATTAATTAATGACCTGCAGCCTCTCCCATACTTAGGACTTACTTAGGACTGTTTGACCTCAGATGAGAGAAGTCAATGCTTTCATGTATCATTTATTTCCCTTTCCTATGTGCCAATAAATTTTGCTGTAAATTGAGGCATGTAGATGATCAATTCACTAAATCTAATCATTTTGATATGTGTTTACGATTCGATTAGTTCGATACACAAGATTATTTGTAGCTATTTTCCCTACAGCATTCTTTTTGTGATCTTTATGTGCTTAGAGAAAAATATCCATCTTAAATCTCATGAACTAAAACTAGCAACAACAAAAAAAAAAAAAAAGAAGAAAAAGAAGAAGAAGAAGAAGAAGATACAGAAGTTCCATACCGATGAAGTCGGCGGAGTTCTTGCCATTGCCGAACCGTCCGGTGGCCTTGCGGCCGGGGTAGTCGACGCCGTTGTGCGGGAAATCGGCTTTTAGTATGGAGAGATCCAAATGGTTGTTGTTGCCTACATCTGCTAGTGAGTCTCCAAACACATACACTGCTGGGACCATCCCCTCACCATAACAACAAATATCACACCCCATGCATACTAAAACAAGTAAAACCAAACAACTACAAGTTAACTTAGAAGCCATTAAGAGAGAGAGAGAGTGAGAGAGAGAGAGAGAGAGAGAATGGAATGAGATTCTCAATCTCCCACACACACACACTATGGTAGCTGCTGTGGACTACTCCTGGATTTAAAGAATGAGAAGAGAGAGAAAGTGTGGTCTAGAGAGAGAAGCGAGAAATTATTGCATGCACCTGGTCCTTATGTATCTGTACATCTCATGCACCAAACATAGTAAATGATGGCCGTTATCTTTATCATCAACACCCATTTCCATCAATACAATCTACAACTTCTATAAGTATAAGAAATCATAATTTTTAAAATATTTATAATCTACATTTTAGAAAGAATTTGTAAATTAGTCATGTACATAGGTCTTTTGAATATCAAACATTAATTACATCTAATTAATGTACTAATTTTTTTTATTTTTGGTCTCCACAATAGAGTTTTAGGAGTATATACGGTACACGGTGCATCGGGTGCATGCAATAGTTTCTATAGTTTAATAGTGTGCGTACGTACCCATCTGAGGATCTGAGTAGTGGACATGCTACGGCGAATAATATAAACGCGGCATGGGTGGGTCCAAACGTTGCCTCCTTTCATTTATTTTTAGTTCATATGCTTTCACACTTCGAATAATAAATAAATATTAAGCATTACTTAAAAACAAAGAAGAGTGGAGAAGAAGAATGATAAGAAGAATCCCACTCATTCTGCATGGAAAGAAAAGGACATTAATTTGTAGGGGAGTCGACTTCTTTGGACAGCTGTGGACGTAATGCTTTTGATGGAGAAGCAGATCCTGTTGTTCGTCTTATATCTTAATAGTGCTTTTGGGGGAAGCCAAAAGCGACTTAGAAGCCATAAGCCAATGGAAATGCTGTTAGATGTATGCCCTAGAAGCCAATCGGGCTGAACATGTATTCTTTTTAAGACATAAATTTGTATTTGACTTTAAATATTATGAATAAATATGGGTTCCTATTTCCATTCATGTTGTGTATGTGTCCATGAATCGTCCAAGGAATTAATAAGATGATGACATGTATTCTCAAGAGTTGAGAATTTGAGACATGTGTCATTGATGGTTAATTCCTAAATGCTCCCGATCGAAGGATCATCGCGGGGACGGTGATTGATCCGATGAGATTGGTGCACAGGTCGCTTCCCTTTTGGGTAGATGTGTCTCGAGTCAACAGTGTGGAGACACTGGAGCGAATGTGCAGGTGGTTGTTAGAGAACAAGGGTACCGAGCGTGACCAACATGAGAAGTCACTTGGATGTCTACTCACTCGTCAGTGACTTACTCAATGTTGCAGTAGTGTGACTGGTCCTTTGACCTGCGGTGCCTCGGCTATTCACAATGAGGTTACTGTAGTTTGACTGTACATACACTTGGTCCCTAGCCATTCGGGTCCTTGCGGTGCATGTTGGCTGCAGTAGGTTCGTTGTAGGAATAGGGTGTGCACCTATATGGAATCTATCTCCCTTGGTAGATAGGGGCGTTAGTCCTATGTGATTTATGAGACCGAGTTTAGAAGACCTTGGCCAAGGCAGGATAAATAGCGGAAAGGGTTTCCGATATTAGAAACTCGAGTCGAATAAATTTGACATATGACATATGATGGGGTTTGACGAGTTGTTCCATGATCTCCGTCTAGTCGGGACTCATGATAGAAGGACTGTATCACACGGTAACTGCACCAAGAGGTTCAGTATTCCATTCTACTGAAATGCCACTACATGCTGCTAGGCGTCACTGGTGGACTGTGAGACTCATGAGAATTATCTGGATGATTGATAATTCTCATTGGGCTGAGTTGGAATTGTTCCGACCCATTGAAAGGAGTTTCAGTGATATTATTGATAGTGATCAGAATATATCTCACTACCAGATAGAATAGAACCTATGGGGTCACACACATAAGAGGTTGTGACTAATCGGATAGCTAGATTGCGATTTTTGAATCGCCGGAGGACTTAATTGTCAATATGTTGATAATTGGACTAATTTGTAATTATTACAAATTAGTGGTATTAAAGTGTAAATGTTACAAAAGAGGACTTACTACTAATAGTTAGTAATTTATGAGAGGGCTTATGTGCAAATGTTGCATTATTAATTTGATATGATCAAATTAGGATAAAGTTCAAGTCGAATCAAATTAGGATTTGATCGATGTAACTAATTAAGAAAAGGATAAATTTAAATCTAGATTTATTCTTATCCTTAATAGTTATTATATTATTAAAAGAGGATTATATCCCTCTATATAATATATGGGAGTTTTTAGAAAACCCTAGCCGTCATCTCTCTCAATTTCTCTCTTCTTCCTCTAGCAAAAAGACGTTCTTTGCAAGGGAGCTAGCACCCCGGTGAGGACATCGATTGGATCATCAACCTCGTGTGGATACCTATAGAGGCCGGACGCGTGTGCGGCTTCAAGAGAACCTTATTCCACGATCATCGGATTGCGGTGAAGAACAACCCGCGCAAAGGTGAAGATTAGATCTTGCTATCTCGTTTTAATCTTGAATAACATGAGGGATCCTAATTGCGTGGTTTAGAGAGATTGGATCTCGAAAGTTTTTCTAAAATCAAATTTGTTTGATTTTGTTCCGCTGCGTTTTTGTATTTACCGTACGCAATTTTCTAACAGTGGTATCAGAGCCACCCTCATGGTTTTCAAGATTAAATTATAGATTTTGGTATTTTAAATCGTTCTTCGCCGGTTGAACGATAGATCGTTTTAACTTTATTCGAAAAATCGTAAATTATTTTAATCAATTTAATCCGCAGTTTCTACAAAAAAAAAAAAAAAAAAAAAAAAAAAAAATGCTACTGTAGCAGTCCGTACGGACGCTACTGTAGCTTCCCGTACGGATGTGGAATTTTTTTTTATTTATTTTTATTTTATTTTTGTTTTGATTAGATCAATTTAAAAAATTAAAAGGGCTATTTTGATGCGATCAAAGTTAAATCTTGATTAGATCAAGTTGTAGTGTTTGCGGATTAATTTTTGATCAAAATAATAAACAATCAATAAGATTGATTGTTTTTAGTGATTTGATCATTGTTATTTTTCGAATCATTGGTAAACGGTTAATTAGAATACCCAAAATTATTTTTTATGTATGAGATACATATCGGTGATGATCATGGATAGCGACCTATTTATTTTCGACATGTGATGTATGATGTGTATGTGGAATCCTGTAATTTTAAATTTGTTTATAATTAAGGACTCTGTATGAGAGATGGCTTTTTGGGTGCCTGCGTGCATGAGCCGATTTATTTGGAGACCTGCGTGTCTCAATAGATTAGAGATAAAAGTTATCAAATGTAATTAATTATATTTTATCATTATTATTGGGTTGTATGTTGTATGGTTGCACGTCATTGGTTGATCGGTTGCAAGCCGAGAAGCACGCAAAGACCAGATCGAGATGAGCACTTGATGGTGGTCGGATCAAGATGTTGATAGGGATCGGATCAAGTAGTTGAAGACGATCAAACCAATGACGTGTATGTGCTTGTAATTTATGACCCAAAGACCCTGATTCCGGCTCAGTGGCTCGAGTCCGAATCCTCTTTTAGATCCATGATCATCACCAGTAATATTATTTTTTTATGCGCGGTTTATTTTATTTGCATTAGATGTAAATAAATAAAATAAAATATGAGACCTAATTTTTAATCTCCTCACAAATATTAAGTCGAGCGGTCTTCCGCCGTTGTAGAAGTGCGGGCGTTTTTCTGGTGTTGATTGGCACGGCTGGATACAGTGGTCAGTTGCATCGGGAAGGCGCAACCACTCTATTAGCATGAGATGTTGCGAAGTAAAGATGGGGTTGGGCCCAATAACTGTCAGGTGAGGGACCCAATGACGGCTTTGCTTACGCGTTTGAACGGTGGGTCTGACTTAACTAAGGAATGAGGCCAATAACTGTCAGGTGAGGCCTACAGGACTTAGAGACCGATCGCTGCAATTTGCTTGAGAAGTATTGGACAAGAGTTGTCCACTCATCGGTTTGCGTGTCGCCAATAACTGTCAGGTGAGGTGATGCGTTAAACTGGTGGGACCGCAGTACCCACTTGAAACCTTTGTCGCGTTGGGTTTCCGTTTCTCTACCCGAGGAGTGTAAGAGACTCGAGAAAGTAGTGGGAGGCTAAATTTGTTTTTAAAATCCTTAAAACAAAATTTTCAAAAAAAACAAATACAAATATCTAACTTGAATCTTTACTCTCTGCAAAGCAAATGTCCGCTTCCAATCCTCTCTTTTATATTCTCGACACAAACTCCTTAATCGAAACGAATTATAAAGACTGGCTTAAGAAACTTAAAAATAGTTTTGAGTTTTGAAAAGCTCAGTAATGTTCTCGACCAGGAAATCCTCACGTTACCAAATAGTCCAATAGCTGACGAAAGGGCAGTCTGTACATGATCATTGTTTGACAATAATCAAAAGATCTCGAAGAGCTTGAGAAGCTCGGTTCGAAAGTGGATAAGGAATTGCAAGTTGATCTAATCCGGCAATCCCTGCCTATATCATATGGACAGTTTATTGTAAACTATCATATGAATAAAATTGACTGCATCAACGTAGAGTTATTAAACATGTTGGTAACAATGGAGGGGACTTTGAAATGTTCAAAGGGCTCGGTTCTCGCTGTGGAGCGGGCTTCCTCTTCCAAAAGAAAGTCTAATTGGAAGAAGAAACCTGCGAAGAAACAAAAGACGGAGAACAAGCCCAAGAGGGAAGCTCCTTAGATAAAGACCACTGACAAAGGAAAATGTTTCCACTGCAATGTTGATGGTCATTGGAAAAGGAACTGTCCCGTCTACTTGGAGAGCCTGAAGAATAAGAAAAAGGACACACCTTCGGAAGGTATGTCAGACTTGCTCATAATAGAAACTAACCTTACGGTTTCCTCTACTTCCAGTTGGGTCATAGACTCTGGTTCTAGTGCTCATTGGTGTACTTCAATGCAGGGTCAGTTGCTGTCGTGGCTGCTGACACCTATCCTTTGCGACTACCGTCAGGACATGTTTTAAAAGGACTGTTATTATGTACCTGCTGCTAGCAGAAATTTGATTTCTGTTTCTTCTTTAGCACAGGACAGTTATGTTTTTAATTTTCATAAAAACTACTACATAATTTATTTTAGAAATAAAATTATTGGTTGTAGTTTTATGATTGACAGTCTTTATCATTTACATATGGATGTATCTATAAATATTTCTGAGCAAGTAGTGAGTGCCGTTGGGTCTAAGAGACCTAGAGATGAGATGAACTTAAAGTATATGTGGCATCTTAGGCTTGGTCATATTGGAGAAGAAAGGATTAACAAATTGGATAAAGATGGGCTCCTTGGCTCATTGACTTAAGAGTCTTATCCGGTTTGTGAATCTTGTCTTCAAGGTAAAATGACCAAATTATCTTTTGTAGGACAAGGGAAAAGAGCCACTGAGATACTTGCCCTGATACATACTGATGTGTGTGGCCCATTTGATGTGCAAGCTAGGGGTGGTTATCTCTACTTCATAACATTTACTGATGATTATTCACGGTATGGGTATGTGTATCTTATGAGACACAAATCTGAAGCTTTTGAAAAGTTCAAAAAATTCAGATATGAAGTAGAAAAGCAAACTGGAAAATCCATCAAGGTTCTTCGATCAGATCGAGGAGGAGAATACCTTAGTGAAGAGTTTCTAAACTATCTCAAACAAAACGGTATAGTCTCACAATGGACTCCTCCGGGAACACCTCAACTCAACGGGGTGTCGAAACGGAGAAATCGAACCTTATTGGATATGGTTCGATCCATGATGAGCTTCACTGATCTTTCTTTATTTCTTTGGGGACATTCTTTGCTTACTGCGGCTTACATATTAAATAGGGTACCTTCTAAATCCGTTCCTACTACGCCGTATGAGATGTGGCATGGTAAGAAACCAAGTCTTGGTCATATCAGGATTTGGGGATGTCCTGTCTATGTAAAGCGGTTACAGGCAGACAAGTTAGAGGTTAGGTCTGAGAGGGCTCGATTTATTGGATATCCTAAAGAAACTTTGGGTTACTATTTTTATATCCCAGAGGATCACAATGTAGTTGTGAGCCGACATACTATTTTTTGGAAAAACAGTTTATTCAAGAAGCGGCTAGTGGGAGAAAAATTGAGCTTGAAGAGAGAGTCTCTGAAGAGCAACGAGTCGTCGAACCTATAGAACCCATTCAAGCTGAGCCAGTACATATAGTACCTCATCCACCTCGTAGGTCGAGTAGAATCTCCCATCCTACCAAAAGATACTTAGGTATTCTTACAGAGGATGTAAAGGAAATGTTCCTCATGGGAGATAGGGAACATGGAGTGGAGAAGAAGAATGATAAGAAGAATCCCACTCATTCTGCATGGAAAGAAAAGGACATTAATTTGTAGGGGAGTCGACTTCTTTGGACAGCTGTGGACGTAATGCTTTTGATGGAGAAGCAGATCCTGTTGTTCGTCTTATATCTTAATAGTGCTTTTGGGGGAAGCCAAAAGCGACTTAGAAGCCATAAGCCAATGGAAATGCGACATCTATGCATGTATAGTGAGGCCCCATATTCGTCTAATTATAATTAATGGTAAACGTAGAAAGGAATTTGATAGGTTTTTGAATATTATCCAACTAATATTTATTTTTAGAGCACATTAAGCAGTATTGTAAAAGTACATATATGAGCATGTTCTCATGCATAATCCATCTTGAAATAGAACTTCAAAAACATATGAACAGATTCTCAGATATAATCCGTCTTGACTCGCATAAGATAGTGTAACATCTTGAAATAGAACTTCAAAAATATATGAACAGATTCTCAGATATAATCCGTCTTGACTCGCATAAGATAGTGTAACATCTTGAAATAGAACTTCAAAAACATATGAACAGATTCTCAGATATATTCCGTCTTGACTCGTATAAGATAGTGTAATTAATGCGCTAGCTTTTCTTTAAATTTCAGCGATTTTTTCATCGGAATAGAGTTGTTAAATAATTTATAAGTGTTAGGCCAAACAAGCTCTAAGAGGAATCAAATTTTGGCTAGAGAAGGACCATAATCCAATATACAATCATCTAATGTTCAACACACAATAATATCCGATCCCGATTCCCTGGTAGCAGTATTTATGAAACTGGAATTCACGCTTTGCAATTATTAGGTGGTGTTACAATCTCAAATGTTAGCTTTGCATCAACTTGGACAAAAAATGTGTGTGAACAGGGAACAGCTGCAATTTTTTTTTGTCACTGGACGACGATTAATTATGACTTGGAAATTGTGAAAGATAGAGAGAGGCGCGGAAACTTGCTTTTCAAGGGTTTGTCTCAATGTCTTGGACCTTCAATTTGTTCAACAGTGCCTCTTATCCTTAGGAGTTATTGGTTTGCGGTAGTTTGAGCTCTGCATGTGCATATCTGCAGAGCTTGAGCCTTCAACCTACTCGGATAATAATAGGTTAGTGGTTAGGATGAGGTTGGGTAAGGAGCCTACGGTCATGATCTCCAAAAAAAGGAAAAAAGAAAAAAAAGAAGTTTCAACAAAGAGAATTGTTGGAGAATATGTCATGTGAACACGTTGTCTGGCGAGTCCAACGCTCTCCTGTTATCGGTCAGGTGTATGGTTTTCGATAAGTCGACTGCTTTTTTAAAAAAAGAAAGGTAAACAAATTAGTCGTTTCGTTTATTTTTCTCAAAAAAATAAACTCAACTAAAAGTGCGAAATAATTAAACTTTAAATTTCCAATCTCAACCTTTAGCCAACTCCGCTAAAAATACGACCGGTATAAATCAACCATTTATTATCTCTTTTTTAATATATAAATAAATAATAGAGTAAGTGATATAATTCGAAAACCAGCAATACGCTGAAAAGAGATTTTTCTCATTTGATTCTCCTTTGATTTCATTGGAGAAACCACAGAATGTTGGCGTACCCTTTTATAGACAATTTTTTTATGAACATAGTCCCCAAACTATTTATACGATACCGATGGGCGCTGCGTGGCCCATCCGACGGCGCCCATGGAAGGAGAAAATAAGAAAAAGTGCCCTGAAATTTTAGAGAGAGAGAGAAAGCAGCAGAGGGAGAGAGGAGGGGGCGCCGTCGGATGGGCCACATGGCATGCATCGGCATCGTCCGATGCCCACAAAATTTGTCCCCCTTTTATCTCACAGAAATGCTCTAAAATGTTATGAACACTGAAACTCACCGAACCAACTATCTATGCAATTTGGATGCTACTCAATAAAGCTTTGTGGGCCTTGAATAAAAGGAATTGTTATTACGGTTAAAAGAGGGTTATGATTTTTGAGGATTAAAGAGTATCAAAGAGATCTCCAGTGATAATTTTCAGGAAACCAAAAAAAATAAAAACCAACCTTATATTGTTTTATGTACAGTTTCTGATAAAGAGACAACAAAAGGGTAAGCCTTGAATAGAAGGATCTATCATTCGTCTCCTACCCTGGTTACACCATACTAAATGATCGACAAAACATTTTGGCCTAGAAATATAAGCATTTTAGGCCGACATTAGATGAACAATGACAATTCATGGATAGTTGGATTACCATTTTCAATTCACATTTATATTCAAAAAGAAGCTTTGTTGTTAGTTTCTTCCATTTTCTTTTCAGTTCCAACTAAACTGATTAGGTATGGAACAAGAACCGCAGATCATCTGCAGTCAGTTTTGCCATAGCATCCGCTGAGTCGCCGACAGTGCTACACGATAAACATTGCAATAGCTAAATCAGCCGCGAATCAACACTAAAGTCATTAGTATGTAGCAAATCAGTCTTACCCCTGAAAGACAAGCTCCTTTTTCTCTTGCAACTTCAGAATCCGTTCCTCGATAGTGTCCTCGATTACAAATCTCACACTTCTGAATGAAGCAAGTAGGATTGTTAAAGACGGTAGGGAAGAGTATTAGAAGGGAAGTTTATGAAAATGCATAGCTTTTATTAAGCACCTGATTGGCTTATACTGTCCAATGCGGTGGATTCGATCTTGAGCTTGGTTCTCGACAGCCGGATTCCACCATGGATCCATCAAGAAAACCTACAAAATTCCACAGAGTCAACATTTTATTAGTGCTCCTCTGTTCCTCACATTTCAGAAACGTGTCAGAATAAATGCAACTATTTTAAAATAATAGGGGAGCTAAAAATATTAGGAGAAACTCCATTTTTCACTCAACGAGGAATAGATCCACATAACGAAGATGATAACTCACGTGAGATGCCACAGTGAGATTAAGAGCTACCCCACCAGCTTTCAAGCTCATAAGAAAAATTCTGCAGTCGGAGTCATCAGTGAAGGCCCTTATTGCTTTCTCTCTCTCGGAAAGGGTCATACTTCCCACTAACTGAACACACTTGATGCCGGACTGCAAAGTTGATGTAGCGTTAGTTCAAGCATGTACGGAAAATGAAAGAAAAGTGGCAAATGGTAGTTCGGTTACCCTTGTCAGAGAGAAATTAATCAAATCCAAAAATGATGTAAACTGGCTGAACACAATTCCTTTTGCAGAGCCATCACTTTCAACCATATTTCTTATCTCCTCTCTCTGCCATCAAGAAAAAAGACCCAGAGAAAACTTATTCCAGAAAAAAAATAGAAGCTCATGTTTCATTAGTCATTAATGATGTGTGTATAGCATAGCATCATATAACTTGGGCCTATTTTCAGTAAAAGGAGAGAAAAATGTATCTTTGGAAGCTTAGTCTACCAAATATACAACTTCTCATCCTCTTGAGCAGCTGCAGATTCTTAAAAAGTACATGCATTTACTATCATGGGAGAAACACAAAATAGACAATAAAAAATAAGCAAGAAGGTGGGTTGGAGATAGATGTATCTTACCAAAGCATCAATCTTCGTACTTGTCTTGAAGTCCGTAATATTATTTAACCTGCTCAAAATTCCCGAGCGCTTAAAACCCTTGATGGCTGGCACCGACAGCTTTTCTCCAGAATTTCTTGTTGTTAAGTCAACAGTAAGGGGTTTTGAACATGTGGGACATGACGCATTCCCCAGACTTGCAGAATAATCAATCAAACAAGCCTTGCAAAATGCATGCTCGCAAGAGGCAACCTGAACGAGAAAGATGATGCAAGAACAAAGATATTTGAGAATAAAGCATTTAGCTGGTTAAAATCAGCATTATTTTAAGACACATGTTTAGTGCAATTTGTAACAGGAGATGATAATGTTCTCACCACTATATCTTCTGCTGGATCATGACACAGACCACAAGTGTTTTTCATAGCATCCTTATCTTTAATTCCATCAGGTAGTTTTGCAGTTTTAGAATAGATAACAAGGTATGGATGGTCTACTGCCTGGAATCATAATATAAGAATTACAACCATGTTCACTTTACAGTGATGAGATTTCTTAGCCAGTATAAATAAACATCCCTCTCTTAATGTAATAGGCATTCTGTTGACAACTACTGAAAATTAAAAAAAGATAATCCCCCCAAGAAAAGTAACCAAAAGCAAAACATAACCAAAAGCATCCAAAATAATCATCAATATTTCCAAAACTAAGCACATAGTCATTCTTATGCATCATACCTGCCGCAACCGAGTAAGAAGATCAAAAATGTGGGCATAGTTATTCATCAAGGTTCCAGCAGTCACATATCTGGAAAGGGAAGTTAAGATGCCATCAGACTTGATTCATTTCAAATGAAAAAAATAAAGCAAAAACTGCTCAACATTCCAATTTGAATCCATCGTTATCGAGTTCAGTACAGAACAAAGGATGTATGGGTTCTGCATAGGAGGATTACTAAAAGATTTACATAAAATTTGAAATACTCCTCTCTTTGAGTACTTAATCTTTTACCGGATGTAAGTCATTCAGTTCACTTTTCAAATTTCCAATCGTGAGAATGGACCTCACTGGAAAATTTTCCCCGGCTTGTACAAGCCAGGCTTTTGTCAATGGCTTCAGATATCTGATGCCTCATTGCTAAAGCTGCTACTCAACAGTATCCAGTAAAGAAACTTTGGAATAGGAAAACCATTTTTCCTACCCATCCTAATATATTTATTGCTGCACCTCTCGCGACCTGTCACTATCAGAATAAAATACGTGAATATATGCCGAGTTCCTTTTACACAGAGAGACAAGAAAGCGTTGCCCTTCTCAGATCCTTCCAAGTCTCGTTATGGACAAAATCTATGGTGTAACCTGCACCATTCTCCACTTCTCATGCAGCTAAGAAAATTTTGAAATCAGCATCTTTATATGAACCAAAAGCATAATCTCTTCACGTCCTTGGAAAAACTTAAGTGTGGATGTCACATCCATCATATAAGTATTATGGCTTAAATTCTTAAAGAAAATTGCTTCTGTCAAGCAAAGATCTGCAATACTACATTGCATCTACATAGTAATGAATGTGCATTTAATCTAACTAGGATTTCAAAACACATTTCGTTTGTCTATATCTACCTCAAAAATAGGCCTAAAAAGTCAATAGTCTCACAAGTTAAAAAGGGGTGCTCTAGAGAATCACATGAGGAATCATAATTCCGCTTGACTAAGATGTAACATTTTAGCCGCTTAAAACATATTTTGCATCTAATTTCCATAGTAACACCAGCAGATATAAAGAATAATTCTAACATTCTATTTTATATGTAAAAAAAAAAAGAACACAGGTAGGTATAACGCACGAATCAAATTGTACGCGACTTTGGGTGTACAATGCTTCATAGAATTCCTGCTCATTTTCATCCAGAGAATCGCGCCTCAAAATAACCTACAAAATTAGCAAAACCATTCAAATGAGTGATTGTTATGATTTATTCAGAAGGCATAAAAACAGAGTAAAAGCAAATACTTTTTCCTAAAAGATGAAATAAGATGCTAACAAACTTACAATTTTTGGTGGAAGAGCAAGATCTGCAGCTCTCCCACTCTTTGTGCGCCTCAACACTATATTTTTTAGAAGTCTTTCTTTCAACAAAACCATGGCTCTTCCGCCTTCAGGAGCCATGGATGCACCTTGGATTGGACTGGCTATGTACTGGTAGGGTTACAACTCGATCAGAAAACCAATTATTGTAACTGAATCAGTAAGAAACACAAAAGAAAGACTCACTCTATTCCACCAGCAGAAGTGCCTCACGGAAGAATGAGGACAGTTGACACAGTCCTTTGAAGAACTGCAGAAACAAAAAAAACACAAGCATTCTTTTAATGTCCAAAAGAAGAGAGAGAGAGAGAGAGAGAGAGAGAGAGAGAGAGAGAGAGAGAGAGGAAAAGAAAAAGTAACAAGATATATTAACAATATACAGGTATATTTGTTTCCACTTGACAAAGAATATAAAGATTAAGAAAAAAAGATTTGTGGTAGACTTGATATCTAACATTATCTCAAATTATTACTTTAATCATATTTCAGGTGCACATACAATCTGAAACTTTAAAAAAGACAATGATAATTTGCTTGCAGGAACCATCACATAATTAATTTGTCATGATGTGGGATTACACAATTTCAGGAAATGTTCCAAGTAATTTCTATTATCTAATCGACATTATCATGTACATGCTTCCTTTCAGGAAAGACAGAAACCAAATATGTGCATATAATAATCCCTGCAAACTCTCATTTAAATTTTAACTAGTACATTGAAATTAATAAGGAAGATATATTGCAAAAAAATTTCCATAAGGAGAAACGCTCACAAAAAGAAGTTAAAGGTTCAATGCATCTCTGATAGTAAAAGAATCAAGATTAGAACATCATTATCATCAATATCATATAAGCCTTCTGCCAGCAACATAGCGTGAGCAAAAGAACAAATTGATATAAAAAAAAAATCTAATGAAGAAGCAGATATTATTACTGGCTAAAAACTCAACATCAACAGAGTATAAATTGCTTCCTTCATACTTTTAGAGCCAAGCAAGTACATTCAAGGATACACAGAAACACAATGCACTTGAAAAAGTTATATACTGATTCAATACTGAAGAGAAGAATCATTTAACCTAAATTCTTTCAAACAACAAGTCAACAAGAAATTGAAAGACTCACCCATGGTCCAACACTTTACAATCACAATCCTTGCAGAAGTAAAAGGAGTAGGGGAAGATTTGTAAAAATCGAACCTATCAAAATAGCATCAACAATTCATTAGATTAAAGTTTCAATTGCTGTTGGCTTCAAAACTATAGCTACAGACCAAAGAATACAGTTCTCCAACTCGATTTTGTAAAGGAGTGCCGCTTAGAGCCCACTTATACTGAGATTCCAATGCAAAAACAGCCCTTGCGGTATTACAACGCCTATCTTTTATGAAATGGGCCTGCATCAGAATGCACAAGGAAAACTAGTTATCTTAAGTAACATGAACTAGGTGAAGTTCAAAAATATAGCTGTGAAAAAAACAGTGCCACGAAATATGGATCAAAATCAACAGCAAAGTTATTCAATCTAATAAAGGTATAGCAATAATATGTGCAAAGGCAAATGACAACCAACTGCCCAAATAAGCCCTGAATAAGAACTTATTTCTTGTCAGTGGTGAAGGTTAGATTTTCAATTTGTAAAACTTCCTTACCAGCCAAGTCCCCTTCATTTGCTCAAATAATAAAATAAAATGCACTTAAACATTACTCAAATATCAGGAATTAAGAACCGAAACTAGAAATTTGGCAAGATTTCGCAAAGTTTTACAAACCCTTCAAGGTGATTGAAAAGATAGACAAAGTAATATGCAGGCTTAATGGCTTATATATTAACCATCATGTATACCTGCCCTGATCTTATTGCTATGAACCATTAAGCAAAATAATTTATCAAGATACAAAAATATTATAGATAGGCAAGGCAACACCATGCCCTATCAGAGATTTTCCACACTACCATAAATAGATATATTGCTATAAAAAAAATTACCTCATCTAGAATAATACGCTCCCATCTCACCGAGTGTAGAACCGATTGCCTTTTATCATTAAGTGGCTCGGATGGCTTCTCAGAACCTTTCTTCCCATCGTCAACATCTTCTTCCGAGCTAAGATGAAGCGTGTCATCATGCTTCTTGGCCTGCTTTTTATTTTTCTTCTTTCCACCCTTCTCATTCTTCACCGACACAGCACTCCCTTTCTGTTTCACCAAGCTCTTCTTCTTCTTACTCACTTGTTTAGATTGCTTTTCTGTCTTACGAGCAAAAGGACCACAATAATATTTCAAATGAATCCTCATCTTATTAGAATTGAACTTCTTCCCGCAATACTCGCACTTCTCCTTAGGCGGCATAACATACTTCCTATAGTCAGACTCTATCGTAGAATAAGTAGTCAATACAAAATCATAGTCACTAAAATCGTCATATGCATGAGACCTCTTCGCACCGTGATAGACCAAAACCCTAGCACTCCCCTTCTCAGTGTACCTCTCAATCTCACCCACCCACTGTATCACTGCGACTACTGGGCAAATAACTAGCGTGCATTTGGTCCTCGGAAGTGAGGACGACGATGTAGACGGCAAATCAGAGCATGCTACTTCACCGATGCTCTTTGATCGGAGATAACGTGAAGTATGAACAAGGGAAATGGCTTGGATCGTCTTACCCATCCCCATTTCGTCCGCGAGGATTCCCCCTCTAATGTTGGACTCCTCCTGCTTCAAAGCCCATGAGAGCCACTCCTTTTGGAACCTCAAAAGGGGGAGGAGGATATCCGGAGCCGGATCGACGGTCTCCGCCGCGGATTGCTTGCCACCGCCGCCTCTTCCCAGCTCAAACTCATCGATCCACTTCGAGTTCTCCTCCGCCCACGCCTCCCATATCAATGGAGGCTCGTCATCGCCTCTCCTCCTCTTCCTCTCCCCTCTTCCTCTACGACGATACCTCATTATAGGTGGAGGCGGGGGCGGAGCAGCAGCAGCTTCTTCTACGTCATCGTCCTCGTCTTCTTCGGATTCGTCGATGTCGACGACGAAATCGGAGTCGGAGGTGGAGGGTAAGCCCTCGTCATCGGAGGATTGGTACGGTTTGACTCCGCGCTTCCTCTTCCTTCCACCTGTCGGGGATCAATTACGAGCGAATTACAGAAATGAGAGGAGAGAGAGAAAGAGAGAGAGAGGGAGAGGGGGACTAGGGTTTTGGGGGACGCACCATTGATGGGGTTCCGAGCTCGGCGAGCCATGGCGGCGAATGGGGTCGGAGGAGAAAAGGGGGCGAAAAGGAGAGGGGGTGAAAGGGTGGGTTGAGGGTTTGGGCGCTTTTTACTGGGGAGTGTGTATATATATATATATATATAGTATTAGTGAAACGGCGGGAACTCCTTGGAGAAGCTACGTCGTGTGGTTTGGTTGGTTAGTTGATGGGGCCAATTTGAAGAGTCGATTGAATCGGATCTCATAGTTGGGTGCTTAATTAAAACCAGAATTGGGATTCGGTTGTATGGTTGGGTCAGGTTGGGTCGGATTGATTCGGATCGCACATCATATGATTTGCAAATTAATACGGTTTATTATGTAATCCTAATTAATAATTTGTCGAGAATTAATACTGTTTTAGACTTTTTATTTGCTGGAATTGAGCTTCTTCATATGCAATGCTAAATATAGCAAACTATAGAATCAGCTACACATATAATTAATTATATCTACAATAATAGTAACTATATGCTTCCAAACAATTTCATAAAGTAGACAAAGATGACTTACAAAAAGAGTAAGAAAAATCATCATTTATAAAAGGACTAAAAAAATTTAAAATTATAGAGACTTTATTCACTATCACTTTTCATATCCTACTTACTTTTCATTCATTCACTTTACATTAAAGTCAAACAAATAACTGGAAAATTAATGTAAGGACTAATTAGGCGCGTCTCATTCTCACTCGCAATTTCCCCAGCTAAATCCACACTTCAATTCGAACAAAAGATTTTTTAATTTGAAAGAAGTTTTAAAATTTTGGCGTAGAGTGTATATATACCAAATTGTTCTAATGAGGTCCCGTTAAATTGCTCATCAATGAAGTCGTGCTTAAATTAAGATCATGTTTGATGTTATAATATAATATTCAATATAACGTATATTCAATATGAAAATGTTTTGTGTTATTGAAAGTTACAAGTTTAATTTTTGCATCTCTATAAGGTCTTAATATCTATGATTTCTAAGCTATATAAATGAGGAAAAACTAATTAAAATGTCTAAAGAACATAAACTCACAGCACAAATCACTCACTGATTCACTGCATGGATCATGCGAAAGGTACATTACAATTTGCAACATACAACTGGAGACTATTAATTTTATCATCAAAACTATTCGAAGTTTCGAGGTGCATACATATAGGTGCATATAACCTTTTTCACTCATATAGGTGCTTTTATATATATATATAGGTGCAACCAAAAACACTTTTATATATATATGGAAGTCTCTCACGAAGAGACTGCTAATGATATGGTCATCAATATTTTGAAATTCTTATGTGATGAACGGTTGATTGAACTGTCTTTTTATAGAGAAGTTTTTTATATAATATTTTTTAGTTATAGTACTACAATATATTAATTAATTTCCGCCGCCGCCGCCAGAAGCCCCTGCACTTGATCCCTCTCCCCTCCCTCCACCGCCTGCGCTACTTCCGCTCGCATTCCCGTAGCCCCCACCGCTCCCCACAGCGCCCCCAGCCCTACCGACTCCGCTCCCGCCGCCCGCTGCCCCACCTCCACTACCACCAACAGCGCCGCCGCCTCCACCGCCGCCCCCCCTGCCAACACTCACCCCGCCCCGCCCGATATGCACACCGACACCGCCCCCACCGCCTTCACCGACATTTACGCTCCCGTTATTAGCACTCACCGCACCGCCACCGCCGGCACCGACCGCGATATCCACCCCGTGTCTTCCGACGTCGATTCCGACCCCGACACCAGCTCCGCCTCCTGCAATAACTCCGCCACCACGGGTCGTACCAATCCCTCCACCGACGCCACCACCGACACCGATAGTGATCTCCGACCCGTTATGCGTCACGCTTACCCCGAAACCCCTTCCGCCGCCTCCGCCACCGCCACCGGGTTTTAGGGAGAAGTGCTTACTATCATTGAGTGAGTTGTTGTTATCATTGTTAGCATTAGGTAGGGTTCTTGCAAGGGATAAAGAGGGGATTGTTGAGATAAAAAGTGTTGCATGGATAATAATAAATAGTAGGAATTGGACTGAGGTTGCCATGCATACACTATGGGTGGTTAGTTAATACTTGTATTGATGATGGGATTGAAGAGTCTAGTGTAGCTAGTGAGCTTTATATAGGGAATGAGAAATGGAATTGTATTCTTTCTTCGTGGATTGAAGTGGAGTTCACGCGGAATATATTGTTGGGTGGACAGGGTTTACCATGTGTACCATGGACCAAAAATATTACACAGGAGCCTCTTCACAGGGAGATGGTCTAATCAATTATTTATCACTATTTTAAAATTCGCATTATATGTAATAAACAGTAGGTTTATCCGTCCCCTCATAGGGAGGTTCTCCCTCTAATTTTAGTTTACTTGAGATTGTACAGCTTAATTGAATAAGAAATAGATAGCAAAGCTTCTGAATAACTTGAATTTTGATTAAATTTATGTTATCGCCTCAATTCTATAAACAGTTGAAATTTAGTTTTTGAACAATAATCTTATTGCAATCCACTACACAATTTATTACCCAGAAGTTCACTAAAAATTCAACTAAACGCATAATTAAAAAGGCAAAGTTGTTACTTAAAATATGGTTCGCGTGTAATCCGCATGACTAATAAATATCCAACTAAATTAACAACAGGAAGGTATTTATAAATTATTCAAATGTCAAATTAATTTACCGTTTTAAATTAATAAAGTTCAATACAGTTTAGGTAAAGTTCATGAGGTTCTGCATTTTTTTTCTGTAAAAAATAATTGAGAAAAATATTTAACTTACGATTGCAATTAATTTGCACATTTATGTATTTTAAAAGTAAAAAATGTACACCCAAGATGGATCCCCCAAATGCCAAAGTTGCAACTTGGATATAGCAATGTATGCAGCTACACCTAACAGTAAATAAATATAACCAACCGTTCCTAACGCAAGTGGCAAAAAGTTTGGTGGTTGGTACACAAGGTCTCAAGTTCGAAATCTAATTACTTTATATTTTCAGCTAAGTTTATTATTAAAAAAATGAACGAAGTGTGTAGCATAAAAAAAAAAAACAATGAATACACATAGGTCAATAACATAGAGCAATTAAGGACCATGGACTTCTTGGTGTGATTAAGAAGCAAAGCTTTAAGAAATTCTCAGGCTCGATCATCTTTTCCCCTCCTCACTTTAGATTCAATTTCCAGCTTCCAAACAGCTTTATTTTTTTTTTTGGTGTGGGGATGGGAAGGAAAAGGGTTGGCATGATAATCTCAAAAAGGTCCACAGAATTGGACCTTAGTTGTAAAGTGAGCTCATTTGATGTAGACACAAGTTGATTCTCACAACTCTAACCATGTTTCAACCATTTGGGTTAAGTTGATCATGATCTAAATCTCTTTTGCCTACGTGACTCGTGTTATCTATGAGATAAGATTGATTTCGTAGAAAAAATAATGATGAATAATTTTAATACTTTTATATGTGTGCACGATAGAGAACAGATAAATCATGCCACATGCACGTAATAAGAAAAGAAACAATATTAATCTAAAAAAGAATAATATGGCATAATGAGGATTCAACCCATTAAACAATAAACTAAGGAACCCACTTAAGATTATTATTATTAAAATATATTGATGTGATCCATCATCAATAACTAGCGGTGGAAAATTGCTTGCTTATCTCCATGATAATTGCTACGAATTGCTACTAATGTCAAAAGTATATATGTAACTTTGCATGAGATGCTTTAGATGATTATACGTATGAAACCAAAGTAGTTATATTTGCCCAAATAGTCAAAAGGAAAGGGATACATATGACATGGTGGCGAGGATATGCATATAATTAACTTAAGTGGGATCAGTTAAATTTAAGATTACAATGTTTACAATATGAGCACTCAGAATTGTTAACAATTAAAGAAAGCGTACAGTGGGTACGCAACAAATTTAAAAAATATAAAATAAATCTTAATATCACCTTTTTTTTTGAGGATGCGATAATATTATGTACTCATGTTTTTTTTTTTAAGAGAAGGATAGTATGTTACTCGCTTCGTTCAATTTTTTTAAAATAAATTTAGCTGAAAATGTGAAGCAATTGAGATGTGCTTGTATGTTAGAGCACTAGTGTTGAAATAAAGAACCAAGCATGAATTTGGTGGTATATAAAAATACTCTTCTGTGTGTAGGGAATATATATATTTATTACTATTCTAATCTACAACTTAAGGTGACGGAGAATTTGAATAGATTGATTGAGAATATTGGGACCAAATTCAAAAAGATCTAGCTTTTAGGAGAAGCTAATCCATACTTTTTACAATAAAAAGGAAAAAAAGAAAACAAATGGATCGAAGTGAGTTCACATTGTGATTGATTAGTCCAATGGCGGTATGAAATAGACTTTTTTTTTAATTTAAATAAACAAACATGAAATAGACATTGATGTAGAAAGGGTGAAACAAGAGGGAAAGAATATTCTTTTATTAATGGTTTTAAAGAGTGTATGAAATAGCGTTCGTTACCGTAAGTTTCAGAAAGAAAAGATACTTTGGATCTTCTTAAATATTGATATATATATATATATATATATATATATATATATATATATATATATATATATATATATATATATATATATAATTATTATTGATACATCTATATGATATTTTGGAATATGCCGGATTAATAGTCTTTAGGAGGTGCGTGTTCACATGCCTTATGTAATTTTGTGGGTAACGTCTTGTAAGTAACATTTTTTTTTTTTTAATAACATTAAGATGTTCATGCATCCTAATTCACACATTTTTTTGGTACGAAGTAAAATTTAAATTCAAATTTTCTAACCAAAACCAAACGTATCAAATTGCTAAAAATGGGGACGGGTTCCGCTACATTTACCGGGTACAAACCGATACAAGTAAACCGAGACCCGACCCGTTAGTATATAATTGAGTCGACACCCGCTAAAATACTTCGACGGATCCAAAACCCTCATCCCAGAACCCTCCTCCCAAAACCCTCACCTAGCTCATCCTCTTCCACCGCCACTTCCTCCTCCTCCCACGAAACCCTAGCGCCGGCGCGCACCACCGAGCTCGACAATGGCGGACGTGGTCCAATTCCGGCTCGAGCGCATGGCCGACGAGCTCGACGACCTCGAGCGGCGCGGCCTCTTCTCCCGCGCCGAGCTCACCGAGATCGTCCGCCGCCGCCGCGACTTCGAGTTCCGCCTCAAGCGCCCCTCCCCGATCAAGCACGACTACCTCGCCTACATCGACTACGAGCGCCGCGTCGACGCGCTCCGCGACCTCCGCAAGCGCCGGATCCTCGGCGAGCTCCGCAGGGAGGAGGAGGAGGAGGAGGAGGACGAGGAGGGCGAGGGGAAGAAGGGGAAGAAGAGGAAGAAGGGTAAGAAGTGGAAGAAGTCGGTGTCCGATATCGCCGGGGTTCTGAGGATTTTGGGGATTTTTAGGTTGGCGACGATGAGATATAAGGGGGATTTGGATCTCTGGTTTCAGTATCTCGAGTTCTGTAGGGAGCGGCGACATGGGCGGATGAAGGAGGTATGGGAAGTTGCGAGCTTTTAGGGTTTCTATTGCTTGTTTAAGTTTGAGATTGATAGAAATGTGAAGTGACTTTGAATTGTTTGATATTGATGAAATCATTTTAATTGTTATGGAAATTAACTGAAGTATCACCACTTTGATAGAACTGTTTAGGCTTAGAAGTTTTGATTTCACTGCTTAACGTTTCAATGCATATGATTTGAGACAGAATTTGGAGGCATTGTTTTAGTTTAACGGACTGAGAGTATTTCACAAGATTCACGTGACTACATTTCTGATGAAGCAAGCAATGCACCTAAATTTTATAATTGAAGAGCCTCAAATGATTCAAATTGAACAATCTGAAAGGTTGGATATCGAAATAAATTTTTTTAAAGGTTCGGTAGCCATTCCAAAGTGGACCATAGTTCAGGGAAGTTTCATACATTTTCATCTTTTATTGTCTTTGAAATGCTCCTCACTTTTTATTTGGTGCGATTTTTTGATTTTGTCGTGTACTGTACTTTTTTCATTGATTGACTGATTCATGCAAGCAGCTATTTTCTTTTACTTATTGTTCGCCATAAAAACAGATCCTTCTCCTTTGGATAAATACAACTCATTTGTGATCTTCACTTATCTTGTGGGAACTTTTTTCATTACTAGTTTATGATTTGGATTTTAATGGCAGGTGCTAGTGCAAGCAATTAGATTCCATCCTAATGTTCCTGGACTTTGGATATATGCTTCAGCATGGGAGTTTGATCAGAACCTAAACGTAGCTGCAGCTCGTGCTCTCATGCAAAGTGGTCTCAGGGCTTGCCCAAAGTCGGAGGATTTATGGATCGAGTATCTTCGCATGGAGCTCACTTATTTAAACAAGTTGAAGGCTCGAAAGGTTGCTCTTGGAGACGATGTGAAAACATTGGGTCGGAATAGTAATGAATCTGACCAGTGGAAAGAAGAAAACAAGGATTTGTTCATGCCTCTAAATGAGGAGGGCAAGGCTCTTCCAAAAGAAGGCACATTGGAGGAGAAAGAGGATTTGTTCTGGCAGCAAGGTTTGTTGATTCTTCAAACTATATATCATGGTGCCATAGAGGCACTTCCAACAAGTATGAGTTTGCGGAAGCGGTTCTTGGAGATATTGGATAGTGTGGACTTGGCGCATTCTGATGAATTGAAGGTGGAAGTATTGCATGATCTCAAGAAAGATTTTTCTCATGATGAAGACTATTGGGATTGGATTGCTAGGTTTCAGATAAGTGATGCCCTCAATCGCAAGGATTTATCTAGAGAAGAAATTATTTCCAAGTTGAACAAAGCAGTTCAGGTGAGAGAGGGCTTTGACTACAATGTTTCAGTTGTAATATAATCTAATATGTAAAAATTTATGAAATTCCATATCAATTTCTAATATCAATGCATTGACGTCCGTCAGTCTACATTTGTTCGTTATTCATTCCTTCATGGTCTCTTTCCACAGCCTCTTTGCAATTTCTAGTAGTCCTTTGTTATTTAACTGTTTGCACTCCATTTTTAGATTTAAGGAAAAGTAAGCGTACTCGTTGGTCTAGTTTATTCATTTAATTCAGCATTATTCATAATTCTTTTTTTTCCCCTTAAGAAAGTCAATATAAATGTAAGAGATTAATTATACAACTCTTCTTACTACTGAATGTTATAGGTGTATGAGGAGGCCCTGAAACTCTTGCCTACCATCAAGATGTTTTCTTTGTATGCACAGTTTTGGTCAGATATGTTATTTTCCGACAAAGAGGATTCTGTTTCTCTCCTCAATAATGTCGGGCTTGATGATTCAGAGTTCACTTCATCTATACTGAAGTTATATGAAAAGGCTGAATTAAATGGATGCCTATCTGAAGAACTTGCTTGCCAGTATGTTTTGTTTTATTTGAAAACCGGGAGATTAGAAGAAGCAAGGAATCTTGCAGAGAAGCTTTGCAATGGGCCACTTTCGGATGCTGCAAAATTGTGGGCTCTCAGAAGTAACATAGAGTTGAAGTGGTTTACACAGAATTCTTTTTGTCTGAGCAATGACAACTTGAGCCGACTCTTTGATCTTCTGAAACGTGCGTTGACTAACACGTCTATTTCTGAAGCTGAGAGCTTGTGGCTTACGGTATGCAATTCACACCCATTTCTCTATCTTCCTGCATGTTGTGGAGCTCTTATTGTGGACTGTGATATTAAGCTGCCAACAAATACTTGTAATCATCTCTTTGTGATGTGTGTGTGTGTGTCGTACGTTGTGCTAAAATATCATCTTTTTGTCCATTTTCTGCTATTGTCATTGGGATATATAGTTATTATTTAATAAACGGTGCCCTGCCTTCACATATTCTCTTGACCTGTTCTCTCAAGTAATTTGGAGTTTTTATAGTTGTATCACATACTATTTGTATTATTACTGACAGATTTGATGTGGTATAGATAGTTACGTTGGCCATTTTATTGTGAATTCTAACCTATTAAGTTTTAGGTTTGAAGACTTCTTTTGTCAGAGTTTTAAAAACTGATTTGTAACTAAAATGGGGAGTTGACCATAGAAATCCTTCAAAAAGTTGGATAATAGGAATCATAAAAGAGTGCACTAGAACTGATGAAAAAGAACGTGATTTATTCTAGTTTGTCTCAACCAAGCACGAGTAAGAAGATAAATCGACCCTATTGTTTTCAACAATTGCAACAATGAATCAAGTTTTCATTGTCTGTTTGGATAACTTTTGTTGAATAATTAGCTTCTTTATACTGTAGTAAATCAGGTTGAGTCTGAATTCTATAATGCTTAAAGCTATTTGGTGATTATCTGCTTCAACCTATTTGGTGATTATTTCTAAGCTGCTGGATCATTATTTTTAATTAACGCCATGTTATATTCAGGCCATGAAGTTGTTCTCTAATAAGAAAGAGTATTTTGAGAAGTTGGTAAAGGTTATCATCCTATCTGTGGCGGAAGATGGTGGCAGTGACTGTGCTGCTACCATATCTTCTGCTGTCATGAACTGGGTTCTTCAAAGGGATGGCATTCAACGTGCAAGAGAGACGTACAAGCGGTATGTTCAGCTTTGTTTTCTACGAGTGACTAGTCATTGGCGCGCTTTTTTATCTCTTTATTTTAAAATGTTGTAATTTGGTGGAACTCGAGTTCTATTAATTGCATAAGTAGTTGTTTTTTAATATTTGATCTTGGACTAGTTTCCAAGTTTAAATAAATCGCATTATTCTATTCCTCTCTAACTTCTATTCATTTAGCTTATGGTCATTGCGTGACCAATAAGTTAGGTTGTTGGGACCGTGTTCAGGATCTGGATTTATTTGTTCTGACAGGAAATTGTTAGCTATGTTATGGACAAAGTAAATTAATACAAAGCCTTAGGTTGTGTTGATGGTAGTAAATGGCTTTCTGATTTGTCTACTTGTGGCTATGTTTCCCTTCAGTATTTAACAGGTGTCCTTGACCCAAGTTTTGCATATTAACAGCATTGAATCATCTTCATCTTCAGACCGCCTTTTTTTGTTCAGGCATGTGTCTTCAGTTCGGACTTTGGACCTAGGTTCTGTGTAATGACACTAGGAAGAATATGTGAATATTATCAATGTGTATGGGAGTAACAGCCTTTTTTGCCAGTAGAGTAGATAATTCGACATGTAGGAATTGTAAGGTTTTTTTAGGAGAGAGCCCAACTAGATAAACTATAATGACTTAAGAGGATGTTAGGTTATAAAGGAGAGAAGACTTTCAGAAGGAATAGATGCGATAAGGACTTTTTGAATGTTTAGAAATAAAGCAGAGACTGAAATTTCTCTGTTCAAGGCACTTAAAAGTTTATAGCTTGTGACATGGTTCAAAGTCTGTGGAATGTACGAAGATATTATTTCATCTTTTTCTTATGGAATTCTCTTATGAAGAATCAATCACCACATTCTGCAACAAGGTTATTCTGTAATTTCGAGTTACATGTAAATGGCATATTCCTAACTGACGCCACTCGTGAACAGATTCCTAGCTTTACCTCGCCCAAGTCTCAAGTTCTTTAAACACTGTATAGAGCTCGAATGGAACCTCGCATCAATGGGGAACAGCGATGCCCTCGCAAACGCCCGCAAGTTGTATGAATCAGCTCTATCCTTTTATAATCAAAACAAGGAGTTGTGGAGAAATTACTATCAAATGGAAATGAAGGTTCGCCTCTTCTTTTTATTTCATTTATTTTAACTTCTTTTATATAGCTCATTTTAGATCTATTTTAACATTTTGATGTGTTATTTTTTGCTGTACTAGGCGGGGACGTCTGAGACGGCAAATGCCGTCTACTGGCGCGCTCGCAAGACTCTCAAGGACTCAACTGCATTGTCAGCTCCTCATGGCTTGTAATGTTTGCCTTTTCTTTCTGTACCATCCAATCCCAGTTTTGCCTTCTGATTAAATTAATTTATTGTAACTCCTTAGGCGGTTAAAAATTATGTAAAAGTTTTGTGCTGATTTTTTTTATCAATCTTCATAAATGGTTTTGGGATGTATTCCTATTTGTGGAGTCCTATGGTATGTATTATTACTTTTCTTGTGTTTGCTTGGTTTTCAACTTGTACTATATATTTCTGAATTTTCTGGGGCTCCGCTGTCAAAAAGGCTATTATTAGTAACATTCGATCGAGGAGGGGAATCCGCAAGTTATTTGATAAAGTTTAGTGGATATAATTGTCAAAAATCAAAGTTCCTCCTATATGGATGTCACCTATTTGTGAAACTTGCATTGAATATTCTACATATATGTGAGGAATAATATGTAATGGCATATTTTAGCCTGATTGGATAAAGGAATGTTCCAATGTCTAGTAACTGTTTTGTTAAATTCTTTTTTTATGTGTATGGGTTGTTGCTTCTATGTGAGGCTTAATTAGAAACTCATTTAGTTTTTGCTCTAAGCTCAGAGCCAGGCTAAATTCTCGAGACTTGAAAATTATTCCAGAAACAAGAAGAGATTTGAGTGCATAATCAAATAAGCAGCAAAATTTTCACACTTTAGTTTAAATCCATTACAAACCGCAATCCATTACAAAGCTTTTCGAAGGAAGAGAAGATTTTTCTAACCGTAGACGACAGTGTTTATTCATTCATCATTCGGTTATAGATAATTAACCACAAGAGTACTGTAATTAGGCCGCAATAGAGCTTACGCAATGCTCAACGTCCTCCATCACCACCGCGGCCGCCGCCTACTCCAGCGCCACCACCGCCTCCGAATCCAACACCAATGCCGACTCCTATGCCAATTCCGACACCGCCTCCGATCCCATGGCCGCCGCCGAGGCCGCTGCCTAGCCCTCCGCCAGCCCTGCCTCCTGCACCACCACCAGCACCAAACCCTCCTCCCTGTCCCGCGCCGCCTCCAACTCCTCCGCCGCCGAATCCTCCACCACCTCCCACACCTCCTCCACCTCCGCCGCCAACTCCTCCTCCGGCTCCAAACCCTCCGCCCTGACCGCTTCCACCACCGAGGCCGCCACCGCTACCGCCTCCTCCTCCGAATCCCCCACCACCTCCGACGCCACCCGCTGCGCCTCCACCGACACCTCCTCCAGCTCCAAATCCTCCGCCCTGTCCGCTTCCACTGCCAAGGCCACCGCCACCTCCGCCACCTCCTCCAAACCCTCCGCCGCCTCCGAGACCACCCCCTTCGCCACCACCAACACCTACTCCAGCTCCGAATCCTCCTCCATGGCCACTTCCACTGCCAACCCCGCCGCCACCCTCTCCGCCACCTCCGAAGCCGCCACCACCGCCACCACCAATACCATCGCCACCAAAACCGCGTCTACACCCATGGAACCGGTATCGGCACTCGCCCCCACCGTCAAAATCCCCTCTCACAACACTCAACTGAGTGACAACACCCAGAAGAAGCAAAAGCAACAAGGTGAGAGGCTTCATTGAGGAACCCATCTCAACTCTTTAGAGTGTCCGATCGAGGTTTTGTTTTTTCTACGTCGAATGCTTTAGCCTTGCCCACATCTCTCCCTTTATACAGTTAGTAAGATTCAAGTAGTGATAGAGAATGTGGACGCATTTTGTTGGTTTTGGACTAATAACTTAGCCGCGTTTAAGATGGTTGAGGAGATGGCGAGCACATTATACTTAGTTGGCCGTTAGAAATGCATGTGATTCAAATATATACATGTCAACCATGCATGCCAGTAGTTTAAAGTCAAAATAGTATGCAAGTCAACGTAGCCGACAACTAGTCATACTCATAGCTAACATGACAACAAGCTGAGCGAGAAATTATTTCCTGCACCGCGTGCATCCGTACATTTGCGCACCACTCCTTCATTGGCTTTTTATTAGACCTTGCTTGAATGTCAGAAAAAAAAAAATTTCAATAATAATTTATTCTGTTTTGTTTTTTGTGTACAATTAGATTACTTGTTTTACTTTTGGTCTTTGAAAAGTTTTAACATTATGATATGGTAGTAATATATTTAATCTAAGAACTGATTTATTTTATTCTGAAAAAATAATTTGAAGCAGGAGAATGGTATTTAATTATTGGAGACATCTTACGCTTTAGATGAGACAATTGGAGCAAAGGCTAATGTAAATAAGAATCGAATTCGTGGTAGAGTCATTGGTTTTCTTTGAACGGTGGTGTGTGGAGTTCACAATCTTATAAATTATATTATTTTTTGCTAATATAATTTATATTATATATTCCAAATCGGTGTGAGTGGAGTTCACAGAATTATTATCCCATTGCAGAGTCCATTTAAGTTGCACTCAGTTTTAATACTGTTGACTATTAATATTAAAAGTACTTTTCTTTAACAGCTTAATTAGCTTGCAGAGAATCATCTTTGTTTGATAATAATTCACAAAAATAGAGTTCTAAAGAATAAAAATTATTTCATAAAATTTCACAAAACTGGATATATGCAGCTTAGGGAAATTTTGCATGCAGTTATTTGGTCACAAATTTAATTTGGAGAATAATAACTATTTCGTAATACTTCACAAAGTTGAAATTGTGGAGAATAATGATTATTTCATAATATTTTGCAAAACTAAGGTTGGTGCTGTTTAGAAAAATTCACGGTCACTTATTTACATTATATGATTCTCATGAGGGAGAATTTTCTTAAAAATTTGGAAGTATATATATAGGCCTTTTTGCATAAAAAATTCACTAGTTTTGAGCTTTTGCAAAATTGGGCCGCATTTTTCGTTTTTGCAGATTTGATTCGGATTTTCAGCAAACTGACCAAAATACCCTTGTTACTTTTTCTCTTTCTCTCTCCTCTTTTTTTTCTCTCTCCTCTTTTTTTCTCTCTCCTTTTTTTTTTATCGCTCTTTTTTTTTCCTCTCCGAAGAAGGCGGCGGAGGCGGAGGCGGAAATGGCGGGGAGGAGGAGCACGACGACGAGGAGGAAGCCTCAAAAGAGGAGGACGACGACCGGCGCGAGCGCGGGCGCAGGGGCACGGGCCTGCGCGGGCGCGAGCAGGGGCGGGCCTGCGCGGGCGTGAGCAGGGGCGGGCCTGCGCGGGCAGGGGCCCCTTTGCGCCCCTTCGCGCGGGGCGGGCGCAGGCCCGCCCCCTGCGCCCCCGCCCCCGCGCCCCCTGCCCCCTGCGCCCACCCACCACCACCGCCCCGCCCCCCCACCACCGCCCCGCCCCACCCCCCCCCCCCCGCCCCCTGCCCCCTGCGCCCACCCACCACCACCGCCCCGCCCCCACCCACCACCGCCCCCCCCCCCCCCCCCCCCGCGCCCCCTGCCCCCTGCGCCCCCTGCACCACCGCCGACGCCTCCCTCTACCTCTTCGACCCCCGCGACTACGGCGGCGCATGGACGCCGCCACGGCTCCGGGCGCGGCGGCGGGGACGTCGTCGTCGTCATCATCCGCATCGGAGAAAGAGTGCAATAAGTTGCACCATTTTGACCTTCGTTGCACTATTGCACTATTGCACTATTGCACTATTACACTATTGCACCATTTTGACCTTCGTTGCACTATTGCACTATTGCACTATTGCACCATTTTGACCTTCGTTGCACTATTGCACTATTGCACCATTTTGACCTTCGTTGCACTATTGCACTATTGCACCATTTTGACCTTCGTTGCACTATTGCAATAGTGCAATAGTGCAACGAAGGTCAAAATGGTGCAATAGTGTAATAGTGCAATAGTGCAATAGTGCAACGAAGGTCAAAATGGTGTAACTTATTGCACTCTTTCTCCGATGCGGATGATGACGACGACGACGTCCCCGCCGCCGCGCCCGGAGCCGTGGCGGCGTCCATGCGCCGCCGTAGTCGCGGGGGGTCGAAGAGGTAGAGGGAGGCGTCGGCGGTGGTGCAGGGGCGCAGGGGGGCAGGGGGCGCGGGGGCGGGGTGGGGCGGGGCGGTGGTGGGTGGGGCGGGGCGGTGGTGGTGGGTGGGGCAGGGGGCAGGGGGCGCGGGGGGCGGGGTGGGGCGGGGCGGGGCGGGGTGGTGGGGTGGGGCGGGGCGGTGGTGGTGGGGGTGGGCGCAGGGGGCAGGGGGCGCGGGGGCGGGGGCGCAGGGGGCGGGCCTGCGCCCGCCCCGCGCGAAGGGGCGCAAAGGGGCCCCTGCCCGCGCAGGCCCGCCCCTGCTCACGCCCGCGCAGGCCCGCCCCTGCTCGCGCCCGCGCAGGCCCGTGCCCCTGCGCCCGCGCTCGCGCCGGTCGTCGTCCTCCTCTTTTGAGGCTTCCTCCTCGTCGTCGTGCTCCTCCTCCCCGCCATTTCCGCCTCCGCCTCCGCCTCCGCCGCCTTCTTCGGAGAAGAAAAAAAAAGAGCGATAAAAAAAAGAGGAGAGAGAAAAAAAGAGGAGAGAGAAAAAAAGAGGAGAGAGAAAGAGAAAAAGTAACAAGGGTATTTTGGTCAGTTTGCTAAAAATCCGAATCGAATCTGCAAAAACGAAAAATGCGACCCAATTTTGCAAAAGCCCAAAACCAATGAATTTTTTATGCAAAAATGCCATATATATACGCCATTAAGGAATTAAAATGTTGCTCTCCATCTCTTTCTGTCCAATCATTAATTATTTTTCTTGCAATAAATTACTTTTCAACTTTAGTACATAGTGAATTACATTTTTTTTTCCCCACGTACCTCAATTAATTGAGCTCACTCCCAAGTACAATAAAAACCTTTGTAACCATGCATAACCCTACGTACAAAATCCATGAAGGTACGTACGGAATATAAGAACCCACAAATATATTATCCATTGCACTTTATTCTCATGAACAAACCACAGCAATTAAGTTGCATGTGATAAACACAAACACAAAATAGAAGCATCATACCATGCAAACAATTTAAAACAGGAATTTAAAATTTCAAACACAAATGAGACATCAACGGTCGGGAACTAACACTTCAATGGATCCCACCACCAACACCACCCCCGGCTCCGCCGCCGAACCCTCCGCCGGCCCCGCCGCCCAATCCGCCGCCGCCGCCGAGCCCGCCACCGCCCCCAGACCCCAACCCTCCGCCGGCGCCCGCTCCGCCGCCGAACCCTCCGCCGGCGCCGGCTCCGCCGCCGAGCCCTCCGCCTCCGCCGCCGCCGAACCCGCCTCCTCCACCGCCGCCGAGTCCGCCGCCACTGCCGAGTCCACCGCCACCGCCGAACCCGGCTCCGCCACCGAACCCCGCTCCGCCGCCGAGCCCACCACCGCCACCGCCGCCGCCCCCGAACCCTCCGCCGCCTCCACCGCCGAGCCCGCCGCCGTGGTGCAGCCACTCCTGATCCGCAAATGCTTCGTTTCCAACTAATTTCCTTCCATTGATGGTGGTGAAAAGAAGAGCACCGAGGAGAGCAAGGAGAAGAAGCTTAGCCATTTTTGGGCTCAAGAGTGTAAGTTAAGTTGAGTGGTGTGTTATAATGTAGGGGGGATTGGGGGGTTTATATAGGGTGTGAATAAGAAGGGGACGGTTGGGGAGGATTAAATGGGATTGGAAAGAGAAAGATGTACTTTGTGTGAGGGGAGTTAATGAAGGTCTTTTCCAACTACTAACTCCATGGAGACTTTTTTTTCGCATGCATGTTCTCAGTGGCTCGTCCTTCTTCAGTGGATGAGCACGATGGCATGTGTAGACGGGCAATGCTATGTCCACAACTCTTTGCATGGATGAGAAAGATAGCATGGTATCGGCTTCATTCTTTTTTTAATAAATTTATTTAAAAATATGAAACAAGTAGGTTTCGAATTTGGAATCTCGAACACTAATCTGTAAATTATTTGCCACCTATGCTAGGGACGGTCGGTTATATACTATGTATATTTGTGAAGTGCCTTTTGAATTGTGTTTTTAGAAAAGCGCTGAATAGAACTCTCGAATAATTTTTATGATTTTATCTGCAGCTAATCATAAGTTGCATATTGAGGTGACTTTGTTTGCCAATGTTGCCATTTTTTATTTCTACAAATAAAAATTCTATACGATTGATTGAATTGACGGATAAAGCTGCTTATTATTGTTATTCAATTTGTCAGGATACGGGATTTTTTTTTCTTGTTTTAAAAAATAATAATAGAACAATCTACTGTTAAAATTTTCTTATCTACGTCCTCATACTGTTTGTGTGTAAGAAAATAAAGAAATAGCAACAAAATCAAAATGATGCATAATTATCTGTTTTTAACCAAAACTTAGAATTTTATTTTGACTTTTCAGCAGAAGCTCAAAAACTTTTCTACTAGCTTGCAACATGAATGTTTTTATAAGCAGATTGCAAAGCAAGAAAGCTTATACATTTATGCTTTATTTTTTCTGTTTTTGTCTTTTACTATTGAGAAATGTTAAGTCTATAATCTAAAAAAGAGTCAGAATCGAGCCAATTCCTTGTGGATTTTAGTATTTAAAAAATAAAATTAATAAGAATAGTGCTTTGCAATTTATGCTGTGACCATTCTTAAATTGAATCGACACATCTTCATCAGAGCCACTCACTCGCATCTAACATTATCCACAAAACCTTCACTGTTTAACAAAGCTAAAAAGCCCAAAACCCCAACCTATACAAAGTATAGTTCCCCATACAGTTGAAGAGAAAATAACTATGGAGGCCATATGCTGTCCCTCCTCATCTGCTCCTCTGAGAAGCCAAAATATCCAGAAGCTAAGATCAAATTTACCACTGCTTTTCCCCAAGAAAGGAGCCGAGCTAACACATACTTTAGCTTCTTATCCTCGTCTACGAACCGCGGCTCTCGGCGACGGTCTTATCCTCGCGGCCACCAACTCTCCGGCCGCGGGGGGCGACGTCTCGGTGTTGATCCCAATCAGGTGAGAGTTACTTCTTCTGGAACACCATATGGTTGGTAATTTATGATGCAATGTTGGTGGTGACTCTTTGTGAATGGAACCTGTTGGCCACTAAAAAGCCATTGCTTAAACTTGGCAAATATATAGCACTCCTTTTGGGATTCCAACACCAGGATTGAGGATTTGATTTTAACATCCTAAGTATGTGATTTACCACCCCAAATAAAAAGAAATCTTATTAGTTAATATTTTTGTAAATTTATTTCTGCAGTGCAGTGTTGTTACTGGTATATTGGATCGCCAATTTCGTGGTGCCACAAATGATACTGAAGGACCTGCAACAAGGAACAGCAGATGGGGAGGAAGCTGAAGCTGCAAACAAGTAAAAGCCGACGAAAAGATGGAATTTTTAGCTAAAACCAACCAGAAATGTTATGAACAGGGGAGACAAAAAGACTACAAATGTATGGCCCATTTTTATTTCATTAAATGCAATGATAATCACTCTGCGGGAGCAAGGAAGCGCAAGACATTTTATGCAATGCAAAATATCAAAAACGCGATGATGATTTTTTTATGAAGATATTCAGTGACATGAAAAGGCAAATTATGGCCTCATTCAATTGTATTTCTAGTTAGCACTGATGATAAGAAACATACATGATAAAGCATCTAAATTGAAGAGGCCCATGAAAAGAAAATAGAATTGTACCCTCGAGAAAACGAGTAAGTCTTCTATGTAACACATAAAAAATGCAGGATACTGCTTCCAATCATACAATGCATAATAACACAAAAAACTCATTGGCAATGTGTTTCTTTCGCCATCTTTTGTATTCAGAATTATCATATTCTGAATACCACCCAAATAAGCCAGAGTTGCTACTGCGTGATTGGCTTATAATTACAGTTTATGTGGAATGCATACATGATAGAGAAGAGTCTCAGAAGGCACGACAGAAACATATCATAGTAAATAAATAATAAAAAAAATCATCTTCGATCAAGTTAGCCGCTTTTTGCTGAAGATCAGGGTAATAATATATCTAACGCCAGTTTCGACGAACCATGACATTCTTATTGGCTTGAAACAAATGGTGGGCGGTTTGAAGCAAGGTGATCAATGGAGTGCTTACATTTTTGTTTCAATTTGAATGGACCAATGAATTGAATCAATCATTTACAAGTTATTTACAGTTATTCTCTATACAATTCGACTCGCATATCCGAAACTTTATTAAACAATAGTCCACTCGCTTTCATCCAAGATAGCAGGGGAAGGAGATGAAGATGCATCCGCTTTTGGATTCTTTTTAGAGAATAAAGATACCTTCTTATCAAATATATGTGAAAATATATGTGTGTGCTTCTCATCTTGCTTTTTCTCTTCCGACTTCTTCTCATCCTTTGCAGCTCTTCTCCACAATGGTTGTCTGTCTTTGTTGATGAAATTGAGGTTAATTTTTTTGAACCGGCTTTTTGTTTCAGCACAATTCGTCTCATCTGGCTGTCCGATAATCATGATGGCTTCTTCTGGATGGACCATTATTGCCTCTATGGTTTCATAAACCTAATATGATTGGCCAATGCATAAGAAAATCGAAAAGTGTAAAACGTAAGAGTTAGTTTGATCTAGCTTTCTGTGGATTTCTGGGAAAAAAAAAAAATTCCGTTCTCCATTTCAGTCCGATTATTCATTGCTAAAGAGAAAGGTACCTTGCAGAGATCATCTAACTTTTCATTCCACAAATCAGCTTGATAAACAGCACTGATATAGTCTTTGCACTCATAGAACAGCTTGGACAAGTTACCATCTGCAGGAAGTGCCGCTTCTGCTACTGCAAAGCCCACAGAAAGCTGGTATTTTCAAAATGGTATCTTACAGTTAGTAACATTCCAACATATTCAAATCAAACGGTTTAATTACGCTTAAAAAGATATGTAATTAGAAATCAAACTCAATATAGTCTTTCAATTACTATTTTTTTGCCAAATATTGTTGCTTTGTTTTATTCCTCATGCAGTTATTAACTGTAGAGTAAAATTAAAAGCTTCCTGTACTGAATTAATTACTTCTGATTATTCCAATTATAAGCTTATCACCTACTTTTCTACATAAAAAGAGCCACTATGACATCAATATTCAGTATCTTTGACTTGCTTTTGCAGACAAAAGAGTTCATATTAAATAGGGTGTACTAAAATTAAGACGAGTCCAACTAAAGGGACAATCTGCAAAACTTACAGTATGAGATCAGAAAAACAGACCAAAAAAATCTCAAGTCAAAGCTCAAATATCATAGAGAAAATTATAAATACTTACAGAACTAAGAAGATAATATACTAAATTTTCAAAGTGAAACCATCCGAGAAGCAAAGGAACTTACAATTGAGACAAAGAGCTGTTCGAAAAACTTCGCTGGTGGGATGTCCTCCAATGCAGTGAAGATGCTTTCACTTCAACATCAAACAGCTTAAATAAGCCTCCATGAAACAAAAATCTAGGCAACCGTTCCTGATCTAAATTGAATTTCTCTACTTACACAGCTAGGTCCTCATCAAAGAGAGGAGTTTGCTCAGCAGCTGGCAATGCTTTCGCCGTTTCCCACAGCTCCCGCCACAGGTTACCTATTATTGGCCAAGATAGGTCATATCAGAAAGATATTATGAGCGAACTTCTGCATAATCAAGCAAGCACAAAAAAGAGGAAAGAAATGGCCTGTTTGGCCTGGTTTTCCGAACAACTCCAATTCAAGAAGAAGTAGCTCAGTGTTCGGCAAATAGTTTAGAGCTATTGCAGTGGCATGAAGCCAAAATGAGGATTTTGTGCTGAAAAAGTAGTTTGGAGCTTCTCTTCTTTGCAATCAATAGTAGTCGAGGGCTTGAGGTATTTTTAATTAACAAACTGATAGTGTTTCTTCAAACAGCTCTACTCAGAAAGCCGTTTTGCAAGAGTCGATTTAATTCTTGTTTTATAATTTTCCCCAGACAAGCACGCTAATACTCCAAGTACGCCAAGAGGCATGTGTAGTTAATCTATACCAACTTAGCAGGTCCAGGTTAATTTATACAAAGTATGTATTGATTGTCAGAAACAAGTCGAAAATATTGAAGATAAGACTCGCAGCCTCTGAAGTATTAACATGACTATCTTCAACTAAGTCTTCATAAAAAAGGGCTCCTTATAAGTAGATAGGCCAGTAGGGAAAGTCTGCATGTTTTCTTGGGGTGAGAGAGAGAGAGAGAGAGAGAGAGAACAGAACACTTAACAACTTTGGAAGTAAATAATTTTAATAGATAACCATTCATAACCCAAAATACTGGTAAAAACTTGTTAGCAGACATGAAGGAAGATGAGGGAAAGCTGTAAAATAACCCAGATGATCACTCCAATTCCCTTAAAAGGAACAATGTTCTTATATACAAGGATAAAAATGCCATTATAGTAAACAAGTTCTTATATACAAGGATAAAATTGCCATTATAGTAAAAATTGCCATTATAGTAAGACTAGTAAACACTTTTCAAGGTTATAAGATGAGATTATGTTTTCATGTAAATGCACTTAAATACCTTCTTTCTGCATTCGTCTACTGAGTCGACCACGTCTAGATGAGCCCTCGCCATCCACTGAATCATCATCTCGATCATCCGCTGTCCAATCTGGTGGGGAATGCCATCTGACAAAGTCCTCTAGAACACATCCAGGATTTGCTGCCTGATACATAAATACATGTTTCTTCAAGTTACATAATACACATAATATCTACACAGTAGTTCTATTGTTAACATTAGTTGTAAATAATTTTGTTCCTGCAGGGGTTCAAGACTTGCCTTGAAAGCCTGCATGTCGGACAAGAGCTGAGAGCACCCGGCACCAACACTGAGAATTAGAAGTATGAGACCATCGAAACAAATTGCACGACTGAGTTTAACTAGCTACAGATAGTAAAGCAAATTCTTTAAAATTCAGCTCTCTCCATAAATTTCCATGCAAGAGCCTGTTTGATTTTTTACAAAAATTAGCTGTCTACAGACCTTCCAGTCCTCAGCACCAACTCTTCCGCTTCTTTGATAAGTTCCTCTGTCAAAACTGGGCCCTCCTGCATATAGATGATACCCATTAATCCAAGATATACAATGAAAATGCAAAGAAAAATAAATCGTTGTTGTTTTATGATTTTTTTAAAAACAGAAACTTCATGCAATAGAGTGTGTGAGCGCAATAGCGTGTGAGCAAATTGTGCATTGCTTGTGATTCATACATCTATGGTGTTTGTTTGACAACAGAAAACAAAAACTTTGCAGTAACTCGTTTTGCTTTTCAGGGAAGATGCCATCTAGCATCAGGCCAGGGTTTATCTCAAACTAACCAACAACTAGAATAATAGAGAAGTTCATCCACTAGTGCATCCAATCACATAGAATTTGCATTAAAAAAATTAAAAAATCCAAACGAAGCCTAAGGGAAGTGAACAAGAAAAGGAAAAAAAAATCAACAATATACCTGTGTAACTGGGGTATATATGGGTTCACCAGTTTCTAACATGATTAAATTTTTTTTAGATGGATGATCTGCACCGAGTCGAAGGATGTAATTTCCACTGCTACTTCTAGCATATAACAGTTTTGAAGAAGAATCGATTGAATCTGAATTCTCAAGACTTGCTTGCTTGAGAACAGAATCCAGTAACTCTTTAGCAGCTTTTTTTTTCTGCTTCCTGACAATACAGCAATTTATTACTTGAAACTGCTGATGCAAGAGACAGGAATTCAAATCAGGTCCGGCATCTAGTGGCGTTCGAGGTATTGGTTGCTCTTTAGACCATAATTTCCTCAACTGCAGATACAAAAAGGACACCTAATGATAACTCCGCAAGATAGAAAATCATATCATTAGACATCAATTTCTAGAGGTTGATGTTAAGTGGACGGCCGGAAAAAGTTATTTTGTTTACCTATATAGTAGCAAAATGGTTAGGACAGTGATTATGATGCTGATTATCATCATCATCAGCAAAATCAATTGATAGTTATTGTCTGGACAGAGTTTAGTTAGTAGTGCACTTTCCAACATGAAGTCGCTGAACAGACTCATAAAATCTTGCCGATAACAAATAAATTATTTTTCTAATGAGGAAAAGACTTTTTGAAGCCATGAACTTACTTCAAGGACAAGAAAGTGCCAGAAGGAGGCCATCTTTTGTAGGGAATTCATGCCACCAATAATCAAAGAGATTTGAAAAACAAAGCTTTCTGGAGGTACACCATGAAGATCCTTTGATAAAGAAGTTTGAGCAAGTGCAGGCAAGTTACTTTCATTTTTGCTTTCAAGACAATGGTCCCCTGCGAATAGCTTGAAAGCATTAAAATGGAAGTAAAAGATGTGATACAGCAGAAAAATGTAAGTTAAGATCACTGGTTGTAATTAGCATACCTGGGTTAAATAAAGAGCATGCCAAAGAATGGACTTCCTCATCCACATAGAACCCAGAGCTTGATTTATCTTCTTTTTCACGAAGAACTAGTGATTTAACAAGGGATAAGTTCAAGCTACTCTTCTCTTTAACAGATGAAGAATCCCCAAAACATCTAACAAGATCAATCATAGTCTTGCAGTTTTTTCCGGTTCTGTTAAAAAATTACGAAACTCAAAAACAGGAAATAATTAATGAAGTAACAGATTTTACAAACATCAATGATAAAGTCATGATGAATCTCATCTATATCTTCAGAGGTAACAGATGAAAAGATATGAATCAGATGCAAATCACTTAACTACTTAAGGATGTCTTCTTAAACAGATTAATGAGATGCAAAGACAGTATTGAAAGTATTTCAGGCCCCAAAGGCCACCCGATGACTTCATAGAAAAAAGATATCATGCCCAATAGATTCGAATTTTGATAAACCTCTACATTTACACAATCATGCATCCATAATAGTTATCCTGTTCTTGTCTATCCTAGAAGTCAAAGCCTCGTGATTCTATTAACCCACATCATGATCTCCCTCTATTCAGCCACAACAGCTTTCAGAGGTACTCCATTCAACATTTACTAACTGTCCCAGAAACAAGATAACAGGATTATGAAGCTTTAATTTATTATTTTGTTGTCCATTAAAAGCTAGTGAAGAATAACATGAAGGATTGAACTTCATGACACTATGAAGTCAAAGACGAATAGTAAGGAATACAGCTATTACTTTAAAAGGCGTGCAGATTGCATGGTAAATAAAAATAAGATAATATCAATTTACAATATTAAAAACTTACTCAATGGCCAGAGCCAACTGTTTAATTACAGAAGCTGGAGGAAAGGTAGGTTCTCTCTGAAAATTTGAGCCACCCTCGTCCATTGATTTCAATTCTGAAACCTAAAAGTGCAAGGGGCAAACAGAATGAGAAAAGAATTTCATATCATTTGGAAAGAAAGATAGAAAATGAGGATAGATATCAACATCTACAAGTTACGAAAACAATTTTTGAGGAAAGCACTGTTTCTAAACTGAAAAAAGAAATTCATGCCCACTTCAATTAGAATGTAGAAATAGATATCAAAATTCCTGCTTATGCCATTAGCTATCTCATAGACAATTCAGCCACTTAAAAAACAATCTTATCGTTGTTTGAAGACTAGATAGATCAATGATGGTGCATCTTAGGTCATAGTTTGACTTCTTATTTCAAGAAGATAACTTGATGTTTTCATGAATTCATATTATTTGTGATGCAGGTCACAATTTTCATATATCCTATTTCATCTCTTCTTCTAAGAGACGAAGTGTTAAAATTAACTTGCACAAATAGAAGTACTCATTTTCAAAACTATCTCTAGTAGTCTTAGCCTTTCCATATGTTCCTCAGATATGTTGGTCGCAAATGGACAGTTTACTACGCTATCAACTCTCATTATGTTTGAAAGGAATCGGGATACACAATCAACTCTCATCATCTCTATCTCTATCTCTATCCCAACTAGAAATACAGAGAAGCCATACTATCCATACCAAGGTCCATAAGAAGCAACTAGTTCTTAAACAAATTAGCAAGCTTCTTATCAGGTAATGCTTCCTTAATCATGCTGTGGATAATCGAATCAATTGAACGACCAATTGATAAACATATCTGGATTAACATATTACATTTGCTCATCGCAGCGAGATGAAAACTGATGCATAATGAATCTCAGAACCAAAAAATCAATGGAAAATAGAGCTTAAATTCACTAACCTCCTCTTTCGACTCGTTAGATGCATCAGATACAACCATCTCTCGATCCGTCGATTTCCTCGTCTCCCTCTGAGATTGCCCATCACGATCTACACCAAATTAAGCACAAAACTCGATAATTCTATCAAAGGAACCCCGATGAGATCCCAAACAACAAGGATCGGGGGCGGAGAAAAGATACCTCGATCGCTCTTCAGATCGGCTTTGATGTCGGTGAAGACCCTCTCCGCCTTCGCCGCGGCGGAGTGGAGCGCCGTTTTCGCCCTAGAAACCAGCGATAGAGATGCGGCGGACGTAGCGGCGGTGGCGGAGGAGGAAGAGGAGGAGGAGGGTTCCATTGGAGGGGGGAAAATGGGGATTGTGGATCAAAGGGGAGGGGACTGGGTAATATAGAGAGTGGCCATAGAGGCATAGAGGTGAACTCTTCAATTTACGTCCGTGTAGTAGTTTGGATTGGTGAGGAGAACATTTGAAATTGTCTAAGCTTTTGACTCTTCCGTAATACAAAGTGTTTTATAGCCTTATAGAAAACGCATTTATTTATTTATTTATTTATGGATATAAGCATAAAAAATGGTTTCGAAGCAAGTGAAGCACTAATAAACTTGTATACATGGATTCTGGATCCAATCCACGCTGTTATCTGTGCTTTTAATCTTTTTTTTAAAATTGTACCATCCAAGCCTCATTTAAAAAATAATATAAAATCCAACAAGGTCCATTATGTTAGTAATTATTTTTCGATATGGTATTAGCGTTTGAGGGAGTGGAGTGCCTGCAACGCTGAAAGCGAAAGAGGATTGGATTTAGCAATTTATATAAATCTTTAAGTTCTAAATTTCTATTTGTCATGACCGATTCAAATATTAAATATTTGAACATGCACTGCTCTGGTAAAACCAACTAACTCGGTCCATGGATGAGTTTTGTGTGCATATAATGTCAAACATTTAATTTGGATAAAAAACCAAATTAGTATGCATTTTGATAAGGATAAGATGGACAATTAAATATTGATTAATTAATAGCAAGAACAGGGCCCTTTAGCTGCACAAGGCTTGGGCCTGGGCCGAAGAGTCCTTTATTTATGTGAAAAAATATCACATATTTGAGGGATTAAGATGCAAAATTCCCTTCTAATTTTCTCGGCGTCTTCCAGACGCAAGGTCCCGCACGTGCGGCAGTTGCAGTATATAAGGGGCCCCCACCTCCGCGACCACGACGCACTCCCTTGTTTCCATCCTTCTCTTCCCGCTCTCTAGCTCTCTCTCTCTTCCCCCCGAGTCCCCCGAGTCCCGTCCCATTCTCTCTCTCTCTCTCTCTCGTAGGTGAGTTCATACGAAGGAGATGGAGGAGGAAGTGGCCGAAGTTGAAGTCGAAGTCGAAGCGGAATCTCAGGTGAAATCCACCCAATCCTTTACCTTATTCTCCTAATTTCGTCTCCTAATCACGTTTTTGCTCTCATTTTTCCTCAATTTTCTTTTCTCAAACCCTAGCCTCTTCCTTTCTTGGTCTCATTCTTGATTTTTGATAGACCGAGGTGATCTCTGAGTTTTTTTTGCCCTTCGATGGTCGATCGGCGTCTTTCTTGCGGCCTAATGTCTCTCTTTCTAGGTTTTAGTCTCTGTAGATGAATGTGATCTTGAGTTTCTTCAATGGCACACAAATCCGTAGTTCCAGTTTTGATTTACTGTATATTGCAGTGATATTATCCGTCAGTGTAGATTCATATGCTCGACGATTGTCTTGATTGTTGGTAGATCAAGGCGATCTTTATTCTTTTTGCCTTTAGATAGTGTATCGGTGCCTTTTTTGTGGCATAGTATCTTTCTTTCTAGGTCTTAGTCTGAAATGATCTCGAGTTTCTTCGCCGGCACGCAAATCTGTAGTTTCAGTTCCAACTTATTGTACAATGCAGTGATGACATTGGTCAATGTAGATTGGTATGCTTGAAGTTTGTCTTATTTCTTGATTGGTCGAGGTGATTTTGTGTTTTTTCCGCCTTCCGATAGCTTATCTGCGCATTTCTTGTAGCCTAGTATCTAAGTCTCTGTCTCGATAGATGAAGGTGATATTTAGTTTCTTACATGGCATATGTGTCCGTTGTTCCAGTTCTCATTTATTGTACGTTGCTGTGATGAGATTGGTCAACGTAGAATCTAAGAACATCCTGTGAGTTCATATGCTTGAGGATTTTCTTGATTGTTGATAGATCATGGTGAACTTGAGCTTTTTTGTCTTTGGATCGTGGATTGGTGCCTTCCTTGTAGACTACTTTCTTCTTTCTAGGTTTCAGTCTCTGTAGATCAAGGTGATCTCGAGTTTCTTCCACAGAATATGAATCTGTTGTTCCAGCTTCTACTTGGTGGAAATTGTTGTGATAATATTGGTCATGTAGAATCTAAGAACGTTCACTGAGTTGATATGGTTGATCGTTGTCTTGATTCTTGATAGATCAAGGTTATCTTGTGCTCTGCCTTCTGATAGTGGTTCGGTACCTTTCTTGTAGCTTGGTTTCTTCTTTCTAGGTCTCAGTTTTTTGGATCAAGATGGTCTTGAATTTCTTTCATGGCACAATTTTTGGATGTTCCAGTTCCAGTTTATTGTATGTCTCTGCGAGCATCCGGTGATTTCATTAGCTTGAAGACTAATCTTGTACAGTAGAAGATGCAAAGATTTCCTAGTATTTTGTTCCTATTTGCTGGATTCAATTAATTGTTCCATATTTCCTGTGGTATCTCAACATTGATAATTTTGCTATATGAGTGACCCATCAAGAAACATCTTCAGTTACGAGACTTTAACACTTTAACTGCTAGCATGACTTATTACCACTCATCACTTAATTCCAGTTACATGCATTGTAAATTATTATCAAAAGTTGATTTCTAAGACATGGATGTTTCCTTTTGTTGATTATTTGTGATGTTTCTTATTGTAAAAGAATTTAACACATACACATGGACTCATGCAGGGAAGAAAGAAATACTGTTCATGTTTTATATTCACAAATGATTTAACCTGCCTGTGCTCTGTTATTCAATCTGTTTAAAAGTTCTTTAGAGAAATAATCAAATCTTTCTGCCATATCCTTTTTGATCATGTTTTAAGGTTTGCAGTGAAACAGCTAGCCAGCAATTAATGCATGATAACAATATTACTAATGGTTTACGATATGCCACAAGTGTTAAATCTATAGTCTGTATAATTCCTGCTCAATGCACATGGTGACCAATCACCATTTGATTTCATTTCAGGTGTACATGGCTTGTGTAATGCAAGGTCATAGGTAAGATAAAAGAATCGAGTGTTTTATCTCGTTAGGCTAAGATATATCATGAAGCTAATTCTTTTCTTTCATCTTCCCATGAATTCCTTTGACCTAGGTTTTGTAAGTCATATGCTTGCCTTAACATTTCATTGCCACTTTTTGTTATGTGTCTGTATGATTTTTCTTATAGTGTACAACATGCTGTATTTTTGCTGAGACGTATTACTTACCTTTCACATTTGGGAGGCAGTTGCATCAAGAAAAGAAAAAAAAAAGAAGCTAATTTGCAATATCGTTTGACAATCTTTCTTATGTTGAGATTTGAGATAAATAATTAGTTGGTATGATGATCTACTTCATGATCATATGCAAAAAGATACATTTCAGGATTTTTTTTTTTTGGATAAATAAATATTTCTGATGAATAAGTTATTTATGGTCCAATTTGTCTGATAAGTTTAATTTATGTTACAAATTATGCATGTATGAAGTGGACAATCCTTGGATCCATTTTTTAAGCTAGATTTGAAGTAACTTGAGATAACTGGCAAGTTGGTTCCTGATTCATTTTTGTTCAACTAATATTTATGTGATTTCAGAGTTGGTGTTGCATACTATGACTCGAGTATCCATCAACTTTTTGTTTTGGAAGTTTGGGAAGATGGGAATGAGGAGTTTCCTCTGATTGACCTTGGTATGTAGTTTTGAACGATTTAAGGGTAAAATTTGTGGATAGTCCCTGTACTATCCTCATACTGCAATTTGGTTCCTCTACTTTTCACTTAAACACTTCAGTTTGTGAACTTTGACATATCTTGCAGTATAGTCCTTGATTGTGAAAAAAAAAAAAAAAAAAAAAAACTGACTCTTGTTGTAAGATGATCTTTCTAACTCAGTTTGAAGCGGACTGGAATAAGTTACTTTTTCTACCGGAAAAGTTGGTTATTCACTAAAGGAAAAAAAAGAAGGATTTTTTTTTTAATGGAAGGGACTATAGTGCAATAAATGTGGAGGTTAAGGGACCAAGTGTTTAAATGAAAAGTTCAAGGACAAGTGCAATGTCAGGATAGTGTAGAGACCATGCATTTTACCCAAATCTTCGACACACTATTCTTTACTATTTTGTTTTGTTTTGTCTCAAAAGTTCCTGTCTGTTCTTTTTGGTTGTTACCTCCTTGGCTTACTCTGTATGTTCTTGTTTATGCAGTTAGTTAATCTTGATATCTAGTTACTAAAGATACAAGAGAGTGGAGTAAAATGTTGCAGCTGACAGTTTTTTCTGCTCAATTATTGAATCAGTGAAATATCAAGCAAAACCTATGACAATATACGCAAGCACTAAAACAGAAGAAGCACTTTTATCTGCATTACAACGAAATGGTTTGGCCTGTAAACTTTTAGGTATTACTAAATTTGCTTGTTTTCTTGCTGACCTTGCATGAACTGAACAGATGGAGATGAAGTCACTGTAGTGAAGCTCATACGAAGTTCAATATTCAGCTACGAACAAGCTTGGCACAGGTTTGCATCTGTTTGGACTATTGGTAGATGCTTTTAATAGTGACTTGAGCAAAGCAGAGTTAAAACTTGAGCAAAATAGAGAAGTGGAACCCTTTGACGGTATTCAGAATTGCTGTCCAACTTTTTACCTTAAGCAAGATGTTGAGGCACCGCATCTATTCTAATCCTACCGGTAGTTTGTGCCTCAGAACTGAAGAGAACTCTCCATTATTACTTAGAATCTTCTGAATGGTTGTTTCTAGGGTGCATGATTCTTCACCTGAAGATATAAGTCCTGTCCAGTGTAGTCTTATAGGTCTGGATGCAACATCTTATCTTTGCCTCATCTTTTTCTAGAAATCAGAATGATTGTATGGTTGATTTTTGGGTCAATAAATGTTTGGGGAATATGCTTGATACTTTAGTTGAGCTTTCTCAACTTTGATTTGTTCTTCCTGACCCCACTTTCTTTGGGAGAAAGATAGATGGTTGAGATGCTTGTGAATTATTTCGCCCACAATTGAATTTCACAATCCTCTTTTTTCTTACAAGAAAAAATTATCTCTATTTTGGTCTTCCTAAACTAGATAACTCATTTGAGCTTCTATCACAATTAATCATAGATTATGTACCTAGTTGCAATTATATGCCTAACCTTGCTATATCTTTAATAGCTCCATTCTTCCCTTTCTTTTCAGTTTCTTTACTCACTTTTCTTTTATTATTATTTTTCCACAATGTATTTTTTTTCTGTTACTCGAATTTGCAGACTGATATATCTAAGAGTTGCTGGGATGGATGAAGGCTTAAGTGTGAAGGAGAGAATTTGCTTCGTAAGTATCTAGGAAGATTATCTTTATCCCACAATGCAGTCTCTTTATGGTGTTTCTTTAAGTGTTTACTGATTCACAAATTGGTTCACCCCTACTCCCCACATAGTTGCTTCTTTGGTTGTTTGTTTTGTGGGCTGTCAGTGTGTCCTTTACAAGATAAAGATGGTGCCTTACTGAGGCCATAACCTGGATACGTTTCGTAGACATCAATGCAACAATATCTTTAAATTTTTTTGCTTGTCTGGGAAGACTGATGCAGCATCTGATGATACTCTCCGAGGAACATTGTAGAGAATTCAATCGATCACCTTGGTTGATCGATGACGAGGCATGATTTCATATGTTGTTTCTAAGTTGTGCATAACCATGGATAGACTTACTCTTATTAACGTATGATTGGTAGAATAGACATACTCATTTCTTAACTTTCTAGCGAACGAACTTGGAATTTCTGTAGTAACTCTTTTAATAATTGTTCATGCTCCAAATTGATCAATTTTAATGATATTCTATAGGAGTATATATGTAAATAATTTTATAGGGCCTAAATGGAATATGAAATTTTAGAGGGGTATATAAATAAATTGGTAATATAATAAAGTAATGTATTCTAGGAGATTCTGAGGGTATTTTGGAAGTTGCTGAGGCCATTTTGTTTATTTGAAGAGGAAAGGGGTGTAAAAGGAGGGTTTCGCGCATTTTGATGGGAACGACTTTCATCCAACCTCAATGAATTTTACATAGATAAAACATATATACATTATTACAACAGTATAGTCTATATAAGAGTAGATAGAAATAGACATAGGATTATAAAAGATAAAAATATGGATAGATATTAATGGATATAGACAGTGAAGGATACTTTCTTAGTCTTGATAAATGATTCTTCTCATTCTTTTATATGTTTTTTTGACTGCCATGTTTTTCATTTTTTTTTAATTTCTTGGTGGATTTAACATCGTTATTAATTTGTGTTGGAGAGATGTGCTATTTTTTGCAGCTTAATTCTATGATGGATCTTGGAAGTGATGTCCAGGTTCGTGCTGCTGGAGGTCTCCTTGCTATACTAGAGAATGAGAGGCTTGTTGATATCTTTGAACAAAAGGACTCTGGAAACCCATCAATAGCAATAGATTGTGTGACTCAAATCTCATTTTATCCTTCTTCTACGATCTCTAGCTGAGAATATATCCAGGTTGAGCTAGCTTGAATTTAGATTAGATGAAGCTCAAAAAATGTTAAAACTTGGAAGTAAGCTCATCTTGCTTGTTTCCTAGTTGAGTTTGTCTTAGTCTAGCTTGATGTGAAATCGGCCAAGTGTGAGCCTTTTTTGAGCTGCTCATAGCCTTTATTGAGATGAATTCATATCAAGTTCTTATGCTGATGATGTTGACCTATCCAGGCTTTTCTCCAGCTTATTAGTGTGATCTCAAGCATCACAATATCAAGCTTCTGTCATTTACCATCGATTGATTAAGAGTGATTAGTGTTAGCTTGAAATTAGCTAGACAAGTTATTCTAGCATATTTTGGGGTTTGAATTGTGCACTTTGCTGTAGTCCTTACATCCAGGCACAGAGACAAGTATCTAAAACTTGATGCAGCTGCACATGAGGCGCTGCAGATTTTTCAGGTAGACAAGCACCCAAGTCACATGGGAATTGGAAGATCTAAGGAAGGGTAATTGGTTTCCTTATCTGATGCCAAACAAAAATTACTGATTGCGTTGCTTAGCTTTGCTAATAATGTTCTGCAGATTTTCAGTCTTTGGAATGTTCAATAAGGTATGAGAATTTCATTACCTCTTTAATTAGTAGTAGCAGTATAATTTGTTGACTACTAATGTTTTACTGCTTAGTGTGTCACACCTATGGGAAGGCGTCTCTTGAGGTTAGCCTTTTCAATATCATCAGAGGAATATTACTACAGCACAATGAACTGTACAGTATAATTAATTTTTTCCTTCTTGTTTCTTTTTCATGTTTAGGACCTGGTTCTTGAGGCCAATACTTGATTGTGAAATTTTGAATAATCGCTTGGACACTGTATCCTTCTTCAGATGTCTTCAAGTTGTCACTTTTTTATGCTTTAAGCCATATTACTCTGGTTAAATACTGACAGTGTTTTTCCTTAAGAAAGGAAGATATCATTTTTCCTCTGCTGTGAAGAATTAATGTCTGCTTTACATGAGGCGTTGAAGTCAGTGAGAGACATTCATCACATGCTCAAGGTGTGAATCCTTCGCCTGCCATCATTGACTGTTGATCTTCCTCTATTGTTTACAAACTAGTACAGGGCCCGTGAATGTGGCAGATGTATGCTTAAAGCGTGAAATTTTGAAGATCGTATGATAGTAAGAATTGGTTTACTTCTGTGATTAAGAGGCGCACTTTTGTCGGAAACTGGAATGCTATATCTAATTTTAGGGTGCATTTATGTAAATACAATACTTAACCGTTTGGTTCGGGGATAAGGGGGGGGATAACCCCTTATCCCCCCCTTTATACCCAAACACAAATTTCGCACCCGAGAATAGTAGTTCTCGGGTACCTAGAATAAGCTGGTATAACTGTTCCCACCTATATTTTGATTTTCTATCTATAACTACTCACTATTCTTCTTATTCCATATTATCTATCCAAACGCTATTTTTCTTATTCCCGGGAACAACCCAATTTTCATCCAAACGTTATTTTTCTTATACCCACACTTGTACCTTTCCCTGGAATAGCTAGTTCTTGCTTATACCCGAACCAAACGAAGAGTAGTACTGTCAGAGGGTATAGATGACCTCCCTAGTTAAAATCATGGCAGTTTTATAGGTAACTGAAATTTTTGCAAGGCATATAGATTTCAAAATATGCACGTGTGTATACTTAAACATCAAATATTTTGCAGTGTATATTAATTAATGAAATTTCGAACAGCAAATATTTTAAATTTAAAGTTAAGGGGGGCTTTATGGAGGTTTATATGTAAAAAAATCCCAATTTAATCCTCTGCATTTTTTCGAGTTAAATTGGGCTGTTTAGTGGGTTGTTTGGAAGTTTGTCATTCTTGATTCTTCAGATCCTTTCATGTCTCTGTAGAGTTCTGTAACCATTTAATGATTTTTTATACTTGGCAATTTCTTTGCACTGTTCCATGAAAGAAACATTACTATGTGCATATATCCATACTAGACATGCTTCTCTATCTTGCAAACACCCTTGGAGTAGTAGTTGTAGGTCATTTAGGCCTTGTTTGGAAGTCGGAGTGAGTTATCCACGAATAACTTATATGGTTTTCTAGTGTGATTGTAATGAAAGTTTGATTTTTGCTCCTTGAAAGGTTCTGATATTCGTGATTTGGTAGGATAATATATTTCACCTACGAGGTGATTTATCTTATCCAAAAAAATAACTTGAAGGCTGAATATTGTATCTAATTTTAGATATTTGATCACACTCCTTATCTACCAAATTTATAAACTTCTCAAGTAAATCATGGAGATATACCGAACAAGATATTCATTCATTCAAATAGGGCCTTAGAGTTTATCTTGATTATCGATACTAATATTTATCTTGATTCTTGAGCAGACATTTCTTATCCTGATCCGTTAGAGTTTATCAATTTCTTTTTCACAACAGACTTTATCTTGGTTGTTTTTGCTGCTTCAGCTACAATACACTACTTACTCTTTTTTATAATACAGTCATTCTACAATATGTCTTGAATTTTTTTAATTCTTTTTTTGTGCAGGTAAAATCTTCTAAAGGAGGTTTTTTTTTTCCTTGTTATAACTAAGAATCATGAGTTGATTCTTTCCACTCATGATTAATTAGCATATGGAAATGGATTTTTAGAATTGGGAAAAATTTATGCGAACTTTTGTTTTTCCTGAAGAAATTCAACTCTCCGAGTGCCTTCTGTACCAGCAGCGATTGGAACACATTTTTGAAGGTATTATTCAAGTTTTGTATTTTCAACTTACACTTGATAGATTAGGAGTACTCCACATGAACAATGGATATTATGAGGAAGCTGCTTTTGGATATAAACAAAAGGTTTTAACAAGAATATTTCGGAGGATAAGTGTAAGGCTAATCTTTAAATTTTACTTGTTGCGATTTGCTCCAAAACTTTTTGCTTGGATTAGTCTCTAGCCTTACCTAATGTTTGCAATGCCATCCCTCTGTTCATTTTGCATCCAAAATTCCTGATGTTTGTTAGGAGTTTGCAGTGTCATCCCTTCATTCATTTTCTACATTTTACTCCTAGTTTCATTTCCTTGTGTAAGCTAACTTCTGTGAGGAGTCATGCTACCAATTATATCAGCTTTCTTTTGAGGCTAGCAGTTCTGGTAATGTTTTTTGTGGCCAAAACTGAAGTCCTAGTGTTCACAACCTTAGATATATTGTGCCTGCCTGCTTTTTCAAGATTCAACCATCCTAACTAACAATTCTTCTTATTGGCTTGCAGTGCATTTGTTCCTTGTTGCACATAAACAAGATTATCGAAGTAGGAATACCTGAATACCTTCAGGAGAGAATGGAACCCTCAAAGTTGGCCATAATCAAGAAGGTAGTCAGTCAAATTTTATTAACAATATAGTAAGAATCAGATGGGTTCATATTTTGGTGCTTTTAAACATAAAAAAGAAATGAACAAGTTGAGTGCTTCTTAAATAAAAAAGAACCAAACTAGGAGTTTGTACTTTGTCAAAACTAACTTTATTTTCTTGTTTCTGTTTCGAATTTGTCCAGGCAAGTTCTTCTATTACGAATGAGATGGTTTATGTCTTTGATCTGGTCAGCAAACATTCCCTTTCTTCTTCTGTTTCAAAGTTGTTTAAAACTAATAGAGGCTCTTATTAGAGAAGAACTAGCCATATCTTTTCTTTTCTTTCCTCCCCCCCCCCCCCCCTTTTTGTTGTTTGTGTCTCATTTCATCTCTTAGATCATAGTTTAACCTAATTTGTGAGTTATATGAAGTTCCTCCTATTGATTTAAATATTTAAATTATGTAAGATACTTAAATAGCTGGAAGCACTATTTTTCACTTGTTCCAGTGAACCATGCCTGTGAAATTGTTCCATCATGTAACAATAGGGTGATCAAATGGCACCTGTCATAACCAATCATATGATGCTCAGGTGTCTTGTTTCTTCAGGAGTAATTGACCTACAAATTTTGGAATAGGGAATGGCTTTCTTGCTTTTTCGATTTTAGGATCAAATATTTTGTGGAGAACATGATTATCCGATGTGTTCAGCCAGACGTTTGGCCTTTTTGTTATGCAATCTTGTGTCCGGTAATATCACTTCGTGGCGGGAATTAATCATAATGCTTATGTAGGTAATTGGTGTTGTTGATGTTCAGCGAAGTAAGGAGAAAGGGTATGAGACACTAGTGAAAGAAGGGCTTTGTGAGGAGGTCAGAATGTTAAAGCACACCTTCACAATTCGAGATCTACATTCTTTTCCAATCAATTATGTTTTAGGTTATGCAATGTATTTCGGACTGTCTGATTTCTGTTTTGTTCATGTAAACGCATAACAGAAATGCATCAAAATACCTGTATGTCGTTCTAGTTTAACATATTGATTTACTATATTTTGCTGATTAAACTCATTCTTCCTGTGTTATCTTGGAAATTTTCAATCTTTCTAGTGTTACTATATATATATATATACACACATATACATATGTATATATATAAAGAAAAGCTCATTCTTGCTATCTTATCTTGGAAATTTTTTCCTTTTCTAGGGTTAGAACCTCTTCTTTGAAAAACGCCTCCATCTATATTTAAACCAATCAATGATACTTTTCTGATATGCATTATTTCTTCTGTAGAAAGATTGAATTTATTGCTTGCCTTAGGATTTGCTTCGCATAGTTTTTGAATTTAATAATATGCTCTTAACTCAGCTGGATGAACTGCGAATGGTATATGAAGGATTGCCAGATTTTCTAGAGCAGGTAAATGCTTCTCTATAGGGGTAGTAATTTGGAATTCTCTAGTTTCCATTCCATTATTTTCTTAAGAAATTCTAGTTTATGTTTTCTTCTAGGTGTCGTCTAATGAAAGTGCTTCCCTTCCTTTCTTGAACGGGAGTAAAAGGGCTCCTTGCATTGTTTATGTCCATCAAATAGGTTGATCGTTCTCCATCTTTCTCTTTGGGTTTGAATGCATAGACTATGTTCTTTGATTTGTTTTATATCTTATATTCAGTAGTTTTGGTAGTTGATCATATCAAAGCCATTATAGTTCTCATGCGGCCATGCCTCTTCTTTTGTGTTCTAGAAGATATTAGATGATAAGTCTTATCAAACCATGCTAGTAGAGCTTCACATATTACCCTTGCTGTGGAATATGATCTTTTTGAGGAGGTTGTAGTTAATATTAGTACTACATTTTCCTACTTGCTTCCTATTTACTACATTCATTACCTTTTCTAAGTTTTCTCCGTACTAGTGCAAGTCAGGAGCAGAATTTTTTTTCTTTTAACTAAACTAGTTGAGCAAGTTCTTTCATCTCAAGTACTACTGAATGAAAACTGATTGATTGTGGTTTTTTGGTTCATTCTACTCCCAATGCTTTTAGGATACTTGATGTGCATATTTGATGAGAAGCTAAACGAAGACATGCTGGAGAAACTTAAAGATTTTGACCTTGCAGTATGTAGCAGTTTGATCCTCAGCTTTAGTTATTAGTAAATTATGATAACATGTTATCTGATCAGTTTTCAGAAGATGGGGATGAGAAGAAGTTCTTCTATCATACTTCAAAGACTAGAGAATTGGACAATCTTCTTGGAGATATTTACCATAAAATTCTTGGTATTCGTATTATTCTGTTGTATCCTCATAAACTCTGGTTATTCCTTTAAGTTATATTATTCTTCGTAGTTTAGGCCATTATCTTGAGATCATCTTAGTAATGACTAAGTAGATCAACTTAATAAACTTTGTTACTAGTCTTATATGGACGAGCTTTTATTAGAATCATCTTGCTGGGTAATGAGAATTTAGAAATACAATATCAAGTCATCTGAGAATGTGTCCGCTGGGGTTTTCAAGCCACTAAATTTCAAGTTCTGCAAAACATCCTTTAGTGACAGGTTCCTCTTCATCTGATTTTATAACTATAGGTTAATTAAAAAAAAATTCTCAAGGTTTATGCGTGCTGTTTTGTAGACATGGAGAGAGCAATTATTAGGGACCTGGTGTCTCGTGTGCTTCAATTCGTCCCACAACTAGTCAAGGCAGTGAACTTTGCAGCAGAACTTGATTGGTATTCTTGATTTCATGTGTATAAATTTTCACTGGTTTATTTGCTTCATTCCGATTATTATCTGCCTGTATGCTAGCATCTCTAACTTTTTTGTCCTTCCTCGTAATTTCGTTAGCTTTCTGTCATTGGCTCTAGTTGCTCGTCAGAACAATTACGTTCGACCCATCTTGACGGAGGATACATTGCTTGATATAGAGAATGGGAGGTTTGTACTCCTTTCTAGTTAAGAGCCGATGAAGAAAGCTGAAGTCTTTTCTTCTTCCTAGCGTTCTTTGTGTTAGATGGGAACTAAGTCAGCTAGCAGACATGCTTTGCAGGAAATGACAGTTGATACTTTTGTTCCAAACGATACAAAGATTTTTAACAATGGTAACAGGAGTGTAAATTTATATTTATCCAGCAGTTGAAAAAAAATACTAAGCAGATCTTTGATGTGGCTTTTTCCAGGAAGAATAAACATCATAACTGGTCCAAACTACTCAGGAAAAAGCATTTATGTTAAACAGGTGAATTTTCTTTCATCAAAATCGTAGCTTGTGTTAATGTTGATATGTTGTTTCAGTAACTTTTGCATGTGATTTACGAGATATTTAACCATCTTTATAGCAATGTCTTGAATTATTCGTTGGTGAGTGAGCATTTCCTTGTGTGGTATGACCTTGATTTATTACTTGTTGTTTGTTCAATTATTTATGTAACTTTTGATATTCATGCTCAAATGTTCAATTCTAGTTTAAAGTCATCTTTTGCTGAATAAGAGAAGTGAGTTGAATTTGTCTGGCAGTATTCATTTGACATTTATAAGGAGGCTATAAAAACTCTACTATTTTGATTCTAAGGGAGAAAAATGCTTAAAAGAGTATCTAAGTATATTATTGACCTGAATACAGATATAAAACTTTTCATCTATTATTAACAAGTACAAGCGTTCCACGAAACTGACAGTTGGTCACCGTAGATCTATTGTAGTGTCCCTTTACCTTTCAGTGACCAGAATCAGATGAACGTAATATTTCTCTCTATAAATAATGGGGTTTCATCTAATAATATGTAAAGGGCATATATTAAAATCAGTATATGCATTAGACTTGAATGGATTGTCCTATAACTTTTTAGTTATAATCTCCAAATTGAGATAAAATTGTCAAATATGATAATCTTAGGCCAGACATTTCTTGTGAGAAAATAAGTCACTTACAAAAAAAAAAAGAAAAAAGAAAAAGAGATGTGTTTGCACAATTGAATAGTTAAAATAAGAAAACAGCAAAGGGAATATTAGTGACTAGTGCATCAAGAGAAGAAGAACAGGACAAATATGTGAATGCCAATGTGATGTATATTACTACCAAGAGGATGCGATATTACTATGTCCTTTCCCAAGACACGGAGGCATGATAGGTAACAGGAGTACAGTGATGGCAATGTTTGGTGGCATTATTAAGGAAACTTAAGAGCAACTTGTTCATTTCTAGAGCTTTCACACCTTTAACTCACATGAGATACTGCATGAAGGTTTTTCATGATAGATTGCCGTGCCTCCTTGCTGCTCGGCTTAGGGCGTCACTATAGCTGTGCCAAAATCATTCAAGCCAGCATGATACATGGACCACAATGTTATGCCAACAGGCTTCCTACCCCGACTCAAAAGAAAAGGACTCAATTTTCTAGTGAGATAGGAATAGTTTCAGGTACCTTTTGTTTCGTGGAGAAATTTTCTTGTGGCTCCACGGTGGAAAGCCCAAAAAAAGCCACATGGTGGTGCAGGCGCATGCTAATTTATGCCTCTGTGCCAAAGGCCAAGGCGCAGAAAACTTTGGCTTTAATATCCTATTTCTTTAATTCCGTTGAATCATATATGTGTATTGGCTGCCGTACTTATGCGTGCTATAAAGTATAGACAATGTTTGTTTGCATTACTTATGTGTGCTACAAAGTACAAACAAGGTTTTGCAGTTGAAGGATACAAACTGATGTAAATAATGTTTCCATTCATCTGTGTAAAAATGTCCGGTAAGATCTATCCTGTGGCCTCATGATTTTGTGAACTTTTACTGCAGACGAGCTGCTTCTCTGATATACTTGTTTGTACAACAGCAGAAACTAAAATATGTATATTTCATTGTATACTTACCTGAAGAATCTTTTTCAGGTTGCTTTAGTGGTTTTTCTTTCCCATATTGGGAGTTTCGTACCTGCTGATTCTGCTATTGTCGGGATGACTGACAGGTTTGATCTATGCGGGTAAGGTATACCTTTTCCCCCCACCCACATGCTGAATTTTGCATTTATTTTGCAGGATTTTTTGTGCTATGGGAAGCAAACCCATGACAAGTGAACAATCAACTTTCATGATTGATCTGCATCAAGTTGGAATGATGCTGAGGTACTCATGATGTTGTCTACAAGATTTAGTTTGGTTTTATTATTTTAAAATATAAACAAATGTTGATGAATTTTATAGACATGCAACGTCAAGATCCTTATGTTTGTTGGATGAATTTGGCAAGGGTACTTTGACTGAAGGTTACTACCTAAAACATTCTAGCAAGTATTACTTGACACAATATCCATTTCAAGGCCATGGTTAGCATAAGTTATGCGCTTTGTATACTGATAAAAAGTTTTGTAGATGGAGTTGGGCTTCTTGGAGGAACTATCAACCATTTTGCTAGCTATGATCATCCTCCAAAGGTTAGAAAGAGAAAACAGAGATCTTTATTTAATCATGATTGTATGCACTCCATATATTGGAATGCTTTGTCCTGTATGATCTTCAATCACAAATATCATCTGGAGTTCTGCTGAAAGTGTAGAAACCATCACGTTTAGAGAGTAAGAAAGACATGACATTTTGCTGGAGATGGAGATGGTCAGGATATGGGGCATAATGAATGGAGACTTCGGTGACAATTTTAATCTCCAAATTTACATAATAAACAAAGAAAAATGCGTTGGGCCCCCATGCTTCCTCCATTATGTTGTTGATGTGTTGGTACATATGAGTGGAGGGCTTAGGGTTTCATTATGGGGTTTAGGGTTTTAAGGTTTAATAATGCATGTTGCCAGCACATCAACAACATAGTGGGGGTTCTTGTAGCAGTGTTCATAAACAAATGCAACTAATGAAATAGTTATCTGATTAGGTGATTTAACAAGTATTTTAGATGTATATAAGTTGAATTTTAATCATATAATGAATCTTATCCTTGAAATAAATTCTGACAATTTGGCATATATGGCTGTATCTCCTTACTTGCAGGTCCTTTTGTGCACACATTTGACAGAGATCTTTACTGAAAATTACTTACCGCAGGTTGAAAAGAATCTACTGGGCTTTTCTTTGTTCAGTTTATCCTATTTTGCATTCTCAAAGTTAATCCAAGGAAATGTTGTAGTCTGAACATATCAAGTTTTACACTATGAGTGTGTTGAGACCTGACAGCAACTGCATGAGCGGTGAAGATGTCATTTTTCTTTACCGGCAAGCACTGTTTCTCTTTTCCTGTTTTCCTGGTGATTCTTTTTTGTTCTTCATTGCTAATCTGAGCATTTCTTCTTTGAAGACTTGTACCTGGGCAAGCGCTTATGAGCTATGGTACGTGAAAGTATATTATTCTAGGAGCATTATTACTACATGTCTCTACTTTTTGCTATATGAATGTGTTTATTTACTTTTATAAGCTAAGCTATTTTTAGAAATATTTGTTTCTTGATATCTACTTTTTGTCTCTTGAAGATCCTATATGGTTAAAAATGATCTATACTAAACATGGAACATGGTTTTTTCATATATACCGTAATATCTATCTCATGCTCTGACATCACTTTTATGCTTGAAAGTAATCTAGCCGACCTCTTTTCTCTTTACTTATACAAGTATATATGTTAGTTCATGCTCTAACTTACTCTGGAGGGCTTTTTGGGCTACTAAGCATACATAACTTTTTAATTGTAAAAATAGACATCTAAACTTTTATTTATAAAAGTAGACCTAAGCGGTGAATGGATTAACGCTTTCTAAAAGCGGTAAACCATTCACCGCTTTCACGTAACTTATATGTGTTCTACATCCGAACTCTGAAAAATGTACAGTATTAAGCTCTAAAAATAATTTTAATGTTTTGATAAAAGTGGTGAATGATTTGCCGCATTTAGAAAGCGGCAATTCATTCACCGCAGAGGCCTAGTTTTGTAAATAAATTTTTTGTTGAACTATTTTTTATAATTATAATACTTTTTAAGCCTATTAATAAAAAAAAAATTCTACTCTGGATCTAACAAAAGTTATGTGATACAGGCTTGCATTGTGCACGGCTTGCAGGTACGTCTTTCGTATCTTTCGTAAAGCCACAGATCTATTAATTGCATTTTAACTTTTTAAGTGTTTCTCTTTCTATTTTCCTGACATAAAGTTGGGAATTGATTCCTTGAATGCTTTTTGCTTGTTTGATCAAGTGTATGCGCGCTTCTTTCTTACTGCTTCCAGTTATATAAGTATCATAAGATATTTATCCTAAAAAATGGAGATTAAGAAAAAAATTGAAGAGTATTCATGCATGGTACATAATAAATGTAAAATGAACAACGGTTGTTTAGATCAGATGTCTGTGGTGACTAGAGTTGAAATATAGTACCTCTTCATTCGTCAATCTGGAGTTATTTATAAATTCCCATCTGTGCAGAACAACTTCTCCATAGCGATATTACCTGATTCCTCATATTTCTTCATCACTGATTTTTCTTTGTCTAAGCCTCTAAGGCTGATATGGAGCTCATTGATTGTCTCTACACTACTCTCAGTATGGCAGATTTCAACATGCCTATAATATCTCCAGTGATGCCTCCAAAAGTTATAAAGTTAATGCCTTAAAACTTTGAAGTTTGGTTGGACTTTGTAGAGTAGCAAGTTGATGTAAACTAATAAAGATTGGCAGTCATTGGCACAGCTGGGAATGCCATAGAATCTTGCTATGTTAGCGACACATATGATAAATTTTACAAGGTTAGAAATAATACTGGTTGTTTATTTAATTAAATCCCAAAAGTAACATAAATGATTTCCTCTTTTTTTTTTTTTTTTACATGATCGGTGCAGGCAATATGATTGAAAAGAAAGTGTAGGTTAGAATGATACTATTTAGGTTGGTGGTATCATTGAACTAGCAATTCATATGTTCGTTAAAATATGTGCAGCAGATTTTCAAGGCTTGTAGCCCATAAATTACTATAATTTTTATTGCACGAAGATGAAGGCAGAATTGACGTTCTATTTTTTTTTTTGTAGGGGTACCTGACGGTGTTGTTGAAAGGGCTGCAGTTGTTTTGGAAGCTTTCAATTTTAAGAAGCCTATAAGCCGCTTAGATTCCCAGATACTATTGGCTAGAGACCAGCAATACAAGGTATGATCGTCAGTTCATGACAACATAACTAGGGTAGAAGTTTTTCTCTTCAATCATTAAAAAGTTAGGCAATAGTGTCTTTGTTACCAACTTCAGATAAATCATTTAACTATAATTTATTTGTTGAACAAATTGAGTAACATAAAATTTGCTAAAAAAGCTTCTTTTTTTTTTTCTCCTGGTGCTAAAAAAACTTGACAGATCATTATTCTTAACTATTTGTAGGATGCTGTATCGAAAATGTTGGCTTTTGATGCATGCAAAGGTGATCTTAACTCATTTTTTCAAGATATATTTCCGTTGGAAGCTTAGCATTTACTGTAGTATATTCTGGACTGTTCGTGTATAACGAGTCCTCTAAAACATTTATATTAAGAGGTGTGTGATTTAGCTTGGTGTAATTTGGCCTCTTCTGGATGGTAGTTGAGGTTCAGCATATGGCAGTTGAGAAAGCAATGGCATTTGGTTATTTCTTTGGATTATTGGGAAGTGTGGCTTAGAAGACGTGTAAGAATCTCCCTTCGAGTTTCTCATAATCTAGTCAACTAAATCCTGGGTACTGGGAGAGGTAGTGCTTAAATCGTTTTCTCATAATCTAGTCAGCTTTGTATTTCTTATTTTGCTGCTGATCTTCATTAAGGTTAAAAGTTCGAGATCACGCTCAGGTGGTACGTTGTGGAGGTTTACTTCCATATACTTGCTATTTCCCTGTTTGGTTATATACATTATGATTGTTTGAAATTCTCTGATCGTGTCTCCTTTTTGCCTTTTATTTAGCTCCTTTTGATTTGGCAGGTAAATTGGGAGCTTAAAAACCGAGAAACAAGACTGGGTTTTAAGTGGGAAAGAGAAACTTGGGCTCTTTTGAGGTTTGCCATGCTTTTACCTCTTTCTTGCGTACTAATAAATATGAGAGACCCACATCAATGCGAGTTCACTAAACAACTACTTAGGCCCTGTTTGAATGCGCAGTAAAAAAATTTCATGGAGTCTAAATACCATAGTATTACTTCGGATGAAATGTGGAATCCTGTAACTTCAAAAAAATCCATGGGTTCATTTTAAAAGCCGTTTGGATACAAATTATACAATTCCATAAGATTTCTCAATATCTTTAAAAAATTAGCCATTAGAAACGTTAAATTTAAATTATTAGCTATTTAGATTCACATAGTACGAATTCAAAAGCTTTGAAATTTAAAATTTAAAATTTAAAATTTAAAATTTAAAATTTAAAATTTAAAATTTGAAATTTGAAATTTGAAATTTGAAATAAAAAATTTGAAATTTGAAATTTTAAATTTTAAATTTTAGATTTTAAATTTTAAATTCAAAAATTAAATCTAAAATTTAAAAAATTAAAAGTTATAATTCCAAATTTTAAAATTTGAAATTTCAAATTTGAAATTTGAATCTAAAATTTCAAATTTCAAATTTCAAATTTCAAATTTTAAATTTTAAATTTTAAATTTTAAATTTTAAATTTTAAATTTGAAATTTGAAATTTGAAATTTGAAATTTGAAATTTGAAATTTGAAATTTGAAATTTGAAATTTGAAATTTGAAATTTGAAATTTGAAATTTGAAATTTGAAATTTGAAATTTTAAATTTAAATTCAAAAATTAAATCTAAATTTTAAAAAATTAAAAATTATAATTCCAAATTTTAAATTTTAAAATTTGAAATTTAAAATTCAAAATTTGAAATTTGAATTTGAATTATAAAATTTGAATTATAAAATTTAAAATTTAAAATTTAAAATTTAAAATTTGAATTTTGAATATTAATTTTTAATTAAAAATTAAAATTAAAAATTAAAAATTAAAATTTTGAAATTTGAAATTTGAATTTCAAAATTCAAAATTTGAATTTAAAAATTTAAATTAAAATCAAAAAATTAAAATTTAAAATTTGACATTTAATTTAAAATTTAAAAATTTAAATTTTTGATAATTAAAATTTAAAATTTAAATTTTGAAATTTAAAACTTAATACATTTTTAGGGTGAGAGAGCTAGCCCAAAAATGGTGGAATTTTTTTCCTTTGGTTGGATTGGATTATAAGTTTACTCCATTTTTTGGAGTATAGTCTAACTATACTCCAAAAATTACTCCATTTTTTTTGCTTCCAAATGCTTCGTAGGAAAATTTTTCTACGGGCGTAGCATAGTTTAACTATGCTACGTTTTTAGGTCCATCCAAACGGGGCCTAAATATAAGGACACGATATAGGCTCTTGGCCATGGCCAACACATAATAAGAAATTCTACGCAAAACATAAATTTAAACCATTAATTTCAACATTTCTTATATACGAGGGCATTCTGAAATCGTTACTCTTTTCTCTCTCAAATTAGAATTTTTTTGTAAGAGAATGGTAGCATGCTCTACCATTTTATTCATTTTTTATAAAAATAAATTTAATTAGAAATGAAAAGCAATTAGAATTCGAATTTAGAATTTCGGATACTAATTTTTAAATCTTTGCCGCTTAGGCCAAAGAGGGTTGGTCAAAAAAAAAGTTTTCCTTGGACAAATTAATAGGATAAGAGGATTTTTTTTTTTTTTCTTTTTTTTTTGCCGATTTGGATTTGCGGAAGCGGCAAGCACCACGCTCCCCCTATCTTGTGGTGTGGTGGGTCGATTTGGCTCGCTGAATCAGCAAGCATAGCACCAGTCCGACAATATTTTTTGTTTTTTGAGAGAAAGGTAGCACGCTATCCGCTTCGTTTATTTTTTTCAGAAATAAATTTAGCTAGAAATGTGAATCAACTGGGATTCGAACTCGGGACCTCGGATACCAACTACCAAGCCCTTTGCCACTGCGCTAGGGACGGTCGGTAGTCCGACAATATTTTTATAGCTGGAAATGTGAAGCATAATACGTATGCGGTCACTGACCGTCTCTAGCGTAAGTCACAAAGGCTTTGATAGTTGATATCTGATGTTTCGAGTTTGAAGCTTAGTTGCTTCATATTTTTAGCTAAATTTATTTTTTTAAAAATAAATAAAGCGGATAGTATGCTATCTTTTTCTTAAAAAAAAAATACACGTGTACGGCCAGGTACACATGAGCGCACACACATGGGTCCGCAGGCACTCACAGGTAGGTCCACGCAACACACGCACACAGACGAATCCACAAGCGCACATGCATACAGAGAGGTCCACGCACAACACTTTACTGAGAACAATACTTGTGTAGGCCATTATGCTGTAGAAAATGCTGAGGTTCATAGATATTACTACTCTTTATATTCAGCACATTGACCATGCTCTCTCTAGCATCAATGGCGTCTGGATTGATCAGAGTTTTGCCGATGTCTAGTTTGAGGTAGGCTTTTAAACAGCTGTGTATTTGCCATATGCTCGATGACAATTTGTAGTGTGAGATGTACAGTACGTAGAATTATGTCTTTCCAGATCTCATCCTTCTATCAAATGTTGACTCTTTTTTGGAAAAAAAAACATTTTACGTATTTGAAATAGTAATGCATTATATTATAATATATTATATTATTAAATACGTACATATTGGATGCATTCCATATTCATTTTTGTTCGTTTTTCATAATGTGGATATCTTGAACTTACTGAGAAAAATTATGTATCTCATCGCTGCTAAAGAAAAATTGGAGACGACAATTTACTAATTTTGAAAAAAGCAACGAACGTAGACTTCTTATTCTGCTTATATTTGACTTCATTATTTTTTCTAAAGGTTGTAAATTAAAGAAAATTATATAAAGTAGGGAATCATTCACTATCTATCTTTAATAAAACAATAGTGAATGATTTATCTTTAATAAAACAATAGTGAATGATTTATTATTATTTTAATATGTGGGCCAATTAGCATTGTAAGAAAGTAATGAATAATAATTTACCATCTTTAAACACTGCGGCAGTCGTTTTAATCCCTCGAAGCCCACGTTTTGCGCTGGCAGGACCGGAGATTTTCATCCCAAGTGATTTTTTATAGTGCTTAGTTCTCCAAATTATAATTTTTAGCAAGGTTATTAAAAAAAGATTAAAGAAAAAAAAAAAAAACATCCTTCCGCGGGCCTCTTCAGAATAATAACAAAAGTGGTTTTTGAAGCCTTTTGCTTCAAGCCGAATTGATGAGCGCAACCCGATCTATGCTCTCCGTGTGTTTCTCCGGACTAAGGTGTTCTGAAGTGCTCTGGCCCCTCTTTTCTTCGTCTCCCCGTCTGCGTACATTTGGAACTCTCAAACCCTCGTCTCCAACATCAGCAATGGCGTCGTCGTCGTCCTCCTGGGCTTGCTCCCGTTGCACCTTCATAAACCCTCCCTCTCAGAAGTCCTCGTGCCAGGTTTGCCTCTCCCCTTCTCTTCTCCCTCCCCCTTCTTCCTCCTCTTCGCCCTCTCCTTCTTCTTGCTCTTCTTCTTCTTCTTCGTCTCTTCGCTGGAACTGCCGTGCCTGCACCTTCTCCAACGCCGCCGCCGCCTCCTCCTGCGAGATGTGCGGTGCCGCCGCGCCCTTCTCCGCCGCCCTCGACCCCGACGAGATCTCCGACCCCTCCGTCGGCTCCGTCTTCCTCCCGCTCCGCCGCTGCGGCCTCAAGCGCCCGGCGCTGGAGGCGGCGGAGCGCCCCGAGGAGAATGTGGCGGCGGCAGATGACCCGTCGTCGTCATCTTCGGAGCTCGGTGAGTTCTAAATTTCTAAGATACCCTATTCGGTTCCTGTGTTCTTTTCCTTATTTAGTTATTAGGTTTGTTCCATTTCAAAAAGATGGTTGTTTTGATGATGGTGATGTATATGGTTGCGCCGCAGTTCTGCTGATGGTTTAAGAATAGTTTTGTGTCTTCTTGAGAGAAATGATTGCCTGTGGTCTTGATTTTCGTCTTTGATGTTTATCCATGGAGTTGGTAGGATAAATTATCTGATGATGGCTGATAGATTAGAAAGATAGTTGATCTCTGCACTGTTTTTAGTTGTGAAGGACCAAATGCTTGAAGGCCATTGCGCCCCTTAAAACTTAGGCCCTGTAGTATTTGGTAGGTGAGGAGTGTGATCGATGTCTAGAACAAATATTTTATTCAGACCTCATTTTTCTCGGAATAAGATAAATAACTTTATAGGTGAAATATGATGTTCTACCAAATCATGGATTCCAAGACTTTTCAAGAAGAAAAATTTGTACTCCCAGCTTTCAATCACACAAAAAAATCTTTATTCAGAAAGTTTATCTATCATTGTATATCTTATTCCGGCATTCAAATAGGACCTTAATGCAAAAGTGTATGGCGACCCTCTTTAGGCCATTTTGAAATGACCCTCTATGTTGCCGCACTGGTGGTTGCGGTCGCTGGTCCCTTGAGTATGTAGCAGCCCTTTAAAGATATGATTTATGCTGAGGTTGTTTATCTTTTGATCAGATATTGATTTTAGTGTGTTGATAAATTTGGTTAGTAAAGATGTTACTTGAAAGTTATAGATAGTGAATCTAGTCAATCCATCAATCTAGAATTTCCTTGGCAAATTAGTTTCCACTGCCATAGTGCCATGTTTATCTTAGTGGTTTTTTTTTTCGTTTTGCAATTATAAACCTTAGAAGACAATAATATATACACTTCTATTAGGCGAAGGTGAGGTTTTGCAGGCTTTTCACTTTCTTCTCTGTGATGTTATGCAACATAAATCCGGCATGATTGATACATGATATGAGAAGTTGAGAGTCAAATTGGATACGTTTAGTCATATTCATACATTTTACCAAATTGAATGTGCAGGAAATGCCGAAGCTAATCCAAAAATGAGCACATTCAAAATCATGACCTACAATGTCTGGTTCCGTGAAGATCTGGAAGTGCATAGGAGAATGGAAGCTCTTAGCGATCTGGTTCAGCAACACAAACCTGATCTCATATGTTTCCAAGTACGAGTACTGAATTATGACTTAATTCCTTGTCCAGTGTAGTGTTCAATTCCTAAGTGTTGCCATCATATTGCAGGAGGTCACGCCGAACATATATCAACTTTTTCGAAACTCTAAGTGGTGGAAAGAGTATAAATGCTCTGTTTCTTACGAAATGGCTGCTGAAAGACCCTATTTCTGCATGCAGGTTTGATCTTTATCTAAGTTTCTGCTGAATTTTTCTTATTTCTACTTTTCTTCTTTTTATTTTTTTTAAGCATTTGGTTGGTTATAAATTACTATCTCATGTCGAGGAATTGGTTAATTATCCTTGGTATCTTCCCTGATAAGCTTTATTCGAGCATAATCTTACTTTTAACTGCAAATTGATCTCTATGTATCAAAAGAGTTTATATGTCTGGAAAAACATTCCTTTATTAATTGCAGCTGAGCAAGTTGCCAGTTGAAGCATTCAACTTCAAACCGTTCAGCAACTCCATAATGGGGAGAGAGCTATGCTTAGCCGATGTCAATATTGGAGGTGGGAGAAACTTGGTACTTGCCACTACTCACCTGGAGAGCCCCTGTCCGGCCCCGCCTCGTTGGGATCAGATGTACAGCAAGGAACGCACAACTCAGGCGAACGAATCCCTTAACCTTCTCAGCGACCCACCTAATGTAATATTCGGCGGTGACATGAATTGGGACGAGAAATCCGATGGCCCTTTCCCTCTACCAAAGGGCTGGATCGATGCCTGGGTCGAGCTAAAGCGAGGAGAGAATGGCTGGACTTATGATACAAAAGCTAACCCAATGTTGACGGGAAACCGGACTTTGCAAAAGCGCTTGGATCGATTCGTGTGTAAATTGAAGGATTTCAAGGTCGAAAGTATAGAGATGATCGGCAAGGAGGCGATATCAGGGCTTTCGTACTGCAAGGAGAAGAAAGTCAGGAAAGAGGTGAAGCAGCTGGTGCTTCCTGTGCTGCCTAGTGATCACTTTGGGCTTCTCTTGACGATTTCGAGCCACGACTAGAACGTCTGATCAGTCGTCGTGTCAAAGATGTGATGTTTTGTGGATAGTTCATTGTCCATAGTTGGACTTAGGCTTGAAAACATGTTTGAATGAATGGTTCTAACACTGGTTTGCAAAGGAAACTCTGGCTGTCTCAATTTTGCACTTCGAGAGCCAGATTTTTGTACAAAATAGAAAGTTGCTATGTCTTGATATTGAAAGTGTGTAGTGCAACTAATATTTTCAGGCAAAGTAGCTTCTTTTTGCAGTTTAGTTTCTGTTAATGTCCTAAGATTATGGTGACTGTTAGCAAAATTATATAGATGGCAAGGATATCCTTTTGACATTTTTTGCTATACTCCTTTTTTTAATAAATATGCATAAAAATTTATTCTTTGTTTATTTTTTATTAGAGAAAGGTAACATTCTTTTAGAAATAAATTTAGCTGAAAATATGAAGTAATTAGGCTTCGGACTTGAGACCTTAGATATCAATCACTAACTTCTTTGTCACTTGCTCTAGGATGGTTGGTTCTTTGTTTAATCTTTATAAGAAAAATTATGTGATATAGTAAAGAATTCGCCAATTATTCTTTTTTTTTTTGTTTATCTTCTTTACAATGTTGTTACTGTATGTTGTTGATATACTTATGCTTATAATGTGAATATTTTGTATTGATTTATATCTGTTTTTTTTTTTTTTTTGGGCTCAAACACAGTTATTACATTGACTATATCTTCAAAAATTGCCGGACATTTTGCTGCTTGCATGGACCTCATTCGCCACGTCAGCTGTGGACTGCCCACGTCTCCACCATCCATCTACAGTTTTCTTTTGAAGTTCCAAATTCACGAGAAAAAAAAAAAAAAAACCGAAATGGCAAAGTCCACTGAACGGTGGAGTTTGAAAGGGAAAGGAATGATGGACGGTACATGTTTTATAGGTCCACGGATGACGTGGTGGACTTGGTCCATACAAAATCTCACTCATGCATATGTAAAATGAAAAAAAAAATTAAATATTTTATTTAGACACGTTTCCGGTCCAGCTGTTGCTCGGAAAAGCGTCCGGGTTCATTGAACCGAAACGCACTCCCTCTTCCTCGGCGATCGTCTTTACTACCCCGCGCCCCATCTTCAAACGAAGCAGAAGCTCTCTCCATTTCCTCGCTCCAATTTCATAGCAAAAAAAAAAAAAAAAAAAAAAAAAGAAATTAATCGCCATGGCTTCGGCGATCTCTTCGATCTCCTCGCACTCGATCGCCCCTCGCGATCGCGAAGGTGAGCACTTCGATTTCAAAATGAAATTTCTCATGTATTTTCCATTTCTTTTCTTTAAATTTCCATTTTCTAAATCTCTCGAGCTCTTTGACGTCGCTCAGTGCTCCAGATGAAGCAATTTGAGCCGTCGATCGCACAGTCGACGGCGATCAGCGCCTCGCGGGGGAGACGGTGGGTGGCGAGGAGGCCGATCTACGCGGCGGCGCCACCACTATCGGCGGCGGCGCCACCGCATGTGGCGGCGGCGGCGGCGGCGGCGGAGGAGGAGGAGGTGGTGGTGAATTACGAGAACCTGGCGAAGGAGTTGGAGAACGCTTCGCCTCTGGAGATTGTGGATGAAGCTCTTAAGCGATTCGGAGGCGACATCGCCATAGCTTTTAGGTTAGAATCTTCTTCTTCTCTCCCTCTTCTTCTTAATTTAGGGTTTTTCGGGTTGAGAAGAGGCATGGGATGGTTGAAAATTTCTCCTTTTATATATACATATAGTGATATTGACATATACACTTAGATTCAATGTATCTGATCAAATTCAGTATAATTCCGTTTATGAATTGCACCATTATCAGAAACTTATCCGTTGATATCAAAATCAGCTTAAGCTAATAGCATCAAACAAGTCAATAATGTCATTTCTATTTTTGTCCGGGTGTTTACAATTTTTTTTCTTTTGGGCTGTGTTATAATTTATAACCATTATAATCAGGGCTCGATGCATCAGCTTGAAATATATCGAATTGATCTGTTTGTACATAAAAAGAATTTTATTTGTTCATGGCTTTAAACCGACAAATACTTTAGAAATATATAGTGCAGTGTGTTTTGCAAGTAATTTTTACCTTTGTTGAATTCATCGTTGTTTTTAAAGTTTATGTAAGCAGTATATGATATTTGTTTGTTTTTAATTTGCGCACAAAAATAACGCATGTTTTTATTTGATTTGAATTGGAACACATTCAAAACATATTAGTGGTTAGATAATCTGTTTTTTTTAATTTATATAACTCTTCATTGGAGATGATTAAGTTAGACTTTATACTTAGACAGCATAATTTTGCGGGGCGACTCAACAGTCGTGTTCTTTTGCAGTGGAGCTGAGGATGTGGCATTGATAGAATACGCCCGGTTGACGGGCCGGCCATTCAGGGTCTTCAGCCTCGACACCGGACGACTAAACCCCGAGACCTACAGGTTCTTCGATGCCGTAGAGAAGCACTACGGCATCCACATCGAATACATGTTTCCCGATGCAGTAGAAGTTCAAGGCCTTGTGAGAAGCAAGGGCCTCTTCTCCTTCTATGAGGATGGGCACCAAGAATGCTGCAGTATAAGGAAGGTTAGACCTTTAAAGAGGGCTCTGAAGGGTCTTAGGGCTTGGATCACTGGTCAAAGGAAAGATCAATCCCCTGGCACTAGAGCACATATCCCTGTTGTCCAGGTATAAAAAGTCATTACATAGTTCTCTTGTTCTGCAGAAGTTTCCGTGACGAATTTAATGAATTTTGTGGTTATACAGGTTGATCCTTCCTTTGAAGGGATGGGCGGTGGGATTGGGAGCTTGATAAAGTGGAACCCGCTCGCTACTGTCGAAGGAAAGGATATTTGGAATTTCATCAGAACCATGGGCGTCCCGGTGAACTTATTACATTCACAGGTAAAGAGAGATTTCTTGTGATTTTCAGAATATCTACCTGATAGCAAACAGTCGAGATAGGTGAGGAAAGATGAGAGAAATTGACTTCGAAACATATTACCCAAGAGACCAATATGAGAGAAGCTTCTCAGAATAGTTTAAAAAATTCCGAGTAAATAATGATTTCTACGGACAAATTGTTAGTTTCAATCCATGTTCTTAAACTGTTTTTTTGCCTCTTGATGCTTCAAATTAGGGTTATGTCTCGATTGGCTGCGAGCCGTGCACCAGACCTGTCCTGCCCGGGCAACACGAGAGGGAAGGAAGGTGGTGGTGGGAGGATGCAAAGGCTAAGGAGTGCGGACTCCACAAGGGGAACATCAACACAAATGGGTCCCAAGAGGTCGTCATTAACGGGGATGGGGCTGTTCGCACCAACTCTGTAAATGGCGTGGCGGACATCTTTGAGACCCAAGCTATAGTCAACCTTCACAGGCAGGGAATTGAGAACCTACTAAAGCTGGAAAATCGGGCGGAACCTTGGCTTGTCGTCCTCTATGCCCCCTGGTGCGGCTTTTGCCAGGTATTAGTTTACTTTTTGTTAATCTCACAATAGATACAAAGAATCTTGTTAAGTCTATTGTATAAGCAGTGATTAGATTTATCCATTCGCTGGTAGTAACATTAGTTGCTCTGTTAGTATCACCACTCATAAATTGCTTGTCTTGTCGGATAAAGTCTATATAATCCTTTAATCTTGTTTCGTCATATAAGTAAACAAACCACCTGCCATATTTCAGGGAATGGAAACATCATATGTTGAATTGGCAGAGAGGCTCTCTGGTTCTGGTGTTAAAGTGGGAAAGTTCCGGGCTGACGGGGATCAGAAGCAATTCGCGCAGAAAGAGCTGCGGTTGGGAAGCTTCCCCACAATTATCTTCTTCCCAAAGCATGCATCGAGGCCTGTAAAGTACCCTTCTGAGAGGCGAGATGTCGACTCGCTCCTCGCTTTCGTCAATGCCCTCCGATGATCGGAGATTAGGGTTTGAACGGCTTTTACTTCCTTAGATCAGGTTTTGCTGGTACACCAATTTTGATCAGCGACTTGGAGGGTTTTTACGACCCGTGAAGTTGAAGATGGTGGGTTCAGAGATTTAGTGAGATCTTATCATAGGACTAACGAGAGTTAGCTTCAAGTTTTTTTTTTTGTTGATGTGGTTTAACATTAGTCTTACGCGTCTTTGCATTTAGTAAAGGAACGAGTGACCAGTCCAATTTCTTTTTGTAGCTTAGATGAACTGTTCTATGTTTGTGTTCAACCATTTTCTTTGGACAAGTTGGTAGTTGGAATGTTCCCACATGGACAAATCCTAGTACTCTACAACAACATGGAAGTGAAAGTCTATCACTGGGCATCAAATATTATTACATCACAGAAAATTTATTAGTAGTTGCCTATCTAAGCGTCTATTGTTCTTTAACCACATATAATTTGTGTTTACTTTTATCTCTTTTTCCCCTTTAAAATAAGCCTCCCAGTAACAAGTTTTTGGGTTGAACCAGAAGCGTCTTATCTTTGGTTTGTTCTTCATTTGTCGATATTTCTTCCAAGTTCTATCTGTTTAACCGAATATCTATCCATTTAGTAAATAGAGAGAACTACTGATCTTGAAAGAGTGCTTGGGAACTATCTTATAGTGACAGATAGTGTAAGATTAATTAATACCAGGAGAAGTTAGAGCCTGAAATGTGATATATTTCTTGGAAATATATCATCATTTACACTTCATCTTAAGAATTTGAGGAGGCAAGGGAGATTGTTTGGATTATGCAGTTATTACGTAGGTAAATATATTATAATAGCTTTTGGTTCACTTAAAGTAATTACAATGCAAGCAAACTAAATATTCAGAAAAATCACAACAATAACAACAACAACAACAACAACAACAACAACAACAACAACAACAACAAAAAAGAAGGAATTTTACTCAAGAATAACCTCTACACTAAGACAAACCTTAGGTTGTAGTGATTCTCAGCACCCATTTCTAAACAGCTTCTCTTTATCAGCTCAGAGTCCCCCAATATAATGGCTAGGTAATCTGCCAAAACCTATGAGTTACAGAGATTTGTCAATTATCAGAACTCAATTAAATGAAAAACAAATTAGGAATCAGGAAGCAACTTAACTACTCTTTCTCGTACTCATTACCTCGGTAATCGTGGTTATTTGCGTTCTATGTTGGTGAGCAATCTTTCTAGTCATTGGATAATCAGTTCTTACACAATTACAAGACCAAATGATCCGAGCTCTCCAAAGATCAATTCCTCTCATCATGATGCAACTCCACCTAAAATCACCAATAATCTTTGCAAGAACAAGCACCATCCCTAAAATGGTGGAACCGGGATCGGTCCCTCACAACAATTTCTCGCTTATATATCCCTGATACCAACTTCATCGCCTCGTGGCAATCGTCACAAACGCGAAGGTTCTTTGTAATCCTGATTACGGAACCCGGATCGCTACATATCAACCCAAAGGCAAGAGCCAATTTCTCGCTGTGGTGGAAAAGTGCGGTGCCCTTCTCTTCCTCATGCATATCAATCAACACTTGGTCTGTGTTGGGTCGGTACCCCGCCGCTCGTAGCTTTCTCCCCATGTCATCCACCATTGCGTATATCTCTCTTCTACGAGGGTGAATTTTATCTCCCGCAATGAACTCGTGAACACTACCTCTTAGGTCTATAAAGCTACTCCCTGGTGTTTTATTTACCCCTCTTTCCTTCATCAATCTCCTTAACTCTGCTACATCTTCCCATCTTCCATTTACTGCATATATATTTGATAGCAGCACATACCTCCCACTGTTTGTCGGATCCAGTTCAAGAAGCTTCTTTCCTACTCGTTCGCCTAACACCGCATTCCCGTGAATCTTGCATGAATTGAGCAGAGCTCCCCAAACCGCGCTATTGGCCTTCATCGGCATCTTCTTAATCACATCCTCTGCTTTATCCAATAACCCAGCTCGACCGTAAAGATCAACTAAACAACAATAATGGTGAATATTTGGTTTGACTCCATACAACAATTTCATAGAATTGAAGTACTTTTCTCCTTCTTCGACTAGCCCGGAATGGCTACAAGAATTCAAGACACCAACAAATGTTACTTCATTTGGTATTATTCCATCGAACTCCATTTGCGAGAATAAATCCAATGCATCTTTAGCGTGACCATTGACCGCAAGCCCTCCGATCATCGCGCTCCAAGTGGTCACATTTCTCTCCTCCATGGTCCTAAATACTTCGAAAGCCTTTTCCACACAACCGCACTTTAAATACATGTCGAGAAGCGCGGTACCTAAGCGAACACTGAGCCTTATGCTCTTCTTGTTAACATATCCTTCGACCCACATCCCCTGCTCGACCGCTCCTAAATGTGCGCACGCTGAGAGTACGTTCACCAATATGCTTTCATTGGGCTCTTTATTCTCCCCCAACATCGCCCTAAACAAAACCAAACCCTCTTTAAAATGGCTATCCTGAACATACCCATTAATCAACACACTCCAACACAAAACATCTCTCTCAGGCATTTCATCGAACACCTTCCGCGCATCGCCCAAACGCCCACACTTCACATATCCATCCAGCATCATGTTCATCGAGGCCGCATTGAGCTCCCAAATCGCATCAAAGGCGATCCTCGCCGACTCTATACGACCGCAAGAAGCGTACATATAGACCAAGAAGTTTTGTACCGAAGCCGCGGATCCCAAGCCCAATTTGACCACCTGGGCATGCACCATTTCGCCGAATCGCAGCGCCGGGGCCAAAGAGCACGCCTTTAGGATGATGGGAAAGGTGCGGGGGTTGGGGAAGGACAATTCGGCGGCGGCGGGGGATCGGAGAGCGTCGACGTAGAAGCGGAGGGCGCCGAAGAGGTCGGGGCGAAGGGCGTGGGCGCGGAGGAGGGCGTTGAGGGCGAAGGGGTCAGGGGAGGGGGTTTGTGCGAGGATGGAGAGGGCGTAGGAGAGGGAGGCGTCCGCGGCGAGGGAGATGAGGCGCGAGGCGACGGAGGGGTTGCCCATGGCGCCGGAGACGACGGCGTGGGCGTGGAGTTGGCGTAGGTCGCCCATGGCGGAGGAGGAGGAGGAGAGGAGGAGGTGGCGGAGGAGAGGTGGGTGGTGTGGGGGTGGGAGCCATGGGGTAGGGTTAGGGTTTGGTGGAGAGGGTTTGGAGAAGGAGAGGGGAGAGGGATGAGGAAGAGGAAGAGGAAGAGTGCGAAGGGATGGTGATGAAGCCATGTTGGTGTTGGAATTTGAATTGAGGAGGTAAAATCCTCGAAAGGTTACCTATTTTTATACTGGGATAACTTCAAATACCACCCCGTGGGTTTCGTACTTTCTCATTTTAGTGCTCTGTGATTTAAAATATATCACTTTAGTACCCTGTGGTTTGATTATTCTCTTTTTGTTATATTTTCGTTAATTTTTTCGTTAAATTAATGAGAAAGTTAGAACTACAGGATAGTAAAGTGAATATTCGATAAACCATAGGTGGGATATATAAAGTTTTTTCTGTATAATTTAATGAAAAAATTAACAAAAGATAACAAAAAAAAAGAATAATCAAACGACAGGGTACTAAAATAATACGTTTTAAACCACATGGCACTAAAGTGAGAAAGCACGAAACCACATGGGTGGTATTTGAAGTTATCCCTTTATACTATGATAAAATGTAGCATTTTCATTTTCGAAAGATATTCAAACTTTAAAAAAATTTATTTCTCTGTAAATAATACTTTAAATCTTTTACATTATTCAGCTATATTCTATTTGTTTAAGAATTTTCTATTGTAATTAAAACTTAGCTGGTCAAATATTTATAAGAGAATAACATACTTAGATTTCAAGTCATTTTTTTGAAAGAAAATAATTTATTTTATAAGTGAAATATTGCATTCTATAGAATAATGCAGACCAAAATCTTTTAAAGAGCAAACTCGAACTCCTATTTTTTAATTACACAAGAAACTTTTCATACAGAATAAGTTATCACCAAATAATTTATTTTGATATCCAAACAAGGCCTTCATCTGATACTTTCAATTAGATAATATGATTTATAAGTAAAAAGTTGTAATTTATCGACAGTAAAGTTTGAAATATGAAATGAAATAGACAACAAATGATAAAACGATGCAAGGGCACATAGGATGTAGTGTGTGCTAGCAATAATTCGTTGGAGATAGTAGCGTCCTGAAATCACATATCAAAATGATTAGATAACGAAAGCAAATGGTCAAGATCTGCTTGCAAATGCAGAAATGCTTTCGACCACTAACGACAGATCTCATGTAGACCGATAATATGTTACCATATTTATATAATATATTGCACGCGTGCACTAACCAATTAAAAATCTCTATATTTTTTATGTCATGCTGCTGAAACGGGCCAAGACCCTGTCCAGCACGAGGTGAGACTTGAGAGCCATAATCTATTCTATGCTTTTTCGTGTTCTCCGGCGGACCCCAAATGCTTAGATTCGGCTTAAAAATGGCACAAGCCCAAGCTCGGCCCACTTCGGCCCATTAACATCCTTTATAATTTTCTTTTGCCCTCACCTGTTAGTTTAAAAATAGAATTGAAAAAAAACAAAAAAAAAAACAAAACAAAAGGAGTCTCATTATTCACTAATTAACAAGATTGCAAGACACATTTATTCTCATATTCCAGAATTAAAAGGGTTTGTTTAGCAACTAACTGCAGCTAACGGAGAAGCACTAATTAGTTAGAGCTACCTAAAAAAAGAATTAACAAAACTACTGTACAATGTGTGTGACCTATAAGTAATTTCACATATACTTGCTCAACTATTCAAATACAAAAAAAAAAAAAAAAAAAAAAAAAAAAAACAATGAAATACATAGTTTTCACATGACATATATGCTAGCCTAATAAAGCCACCCAATAACTTCTCTAGCAAACATTCCTCGACAAAAATTTCCTCCAAATTTCATAATTTGAAAAGTTACATGCAAATGAGATCATTGACTCTATGGCTTATATAATAAGAGGCAAAAAAGATAAAAAAAAAGAACCTATACTAATCTCAACTTAGACAAATAACCTATAAAAATAAAGAAGCATCCTTCACTTTGAAGGGATCCTCGAAAATGGTAAAAACCAAATCCCAATTAGTTTCTAAAACCCTACTTTCTTTTATTAGAGTATTCACATTCTTCATAGTTCTTAATTTCCTTCTAAAAAATCATATTTTAATACCCCACTATCCATTATATTTATTAATTCATATAAAAAATTCGACAAGGCATGTGATGGAGAAACTAACAAGTAGATGATGGATTCCTTTGATCATCTATACTTTAAAACAAAGAAGAGGGAAACAGAAAAAGGTAACGAACATATATGGGGCCACATCTAATTTGGTTTGCACACTTCCCTAGGTATATGACCACAATTTAATAATGCATATACTTATACATACGTATGAGTCAGAGAACGTTGGTGTTGGACTTTTTTCGAAAATAATCGTTTAAAATTTCGTATTTAGCTAAATGACCATCTAAAAATTAAAATTGGCAAACTAATCCTCTCTTTGCCACCTCGGAGCCACGGTGAAATTTTCTATTAAAGGCGGTGAATGATTTACCGTCTTCATAAAGACGGTGAATGATTCACCGCCTTCCTAATTTTCAACAAAAGCGGTAAATCATTCACCGTTTTTCATTTATTTCTATTTTTTTCTATATCCTAATTTTTCCTATATCATATATATAATCCTAACAACCACATAAAAATTTTAACAAATCACATTAAATTTTAACAAACTAAAAATCCTAATAGTCTATCCATACAATCCTAACAATCAAATAAATTTTTTAATAAATCACGAATAATCCTAACAACCTTACTTTTTTTCTCTACTTCTTATATAATTTACGTACAATTTTTATATCTGTACTTTTTTGAGAATCCTTTTAAATGCGGTAAACTATTCACCGCATTCATAAGAGATATAAAAATGGTACGTGAATTATATGAGAAATACAGAAAAAAATAAGGTTGTTAGGATTATTCGTGATTTATTAAAAAATTTATTTGATTGTTAGGATTGTATGGATAGACTATTAGAATTTTTAGTTTGTTAAGATTTAATGTGATTTGTTAAAAAATTTATGTGGTTGTTAGGATTTTATATATATGATATATGAAAAAATAGGATATAGAAAAAAATAGAAATAAACGAAAAACGGTGAATGATTTACCGCTTTTGTTGAAAATTAGGAAGGCGGTGAATCATTCACCGTCTTTATGAAGACGGTAAATCATTCACCGCCTTTAATAGAAAATTCTACCGTGGCTCCGAGGTGACAAAGAGAGGGTTAGTTTGCCAATTTTATTTTTTAGAGGGTCATTTAGCCAAATATAAAATTTTACAGGATTATTTTCGAAAAAAGTCCGTTGGTGTTTCTAACTTATATATTCAATATTGCTTTCTTTTATGTCTGGACTTAAAAAAATTTTGTTTGGCTCAACACGTAAATTTTGATTTAAAAAGAATGAAATTAAATGAAGCTAAATATCTGTCGGGACTCGAGCTTAATACCTCATACGTACATATCATGTTAACTTACATGAAACCATAGTTATTTTTCAAAAAAGTTATCAAAGAACAATGTTTGTAATATGTATATATGAGCAGGACTACTGTGCTATTAAGAGCACAGCAGTCCTTACACTCCTAAATTTCTAATCATCCATCAAGTTTGATGGGTGGTTAGGATGAGAGAGAGAAGAGATATTGGAGAGAAATTTGAGGAGATGAGAAATTGAGATACCCAATTTCTCTTCAATTTTTCTTTTCTCTTTTTTTCTAACCACCCATCAAATTTATATATATATTCAATAGAATAGTTTAATTGATTTGAAATAGTGTAGGTTAGGCACTCAGATGTCAACATATAGAACTACAGTATTATTCTAGGAAAAAAACAATAAATTAACTTGACAAACCAAACCCCTTCTTAATTCATTTTATATTTGGTGAAATTACGATGAAAATAAATGAACGAATGGAGACTCTCACAGAGTCAAGATGCCTTCTATAAATAATATATAACCCTTGACAAATATTCTTCATCCTATTCCATGTCAAATCTATTTATTCCACGACATTGACTATAAACTAAAGCACACAAATTAAAGATTTCACGCGGAAGTTCACATCTTAGACAGTAAGAACAAAATCTCCACATTATTTCATACCTAACAATGGAGCATTTCGGATGTCGATAGTGCGAATAGATAAATATGCTAAAGTAATGCTGCATGTTTTGAATATTTATGCCGAGGTGGTAGCGAAGAAAGATTCATCTACTCCTCACCTAAAGAGAACTATAGATATTGGTTGTACTTTCTCTCATGATAATGTTGAGAGCAATACAATATGCAACACAAAATATATGCTACACAAACATTTATTCCATAGTCCCATTAGAGATGACATTGGACTTGAAAATGGCATGTGGGTGGCCATAGAGAGAGAGAGAGAGAGAGAATCTTCTATGTAAGCAAAGCTTTATACCATATTACCCAAATAATCAATCTTATTGAAAAATAATCCATATATAATCTTAACTAACATCTAATATATCTCGATCTTATATGAAAGTACAAGATAAAACTTTTAATTAATTTCTACATGTATATCTCTCTCAAGAGAATATTTTTCGAGAGAGAGAATCTTTTATGTAATAGGCTCATGTGCATGATAAAAATCAAGTGATCAACCATGCCATGTACGCTGTAAGGAGAGGTAATGGCAGATATTGCAACTAAACCAAGAACTTCTATGAACGGAGAGGCTTTAAAGAACTCTGATACCACTTTACCTAAATATACAATCGATTTTATTAAAAATGACCCATATATAGTCTTATGATCAGTAACGTTCATATATTTCTATATTACACAAAAGAGCGAAAACAAACTTTAATTTTCTACATGTATATATGACTCAGAGAAGATATTGAAAGAGAGAGAGAGAGAGAGAGAGAGAGAGAGAGAGAGAGAGAGAGAGAGAGAGAGAGAGAGAGGTGTGGTCCAAATGTGTCATATATATGTTGGGGTGGAAATTAGTGGGAGCTACATGGGGTGGTGGTGGGGGTTGCATGGTGTTGGAATGATCAGTACAATACCGCGACGACCAAACCCTAGTGGGTGGATGGAGCCATATGCATGAGAGGGGTTCTGAGTGGTTAGTTGATGCACTCATCATGCATAATATAATGAGCAACATGAATGTACCATGAAACATGCATGAGGGCTTGTTCATTATTTGGGTTGTACATTAATTATTTCACTCCATTAATTATATTATAATAACTCCTCTAGTAGTACACTCTATATTCTTGTCCTTAATTAATTGTTAATTAATATATATAACAGTGTATAGGCCCTCCTAAAGCTTGAGTTTTATTACTCAACATTGCCCATAAAATAGTATCAATTTGCATAGTTTGCGCCTATTTAGGAATATTGAGGATCACCTAATACGATTGGGCCAAAAGAAAAGGATGTAGAACCATATAAAAATATTATTTTTTTATTTTCTACTTAACAGCTAAAATTATATATTAAGCAAACTATTGTGATTAATGTTACATATGTTAATTAATTATCACTTTCACACATAAATCAAATATTGTTTTCATCGTATTCTTTGTCTACAAACAATGTGCTCTTCCCACAAGTATTATGTATATTTAATGAATTGAACACAGAAGATTAGGCCTACTGGTCGTACTAAGTTGCGGAAATTTAGTAGAGGATTTAGCCTTTTATCCCCAAAACTTTAATTATATATATAAAAAGATGTTTGTTAAACTGATTTCGAGGATGCAAGAGTAGTTTAATTTATGACATAAAATGATCATCCTTGTACTCTTTTTGTATAATTAATGCGCATTTGGATAATACGTACCTCTCAACAATGAACAACCTTGATATATGAGGTGGGATATAAACAATGAGTACCTTTATCGATTTTCGAGAATATCACTAATTCTCATAAGCTGTTGATATATATAGTAACATACATGATGCATAATGCTTTAATTCATTAATTCATACTCGCAGTATAAGATGTCACATAAATGTAACAACACATCAGCAACTTATATATAGCGAGCCTTTTTTTGGACGACGCAAAGCACTTTCCTAACCTAATAGCAAGGAAATGTCAATTCCTATCTAATGCAAAAAAGCTCACTCATTTTGCCCTCAGATGTAGTTCAAAAATCAAGTCAATATGTAGCTAACAACCTTTATTATTATTTCATCACACACTATGTTGACTTGATATTAGTGGTCCTTCCTCTCATGATGTAATCTTTCATTGACTTGTGTAAGGTAGATTTGGTACTAATGTAGCTGCGAATTTCCAACTATACATATACATGATCACAAAGATACATAAAGCATTTAGAGAGAAAGTGTGGATTAGGTACAATAATTCATCATCTAAAGAGACAAGATTAATTTGTTTTTTAGTGAGACCAATTTTTCCTCGCAAAGAACAAAAATGTATTTGACTAGCGTATGGTATAGTTACGTGGTTAAACACTTATAGGGTCTCTTACTAAAAGTAGAAAACTTCGACGTGCTCTTTGCGTAAACACTTATCTATATGTAATATATAATTGATCAAGAGTGTCTTGTGTGGATTGTAAAATTAAAAAGAATATTTTTCGTTACAAAAAATTTCACCAAATTAAGAAGGTAATGATTTTTGTCGACAAAAAAACATTTGGCCAAACATAATTAAAAAGAATGCAATAAGTGTGTAGTCATAGAAATAGTAAAAATAAAATGTAAATTTTAATATGACGATTTGTTATGCATAGAATGATTGGATTTAATACATATATCAATTCTATCAATAACAAAAATTATTCTATTGATGGGAACGCTGCGTAAAAGATGTGGATTTTGAAACCCCACTTTACTATAGAGACAAAAAGAGTACACAAGCATTAATTAGGCTTAGTCAACAAACTAGAAGACCAAAGGAGTAATCAACTGTGGCGGATCGTATACGAAAGAAATTACATTATTAATTAGAGCAACATCGATATCATAAGATCCTCTTGAGTTTTATTGATCGTGTCAATGTTTTTATTCTCAGCAAATTAAGTAGCTACTTGATTTTTATAATCTCGTATCTATAAAGTTATAATATATTAATATTGACTCATCAGCAATACTCAAAGTGATTCTGTGGTCTCAACATTTAGCATTACCGAACAAAATAATATTCTTTTTCTTTTTCAGAGAAACTTCATTCTGTGGGTTTGATTGAATGGACAGGCATAGGACCATCACTGATAAGGAACCATTAATTGTATTTAATTCATATTCATAATTATTATGTGGGACAAAATATAATCGCGTAAATCCTAGCGTACAATATATATATTAATTTAAAACTATCTCTTCGTTTGAGATTGTACCTTCGTGTCGGATATACTTTCTCTTCCTTCTTAGGTTTTCTTTGGGATTGAGGGTTATGCACGGTAAAAATAAGATGAGAAAATATTTATTTTCATAAGTGATCATAACACGTCACACAAATCTATTTAGTTCAATTAAAGTATTTTATTTTTATAGTTTTATAAAAAAAATTAAAAAAAAGTATTTTTATATACTTTTATTTTAATTTTTCTTTTTTTTTCGGGGGGTCCATAGTGTTAGGTGGTTTGCAATAACAAGGAAATTTGACATAAACAAATGAGAGAGTCACGGGGCTCGACCACCCAGGGAAAAATTCTAGAATGCACCGGGTATATTTGATGACGTGGCGTAACAAACCAATCAAAAATCTCCTTTTAGAGATATATGTCTTATCGGGATTATAAAAAAATATTTATATTGTACTCTTTTTAAAAAAAGAGAGATGTGATTTGCTTGTTATTGATGACGTGGTGTAAGCGGGATACTGTAGACTTCCTCCCACCCAGGAGGTCTATATACTTTATTTTCATCTAATATATATGTACCCTTACTTGTAAAGTTTTAATTTGCTCTCTATATTGTACAACTTTGGATCTCAAGTTTTGTTAATATGATTGTCACTATTGTGGGATATACATAGCTTTGCTATTATTGGAACCAATGCAATAGTGAACCCCATGCCCCACCTATATATGGTGCCATAAGACACATAAATAATAAATGAACTACAAAAAAAAATTATAAAAAAAAGTTTTAAATTATACAATTTCACTTTAATAAATTGAAGATTGTTACAATTAAATTCACATTCTAATTTCGTTGACTAAATACTAATGTATTATTGATGGAACAATAATATGGTATCTTAATTATTACTAACTCATTTGTCATAATATTGTCACACTATTGTCGCATATCCATATATTATTATTCAATAATAATTTCAAATTTTTGATTTAGAAATTATAATAAATTATAATTTGAGACCAAATTATAATACGCTCTGCACTTTGAGGACCAAAAATTTAACTGAAAGTTTACATTTTTAATAACAAACTACTCATTTCATTCTTTTTTTAGAAATAAATTCAACTAAGAATGTATAAGCAACAAGACTTTAAATTTAAAATCTCAAAAATCAATCATCAATTTCTTAGCCAACCATCTGAATAATAAATTTCCAAGCATGAAAAAAAAGAGAAAAACTTCAAATATCACCCCTGTGGTTTCACACTTTCTCACTTTAGTACCTTGTGGTTTCGTTTTTCTCTTTTTCTTATTCTTTTCGTTAATTTTTTCGTTAATTCATATAGAAAAAACTTCAGATAACCCACTCTGGTTTATCGAATATTTATTTTAGTACCCTGTGGTTTTAACTTTCTCACTGATTTAACGAAAAAATTAACAAAAAAATAACTAAAAGAGAAAAACGAAACCACAGGGTAGTAAAGTGATACACTTTAAACCACAGGATAATAAAGTGAGAAAGTGCGAAATTACAGAGGTGTATTTAAAGTTTTTTTTTAAAAAAAAGAAAAAAAAGAAAAAGGGTGATTGATGTTCATCATGTGTACACGTCCCCACTGGTCCTCAACGCGGCTTGTATTTAATTTGTTCTCCTGCATAGTACAGTATCATAGGAATGCGCGAGAGATTAATTAGAACAGTGTAGAAGTGGAATTGACAGGAATAGAATAAGCGAATGAGGCAGTGAGATCTTTGTCGTTGCCTTGTGTGTCGCGTGGAATATTTTTATAGTATTCAACCCTAGCTTGGTGGGTAACCTCGATTCCCCTCTCCCTCTCCAAGTCATATATATATATATATATATATATATATATATATATATGTGGACATTCTCTTTCCTCTTCGTAAAGCTAGCTTAACGTGCAACAGGGGTTATATATACTATTTTATTTTAGGGTTAATTATAGGGAGGATAATTTCAAATATCACTCATCTGATTTCGTGTTTTCTCACTTTAGTGCCCTGTGGTTTAAAACGTATCACTTTAGTACCATGTGGTTTGGTTATTCTCTTTTTGTTATCTTTTCGTTAATTTTTTCGTTAAATTAATGAGAAAGTTAAAACTACATGATAGTAAAGTGAATATTCGATAAACCATAGGTGGGATATTTAAAGTTTTTCTGTATAATTTAAGAAAAAATCAACGAAAAGATAACATAAAAAGAGAATAACCAAACTACAGGATACTAAAGTGATATGTTTTAAACCACAGGGCACTAAAGTGAGAAATCACGAAACCACATGGGTGGTATTTGAAGTTATCCCTTAATTATATATAACTTTCTGTAAACGTATGAAATAGCAAATATATTGCTATAAAGCTCAACTTTTTATTTTTATCCCTATAAAAGTACAGTGATATTCATGTTTGCTCACATGGTTTGTTAACGTTAGAGCACTGTTTATTTTTTAACAGCAGATAAGTGAAATGATATTTTTATCCTTACAAATATATCCCTCCAAAAGCTTCATCGGAGTCCACGACATAATAATTTTAAAAGATATTACATTACTATCATATCAGCAAAATATTAGTGTCAGCCAAGTAAATTATACTATAGAACTTAATCATAGCAAGTAAAAAATTTAAAATATAAATTAGAACATATTAAATGTTAAGGACTAAAAGAGTAATTTATTTATTTTTAGGTTGCTTATATACCCCTGAAAAGTTTCCGACTTTCTGATTTACCTCTCTTACGAGGCGAATATTAAAAATATCCTTTTTCCGGACCAACCTATTTTCAATATACCCTAGAGTTAAATTATGTTAGTAAACTGTTAGCAATAACCGTTATCTCTATAAAATTACTATTTTACCCTTTCAAATATACTCTCCTACCATAACCAACTTTTCTTATTTGCCGTCAAGTCATGGCCTCATGGCAGAAGAAGTATTTTAATTTTTTGATCTTTTTAAATATACCCTTCTATTATTACCAACTTTTCTTATTTACCCTTAAGTTAAGGGCAAAAGAGATATTTTAATTTTTTTTAACTCGGGTAGATATTTAACTCACGATTAACCTAAGTTAACTTAACGGATGGTAACTATAGGGATATTTTTGAATGACGGAAGAACGTACGAGGGATATATTGGAAAGAAAGAAAAAAAAAGGGGTATATGAGATATTTTCTAAGTTTTGAGGGATATATAGGTAATTATCTTTTTTATTATTATTATTTTTAAAAACTGTATATGGGTCAATCCAATGGGAATCTCTCTCTCCACAGATAGTGGTGGTGGGTGGGGTGGTGGGACCCAGCACGCTCCACTCGGATTTGACCACCGAGTCTCCTATTCCGTACTCTTCTTTAGTAAACTCTCCCCCTATCCTATAGCGATCCATATATGCTTTCCTTTTATTCATTTCATACTCAATTACAATTATATAGTACCTCTATAATTAGCAATAATTAATCTAAGTTGTGTTTTGATTATTATCGAATAATATATAGCTAATGATTCAAGTGGTCATAATAATACCTAGTTATTGAGTGGTAGAAATATTCTGCCAAGGACGCCAAACTATGAATATTATTATCTAGGCTTTTTTTGAAATATTAATCGTGTGCAAATTTTTTTATTTTCCAAACTGTTGTATAGTGGGAATTTTTTGTGCATGTTTTTTTTTCGGACAATTGTTTATATACCTCTGAAAAATTTCAGACTTTCTTATTTATCACGTTTAGAAGACTAAAAATAAAATGTACTCTTTTAACGTTTCAAGTTCTTTCGAATATATTATTAGAGTTAGATTCTATTAGTAAATTGTTAGTAATAACCATTATGTCTGTGATATTACTATTTTATCCTTTCAAATATATTTTTCTATTGTCACCATTTTTTTTTTATTTGTCCTTAAGTCAAGAGCAAAAGAGATATTTTGACTTTTCGCCTTTTCAAATATACACTTCTACCGTCAACAACTTTTTTTTATTTGTGCTTAAGTTAGGAGCAAAAGAGATATTTTGATTTTTATAACTCTTGTAAATACTTAATCCGAAATGATTTAACTAGTATTAATAACAGAGCTATTTTTGAATAATGAAAAAATATACCATGGGTATATTTGAAAAAAAAAAAAAAGTAAGGATATCTAAAATATTTCAAAAGTTTTTTAGGGATATATAAAAATAATGAAAAAACTTCAAATACCACCCCTGTGGTTACGCACTTTCTCACTTTAGTGCTATGTGGTTTAAAGTGTATCACTTTAGTACTTTGTGGTTTCGTTTTTTTCGTTTTTTTATTCTTTTTGTTAATTTTTTTGTTAAATCAGTGAGAAAGTTAAGACCACAGGGTACTAAAATAAATATTCGATAAATCAGAGGTGGGTTATCTGAACTTTTTTCTATATAATTTAACGAAAAAATTAATAAAAGGAGAAAAACGAAACCACATGGTACTAAAGTGATACACTTTAAACCACAGGGCATTAAAATAAGAAAGTGCGAAACCACAGGAGTGGTATTTAAAGTTTTCTCATAAATAATCATCTTTCTATTTTTCATAAATGGTGCCTCAAATTCAAAAAAAAAAAAAAAAAAAAAAAAAAAAAAAAAAAAAAGACGCGCTCCTCCGCTCCTAGGATGTATTAAACAACGCTGTCGGTAGGCTCCGCGGGATTGCTTTAATTTGAGGCGAGGAAGGGAGAATAATTGTGGGCCGCATTGCAGATCCCTCGGGCCACTACAAAATCCATCTCTCTCTCTCTCTCTCTCTCTCTCTCTCTATCTTCCTCTTAACGTGATTACTAACTACTTTAATTTTCCACATTGTTCTTTATAATAATACTCTCTCTCTCTCTCTAGTTCTCCCTCTAGAGAGAGAGAGAGAGAGAGAGAGAGAGAGAGAGAGAGAGAGAGTGGGTGTGTGTGTGTGTGTGGGGTGGGGAGGAGGAGATGAGTTGCCCACATGGGAGTGGGCGTAAATTGTCCTCCTAAAGCAGTGGCACGCCTGTGCCTTAACTAACAGGTATCTAATATTGCAGAGCAAGTGTGTAATCACCAGGATGGAGCACAATATCTTTCTCATGAGAAACTATTATTGCATGGACCACGTTCACCACGTCATTCGCATTAGCGAGTTCATCGATGAATAGATTGAACAAAAGAGCTGATATATATACTGATGGCGGATTTACATATATCACAATTAACCTTCTAGATTGAATGGATTCTAGTAGATACGTCAGATCATCTGTCGAGCTATTTGGAGGGAACATATTTCAATTCAAGATTGCAGATCAATCAACGGATGATTCTAAGTAATTATTTGACTGTACAATTTCTGACTGTACTTTCATTTGCTACTTTTTAGTAAAGTGTTCGACAAATAAAAGATTTTGATGCTAGCTCCAACTTTGGCAACAAGTTGAATGAGATTTCAAAAATCAAAATAGAAGTTCTAATATGATGTTCTTTCTTCTGCTACTTTTCGTAATAGCACTATTCAAATAAAAATATCAAAAGTTCATATCACCCTAGTAATTGGTTACTGCCCTCCATCCCGAGCAGTAGGTCTTGAGTTCGAATTCTGTACGCGTAAGCAAGAAAGTGTGGGTTTCGTGTGGCGCACGTCCACCTTAAGCGGTGTACAACAGTCTACGAGCGACGTGTGGTGAACCAAGCCCATGCAACAATTTCTCCTCCCTCTTTCTCTCTGCTCAAAACCCAAAGAGCCTCTCGCTCTCTCTATGAAGCCCCCACATGGTGGGTATTGTCGCTTTCCAATGAGGAATTTCTTTTCTTTTAAGGTAGAGTGGTGTGACCTGCTTTCACCAGGACTAGAGCACCCCTTGGGAACCTCACCCATATTATGAAATACAAGTGCAACTCTCTCTCTCTCTCTCTCTCTCTCTCTCTCTTAAATTCTTTTTTGAGTCCTATCCACATATACCACACAACCTACAAAGCACTCTCCTCTCAATAGTTATTACATTACATATACCAACAATACCTAATCAGGTCACTTGTTGCATGTACAAATCCATGTACTAACAGTGTGTCTTCTTGCAAAACCTAGCTACTGGGCCCCACACTCTGCACATATCCCATCCACACCCATCTCTCTCATCCACATCTCACTCACCACTCCAAAATTCAAAATTCCCTTGTATAGGAAAATGCTCTGCAATGTGGAGGAGGAGAAGGAGAAGAAGCAGAAGAAGAAGATGCTGGTGGTGGACATCCTCTCCACCAACCAATGGCCACAGGTTTAAGTCCACATGCCCCTCACATACACACACACACACACTCTCTCTCTCTCTCTCTCTTCTTATTTCTCTCTCTCTCTCTCTATCTCTCTCTCTATCTCTCTCTCTATCTCAATCAATATCAAGTCAATAATAGTGCATGCCTCTTTTGTTGTGTAGCTATTGGCAGGGAACCTTCTTCTAGGTTCCATTATTCAGTCCCTTCATTCATCCTCTTTTTCTCTCTCTTCTCAATTCAGATCTCAATTCACCTTTTTTTTTTTTTCTTTCTTTTCTCTTCTCAAAAACAGGCGATGGGCGAGAGACTTACTCTGATGCCCGGAAATAATAATACCAATAATAATAATTCTTCAATCAACACCTCCACCACCATCACCACCGTTGTCACCACCACCAGTAACAGCGCTAGCGCTGCTGCAGCGGCGGCTGCAGCAGCGCCCCCGTTGCCGCTGAAGTGCCCGCGGTGCGACTCTACGAACACGAAATTCTGCTACTACAACAACTACAGCCTCTCGCAGCCGCGGCACTTCTGCAAGGCCTGCAAGCGCTACTGGACCCGCGGCGGCACCCTCCGCAACGTCCCCGTCGGCGGCGGCTGCCGGAAGAACAAGCGCCCTAGAAAGCAATCCTCGCACGTCGTCGTCGGCGGCGCCGCTTCCGACCGAATTACAGGCCTCGTCCCCGTCACCGGCCCAGTAGGCCCCGGGCCCGTGCCACTCCTCCCGCATCTCTCGCATCTCGATGTATCATCCATCAATCCTTTACTCTTCGCCTCCTCCTCCTCCTCCATGAATCTCCCGTTGATCCGGAACCTGCAAAGCTCGACCGCCACCCAAATTCCGATTGATCTCCAACCTCATATCGAATACCAACTACGCGGCGGCGACGAGTTCCCGCTCGGCCAAATTCAACAACCGGGGCTCGCCGCCGAATTCCCGTTCTTCGGGCACTCCTTGTTGCCGAATTCGATTGCGTCGCTTCTCGAACTCAACGGGAGTGGTGGGATCATCAAGAATGAGAAGGGGATGGAATCTGCGGCAGCAGCGGCGGCGGCGGGTAATAATAATGATAGAGTAGAGTGGCTAACGCCGTGCGAGAGCTCGTTCGAATCGGTCGGCGCCTCGAACCTTGCCCTAAATCTGACCGACTCGCCGTATTTTTATTGGAATTCCGGAATAATCGGCGGTAGCGGTTGGGCTGATGCCGCTAACTGCGGACCATCAATTGCACCTCTTCTGTAGCTCAGTTGGATAGAGCGGAGCATCATTTTTTATCGCGTTTGATCACTGCTTCTTTTTTTCACTTTTTTTTTTTTTTTTCTTCAAGTTTTACATATAGAGACGGCGATAATTTATGGTGTGTGTGTGGATCGGAGAGATCATGTCGGGTGCAAACACAGGTCACGGTATCGCCGCGTTGTTTTAAGTCGCCGTGGCGTTCGCGGAGATCGTTTGCTCCGAGAGGAACCTCGGATCCATTAATGGTGTCTCACGTGTATTTCCATTTCCTCGGGCTCAGATGATTCGTTGCACCAGAAAGAAGGAGAAGAAGAAAAACAAAGTGCATGAAGTGATGGAGCTGGAGAAGTAAGTTGGTTAATTTCCATGTTGTATATAAGCATGGTATAATATTTATAATGGGGTTTATCCTTTTAGTTCTTTTAAGTGCTTTACTCTTGGGTCTTATTATTCTTGTTTCTTTTTTTAGAGGATCTCATCTTAATTACTTGGGTAGAACTATCAAGGAACTAATAATTTCTTATTATTGTTTCCTTCTTTGTTTTCCTTTTATTTGGTTGATTAGGGGAAACTTTGTGGTGTCAAATAATGTGTTGGTTTAGGGTTAATTTGTGTCTTTCCCTTGGTTATATGAAACTGTTGAGAATTGCTCAATTTTCTGTTTGTAACATGTGTTTTTTTTTTTTTTTTTTTTTTTTCCAATCTCCAAGAATTCTACTTGTTCTTAACTATTTATTTACTTTTGCTATATAGTATTTCTTTCTGAATTATTTTATATATTTGTATGTTTATTCTCAGAATATGTATAGATCTGTGTGCTAATTAGCATAACTGGTACATCAAAATATAACCATTAATCTCTTTCTCTCTCTCTCTGGAAATAGCTCTACATCCAAGAAGAAAAGTTATCAGCGTGCTTAATTTCCTTTGGCTAATTATTTCCTTCTGCGTTAATTTGTGACTTTCACTTGGCTATATGGAACTGTTGAGAATTGCTTAATTTTCAGTCTCCAAGAATTTCTTCTTCTTTTTTTTTTAGAGAAAGGTAGCACGCTATCCGCTTCGTTTATTTTTTTAGAAATAAACTTAACTAGAAATATGAATCAACTGGGATTCGAACTCGGGACCCTGGATACCAACCACCAAGCCCTTTGCCACTTGCAGTAGGGACGGTCGGTGTCTCCAAGAATTTCTTGTTCCTAACTATTTATTTCCTTTTGCAATATACTATTTCTTTCTTAATTATTATATATATGTATATGTTTACTTCCTTTTGCAATATGCTGTTTCTTTCTTAATTATATGTTTATTTTCAGAATGTATATATCTGTGTGCAAATTAACATAATTGGTGCATCAAAATATAACTATATATTCATCTCTCTCTCTCTCTCTCTCTCTCTCTCTCTCTCTCTCTCTCTCTCTCTCTCTCACACACACACACACACACACACACACACTAGAAACAGCTCTACATCCAAGAAGAAAAGTTAAGGAGAGACCACCATGCGGAAAGATAAAGCAGCTTCTTTTTTCTTTGTTGTTGTCAGGTTGCAACTGGGGTTTTTAGGTTGGCACTGATCAAATGGTACCAAAGTCTCCTGCTACCATATACAGAAATTATGTGTTAGTAGTTTTCCTCTTAAAAAAAACAGTGCTAGTTCATAAATCTACATTATACTTTTATTAGCATTAATTATTTATGCGTTTATAAACTGGGATTAACTCAACACTGCTATTAACTATTTAGAGGTGAGAAACATTATGATTTTCTTGTAGATTAATTTAGGCTCCTGATCTCAAGGTTTTATTGTTTAATTAGTTAATTAGTTATTTTATCTCTTTGCAATTTGAGAGCAGTTTTGAGTTTTGATGAATGTGTTGGATTTAAGTTTCTAGATGTGGGCTAACGTATTAATTTACAATTATATTATGAGCTATCTAAGTTAACAGGACCATTAAGTGATCTAATATAGACTTTAGAGATATCTATTGGATATGTACTGTTAATGTATAGAAATCCTGTACAGACCTAATTAGGGTTTATGGGATCCTAATTAGAACTATTATATAAGAAACACAATAGGGTTGTGGTCCCTTCTTACCCCATTTTTAGAGCAAATTATAGAGACGACGAATCTAGACTTGAAAGCGCTCAATCTTAGAGAATTCTAGTGTCGATATTTGAAAGATGTTAAAATCTAAGAACGTGTTTCATCAGTTATGAATTTCGGTAAGTATTTATAATTAAATATATTAACGATTGTCTAACGGTTGTACATGTAATTTTTAGGTTATTTGCATTTATTTGCATAAAGATTTAACAGAATGCTCATTAATTTTTCTCTTGTAAAATTACGGATGCAGCATATATATATCTTCACACATCTTGCTATGTGCTTCCATTTTTTTTGGTTAATTAATTTTTTTTCTCACTTATATATGCCATGCATATTTCTATCTGTTATTCCATTAATTAATGAGTTTGTGACTTAGATGTTAAATTAGGAGATTGGATTACCTGCTGGTGTGTATTTCGTAACACAATTTTGTTCTTATTCCAAAAGCCATATATTAATTTTTATCGTAGTTATCCAGTGCAAATTATTCTGCTAGTGTGTATTCTAACCTTAAGGCTTTATTCATCATGCATGGTAATTCCTACTAAAAGATCTTATGTGAACGACAAAAATTAGTTTCTTCACAACTTTGGACACGGTGCATTATCTACGTAAATTAATTATTTTCCTTGTTTGTTTTCATTCATTTGAAGCACGTACATTGCTCATCATAGAGATCTCAATGGCTCATTTATGCTTTACCAAGTTATATATATATAGAACTTGCATAGACAACTTTTCACATCATACTCATGCTCAGGATCATTAAAGTTAGTTCATCTATAGTTGATTCTTAATTTCTTTGTTGCGCCTTACTTTTCTCCAGTGATATATGCTTCTTCTGAAATAATATTGTGTACCCATGAAGCTTAATTGTAAATAAAGATAAATGTCCTAAAGAGTTGAGCTCCTGTGCTTTTAAAAGCACAGGAGCTCAACGTGCTTGTGATTATTTAGTCGTCGGATTACCTCAATATCTGTGCAGCACTACTAAAGGAGACTTAATCGGACATACTGTGAATAGTGCTGCGTGGAATATCTTAAAGTGATCCGACGACTAAAAAGGCATAAACACAAATATTTTTGTGCTTTTAAAAGCACAGGAGCTCAGCATGTTATTAGCATGATGGGAAAATCCGATCATAGTTTTAGTGTCATTAGCAAACCCTGGGTAGCATTATTGATCACAAAGAGATTTAACTTTGCTACTAGATTAATTGGACTTGGTAATATCTACTATATAAACATTAATTACTCTACCAGCACATCTAGTGTCAAAATCTACTCTACTAAGCTCTCCGTTTTCAGCTTAAGCTAGGTTCATCATACCTGTTATGTCAATAATCAATGTACGTTGCTTTGTTTATCGCTTCCCTATACACCTGCTTTTAACCTTCATTATAGAATCCTTGTTCAAGTATCTTTGGATGCTCAAGTGTTCTTTGCATTATTTTCTTTTGCCTACATTATTACTATGTTTTCTTTATCACCAATCGTGAACGATGACTCAATACCATAATTGTAAAAACTCGTAGCGTCAACTTGAAATTCGTCGAGGCAATTCTCGAATCGACTTAATTTGTTTCAACACATCCAGCCACAAGCTCAGACTCGGAGTTTATATGCGAACTCGAAGTTTCGATCTGAACTTTCGAGTTCTCCCTGAGTATTGGCTCCAAATCTGAGACTTACACACCCATTTAATTTGTGGTTTATTTAATCCTATGCTTTTATTTTGAGCTTGAGTGCCATTTACTAGCAGTAATACTCATGAGCAACATCAATATCTATTTGCAGCTAAATGTATGTGTATTTGTACGTATGTATGTATGTTTATACGCATGCATGTATGTATGTGTATCTATCTAAGTCTTAGCTTAACCTTAATGTCAACTCGGATGAGATTAATTCGGAATCAACTCATGCGACTAATCGTATATATAAAGAGTCGATTCTAGTTTCTGAGTTCTCGATCTGTTACTGCAACATGTTCTTTCTGTTAGCTATTCATCATTCCTTTTTTGCGCTTCATCTTACTAACCATCTTTGCTATGTAAACTAAACTTTCATTAGAGAAACCAAATATTAACTAATTATATTTTATTTTCTGATTTTCAGCGCTTTTGCATTTGAAGAGCCTAGAAACAAATTGTCATTAGTGTTAATGTATATTTATGAGCATGTTTTATATTAGATCGATTTTTTGGGTAACATGATATCAGAGTTAATTCTAAACCCTTCGTTCTGTGAGATCGTGGATTCAATCTCTACCTTTGATATTTAATGGGGTTTTAATTTCACGTGTCTTTCATATTTATAACGCACATGAGTAGGAATGTTAATATATATTTCTGGATCCGTTTTTTACTAGATCGATCTTTTGGGTAACAGTGGGAGCGGATTTGAAGATGAAATTTTAGGGGAAAACCTATTCGAAAAGAGTCAAGAACTTACACATTTGATCATGACATATAGTTTCACTTGAAACATCGCTCTTGTGAAAGTGAGAAACTCGATAGCTCACACTAGAACAACTAAAATCTAAAAGTTCATTGAAATTTACCGAAAATAACTTAGAGGCAAAACAATCCCACATATTGTAATTAATCTCAAACTATGATCGGTTAGGACTAATATATAATGTTAGCATAAAGTAGTTGTCCAACAAATTAAACTAATTAGTTTCCAAAGGCAAAACAAGTGTATTAAACAAATTAATTAGTTTCTCCAATTAAGAATGTTTAGATACATAATCTCCTTGTAGGAAAGGTTTTGGATTACCAAGAGAGTACCAGGAAATTAAATTCACTAAATAATTAATTAGTTATAGGAGATCAGATTAAGATAATTAATGGGCCAAAAAATATCAGACCAACACTTGGTAGTAATAATTACTAACTACCTCTTTCCAGTTTCTATCATCAATATATAAGTGTAATTAGACACTAACTTACTAACATCATTTAGAAAATTTGATCAGATAATAAATTTAAATTTTTTACACTTTACAATTGGCCCAAAGTTCATGTAGTAAAGGAAATGAGAGAGAGTTTTTTTTTTCTTTTTTTTTTGGAGGATTATAAGAAGTAAATGAAATGAAAGATGGTTAAATTGTCTTTTTTTTTAAAAAAAAAATTATTGTTTATATTTTATTTTGAGTTTGTTCATAGACCCAAAAAATATCCCATAACATGCTACTTTTTTACCGAAGAAGTTGTGGGCACGAGCTCCATTTGGTAAAGTGTATGCAGGGATCGAACCACTGACATCGTAGACCATGATCGGAGTAACAATCACTTGATTAATTCGTCGTTGCTGTTAACACATAAAATTTTCATAGGAGCAAATTGGATCTTTGTCTATGATCAATATACTCAAAAAATAGTAATAAAATTAAATAAATTTAATTTGTTCCATTAAAATTAGGGGCAATTTCAATCGTGAACCTCAAAAGTTATAAAATATCATAGCCGTTCCTTGAAAACCGTCAATGTTATTTTTGTCACTATACATTTATAAATTATATAAAAAATAATCCCCATCACATTGAGTCAATGTTTTGGATTAATTTGCCCCTGATTGTACCTAATTATAAGTAAGTGTGTGGCATTATGTGGGCCTAATAAATATATTTTTTATTCAAAAATGTCTCGATTTTTGTTTATGATTTAGTTTGTAATGTCCTTTTTGTCTACTTAAGATTTTTTCTTTAATTCAATATCACATAGGTCTTATATTTATCTTAATTAACAATTAATTAAAACAAAAGATGTATTATGCTTTTTTGTTAATTTATTTTCTCCCTTGTCTAAATGAGTATGATTTTTGTTGTTTGCTATTTGTGTAGTTTAGTTCGTTCTAATTAATTAGTTTCACATTAGTATACATTCAACAGTATTTATAATTTTCAAGCAAAAGATCTTTAAGTTAATTAAAAAGGTATAGACAACAGATGATGAAAAACATTAAAAAATTATTCAATTTTTAGATGAATTGTTATCAATATAGATATTTATAATAGTTTCTCTTAATTAAAAAAATATATTTTTGATATTGACACTTTCAAAAAAGAAATTACATAATTAAGAATTGGAGGAAAAGTAGATATGGAATTTTTACCTTCAAATTATATTATTATCTATCAATATATAGCATCATCCGAGTAATATACCCCAATAACGTTGTGTAATGTGTTAATTTGAAGCTAGGTGGTCCTATAGAAACTCCTATGCGGACATCTTTTATTGTAAGAGAAATTTCTCTCCGGCTCTCAAACACGTGCATGGAATTTCGCAGTTTAGATAAATCATGCCACCACCTACATTGACTAAGCAAGTAACGAAAGAGATAATAGATTAAATTTATGCTAACTAAAGCATAAATATACATATATATATATATATATATATATATATATATATATATATATATATATAACTAGGCTGGAATACTATCAATAGCACCAAGCTATTGGTGTTATTAGTTTTTTAGCCCTTGGATTGAGAAATGTGTGGTTAGGATGATGTGGGCCCCCCTAAGGTTGAGTGGGTGGATGGTTGAATAGTATAATCTAACAGGTAAAAATAATCAAAGGGTTAAATCTAACGGTGAAAAACTCGATAGCACCAAGTCCTTAATTAGTGCTATCGATATTATCCCAGCCGGACTCTATATATATATATATGTGGATTGAAAACTAGTTAAACCATTAGTATCAATCCCAGGGTTACGGGTACAGATGCAGTTTGGTATAACGATCCAGCTCATTAGCACAAATGAATATAATCAAAATTTTACATTTAGAAAAATCATTCAAAATCAAAACTATATATTTAGAGCACTGCTGCAACAAAAAAGCTGTTAGAGAAATTAACAATTAAAGAGCTATTAGTAGTTTTTACAGTTCTATTTAAAAGTGTGGTAAAATTATAGAGCTTAATTGGACTCTGTATATGAAAATCCTTTTCAGCTTCCACTCATCTACATGTTTATATAAAATGCACATCCTCAGTGTATGACGCATTAGCTTAATTTAAAAAAGATTAAGTAATGTTTATCGTGGTTTTGCTAGGAGCATACTGTCGGATCGTTGGCGCTAACCATTAATCTCAAAAGCTCGAATTGTTAGAAATACACAATCAATTCACTTAAAGCGTATAGATACATTGTCTACGGGTCTCGATTGTGACTCGGCCTAACCAGACTCATGCCACTTCGAACATGACTTGAACCTAACCTCACGTCATTTCGAACGTAACTCGGTCCAACCTGACCTCTCACCATAAGGCAGGATACTAGTCCATTTAAACCAACACATGGTCACTAATTACTACTACTAATATAATGAAGAGTGAGAGAGAGAGAAAGGGCTTTAGAGAGAGAAAACAAAAGGTTTCAATTTCTCTCTCTCTACAGTACTTGGAGAACTAAATAAACCCACCCAGGAACGAATTAAGCTCTTCACAACTCCCAACGTAGTGCCACGGGAGGCGTGTCAACGCCGCACCCCCTCTCCCTCTCTCTCTCTCTCTATCTCTCTCTCTCTCTATTTCTCTCTCTCTAACGTATTGGGTTAATTGGGCCCATTCCCCAAAGCCCATTTGTTGTTGAACCCATTCCTCTTTCTCTCTCCTCCCAACCATTCTACAACTGCTACCTTGTCACCTTTTCTTTGCATCTCTCTCTCTTTCTCTCTCTATCCTCTTCTTCTTCTTCCTCTCTCAACTCTTTCTCTCTTTCACAAAACAAAACCAAGGCGAGGAAGAAGAAGAAGATGAGAGAAGGTACATGCAACTCTACACTGATGAGGTGGGTACATCTATTTCCCTCTCTCTCTCTCTCTCTCTAGCTTATTAACATTTGCACCGGGCCTGAACCATAGATATATATTTCCATATATTCACTCCACTAACTCTCCACAGTCCCAGTATATCTTTGCATATCTCCAACCGGATTCTACTTAATAAACCCACTTCTCCAATCTCTCTCTTAATTTCTTTCTCTCTCTGACCCCGTTGGTTTCGAGATTTTCCAGTGGATACAGCGAGCCACGTTGAAGTAAATATTCCTAGTACCTTAAACCCCCACTCACTCTATTATATTGTACAAGTAACCCTTTTCATTTCACCACAAAGCTATACATATATATATATATATATATATATATATATATATATATATACACACACCTTTTCTCTCTTCTTGGATTGCACTAGTAATCACTTTTATTGAGATATACAAAAGAGTGTGTGTGTAAGTGGTGGTGGTGGTGGTGGTGAATTTATTATAATTATTTTGATGGCGGCGGAGGGGCGAAAGCCGAAGCAGCAGCGACAGGCGCCGCATCCGCCGCCCCTGCAGTGCCCGCGGTGCGGTTCGACGAACACGAAATTCTGCTACTACAACAACTACAACACCTCGCAGCCGCGGCACTACTGCCGCGCCTGCGAGCGCTACTGGACCCACGGCGGGGCCCTCCGCAACGTCCCCCCCGGCGGCGGCGGCGGCAAGAAGCGCGCCAAAAGTAGGACCGTCGATCCGAATTTCGCGACGGCGCCCAATTCTAGCAAAATTCCCAAGCTCAATATCATCGCCGACGCCGCTGCCGCGATGGCGCCGCCGCCACCGCCAATTTTCCACGGCGGCCTCGGGGGGTTTGCGTTGCGTCCTGCGGCGGCGATCAATCCGGGAGAATTTTTCGGGGGATTGAGGGGTTTCCAACCCTATAGCAACAATAACATGAATTTTCCGCACGTGCCGTCGCCGCATGGAGCGGTACTCGACGTCCGCGGCGATCGTTCTCTAATGCCGTTTCTCCAGGCGACGATCGCGACGAACCTATTCGTCCAACCCGGAACTCCGAGTGTTTTTACTACTACTGCTGCTACTGCACCAACTACCGCTCCTACTGCTGCTGCTGCTTGTGATGGGTCTAGCTTCTGGAATAGCTTCTTCTTAACCGGCGTTTCTTCAACTGCTTCTGCAGAAGCAGCTCCGCTCCCGCCGCCTCCGACAACGTCGACGTCGTCGACAATTCCATAGGGTGGTCATAAATAGTCATCAATTGGGCAACCGTTCCACCATGCTATATGCGTCGTTTTCTTTTTTCCTTTCTTTTGCTTTTCTTTTTGTTTGTTGTTGTCTTTTGTTTCTTTAGTGACATGAGAACGTAGAAAGAGATATATATAAAGTGGTAATATATGAATATAAATATATGAGAATTAATTAATTAGTTGGGTAAAGAGAGAGGGAGAGTATGTTAGGTTTGGTTTGATGAGTGGATGGGTGAAAAGGTAAAGGAGAAAGGGGATTAATTAGAGCAGCAAGCGTAGAAATTGCAGTAAAAAGTGAAACATAAAAAAACAAGGGTTAATTGCATACAGATCTCTGCAAATATAGTAAATTACAAATATATTTCTGCAAAGTCTAATTTTTATAAGTTATTCCTGCTAATGTATGCAGAAATATCCCTATGATTTGTTACCGTTAGAGAACTGTTTATTTTTTAACATCAGGCTCGTGAAATGATATTTTTATCCTCACAAATATGTTCTTGCAAAAGCTGGATACGAAAAAGAAGAAGAAGGAGGCGGCGGAGGCGATCGCCCGCCGCGATCTCCTCCCTCGCCGGCGGCGGCGACGACGACCACTCCGACCTCCGCTCCGCTCTCACCGGTGGCCGAGTTCCACCTCTCCGGATGGGGCCACGTCGACAAGCAAAAGAGGAAGAGGAAGAGGAAGAGGAAGAGGAAGAATGATAAAATTATCAATTCACCTTATTAAGTAACTATATTTAGGCATTTTAATTGTGGTTAACTAAATTTTTCTAACGGATCCTTACGGCAGGAATATTTCTGCATACATTAGGACTTTTGCAGGGATACCTAATGAAAGTTGAATTTTACATGAATATATCTGTAATTCGCTATGTTTGCGGGGACTTGTATGCAATTAATCCAAAAAAGAAACATATATAGTTCCATAAAATGCTTCTGTGTATGTTGTTTTTTTTTTCCCTTTTACATCTAATGTGTGTGTGTTTTTTTTTTTTTGGAATGGTTGCTGAATAGTAATTAAATTGTTATTTTAGACATAATGTAATTATGCACTGTGTTTCTTACTCCCCTTGGATGAAGAAAACTCAAAGCTAGAGATCAAAAAAATTAGTTTAAATTTAAATAGTGAGATGTGCTTAGATGTTACTAAGTGGTTCCCATACAAAATATTATAACAAAAGCATGTTGGTTTTTAAATATCAACCTTTTAACTATTGTAAATTAGTTCTAAGTTTACATTTATATTTTAAGATAGGTTAATAATATGTGTGGAAACTGCCTCATTGGCCTATAGGTCATTCTGAAATGGCAATTTAATTTTAAATTCTTAGATTGACATTAGTTTGACATTTGATTTCTTAAAATTGAGAAATTTTTCTCAATTAAATTAAATATTTTATCAAATTTAATAATTTTGATTACTTTTTAGCAAATAAAATAAGTATGCTTATTTCTTTGGATTGATACCTCTTTATCTTCTAATTTTTACTTGAACTTTTCTAACTCATTAAATTAAGAATTTGGTTAAATTAAATAACTATAAAAAATTATTGAATATATAAATTTTATATAACTGATCATCAATTGATTCAATTTAACTCTATAAAAGTGAGTGGCAAAAAAAAGAAGATAAATCTCTTATTAGCCCTTTATCACTTCAAATTTCTAATTATAAAATTTTGGTCCCTCCAACGATAATTTTCTGGCTTCGTTCCTGGCTAGAAGTTTGATTTTTGCTTCTTAAAATATACTTACATCTATGAGTCAGTAAGATAGCATATTTTACGTATATTTTGATTTATTATATTCTGAGAAAAAATTTGAAGACATGCAATATATGAAATTCACTCTAAATATTTAATCACACTTATTAGCAATCAAATACTATATAATTGTTTGAGTAAATAAAAAAATATTTTAAATTAAATATTCATGCATTCAAATAGTGCTTCAGATACAGGTTTGAGTTTAAAAGATCACAAATATTTATAGGAAAATGATTAAAGTAGAGAGACTTATGTATAAATTAACACTGCGCGAGCGTGCATGGCTCTTATGTGCTGATTCAGTGATTCCATCCTTTTTAGATTTTAACTTCGGCACTACTTTTGATGTAATTCATTGTTTGGGCTCTGAGAAATGGCAGCTGTTTCGTACACTATTTTCAGGTTGCTTTTTTTTCCTTTATTTTTTTTTTTTTTTTTTCTAATCCTTTTGTCTCATTTTATAGCTAAATCTACGAGGAAAATAAATATAAAACAACTTAATTTGGGAGTTGTGGACAATAAGCTAGCTAGGAGTTTTTTTTTTTTTTTTTTTTCTTATTCTTATTCTTGCTAAAGTACTCTATCTAGTATCCACAGAATATATACATAGGAGAACAATTTGTTCCTTATTGATCTACTTATTAAATAATACTTTTTCTTATATATATATAGGTTCAGGAACTAGAGGGCAATGCATCTTTTGATATGTACTTTAATTAATTAATCAGACATTTAATTTCAAATTAAAAATTTTTTGAAAAAATGGGTCAGGAGTAAGATCATAAAATGCCCTTACTCATCCATGAAGACATGATTTGATTAGTCCTTGGCAATAACATAGTCTTGTATAATTATAATGCATTACTATACTATCAATATTACCGATAGTATAGTAGCCGGACTCTATATAAAATTATGCTACTATACTATCAATATTACCAAGTGCTTGATACTATTGAGTTTTCAACCGTTGGATGAAAGGATGTGTGGGATGATAGTGGTCCCCTAGGGTTGAGTGGGTGGTTGGTTGAATAGTATAATCTAACGGGTGGAAATGATTAAAGGGTAAATCTAACGGCAGAAAATTCGATAGTACTAAGAGCTTGGTACTATCGATAGTATATTAGCCGGACTCTACATATATATACATATATATAGAGTTGAGCTAGAATACTTCTAAGAGTATCAAGGAGGTGGTGCTTGTGGGTTTATAGCCTTTGGATTGAGATTTGGAGGGTTGGGATGATGGTGGTAGGTGGTGGTAGGTGGTGGTAGGTGGAATAGTGTTTGATCTAAAGGCTATTAGTAATTAAAAAGTAGATCCAAGGGCTAAAAATATGGAAGCACCAAGGAGTTGATGCTTCCAAAAGTATTCTAGCTCAATTCCATATATATATATAGAGTTTTGCTAGAATACTATTGGTAGTAAACCGAACGGTTTACTACCGATTTGTTTTCGATGCTGGAGCTTCCAAATCGACGATCGGCACCGTTGAACATGATCTAGACCATTCAAACTATCTGGAAATCAAATTTCACGTTTTTTCGATATTGTTCTCTTGTCCATCAAGTGAACAGAAAATGAATGGCTGAAAATGAATATCCTATTAAAAGTGATGATAGAAGTCTTGTAATCAAGATCAAGAGTACAGATCTTATTTTAAATAGTTCAAAAAAATTTCTAACAAAAATTTAGTTGATTTGGATTCTTCTATACCGTTAAACGAGCAAACACATCATATCGGCCATTAAAATTACAGATTTTGTAACCCTTTGATCGTTCGGTTAATGATATCAAAAAAGCATAAAATTTGATTTCTAGATAGTTTAAATGGTCTAGATCATGTTCAACGGTGCCGATCGTCAATTTAGAAGCTCCAGCATCGAAAATAAATCGGTAGTAAACGGGACGGTTTACTACCGATAGTAGCTCAGTCAAGCTCATATATATATATATATATATATATATATATATATATATATATATATATATATATATATATATATATATATATATATATATATTAAGTATGGTACCTACCTAATAGTGGTCCAAATTAAGAGCTCGGATAAATGTTGTACTATTGTTAAATCCATTCATAATCCATGTTCAAATCCATATGGAATACATGTCATCAGTGTGCCCTTTTGAGCTTGAAATCCACTTTTCATGACCTCTTTTGACCATGCTTACAGTTTTTTTTTTTTTTTTTTCCTTTCTTTCTCTCCAATTGTTTTCATCAAATTCCTTGGAATTGAATATGACAGAGAAATGCCATGATACCATTTCCAAAAGCTGATTTATTTTCCACCGCACATCTTGTTTTAGATTTAACTTTCCCTTCCTTTTTGTTCCAGTTTAAAGGACAAATTTGAACACTCGTAGATTCAAAATAGTTTTCATAAAGTTTTCAAGTTTAGGAGGACCATTCTCTGCAAATCATTTGCAAACAATCTACTAATGTTGCGAAAATCCTCGGATTAAGAACTTAATGAGAAACATAATTACAAAATCCTGAGCCGTTTACTCTCCACACACACATCATAGTAAATTTCCAGAACAACACAAACATATAAGAAAAGGAAACAGGTTACAATAATTCTTCAGTAAATACAAGCAACAAAGAAGTAATCAAAACATAATCAAAAGAATCGGGTTTTGCAACAGGTTTAGTCACTTCCATAATTCCTCCATGGGAATTCCCCGTTCGAGAGCGACTTCGCTGAACTGCCTCATCTGCTGGGTAGCGACCACGGTCGCTCTCGCGTTGTTGAGCGCGTTTTTGCTACCCAATTGCTTTCCCAAAGCGTTGTCGACACCGGCCAGTTCCAGTACGATTCTCACAGATCCACCGGCGATAACGCCCGTACCGGGCGAAGCGGGCCTCAGCATTACCTTCGCTGCTCCGTAGTCTCCATCAGCCCTAATTTACAAGTGAGCAAAATGGACAGAGTTAAGCTTTAGAGCAGGTGCAGTAAACAGTGGCGATAAACGTCAACTTCTCTGCAGACAAGTCCCTAAATTTCTATAGCTCTATGAGCTATTCTACATGAACAAAAGCAAAAAGTTCGGGGAAGCATCAATAAAGAACTTCTCAAACTCATCTTACAAAGTGCGTAGTACTTAATTCTTGTAGATGGATAGAAATGTTAATATATATTCCTGAACTCGTTTCCTACTAAATCGATATTTTGGGTAATACGATTTCAGAGTCAACTCTAAACTCCTTCATTTTTGTGAGATCATGGGTTCAATTTTTACCTTCAACATTTACGGGTTAAAGTTTCGCATTATATAATGGGTTGAATTTCCATCTCCTACCTCACCTAATAATTTCACGTGCCTTTTATATTCATCAAGGACGTGAGTGGGGATGTTAATGCACACTACGAGACCCATTTCCTACAAAATCAATATTTTGGGTAACAATGAAAACATGAGCATGACCATTATTCTCAGCCTCTCCGGCGATAGGCATGCATGGAAGTTAATAAACCTTAAACATCAAGCTTTAAACCTTTTGGTGTGACTACCAAGCAAAAACTCCTTGAACAGGAAAAAGCTTGTTGGTGGGGAAAGGAAAGACAGCAATTGGAGTACACAACATGTTGGTCCTCTGTGGATCGAGTTCCAAAAGTTCCAATAGTGTTAAATGTTATGCTGTGAGATACTTGCTAACCAAAGTTCTTCATTTATATATCTTTATGAAAATTACCCTATCTATAGCAGAAATTGAGACTTGCCGCCCAGAACTACTTGTTGCTCGCAATAGCTGGAATAAGCACTCCTGATGTATCAACCACAATACATTCATGTGACGCCAACGTGACAAACTGTAAGGAAAACTATACAGCCTACATGAATAACTCGACAGTTAACTCCATGAATTATCTACATTAGCAATTCTAAGCAGTAATCATAAACTTTAGGGAAAAATGAACAGGAAATCCCTCAAATATAGGACACTCAGAAATAGAGCTCTCACCTTTTTTCTCTTTTCTTTGATTGATACCCCTTTAACTTTTGACTCTTTAATTTATGTTATCTTAATCAATCAAATTGAGAGTTTTATAAACTATATAACAGCATTTTCATTAATAAACTTAGCTGTTCTTGGTACTGCAGATATTGTTAACTACTAACAGTTCATAGCGCTATCGAAACTATTAATTTTAATGAATCGCCAATTCAATCTAGAAAACAGAGGAGGTGCCAATCAGAAGAATAGTAGTTGAGGGTTTATGTCAAAATGGCTTATATTTGAGGCTATGTCCATACATTTTTAGCTAAACACACCAAATTCTGAGGAGCAAATTGAGCAGAATAGCTGAAATTAATGGCTCTAATTCATGAAACTATCACAAAATTAATGCAACGATTAGCCACTGCATGATCTAAAAACTCAACAACACAAGTAATTTTCTATCAACTCAACCATAAAGGTAACATCAAAACATGTAAAAGGGGCAAAAATTAGGGTTTTGGCTCACGGAGCTCCATCCTCACCTGTGGGGGAAGGTGGAGTACTTGGTCATGGGCACGGTGACGATGTTCCGCCGCGCATTCGCCGCCGATTTTGCGATGGCGTCGACGACCTCCTTGGCCTTCCCGACGCCGACGCCGACGTGGCCCTTCTTGTCGCCGACGACGACGATGACCCTGAAGGAGAGCTTCTTCCCCCCCTTCACCACCTTCGTCACCCTCCGCACCTGCACCACCCTCTCCTCGAACCCGTCGTTGGGCCTCTCCCTCTTCCGCCGCCCCAGGAGCCCCCCGACCTTCTTGAGCTTCGCGTCCATGGCGAACACGTCGCTCCCGAGCACGCTCACGCCGCTGAACGCGGGGCCGTAGATCTCCTCGTAGGCCGCGGCGATCTCCTCCTCCGTCTCCGGGGGTAGCTCGTCGAAGGGGGTCGGGGCCACGTAGCCCTCGGGCGGGGTCGGCGGGTCGAAGGCCGCGTCGTCGTCGTCGTCGTCGTCGGCGTCGTCGTCTCCGGCGTCGGCGGCGGCGGCGTCGGAGGCTTCGGCGTCGGCTGCGGCGGCGGAGGGGGTGAGCTTGGGGGAGAGAAGAGGAAGTGGGGGGCGATGGGGGTGGTGGAGGAGGAAGAGGGAGGAGGGTTTAGGGTTGGAGGAGAGGAGGAAGGAGGGGAGGGAGGGGCGGAGTGAGAGAGAGGAGAGGGCGGCGGCGGTAGCGGCGGCGATCGCCATGGATGCGGCAGTGGAGCTCACTCTCTCTTGCGATGCAGTGATGAAGCAGAGTGGAGCGGAGGGGATAGAGGAGGAGGCTTATCCCTTCGTTTATCTCGTCAACATCGTTTGTGTGTTATGTACTTTTTTGAATAAGTGTTTGTTGGGCCGTGTAGCCCACAATTGGCCTCTAGTTGGGCTCTAAGTGGGTCAGATTCGATGTAAAATGATCCAAAATTAACTGGGCTGTTAATGGGCTAAATTTTGGGCCCAGGTTCACTACTTGGACTTGCGTATGAATGTATGACCACTCAGTATTTGAGGATCTGTTTGGCCTAGCTGTGCGGTGCCGGTCCCTGATCTGCAGATCACCACACGTACCTTGGCGCGACTTCTGCAACTCACAGTCGCAAAAGTCAGACGAAACATACACTCAAATTTTAAGCCAACGCAACGGTGAGAGCCAACACCCAGGTATTCTTGTTCAATACTTCAATTCAATCGATCAGCACATCCAATCACATAATTTTATAAAATTATATATATTGACGTGACGTTGGATATCCAACACATAGGTACCGTTAAAGATTTTGCGACTCTTACCATTAAATCTTTCGTAATGGACGCTAGGACCCACCTGTGGATACTGTAGTTGCAAAACGTACCTGATATTTGATATGCCTAAAAAGATGGCTAACCCTCCGCCTATTTTTATCTGCAAAAATATTGAATTCTTCTTCTACGATCTTAAATTAAAAATTCTCACAATAAAGATAAACTTGGATCAAAAGCTTGATAGAGAATGAGGGATTAATCGTTCTCTTCAACAAAATATGATGTTTGAGACAGATTCATTATATCTGGTTAGTTTTTAATTACTGAATTTACTCAATTTGCATCAACATAATTTTGTTTCAAGATACTCTCAACAAACTCTTGAATCACCATAAATAGGCCTAGCCATAACAACAACACTCAATGTTCCTTTAGACTCCATTAAAAAGGGACAACCACCATAAGTTTCCCTTTATGTGGGTTTCCTTGTACCAAAACCTATAAAAGCAAAAGTACTAGACCATTTTCTCACTTGTTGTTGACCAAGAGTATGGGAGAGATCCACAAAGATATAAGCATTCATAGTGGGACCCACATACATGTAGTCCTCTCGTTAATAAATAGGCAAAAATGTACGGAGACCCCTCAACTATACCAATTCTAAAATAGACTCCTAACAAATTTTTTATGGTAAAACAATGTAAAGTTTATATGATCTATAAACCATTTTTATTGGACCATCAAGCCTTTCAAATTTTTTATTTTAGTATCCAGTCTTTTAATTTATTTGATTTAAATAATTTGATAGATTTTTTAATATAAAATATAAGCTAATTAATTACTTACTTTAATAAATTTATAGCTACATAAATTGTATAAATTGTACTAGCTAAATACATAAAGATAAATAATATATTTAATTTTTGAAGCTAAAGAGTCACTAATTGGCTCAAATCAAATAAACTAAAAAGTCAAATAGTAAAATCAAAATTTTTAAAGATTAGATAGTTAAATCTAAATAGATAATAATTGAGATAAATTTTATACTTTTTTATCTTTTTTTAATCATGATCCGTGAAACTTTAATTTTTTGCGTAAATTCTTACACTTAGTAAGTTAATTTTTTTATAACTTTACCAACTCTATTAATAATTAACTATTAATTATTCTAATTTTATTTACTAAATAGTAAATTAAAGTTATTAATGAACATGATAAAATCTTTCCTTTTTCTTTTTGTTAAAATATCTAAACTTCAAGAAAAAAAAGTCTAAAGTTTGAGTGATCTCAATCAAAGCAATAAAAAGAGTTGTGGGTGGTTGTTCAAAATTTCATATAGTTCGGGGGGTTCTCCATGCATGTTTAATTTATTTAGGGATAACTTCAAATACTATCATGTGGTTTCGTGCTTTCTCACTTTAGTGCCATGTGGTTTAAAACGTATCACTTTAGTATCCTGTGGTTTGGTTATTCTCTTTTTTTGTTATCTTTTGTTAATTTTTTCGTTAAATTATACAGAAAATTTTTTAAATTTCCACCTATAGTTATCGAATATTCACTTTACTATCATGTAGTTTTAACTTTCTCATTAATTTAACGAAAAAATTAACGAAAAGATAACAAAAAGAGAATAACCAAACCACATGGTACTAAAGTGATACGTTTTAAACTATAGGGCACTAAAGTGAGAAAGTACGAAACCACAGGGGTGATATTTGAAGTTATTATATTTATTTATTTACCCAATAAATTTGAAAGAGGAGAGAGAGAAGAGAGAGAGAGAGAGAGAGAGAGAGAGAGAGAGGGGAAAGTGGAGATCACATGCAATGATTCAAAGAGCACGCAAAGTAGTTGACCCGCGTAGTCAGGTGCGAACGGAGCCGCTACGTCCGCTCCCCGCCAACGTCTCCGCAGCGACCGCCCCGTTCATCGGTCCGGTTCAGCCCCCTATTGTCCGGTCCGGGCCGGTTCGGTCCTGCTGGATCCTAAGATCATTTATGTACTCTACTATTACACGATTCTAATACAATTAAATATTAATCTGAGACATTTCGATAAGTTTCAACACAATTATTAAATACGAACGCAACCCACAAATCTAAAAGTTTTGAAAGATCTCTTATTATGTAGGCAACTAAAATTTGCTATTATTCATATTTATAATTGAATGATAATATATTTTATTGTAATTTTCTGTTTGATACATGACAGTTTTGCATAATATTATAAATATGGAGTAAAATTTTAGAAACACTCTTGCAATATACTCTTTAACTTTACCACAATACAATCTTTTTACTAAAATATTTGTACTAATAAAAAATAGAAGTACCTCACTCTGAATTGCATAATAATAAAATGCAAATTTCATATTATACCATAGAAGCAGGAAAGAAGGGCTTTTTCTCCTGATATTATTTTGCATAAATTATTTTTTAAAAATTATATATAATTATTAATTACTTTTTTAAATAAGTAATTATCGTAATAATAAATTTGCATTTGGTATTTGTAAAAATTAAAATTTAGCTTCGGCTTGCTTAAAATTTTCCATTTAAACATGGTACAATCTTAAGGCTCCGTTTGAAATTGCGGAGAGATTGCGTTACGTGCGACGAGAAAGTACGATGGAAAAATACTCTATTTGTTTCCGTACGTGATATTGCGTTTCGCATATCGCAATGAGTCGATTGTGATATATTTTTTGTGTTCTTATCGGAGAACGTAGAAGAATATTCCTACATGCTTTTGTTCTAATTTTATTTTATTTAATAACGTCATGTGGGCCTCAATACCAAACGGAGCTTAACTCCTATCCGAGGTCCCGAGTTTGAATTCTAGTTGATTTACATTTCTAGCTAAGTTTATTTCTATAAAAAATAAACAAAGCGGGTAGCATGTTATTTTTCTCTAAAAAAAGACTCCTAAACCCGGCTTACGTAAACCGGTCCGGTTCATTGAAACCCGTTGCTTACAACCAAAGTGAGCAGGGAATCCCCTATCAAAACCCCCTACCACTTCACTCATCATTAATTACACCCATTGAATATATATAGTAGAGTACACAAAAGTGAGAACCCCAAGATAGAGAGAGAGAGAGGAGAGAGAGAGAGAGAGGTGATGATAATAATAAAAGCCAAGAGCATGAGTCCTGTGAGCAAGCGAAGCAAACGCAAGATACAAACATGCAGGTGGAGTGGTGGTCTCTGGCTCTGCTGCTGCACCAGCATCCACTCCACATTGAATGGTGGGAACCCACTCCACACTAAAAACCTACTGCCATGGGGGCCATTAACCAAACCACTGTGTAACCAAACCAAGCAAGTAGGAACAAAAATTTGGTGGGGACTGCGTTCGGACCACCGCTCTGTTTGTAATTCATCGCGTAAATGACGTAAATTTTAGAGCCGTGCGGGAAGGGTTCGTAGTTTAAAACCGCCTTATTCGCTAGTTTATGCAACTTTGAGATTCGTATTATTCATATGTTAAGAACTGTCTTCGTAAATTATTGTATACCCTCACTCGTTATGTGAGTGACAATAATTTTGAATTTGTATGAACAACGAATAAAATATTTTTTTATTTTTTTTTCAGTCAAAATCTGATACTGGAAAGATGTGGGAGAACATAATGAAACCGCTCAATTATAGGCAAATTAGTATAACTTTATTTTTTAATTAACACTTTCTAATTTATAATAATTTATTTGATTTAAGAAATCCTCATTAGTTAAGTTAAAATATTCATAAATTTAATATTTTTATCAGTTATTAACTATTAATTACTTGCACATTTTGTCCTAAAATTTTAAATTTTTTTTTTATATTTTAAAAAAATTAATAAGATAAAGATTAATTCTTAAGTGAGAAAGTATAAACTATACACTGTTTTTAGTGTGTACAAGACTACAAGTAGCTATGCTCAAAAGATATATCAGGCTCCTCCCTAGTCTCTGCTCCCTCTCACTCTCTCTCTCTCTCCTCCCACTCCTGCTTAATACTGATTCCATTTTTTTTTGCCTTTTTAGCTTTTGAAGCTTCTACTTCTTCAAAGCTCCCATTTATTAGCTTTGGGAAAAGCATCTTACCCACCCCTAGTCCCCCAACTTTCCCTCTCTCTCTCTCTCTCTCTCTCTCTCTCTATCTTTATTTTAGTCCAACAAATCCAAGTTAGATGAGAAAGAGAGAGAGATCCCCCTTAAGCAAAGCATGTGGAGAAGAAGCTGGAGAAGACCCAGGTAAACAAAGAAGATGAAAAAAGAAAGCAATTGTTTAGAATCTGGGTCTTTGTTTGGTCCACAGGGAACCCTTTCTTCTCTCCCAAGCTCCCCCCCCTTCCATGGTGCTCTCTCTCTCTTTCTCTCTCTCTCTCTCTTCTTTGATTCATGTGTCCTCTTAGAAATATGGGTCACCTCTTTTGACCACCACCACTACCACACCCACATGCATAACTACACTAACTAAGATCACCATTCCTCTACACATTCCATTCACTCTTCTGTGTCTTCTTCAGAATCTCCCCACACCCCCCCCCCCCATTAATGGCCTCTTTAAGCTTCATCATCTTCTTCCTCTTTTACTTAGTTTTTTTTCATAGCCCCTCCCTGGTGTTACCCACACCATGCGACCCCAGGGACGTTTATGCGCTCCGCTCCTTCGCCGGTAACCTCACCGGCGCTCCTCCCGCGTGGTCCGACCCGGCGCAATGCTGTGAGTGGCCGGGGGTGGTATGGTCACCGGGAGGCGGCGGCGGTAACCTTACCGTCACCGGCCTCCTCCTCTCCGGGCTTAACCTCACCGGACCCCTCCCCCTCCTCCCCCTCCCCCACCTCCGCGTCCTCGACCTCAGCTTCAATGCCCTAACCGGCCCCCTCACCCCCCTCTCCCGCATCCAAACCCTAACCTCCCTCAACCTCTCCTCCAACTCCTTCAATGGCGCCCTCTTCGCCCTCTCCTCCTTGCCCCATCTCTCCCACTTCAACGCCAGCAACAACTCCCTCTCCGGCCCCCTCCCCTCCGATCTCTGCGGCGCCGCCTCCTCCTCCTCCCTCCGCGTCCTCGACCTCTCCGCGAACCGCCTCTCCGGCCCCCTCCCCGATCGCGGCGCAACCAATTGCGGCCACACTCTCAGAGAGCTCCATCTCGGCTCCAACTCCTTCTCAGGTGAACTCCCCGAATCCCTCTTCGCTTTGATCTCGTTGCAGAAGCTCTCGCTCGCCGCGAACAACTTCGTCGGCGAAATTAGCGCGAATTTGAGCTCCCTGTCCAATCTCCGAGTATTGGATTTGTCGCTTAACTCGTTCGGCGGTTCGATCCCCGATGCATTTCGAAACCTGTCGGTGCTCGAGCAATTCGTCGTGCATTCGAATTCCTTCACCGGGGGGCTCCCGCCTTCTTTGTCCCAATGCTCGATGCTCGAAGTGCTCGATCTTCGGAACAATTCGTTGACGGGCTCGATCGGTCTCGATTTTTCCAATATGCCGTTCCTTAGAGCTCTCGACCTTGCGAGTAACCACTTTGTCGGCCCCCTCCCTGTTAGCCTTTCGAATTGTCAAGAATTGCAAACTCTTAGTGTTGCTAAAAACGGCCTGTCCGGAGAAATTCCGGAGGAGTACGAAACTCTGGTTTCGCTCTCGCTCCTTTCGCTGTCGAACAATAGCTTCCACAACGTGTCGGGGGCGTTAAATGTGCTTCAGGGGTGCACGAAGCTGAATACACTTATTCTAACGAAGAATTTCCATGGCGAAGAAATTCCGGAGCTTTCCGATGGGTTCGCGAACTTAGAGGTATTGGCGTTAGGAAATTGTGATCTTAAAGGCCAAATCCCTCTTTGGTTGTCGAAATGTGAGAAGTTGCAAGTGCTGGATTTGTCGTGGAACCGATTGAGCGGTTCAATCCCTCCGTGGATTGACCAGCTCGAGTACTTGACTTATTTAGACATATCGAACAATTCTTTGAGTGGGCAAATTCCAAAGAGTTTGACCCAATTAAAGAGTCTTGTTCTTGCTCAGAAGTACCCATCTTCGAACTCCATTGGAATGCCGTTGTACGTGAAGCGAAATAAAACTACTTGTGGCCTTCAATACAATCAACTCTCGAGCTTTCCCCCATCTCTCTATTTGAATGATAATCGGTTCAACGGCACAATATGGCCGGAGTTCGGGCATTTAAAGGCACTCCATGTGTTAGATTTGAGCAAGAATAACTTATTAGGAAGCATTCCCGAAACCCTATCGGAAATGGAGAATTTGGAGGTGTTGGATCTCTCGTGGAATCAACTGAATGGATCAATTCCCAAATCTCTAAGTAAACTTACCTTCTTATCGAAGTTCAGTGTAGCGCATAACAATTTAGAGGGTGAAATACCAAGTGGGGACCAGTTCTTCACTTTCTCTAACTCGAGCTTTGAGGGTAACCCTGGACTTTGCAGGTCATCTACGCCTTGTAATGGATCGCAATCAGCGGTTGGATTTAAGCCGGAAATTTCAACCAATATGGGCAATAGGATAGGGAGGAGCAGCATTCTTGGAATAACTATTAGTATCGGGGTGGGAATTGCTTTACTTCTAGCTGTCGTCTTGCTTAACATGTCGAGAAAGGATATTGTTGATCCAATGGCTGAAGAGGATTTAGAAGGCGGGCCACACAGATCATCGGACTCAAGTTCAAAATTGGTATTTTTCTTTCCAAATTCAGACACGAAAGATGTAACCATCGGCGATCTGTTGAAATCAACCAACAATTTTGATCAAGCAAATATAATTGGGTGCGGGGGATTTGGCTTAGTGTACAAAGCATATCTCCCTGACGGATCAAAAGCCGCAATTAAAAGGCTTTCGGGTGATTGCGGGCAAATGGAAAGGGAGTTCCATGCTGAAGTAGAAGCACTTTCGAGGGCTCAGCATCAGAACCTTGTTTCCCTCAAAGGCTATTGCAGATATGGAAATGATAGGCTATTAATCTACTCTTATATGGAAAACGGAAGCCTAGACTATTGGCTACACGAAAAAGCTGATGGTGGGTCTTTACTGAAGTGGGAAATGAGGCTCAGAATCGCGCAGGGTTCAGCGAGGGGTTTGGCTTACTTGCATAAAATCTGCGAGCCCAATATTATACACCGTGATGTGAAGTCGAGCAACATTCTCTTGGATGAGAAGTTTGAAGCACACTTGGCCGATTTTGGGCTTTCGAGGCTTATCCGTCCATATGATACTCATGTTACTACTGACTTAGTTGGTACTCTAGGTTATATTCCTCCAGAGTATAGCCAGAGTTTAATTGCGACCCCTAAAGGAGATGTATTCAGCTTTGGTGTAGTTCTATTGGAACTTCTGACAGGCAGGAGGCCGGTCGATGTGTGCAAGGCGAAAGGGTGCAGGGACTTAGTCTCGTGGGTGATTCGAATGAAGGCGGAGAAGAAAGAAGAGCAGATATTTGATAGCGTAATATGGAGTAAGGCGCATGAGAAGCAGCTTTTGATGGTGCTTGAGACTGCTTGTAAATGCATTAGCTCAGACCCACGACACAGGCCTTCGATCGACCAAGTTGTTTTGTGGCTAGACGGGGTTGGATCTGATGCGCAATCTTGTTAATTGGCGATTTTGTTTCCATGGGTATATGGGCAAGAGACAGTAGAGTTCGATTTTAGAACATACATGTATTATAGATAAATGTTCATCTTCTTCTTATATGGGATAGAAATATATGTTAACCCTTTTTAGCTTATCAATTTGCCAGTTTTATATCAGAAACATATTTTTTCTTAGTTCACTAATACTGGCTAATTTTGAGGGTAAGTTCGAGTTTGTATTACTTAACTGCATGTACTATTATTTCTGCGTAAATTTGGGTCATGGAAGATCTAATCAGGTTTTATTCTTCGTGTAAAAGATAACTTGGTCTATTTTTGTGCAATTGGTGCTCTTCATTTCCTTTCTTTCCTCTGTTAAACTTTGATTTCTCGTATTCTTAATGAGATCTTATTCTTTGGAACTTCTATTAATGTGAATTGTTTATGTTCAACTTGGTGCTAACAGCTATTCTGTTGGAATGTAAGCTTTTATAACTTCTCGCTGCAGCAGAAGCAGAAGCTCCAAACTTTTCCTTCAAACAATTTGCGACATGTTTTTCTTATTTTGCACTGATGTCTGATTGTACATGTGCTTTATATTGATGCTTCCTATGACTCCTCAACTATGTACATAGCCTTTAGTTTCAGAAAAAAATCATTAAGGTTTCTGAGTTTCCCTTATAATTTTATATTCACAACAACTCTATATATATATAAAACCTATATATGTTGTTTCAGTGTGTTTTCGAGAAGCCCTTTTTGTTTTTCCGGAGAACTTCAAATATCACTCCTGTGGTTTCGCGCTTTCTCAGTTTAGTATTTTGTGGTTTAAAATGTAGCACTTTAGCGTTTTTCTCTTTATGTTATTCTCTGTTAATTTTTTCGTTAAATCAGTAACAAAGTTAAAACCACAGGGTACTAAAATAAAAATTCGATAAACCATAGGATACTAAAGTGAGTATTCGATAAATTATAAGTGAGAAATCTGAAATTTTTTTAATATGATTTAACGGAGAGTTAATGAAGGTACTGACAGAAAGAGAAAAATGAAATTATAGGGTACTAAAGTGATACACTTTAAACCACATGATATTAAAGTAAAAAAATGCGAAACTATATGGGTGGTATTTGAAGTTTAACCTTGTTTTTTGTGTTGTCATGCCTTTTAAAAACGCTAGTTGTTTACAATTGTTTTCTTTAATGTTGGAAATGGGTCAGGAGTGGGCTGTATCTAGCGAAATAAAATTGAATTTTTAGGCCCGGCCCATTTTAGCCGTACTATTTTCTACAAAATCGTTCGAACAGCCCTACATAAAAATATTGGCTGCTCCCGGTGCATCCGTTCATCGTGTACACCATACTCCACCACTCTCCTAAAATTTCTCAACTTAAAAAAGAGAAAAAAAAAAACGAAGCGGGTACCCGAGGTTCCGAGTTCGAATCCTAGTTGATTCACATTTCAAGCTAAGTTTATTTTTAAACAAAATAAACGAAGCGGGTAGCGTACTACTACCTTTCTCTAAAAAAAATAAAAAGTGGAAGTATACAATCATACTGAAGGGCACAATAATTTCTTTAGATGAACAATAAAATTAAGTAAAATTTATATGGTGTATTTGGTAATTCTGAGGTGAGAATTTACGTTCGCACTCGAGTTCGCTCGGGCTCGTGACTTTGGTTTGCAACCACAAAAAAATTAAAAAAAGTTCAAGAAATAAGACTCAGAATGATCTAAAAAATTATGCGCATTTGAAATAACCTAACACTGCGTTTGGCTCGGATATAAGAAGGAGAATAAATCCTTATTCCCCTTCTTATACCCAAATAAAAAAATTGGTGGGTGGGAACTCTTGTTCCCAAGGGTGGGAACAAGCTTGTTCCCACCCCTCCCGGGTAGAGAGAGAGAGAAAGAGAGAGAGAGAGATTTGTTTTTAATTCGAATTTAAAATTTTAAATTTTTAAATTTTAAAATTAAAATTTATAATTTATAATTTTTTATTTTAAATTTTAAATTTTAAATTTTAAATTTGATATTTTAAATATTTTAATTTTAAAATTTAAATTAAATATTTTATATCTTTTAAATTTAAATTAGGTCTTAAATTTAAAATTATACTTTTCAAAATTAATAATTTCAAAATTTAAAATTTAAATTTAAAATTTAAATTTTAAAAGTTAAAAATTTAAATTTAAAATTAGAAATGCAAAATTTAAAAATTTAATATTCAAATATAATAAGAGGGGTAATATTATTATTTTTTAATTATAACTACCCATTATTCTTCATATTCCATCTTATCTATCCAAACGCTATTTTTCTTATTCCCAAAAAAATAATCTAATTTTCATCCAAACATAAAATTAGTCTAATTTTTACTTGTAACTGAACTTGTACCTATTCCTAAATAAGCAGTTCTTATTTATACCCGAACCAAACGAAGCCTAGTGTTCAGGTTCAAAAATTCCACTTCACCCGAAACAAAGGAGCCTCATGTGTCTATAATTGTGTAAGAAACAATATCCAATTATTTCTCCTCCAATTCAATAAAATAATAATAAACAAATAAACAAAAATAAAAAAAAAAATAGAAAAGTAAAACATGGCAAGGGCAAAATTGACAATTCAACCCGTTCCGGAGAAATGGAAACCCAAGTAGGGTTTGTCCACTCCACTCTCCCTCTCCTCTCTCTCCCCGACTATAAATATCTCCTCTCCATTCGCAATTGGCCGACACGGAGAGAGAGAGATAAGCTCGGAGGGTGGCGGCTCTCGTCCCTCCCCTCTTCGGCCTCCCCCACGAGGTAACCTCTCTTCGATCTCTTTCCCCTTCGATCAATCTCCTCTTTGCTGTAGCTCTCGCTCGATTCGCTTCAAATTGATCCTTGTTTCAGCTCCTAGGGCTCGATCTATTGATCGCTTCGTGTTCTTTGATGATCGATCTACGTTTCGTGATCGATCGGGGGTTATACTGTTCATAGATCTGTGTGGACGTTTCAGATCTGTATGAATGATGGTTTTGGGGGATTCTGCTGTTCAGATCTGTGTTTTTTTTTTATTGGTTTGGCACGATTTTGTTAGATTGAAGTCGATTTTAGCGGATGATTTGTTGTGAATTAGGTTTTGTATATGTAATTTGTTGTTCCCTGAGCTAATTGTTGTAGATTCTTTGATCGGTGCCTTACTTCGTGGTTATTGTTTATAAGTTCTCTTTCATATGTTGAATAAGCCTTTTTCAGTGGCTTTTTTTTTTTTTTTTTTGTTTGCTGATTTGAAAATTGTGCTTAGATAAGGTCAGATCTTATTTGTTAAACAGTTGTTGTCTTATTTAGGTGTTGGGATGGAATATCTCTTCATAAGATTTTAAAATTGGTCAACTTATCAAATATTTTATCTTTTCTAGTCTATGTGAGCTTGTGATAGCATGTCCAGTGAAGGTGGAGATTCTCAAGGAACTTGGTAGTTTTTGGAACATTATGGAGGTGTATTTAAACTAACCATTTCCCAAGAACCCCTCTTAAATGGATAAGTAATAGTACATATGTATATATAGGAAAGGTCTGATGTCATCTTCAATCTGAGATTTATGATCTGAGTACCTTTTCTTGACCCTTACTAGGAAAATGAAAGGGCTACTAAATTCTTGAGTACTGAATGCACACATGTGTGACAGATTTGATCAGCTCAACAACCTTTCTAAAATATGATATCTTTGAGGATCTGAATGTAACAACATAGAGTATCTGCTATTCAATATCTGATTCTAAGATCTCCGTGAAATCCATAAGATTGAGCTTTCATTTTCTAGACCTTCAGAATTTTTTTTTTTGAGAATGTTTAAAAAAAGAAGGAAGTATTGTAATAGATCTATAAACTAAGAATTGCTTTGGTTAAACCCCCAAACCCTGATCAAATAGCTGTTATTCTCTATGTTGCATTATATAGCAAGGCTGTGGAGTTTATGTGCCACATAGAACTAACTATATGCTAAAACACTTGAAGATGTTCTGTCGGCCTTTTCTGTTAATAAGAATAAGCTTGTGTAAGTTCATTCTACTTTACCAACGAATTGACTTCTTAGATCTTTCTCTTCTTCAGAAATGTTATTGCAAACACACTATTAGTGAACTTATATGCTGCTTTTTTGTTGTTTTCTTTGTACCTTTGCATATAGATGTCCTTACTATTGTTATGATGCAGGTCAGCTTGGTAACTTGCTAAGATGGCGGAAGAACTGTGCCCTCCTTCCGTCGTACAAAAGATTCACAGCCAATCAACCTTGTTCACTAAACTCTCTCCCTGTTCAGTAGCCCGCACAAATCCTGGCATCCACAGAGCCACTTACTTGAACGGGAGCCTGCAGAGCCCTGTGCTGAGGTCATACCATGGCATTAATGGGCCTATTGGGCTCTCATCTATCTCCACGCTTTCACCTGTCTTTGCTAATGCTCCTTCGGAGAAGGGCCCCTATGGGTTTCTGATCGACTTTCTCATGGGAGGTGTCTCTGCTGCCGTCTCCAAAACAGCTGCAGCTCCCATTGAGCGTGTGAAGCTCCTAATTCAGAACCAGGATGAGATGATTAAGAGCGGCAGGCTCTCTGAACCCTACAAGGGAATTGGGGACTGCTTTGCCCGAACCATTAAGGATGAAGGCATGCTCGCATTGTGGAGAGGAAACACTGCCAACGTCATTCGCTACTTCCCCACTCAGGTCCTAATATCTTTCCTTAGTTTCCCTTTTTTGGTTAATTATGAATTAGTCCTTTAATTTGACCATTATTAAAATCACACCTCAGAGCTTCATGTTAGCATTTTGATTCCTGGAGTTCGTCTCTGTAACAAATAATCCCTTCTATTAATCTATCATCTGAAAAAGGATACTGTATTAGCATGATTAATTGATGATGCTAACATAGCAATCTTACACGGTAGACTAACAGAAGAACTTAATTGTTAAGTGGAGCAAACTTTTGGGGTCTAGCTTGTTGAAGTTGAAAAATCTGAGGATGTAATTGAAATCTTTAAAGTTTGACCTGATTATAATTATGTCCTTAGAGTTCAATTTAACAATCCAGTCCCAAAAGATCATCCAATATACCAGTTAAATTCTCTCGTTGATCTTCATCCTATCCACCAACTAAACTCTTCTGTTGATCTTCATCCCATGTACTGATTAAACTCTCTGTTGATCTGTTGTCCGAGAAAGATGCCGTTATTAGCATGATTGTTAGAGTTTGCCGTCATGGTAACTTCTTTAGGTTGGCCCTGACAGCAAAAGTTAATGGTTATTCTGATGAGGCATTAATCTCTTTTGATGGTAGACTAACAATGGGCTTAATTGTTACGTGGAACAAACTGTGAGGAATAATTGTTAAAGCTGAAATATTGATGATGTAAGTGAACTCGAGCTCAAACTTCAGGGGGCAAAACTCGTAACCAATCCATATTTTGCTATATGCAACTGCTCTAGAATTCAAGTATTAACAGTTTGTTTATGTTGCATTCAGGCCCTGAACTTCGCTTTTAAAGACTACTTCAAGAGCCTTTTCAACTTCAAGAAGGACAGAGACGGTTACTGGAAATGGTTTGCCGGCAACTTGGCATCTGGAGGTGCAGCTGGTGCTTCCTCTCTCCTCTTTGTGTACTCTTTGGACTACGCTCGTACCCGTTTGGCCAATGATTCCAAGGCCGCCAAGACGGGTGGCGAGAGACAGTTCAACGGCCTCATTGATGTCTATAAGAAGACCCTCAAGTCCGATGGCGTTGCTGGTCTTTACCGTGGATTCAACATCTCGTGTGTTGGTATTATTGTTTACCGAGGGCTTTACTTCGGGATGTACGATTCTCTCAAGCCCGTGGTTCTGGTTGGTCCCTTGGAGGTCAGTTAACAAAACATAAATCTGGTCCTAAAATTGTTTCCTTCGGAAATGAAGCTCGGCCTATCTTTTTTAACAATATAACAATTAGTATTTAAATAAACAACTTTATTTGCACAGGACAATTTCTTCGCAAGTTTCCTTCTCGGATGGGGCATCACCATCGGCGCCGGCCTTGCCTCCTATCCCATCGACACTGTCCGTAGGAGGATGATGATGACATCTGGCGAGGCTGTCAAATACCGCAGCTCACTGGATGCCTTCCAACAGATCGTCAAGAACGAGGGCTCGAAATCCCTCTTCAAGGGCGCTGGCGCCAACATTCTTCGTGCGGTCGCCGGTGCCGGTGTTCTCGCCGGGTACGATAAGCTCCAGGTGATCGTTTTCGGCAAGAAGTACGGATCTGGCGGTGGCGGCTAAGGGTAATTAAAACAGATGATGACGATGAAGAACATGGATTTAGATGCTTGCATTTGCTTTTTAAGTTCATGCTTTTGAATAATTGATGACAATGAACGCCTTTTTGTTGCTGTAGCGCGCTTGCGGAGGTTTATTATTGTTGAGTATGATTTAGTCGCGTTTTCATCCTTCTCGTCGGAGAGGGATTATAAACTTTGTCTAAAGCACTTCGTTTTTTAAATTACTTTGAAATACCTTTTAGACATTTTGCTTCCTTTCCAAGAGGAAGCCAAATTTTGTCTTTCTTCTGTTAATTAGTCTCGATCTGCATCATTTAAATTGTGATTGTCGTTTGCTTTTTGGACGGCAGATGTTTTTAAATCTAAATTGCGTTTGTTGTTTTATTTCCCTAGTTGAATAAAATAGCTTGTGCAAAAGGGATTTTGCATGCATGGGAGTTGTGAATGAAGTTGAAAACTCTGGGTCTTTTTTGGAACTGCGGTTTTGTAGTTTCTTTAGTTTTATTAGTTTACACATCTACCCACTCTTTCCCTCGTTTCTTTGAAGCCCTGTAGCATCTCATTTGTACTAGTTACTCTGTTCCCACCTCTATCTCAGCTAGGGATGCAAATGGGTCTGGATTGGTAGAGCTCCTCCTCTCTGATCTGCGATGCAAATTTCTCCTTTATTTTTTTTGATCTGTTCCAATCTGCTAAAATCTCATCAAAAAATCTGTTTCTGTCTTTGTGTAGCATATGTATATCTTAACTTCTTTTTACTGGGGAAAAGATTCTCTCTCTCTCTCTCGTGCGCACACAGCCCCCTATATCTCAACTTTTCTCATCAGGTAAAAATCTCTCTCTCACTCTCTCTCTCTCTCTCTCTCTCTCACACACACACGCTTCTGTCTAATCAAATTAGTATAGATTTTACTGCTTTTATATCTGAATAACACTGTGATAACCCGAAATTAATGATAATTGCCAAAAATGTTAAAATTTAAATGATATTGATAAGGCTCAGAAAGGTCTTCTTTCAATTGGAGCATAAAAAATGAAAGGGGAAAAAAAAAAATCTACCCATTCATCAGTCTTAAATGCATTAAAAAACTCAAATTTTTTTAAAAAAATAGTACATAAGTTATTGGTGAAGTAGACATCTGATCACGCTTCCATCTTGAAAACACATGCATGGCATTTTGATGCTTCTAATGATTAAAACACTTTACAATTTTGTATTTATAATCATAGTAGGATGTAGTTGGAAACTAAAAACTGCGACAAAATAAACTCTCCACTCTATGTAAGTCTACATCCGGAGTTCCTAAAAGTGATTCCACTCAAACTTGGACTTCGGCAATCTCTCTAAATAAACAGTATCACAAAATCCATGAAGCTATGAGTTCTGCCTCTGAGTTTGGTGAAAACGCTTACCCTTAGGCCTCTCAGATGTAATTCATTATTCTTTGGTCCTTATATATGTGGTGTTGTTACCTCATAAATTTACATCCCATAAGGTGCTATTTCGTTTTCTAAATTTTTCTCAAATCCTATATTAGATTATCTCTACTTCATGTCTAAATTTACCCTTCCCACATTTGATTCCATAAAAAAAAAAAAAATCTGCCTTTAAAATGTAAGTGGTTATAATAAGCAAACTCAAATTCTTAATCAAACAATGCGACAACAGTCATTTAGATCAGCACTATCCATGATAGGCTCCGGGAAACGCATCGAACGGTTCAAATTTGTTGAGAGGAGGATCCGACGGTTAAAAACTATCATCCCGTTGACAACGGTCCAATTCCGCGGTCCTTATTCCGCCGCGGAAACTCTAGTGGGGCCCACTACAGCAACTAGCCGTTAATGCGACCAAGCAATGCTATATCACAACGCGAAAGTTCAAGCTACATTCGAATCTCCTCACACGATTGGTCGGATATCACGTGCCCGTAGTTATTATAACCGCTGACGTGGAACTGGGCTTCAAATAATTCGTCGACTTGGTGTTTACATATGAAGTTCAAATTTCTCGACCGTTGCAAATTGCAACGTTCATTTCTTTCCCCCCAAACCCCTCACAACACTTACCATACACGATCCCAAGCGAAAGATCAAAGAGAAAAGAAACCCTCCTAAGAAGGAAACAACAAGAGCTCTTCATCTCCCTCTCCCTCTCCCTCTCCCGTTAACCCTAACCCTAGGAAGCTTAGCTACGCACATCCATGGCGTTGGATTCGAAAGTAGGAGGAGGAGGAGGGGGACACGTGGAGGCCCTCCAAGTCGACGAGATCTACGAGTTCGCCGCGCCGAGGTTCTTCGATTTCATCAACGAGGAGACCGAGGACGAGATCCGGAGAGCCGAGTTGTGGTTCGAGACCTCTCTCAGCTACGCTCCTTCGCGTATGATCCTCTCTCTCGCCTCTTCTTTTTCCTCCCAATTTTTTTTTTTGCTTCTGTTTACGCCATTGTTCGTGTTGAAAGAAACCCTAGTTTCTTGGTTCGGGGTGTTGTTTTTGATTCATCTTTATGGGGCGTTCAATTGTGAAGTTTAGGGTTTCGTTGTGTTAATTCTCTTTTGTTGATTTAGCTTTCATGCCGAGGATTAAAGAGGGGAGATCTGTTAAAATCGACACCGTTTGCGATTTTGGAGAAGCCGATTCGACTCGAAAGGTTATTTTTCTTCGAAGATTCAGCAAAATTGGATAAAACATTGGGTTATTAGTGTTATGATTTGATCATATTTCCTTTTCCGCTCGTTAATTGCAGGAATCAGGCCCAGAAAAAACTTGTGATGGAAAGGATAATCAAATGATTGTAGAAGAGAACACTGCTAGGTGATTAGATCTTTTAAAAGCACTAATTCCTACCTTCTCTTGGATACAAATACACAATCCCTCTCTAAATGGTATCATGGTACTCACCAAATTTCTCTATTTCATATCTTTTCACTTTTCAGTGTCGACAAAGCCGTCGAAATCAAAAAAGGAAAGCAGCAAGAAGCACAGGATAGGAAGAGTTCCTTTGATTTTGTAAGCCAAAAGTTTAATCTTTTGTGTAGTTCAATTTGCATCTTACTATTTTATCTTTTACTCAAAGAGATTTTGGTGGATTTTAGGTTAAGCCTTGTGAGAATGGCACTCACCCTCAGCAAGAGACAAGGTTTTTAATGCCATCTAAGTTATTTCCATTATCATTCCAATTTTTCCCCATTAGAGCACAAATTTAATTTGGCCACTTTTGTGGAAACAGTTCTTTGGTTGATAGTATTAACTCGTCCGCGCCGAATGCTAATGAGAGTAAAGAAGAAGTTCCTTCATTTGAGTTCCCTGTCCAACCTTCATTAAATGAGAAGGCAATCCCAGGTAATTAATTGCAAATTTCTGGAGCTTACATGATCTTCTCTCAATTTCGCTCTTTTATCGACCAATTGTTAGTACAATCTCCTCCATATTACTATTTATGTTAAGACTTGTTTGCAGATAATGTAGCTTTGACACCCAGAACACAAAAGGCTTCGACAAAACGAATAGCACCACCCCCTAGTGTGAAAAACCAACTTGCCGCCGAAGCTTGCACTCCTAAAACACAAAGAAATCCTGCTAACGGAACGAACTTGACAGCTAAGAAGATTGCTAGTAGGTTTAAGCAACCATCTGCTCTAAAGCCGAAGGTTAAATCACCTCCTGCACAATCTTGCAGAACCGCCAAAGCGAAGAGTGGAATCAAGTGAGTTGTTTGATTCCGACATTCATGTAATACCATCAAACCTTATTATTACTTCAAGGGTTTTACATACTCTTTATCTGTTGATCCCAGGAGTTACATAAATGGAAAGATTACAATGGCAACTGATGTTACTCATGAAAATCAGGCAATAAAGAGGCAAAAACTGGATTGTGGAAAAGCCAGACAGGTAGCGCATTCTCACATACTTATCTTTGCTAGTATTGGTATGATTTTCATTAATATCTTTTCAATGCTTTTCGTTTAGATACTTGATGTGAGAAATAGGGTGCTGCCCCACAAGTCGAGGCCGGGTTTAATAGGCGGCAAAAATATGTTATCCTCTGTTTCAGAAGGTCATAAGGAAGTTAAGGTACTTGGAATAGCTTATCTCTGTGTTCGCAAATTGCAATGCTTGACCTGTTTTTTAATGCTATATGCTAGTTTGTATTTACAAAAGACTTGCGATATGAAACAGGAGGTGACGCCATTTATTTCCGCTGCGGAAATGGTTAAGAAGTTTGAATCAAGAACTAGAGAGTGGGATCTCTCGCAGAACAGATCACTTTCACATGTACTCTTCATCTCTCTTTTAATATTCTCAATCTTCTTATCAATTCCCACTTTCAAAAGTTTTTTTTGCTCCTCTTGGCTCAGTTTTCTTATAGGCATATACTTATTACTAATGGATTCTTCCTTAGGCTTGTTTAATTCATTTAAGTTTCTCAAATGGTTTGAGGTAATATATAGCATGTTAAGCTTTTTGGTTCCTCTAGTTGCATATAGCATTCTGAAAATCAGCTCAGTAATATTGAAGCATATGGCTCTCTTCCTTTTAATGCTAACCATAATATATTAAAGTTTTATTAATGACACAGTGCATTTCAGAAGCTAATATATATTAGAAAAGCAGCTTAACAAATAATAATCTTTTTTACTTTTGATTAATTCTCTACTCAGGAGGATTCAGCTTCAGTAATTCAGCGAAGGCCTAAGCTAATCCTGACTAGGCCCAAGGAACCCGAGCTTCAGACCGCGCATAGAGTTCGTGCAGTTAGAGTGAAGAGCTCCGACGAGCTCGAGCAGGAGATGTTGGCGAAGATTCCCAAGTTCAAAGCCCGGCCTTTTAACAGAAAGGTTAACCTTTAAACTCCTGAGACATTTACAAACATTGCCATATAATCTATTTAGACATATATACATCCCTATAAATTGAACTTTCATATATGCTTTAAAAAATATATGCTTTTCTACTTAGATATGCTCCCTTTAGAAGAGACTCTCTAGTACAAACCAACTTGCTCCTGTGAATTGGATGACTCCCCCTTAAGCAAAGGTTTTATATGAATTTGCGCTTTTGAGGGGTAGAAAATTTAAATTGACTTCACATAACATTTATTTACTGCAGATTCTTGAAGCACCTTCACTCCCTGCATTACCGAGAAGTAACCCACAACCGCCCGAGTTTCAGGTAATCTTTTTACAAAAACTTGACCTTGGAAATTATTCGGATTTGCGTAAGGTAGTCGGCTTATATCTTTTAACTCTAATAGGAATTCCATTTGAGGACAATGGAGAGGGCGATCCGGCATGCAGAAACCTCTTCAGCAGTCTCCTCACTAGATGCTTCTTTTCAGGCATTGCGATCTTTTGAATTTTAAGTTGAATTCTTTGTTCTTCGAAGGGATTCCATGTTCTAAATTTTAAGTTTGGTCTCTTTTTGTGCAGCAGAATCAGAGCAAACCCCTCAAACTTACTGAGCCAAGACCTCCCCAACTTCAAACGGAACTACGAGCGCGACCACCAAAGTATGCAGCTATTCATAGCAATTAGAAATGAACATCTCTTAGTTTACATGTCTAACAACATTAATAAACAGGGTGAAAAGTTCTCAGGAGTTGGAGCTGGAGGAACTCGAAAAGGCTCCAAAGTTTAAGGCTAGGCCATTAAACAAGAAGGTCCAATTCTTGCTTTTTCTAATCATAGAATCTATTTTTGGTATGATACGAACAGCGATTGTTTACACAAAAAGGAAAATAAATGCAGATCCTTGAGAGCAAAGGAGATATCGGTTTATTCTCTCACCCAAAGCCCCAAATAACCACTCCCCAAGAGTTCCACTTTGCAACGGATGATCGGTTGGGACAACCTGCATCAGTTGTTGAGCTCTTCGACCAGGTACGAACAGAGATTATAATTTTTAGGGTCAGTTTAGTTCAGCTGGAGCTTTGGCCAAAGTTCGTTTATATACAGTTGTTCGAAGAAGCACTGATAGCTTATATACACCCACTTTGGAGTCAGAAGTTTATTTCAACTTCGTCCCTCAGAGAAAAGACTAATTAAAACTAAATTCACTTATTTTTCTTATTTCAGCTTTCGCTGCACTCGGAAACGTCTTCCATTCATGGCAAAGGAGAAGTCCCAAGAATCACAATACCTAATCCTTTCCACCTCCATACAGAGGTGTGTAAGATTTGTAGCTGTACTTTCGACAGTAATATGTTTATGCCTAATACAAACACTGATCTTGCTGTTGTTTCCAATTCCTTTTAGGAGAGAGGTCATGACAAGGAAAGGAAGTTTACTATACAGATCTTACAAAAGGAGTTGGAGGAAGAGAAAGCTAGAATTCCTAGGGCTAACCCATATCCATACACTACAGACTACCCAGTGGTAAGGAGGAATATCTTTCAAGTTGTCATGACACTCCTCTTCCTCATATTTCTTGAAGGATTTTAGCATATCCATACATAATCTGAATTTTCACATCTGCCCTTCAAAGATTTCCTACATGTGATTATCCTTATTCTTACAAAATATGTGTTTGGCAAAGGGATGTGTATGAAATTCAGATCAAATATGAATGAAATGATTATGTAGCAATATATTTGTAAAAGCACATATAATGAATCCTTTCTTATGAAGGTACCGCCGAGACCCGAGCCTAAACCATGTACAAAACCTGAGGCTTTTCAGCTGGAAAGTTTAGTGAGGCATGAAGACGAGATGCAAAGGATGTTGGAAGAGCAGGAAAGGATGGAGAGAGAAGAAGCACAGAGGAGGATTTTCAGAGCACAACCTATCATGACAGAGTAAAATTGAGCTACTACTTATCCCCTTGTTTTCTGCTACTTATGTACGAAGTTGATATTGAAACAAATTCTCATGCTATTTTGTTTCAGGGACCCTCTTCCAGTGCCTGAAAAGGAGCGAAAACCTCTCACCGAAGTCCAGGAACTTGTACTCCATGTGGATCAGAGGTCCATGCAGAGATCAGAATTTGATAAGAAGGTATGTCAATCTGCATAATTATCATAGGAGATTAAACATTTTTGCTTAGGGTTTTGGCGAAGTTGCAAGAGTATTGGGCAGATTTAGACATTCTAGTAATAGTGAGTTTTTTCTCCGTCTTTGCCCATGAACGTAGGCGTCAAAATGTGAAGCACATAATGGATAGTGAATTACTTACTCTTTTCTTAGACTTTTGTGCCCTAAGAACTCTGTGTTTGCCGTCTAATTGTTGCGAGTCCTAACACACCACAGCTGCAGCATAAATATTGTATCACCCTAGCACTAATCATGTTTATATATTTCTAAATCAACTTCAAAATCTCAATGATGGTTTTCTGCGTCTTTGTAGATTAAGGAGAAAGAGATTGTGTATAAAAGATTGAGAGAAGAGCAAGAATCTGCAAAAATGGTAATTATTCTCCTTTTCCTTCCTGATTCATTCACAAGTTGTAACTTGGTTCTGAACTGTGGTAGTGCTTTTTCTCGACAAATAATGCTCCAAAATTTGTTTAGATGGAAGAGGAAAAGGCCCTGAAACAAATGAGGAGGACAATGGTGCCCCAGGCGAGGCCCCTTCCAAAGTTTGACAATCCATTTTGTCCGCAAAAGTAAGCACTGTTCCAACAATCAAAACTTTATTTCTTTTGAATTTGTTTTCATCTAAAAGCTTATGCAATCAAATCCTTTCATCCCCTTTCGTAGGTCGATGAAGGAAGTAACAAAGGCAAAGTCGCCGGAACTTCGCGTGGACCGTCGAAGGGGGAGGCGACACGCCCTCCATATGAGATGATTTTTCGCGACACTATTATCATGTTGTATACATGTTAAGGTACAAAACAGATATCCCAAAGAAAAAAAAGAACATTAAGTGCAGGAGAACTCTTACTTCTTTTTGATGTATCCTACCATTTCTCCAACAGAAGTTGAGAGAGAAGAGGTGGAAAAGAAGAAAGGTTCTGAGTTCAGTAGCTGTTATCATGTATTCTTTGTGTTCATGTATTTTCCAGTACATGTGTTTCCAGATTCTCTTCATGAAATTGTTATGGTGTGACATGTTCATTTAACAGAGGGAGTTATTCTCCTTGGAGCTTGGAAGTTTATAAATTGAAGAATAGTAAAGGCAATATTGAGGAGTGAGAACTAAGAAGAAGATCATGAGAAATTCACTTATATTGATGTATTCATGTTGTCGCGAAAATACAATCACTTCAAAAAATGATTTAGAAAAATGATCTGTATATCTCTTCAGCAAATAAAACAAAATGCCAAACAAAATATTCATGCATTTACTTACAAGCGCCCTAGATTCATAACGAAGCTAAACTAGATAAAACTTCAATATACAAGCCAACCACATACAAGAAAATCCCATTAAAGTTAATAATAAAACCAACTTCTGATAAGTTATTACTGAAAAACACAGGACAGCTGAATTAACCTAAATTCTACCAATAAGAACAATAACAAACAGCAATTTTGTCTTCCTAAGAGATTTGGTAATGAAAAAAAAGAGATCACACAAATGTAAATTGCTTTTGCTTCAATATTCGGATAACCATTCCTAGACATACCATACTGTGACAATCAGTTCCCAGAGTTATGGTTAGAATTCTCAAACAGCCAAACCATGGGATTAAACAAGCTCTGCATATGTAATTAGGAGTATGATGCCTCCTCATGCTAGCATAAAATGATGGATATAGATCATTAAACCTGCATTAGTCAAGAGTGGCGAAAACTCACAAAGCTCTTAAACACTGCTAACCATCAATGAATCACTGAAGAAGCGGTGATTCTGCAAAATAACGAAAAGAGTATCCCAATCAACTACAAACTAACAGCTATATAACTCAAACAAAACGCGAGATACCTATGAACTCTTCCACATCCTTCAGCGTTGCAGTTGCCTCCTCGCCATTGCGGCGGTTTTCTTCGGTATGTAAACCTTGTAGCTCACCTACCCGACAGATCAAATATATCACAATTTAGGATGTGGGAAAAGAAGCAGCATATTAACAACATGGAGAAGCGTGACTCACCTGCACCATTTCTCCGTCGTGCATTCTAGAAAATGTCTTCTGCTCAAACTGAGAGCCAGTTGTATCTTCCACAACAGCTTCGTTTCCGACCTTAGTCACAACTGATGCCGACGTGCCTGAAGCAGGCCCTTCAAGCGTTTTGCCGATATTGCTCCCATGCTCAGCAGCAGCAGTCTTATTATGAAGGATATCTTTGGTCACCGTGGTTTGCTCGGAAGGCATTTGATTGTTGTCCCCTTCAAGCCTCTTCAATTGATTTGAAGTGTCAGGAACTTCATTAGTCTGATCAATAGGTTTGAAATTCTCGACATTATCACAGGGACATATTATCGAGACACCCTCACCACCTTCTTTCTCTGAGGGTATGCTCACTACTGATCTAACTCTAGGTCTAGTCGGGCCACTTCCACCTTGAATGCTTCCTTGCCTTTGAAAAGAAGCAACGGAACTAATTTTAGCATCTTTCGCATCAACTACTACGCCAACATCCTTATGATCTCCACTCGATCTTTTCGCAGGAACCCTGCCTCGGAACTTTTTGAAATTCTCCAATGCCTTCTGTCTTAATACCAACTCCAAATCGTCGGCCTCCAAATTTTCAGAACTAACTGCAATCTTGCTCTTTTCGCTAGCAAGTACAGTACCAACATCATCAACATTCTCAGTAGGCTCAGTTTCAATCTTTTTAGATACCATCTCCTTCTCGTTATTTTCCTTATCAAAACCCTCATTACTCCGCGTGGAAGGGAAATCGTCGTAAGCCTGAATTATCTTATCCCTCTCCTCATCCCTCGCATCGTTTATCCTCGATTCCAACCTAATCCTTCTCGCCCGATCACTCTCTTCCTTGTACCTTCTCTCATCAGTATGGGTTCTGCTAGGGCTTCTGCTGGGTCTTCTTGAACAAGTTGAGTAGCTCGGCGACCTCTTCGACGCTTTTCGGCTTCGACCCCTCTTCTTCTCCTTCTCCCTACCCCTAGACCTACTCCTCGCCCTAACCTTCGCCCTCCGATACCTCTCCGGAGACGAACTAGCACTCCGGCTATGGCATGTGGAGCAACTCCTACTCGAATAACTACTTAACGAAGAAGAAGAAGAAGGAGAAGAAGAATACCGAGACCGCCGGGGGGCGGCCCTCTTCTGATCGGGCCTCTTCGACTCTTTCCGGCGATCGTCGCCGGTATTCTTGTGGCGGCCGCCGGATATCCTCCTGCGACGGCGGCGGCGCCGGCGGTCGTCGTCGCCGGAGGAGGAGGCGGAGTCGCGGCGCCGCCGCCGCCGCTTGCTGGATTTCGCGGGCTTCTTGCTCCTGCTCCGATCCTGCAGGGGGATGGCGATGAGAATCGGGGATTCAGGTTTTCGAATCGGGGGAGAGAGTAGGGTTTAGAGAGATCGGTGACCTCGTCGTCGGAGCTCCGGCTCCGCTTTAGGGTTTTGGTCTTCATCCCGGGAGTAGGGTACCTGCAAAGAGAGAGAGAGAGAGAGAGAGAGAGAGAGAGAGAGAGAGAGAGAGAGAGAGAGAGAGAGGGGGGGCGAAAGGGTTTTACCGTGCGAGGTGATCGGATGAGAGAGAAGCGCAGGGTTGGGCGAGACGACTCCTTAAAAAGTCGATCGAAATGAGTTTCATGAATGGTGCGGAGGAAACGAGCGAAGTAGAAAATCAATTAAAAATAAAAAATAAAATAAAATTTACATATTATTTTGAATCCACTAATCTTTTAATTTTTCAATTTCTTAATTTATTTGAGTTAAATAATTTGATGACCTTTTCATATATAAAATTTAAATTAATTAATTATTTTAATTTTAGTAAAATTAGTTACATAAGTTATATAAAATATGCTAACTAAATCCGTAAAGATAGACGGCGTATTCAAAATTTGAAATTAAAATATTATTATTTAGTTTAAACAAAATAAATCAAAAAGTTAGATAGTAAAATTAAATTTTTTAAAGTTTAGATAATCAAATCCAAAAGAATGACAATTGAAGTAAAAGCCGTACAAAATTTATAGACCATTTCTATAAATTATAGACCATTTTTACCCAAAAAAAAGGTAAAAGCCGTACAAATTTTATCTGAATTATAGACCATTTCTAATTGTCTATTTGACCTTTCTCAAAATTTTGATTTTACTATTCATTTATTTTATTTGTTTGATTTGAGCCAGTCGGCAGTACTTTGATTTCAAAATTTAAGTAAATTACTTATTTTAATAAATTTATAGTTGTGAGAATTATATAAAGTATACTAACTAAATCTGTAAAAATAAACGCCGGATTCAAATTTTATAATCAAAGTGTCATTGACCGACTCAAATTAAATAAATTAAAATATGGGATAATAAAATCAAACTTGTGGAAGTTTGAATAGCCAACTAAAAATGGTATATAGTACAGGAGTCCGGCTATGGTGCTTTCAAAAGCACCAAGCACTTGGTGCTTGTAAGTTTCTCACCGTTAGATTTATTCATTTGACCAATTTCACCCGTTAGATCATACTATTCAACCAACTGTTCAACCCTAGGAACCACTATCATTCTAACCGTACATTCTTTTATCCAAGGGCCAAAAGTTTACAAGCATCAATGACTTGATACTTTTAAAAACATAGGAGCTCAATTCTATAGTTCAGATAAATTATGTGTATTTTTACACCAAAAAGAAAACACCAAACTGGGCCTTTATTGGACCGGGTTCGCTTTATTGGTCTGGACATTGATCCGGCCCATGATTACCAATCGGGCCGTAACGGCCTAGTACTAAAAAATCAGGTTAAGTTGGAGTGTCAATGATGATTTTTTAAATTTTTTTTTTTTTTTGGATTTTCTCGGTATTATTATCTTAAGAAGAAACGGTCACACGTGTGTATCTTCCAAGACAAGGAAGTGAAGAGGCTCTCTCTCTCTCACGCTATTTATATCGACTCCATTATAAAAGCCCCAGCCAAACCCCCTCTCTCTTTTCGCGCCGCCTATAAAGAGATGATGATCGACCCCGACGTGGCCGCGTGGATCCTCGACTTCCTCCTCCGCCAACCCCTCGACGACTCCCTCCTCCGCCGCCTCATCCTCTCCCTCCCCGTCCCCTCCCCCTCCCCCTCCTCCCCCCTCCACCAAACCCTAATCCTCCGCCGCCTCTCCTCCGACCTCTCCCGCCGCTTCCTCTCCCCCCGCACCCTCCACTCCCTCGAGCTCCTCTCCTCCCTCCCCCGCCCCCGCCCCTCCTCCTCCTCCGCCGCCGCCGCTCTCCGCGCCGCCTACGCCGCCGTCGCCGCCGATCTCACCGTGAAGCCCCTCAGATCGACCTCTCGCGGCGACGACGGAGGAGGAGGAGAAGGGGAGTTCTACGACGCCGTGAATCGGATCTGGAACTGCCGCGTCGCGGATCTCGAGGCGGCGGCGGAGGGGGCGGAAGGGGCGGAGGAGGCGGCGGCGGGATTGGTGTCGCCGGAGCTGAGGGCGACGAGGAGGGAGATGGAGGAGGCGGTGGTGGACGCGACGGTTAGGGCGGGTTTGGTGGCGAGGTACACGGAGGAGAGGGCGTTGGAGGCCGTTAGGGTTTATTTGGAGGAGGCGTGGAAGGAGTTGGGGCCTTCGTTTCTTGAGCTCGCCGCCGAGGCTCTTGTTGGGACGGCGAAGGGGAAGGGTTTGGAAATGGAGAATCCGATCTCTTCGAAACCTAATCCCGAAGAAGGATCTAGGTTGCTGGAGCTAGGTAAGTCTCAATTTTCCCGGTAATAATATCTTGAATTGGATGAATAATAAGCTTTCGATGATAAACATTAAGGATATCTCGGTTTGGTATGTTAAGAATTTGACGAAGCATTCTATTGTTTGTTTAATTGTAGTCAATCATAGTGGAACTGTTAATAAGCGGGGAAAGGAAATCATAGAAGAGAACACACATGAGGTAGGCTTTAATCAACTTCCTTTTTAAGGTGGAATTGCTAGAATTTCTTGTTCAGAGATCACCATGCTTTCAATTTGTGGACCAATGATCACGATGCAGTACTCCAGGGTGCATCTGCCGATCAAGAACCGTGTGACCCGAGCTGTGTTGGATGGAATAGGATGGGGAAGAGTAAGAGCACAAACTTTAGATCTTTTGATAATGCTAATGAAAGTGGAAATCATTGCACTAAAACAATTTCGAAGTTGGATAGAGATTCTGCTGCAGAGCGGCGGCCTAGTATAATGGAGCGCAATCCAACTGCACGTACTATCGAGGTCTCAATTTTTAACATTTCAGTATCAACAAAGCCTGAGTTGATAGTATTATTATTTTGTTGCATGAGATAAAGTGTTGCAGTTGTGCTGTTGGTTTACTTTGGCTCTTCAGTGTATTGTTCTTAGTTTATTTTGTTACCGAGATGCGCTTAAAATTATCTTAATCTATTAATAGTGTTATTTGCATTGATGTTCTTGCCACATGATATTGTTAGCTTTTCCATATATTTTATGATTGTTGTGCTTCAATAAGTGAGAAATCAGTGCAAGATGAAAGTATCTAAATCTGGCTATCTTATCAATCAAAGTCAACTGTTTGTTGTTTAGGTGTCGATGTGTTGATTGCATTAATTTCTAATGCAATCAATTATCTATAGTAGCCTTAACTTTGTGCAAAATTCTCATGAATAGTGATAGCTCAAGATTTACGGCTCTCAAACCTAAAGAATAACTTTTCTATTTTCACTTCCATTTTTTATGTATGCTAATTATATGCAAAAAGTACTAGGACCTATGCCAACCACATAGCTAATATCATGTGTTATTTACTGTTTCCTGCTGATACGGGCTGATTGATATAGCCCTAGTTTCGATTGGTCTACATGTTGTGTATTCAACCGGTCAGCTGTGCTGCTGATTCTCACCATGATCCCAAGGAACAAGTTTTTCTTTCATAGAGTCCTGGATTGATAGATTGTCAGTCACAATTGACCAGTGTGCCTACTAGATGGGTTTCCAAGACTTGCATCAATTAATCTAGGAAGGCAAATCATGAGATAGTAGGATAATTATGCATCGCTTGACAGAATGTTTGTCTAACTACACATAATTATGTCATGGCTAACTATTTGTGGAGGCCTCACTAAGATGCCTAAGGTCTAGTTTAGGAATGATTTGCTCAAATGCACCTGCTTTAGTGCATTAGATGGCTATAAAAACCTCGAAGTGGCTGCTGGAGATTCCAACAAGTTGATTCAGCAAGTTCCCTATGCTGCCCCGCGGGAAGTCTAATCTCCACAATATGTCATTCCATAATGAGTAAAATGGTGTTTGAAACCACCGCCAAAGAAAGCAGTCTTCATATGGGCTCCTCCAGTGGTGGTCCCTGCCACCACTTAAAGCATCAGAATAGGGAACCTCTAAAATGCTTTCGGAATTTTTGGAGCCTTTGAGCATCACAAGGGTTATGTTCGGGCCACACATTCTGAAGCTGGGTCTATAAGGGTCTAACTCTTATCGCATTTTCTCTCCATTATGACTATCACTTACTTAGTTTTACACTTAAAATTCGCTTAAACATAGTTCTTTTTTACCTCTTGCTGCTACATTATTGGGTTTTTTTTTTTCTGTAGTGGGATGATTTGTTCGGATCTCCATTCCCAGCAAATCCCGTGAAGGAACCTCACGTCTCTTACCCGAAGAAAGGGAAGGATTCTTTGTCGGTCAGAGACAACAATCAGTTTATTTTACGTAAAAGAAGAAAGAAGTGGAGTTCATTGGAAGAGGAGACCTTGAGAAAATCTGTGGAAAGGTATGCACATGATATACACCCTTCAAAAATTTACTTCCTTACATATATGTACTCTTACTACGAAAATAACCTTTCTCAGAGAGCATTTTTAGTAGAAAACCACCTTTCTGCCATGAATTAGATGACTCCCCTATTTAAGATTAGGATATCTCTTTTGAGAAACTAAAATTTTGTTGGGTAGGTATGTATGAAAATATATATGTAAATAAATGATGTTGTATATACATTAAAGCCCCAGGAAATATTTTGACTGTCAACTAATGCTCTGAGGAGGCATATTTTGATATTTCAGTGTCACACAATTTCTTAGTGGAAGTTTCCACTTTTGAAGCTATTTGGTAGCCTGCAAGTGCAATTATGTATGGCTGCAAACGCAGGTAGAAGATGAGCTACTTCCTACTTTGTGCTTTTTCGTGTAAAAACTTGATCCTTGTAGTATCTGTTTCTCTGCAATATGAAGGTTCAATCTATCAGTTCCTGTCTAGTTGTAGCCCTGAGCTTGCTAGAACCAACACCTCCTCTGCCCTTACTAAGCTTCATTATCTATTGACTAAATTACCAACCAATTAAGATCTTTATACTAACTTCAGTTTGTAATTTTTGCAGAGTATTTCTATGCTTCTCTAATTCTTCTTCCCCTTTTGAATGTGAAGGCATGGTGTAGGTAACTGGAAATTTATCAAGCAATGCCATCCTTCAATATTCAAAGACAGAACAGAGGTATCAAGTCATTTCTATTATCAAAAATAACTTGTTCTTTATTCATGGCTTTGACTAATAACGGATGGCTTATGGGGATTGGTATCGGCTTTTGCACTTGTTAGGTCGATTTGAAGGATAAGTGGAGAAATTTGATCAGGCATTAGTCCCCACTTTTGCTTATTTGCTCCAAATGCGACTTCGAGTCACAATGTGCTTTGGACCAGACACTTGTTCAAAGTCTTTTGATGTGCAAAAGCCATTGAAAGCAAACATGCGAGTGAGGTACACGAAGGTTATTTTCAATGTAATCTATGTTCTCTCATGTATCATTACCAACAAATATGTTCCTTTAAATATTATATTTATTTCTTTAACCGTAGTGTAAATGTTTTCCTCCCTTTATAATCTTTAAGTTAATTGATGCAATTATGTATGGAAATGACTCATGCAAAGTCTATCAAATCAGAGCTTGAAGATTGTGTACTTTATGCGTTAATAACTATATTAGTTGATGTTTTTCCGGCAGAGCTATGAAATACTTTTCAATCGTCTAATTTGACTGTGAAATCGTTTGAGTTTCAACACACTGGGATGAAAACGTGATGTCGTCACAAACTTCTAGGAGATTTTGCTTCGATTCTCAAACTTTTAGGAGAATGTACTTCGATTCTTAAAACTTCAATGCTTTGTGATTAGGCCGCGAGTATGTGATTTATGGACCTCAGGTTCTTTACTTCTAATGGGCCTTAGGTTCGTTCGGTTTCTTGAATCTTTTACACATTTGAGTAAACCATGTTTCAATGACGTTTTGCGAACAATCCACGAACCCCTTGAGAACAAGGGATGAAGATGAGGATCAACATAAATTTAGGACTTAATGGCCTAGTTGCAAAATCTTTGCAGCTTATGGACCTGAATGGAGAACTAAAGTTCCAGCACTGCATATACATTTCCCCTTTAGGAAGTAAAATATGTGCTCTGAAATGGTTATAATCTACTTTAGGTACCTGCTAAGGTTTAAGAAGGTTAGCCTTATTCTCACTCTCAAACTTTATGGGCACTAGTTTAGTAGTTTATGAGTTTCATGGATTCTTAAGTATCATTGTTCTTAATCATTGTTCTTAACTAGCCATTAGCAGGTCAAAGAAGGCTAACCTGTGAAAGTTATTCTCACTCTACTACTTCGTAGGCATTATATTAGTAGCAATATAAGTTTCATAGTTTCTTTAGTATGATGGCTCTTAATTAGCCACCATTAGGTCCACAACTGCTATACCTAACCTACATATTTTTTCTTCCTTTCTAGACTCTTGTAGGCAATGTGGCTATAATAACTATTGTTATTAGAAGATAATGAAGCTATTAGAAGCGTGAGTAAATTCCCCAATAACGTTAGGAAGAGCTAGGGACCCTTGCTTGACCCAAGTTCTTGCTTGGCTTCCACTTCAAGGGCAGCTTTTTTGTAAAGTAGTAGTAAGATGTTCAATAAGGAGTTAACTTTTTTTTTTTTTTTTTATCGACCGTCCCTAGCGCAAGTGGTAAAGGGCTCGGTGGTCAGTATCCGAGGTTCCAGATTCGAGCTTAATTGCTTCATATTTTCAGGTAAGTTTATTTTTAAAAAAGCGAAATAAACGAAACGGATAGCATGTTACCTTTCTCTCAAAAAAAAAATTCTTTTCCCTTTTTGGTGGAAAGTTGACATATATTTTTAAGTCCCAAATTAGGGCTTGCTTGTATCTTTATCGGTTAGAAAAGTCTGAAGCTTATGCTATAGCAAATAGTACCAGTATGATTTTTGAGGCCTAAAGCTAGAAGCTGCCCCTTTTTTTTATCTAGTATTTTTCTTTTCTAATAATACTTTTAAAATAACACTTCATCAATTACTTTTACTATATGTTTGACCGTAGTGTAAGAGATAGAGAGAATTGATTAAAATTTTCTCACCGACTTTTTATTACGGCGAATACAGAAACTCCAACTAGACTCATTACTATTTTTTATTTGGACTGAAATAAACTAAGTTTTTTGGTATGAATAATATTATCTGTATATATCTAAACTATGTGTAGATTTTATATTTAATTTATTATTAATATATTAAAAGAGAAATATTATAGGTTCTCCCATTATGTGGCTCTTATTATATTATTGATATATATTAGCATTATAACAATTAAATTATACACATAATTTGAAATATTATATGAGTTTGTGAAAAATATATATATATGCCAATATAGTTAGGTACATGTAGCAGCATGGAGCCAAAAATTTGTGGTTGAATGTGGAGGTGTTCTTTTCCCTTTCGTTTTTTTCCTTCCTACATATTATCTTTTACTGCGGGGGAATCACTGAAACATGAGTGCGGATGGCGCTGTCCTATCGCCCTCGGATCACGTGCGCTGCAGCTGGCATCGTCTTAATGAGAGGCAGTGGAGCAGTCGTACCATGCGGAGAGAAAAAGTATCAAAAAAAAAAAGAACTGTACTGCTTTGGGTGGTGCCCACAGTGCTGCTTCTACGGATGAGTATCGCCACTCGCATCCTTACCTCTATTTAAGGTGAAGGTTTATACTTTTCTTTGGGTTAATTTCATGCACATCCCTGCAAATATAATAAATTATAAATATACTTTTATAAATTTTAATTTTTATATGTTGTTTTTGTAAAAATCCTAATATTTTTAAATATGTTCCTGCCGTTGAAATACGTTAGAAAAATTTAGTTAATCATAGGTTAAATACTTAACTATAGTTAGTTAATGAGATAACTTGACATTTTTATCTCTGTTATATTAGCTGTTGTGACTTTTAGAGGGACATATTTGTGATGGCAAAAAAAAATCATTTCGCTTATCTGTTGTTAACAGTGCTTTAACGGTAACAAATCAGAGAGATATATTTGAAAACATCATGACTTTTGCAGGAACAATATATGAAAATTAAACTTTGTAGGGATATATTTGCAATTCACTATATTTGCAGGGAACTGTATGAAATTAACCCATTTTCTTTACGTAGGTAAAAATATACATAATTTTTTTAAATTTTAGACTTTTAATTTTGATATCTCATTTATTTAAATTTTGATTTTACTATTTACTTTTTAAATGTATTTAATTTTAGTCCATCAATGATATTTTGTTTTAAAAATTTAAATTTGCTGTAGTATACTGCTTGCAATTTTTACAACTATAGATTTGTTGAAGTGAGAGTTAGCTTAAATTTTGAAGTTAAAGTATCTTGACTGAATCAAATGAAATAAATTAAAAGATTGGAAAGTAAAATTAAATTTTTTGAAAGATTAGATACTGCATTCAAAATGATTTATAATTCAGATAAGTTCTGTATATTTTTCTCTTATTTTATGTATTTAGTGTTAGAAGAAGATGAAACAAAGTATGTAAGCCATTGAACTAACGAAGAAGAAAAAAGTAGTACAAAATGGTTTACTATGTAACCACGAGTGCCGCAGTTAGTGGTTAGGAATAGTGCTTGCGGGTTCAAACTTCCGTGGAAATTTAAATTTGAGACTTATGTCCCTCCTTTGGAGGAAGTCTCCTATGTAGCAATCATATTAGCTCAGCAATATGAAGCTAAATTATGATGGGATAGCTGAATCTTAGGAGACGACTGTGATTAGTTGGGCCATGCCATATAGGATATGTGATGGATACATTTTTGAATTTTTTCTCACTTTGAGTTTAAATAGGTACTTAAGAGGGGTTCTAGGTTACGGGGTCTACAAGCAAACTAAGAATACAAAATAAAAATGTACTACTATTGATTTTTCAGATTTCTCTCCTCATTGATGAGTATTGCTATAGGCCTCCCAAAAATGGTATCTTTATAAGCTATTACAATATTAATACATATATATATAACATGAAGGATTTTTATCAATACAGTCGAACAATATCATGTGTAATTGTCTGCACATTAACAATTATATAAGGGTAACCGACTGTCCCTAGCGCAAGTGGCAAAGAGTTTGATGGTTGATATTCGAGGTCCCGAGTTCGAATCTTAGTTGATTCACATTTCTAGCTAAGTTTATTTCTAAAACAAAATAAAACGAAGCAGGTAGCGTACTACCTTTCTCTCAAAAAAAAAAAAAACAATTATATAAGGGTAGCATTGTGGAGAAGGAAAGTTTTCAAAAAATAAATAAATAAATTCTTGATGCATTGGCATAGCATGACGTAATGGTTTATGAATTCAATCTAAACACATCATATGACCATATGTTTAGGTTTGGAAATCATTACACATATTTTTTTTCTTATCTGTATCTATTTAGGCTTGGGGATTGCCATTGACATTTTCCTCTTGTTTGTTTTGGATTTCTTTCTTCTCCTCTTGTAAGGAGCTGCGCTGTACTTTTCTTCCCAAAATAATTTTTTTTTGTAATCAAGCTCTACTTTAATGAAATGGCTACGGATTTTTACTGTTAAACAAAGGCATCATATGACTTGCACAGTTTATAATAACTATTACTTGGAACATATAGTTTGTATCCTTATGTCAGGATTAGGTAATTTGAATTCAAATTTGGCTTCTCAGGAAACAATGTTGCGCATATTATAACTTGTAAGCATTTTTTACTGTTAAACTTTAATTTCCATTCTTACAGTTTAGCATATTTTTATTTTGTCATTCTGTGGTTCAATAAAATGCCCTTAATTTTTCTGTTGTTTAGCACGTTTTCACTTTGCTATCTTGTAATTCAAAAAGTTATTCTTAACTATTCTTTTTTTTTTTTTTTCTGTAAGTGTCTATTGTTAAATTGGATACTACTACGTGGTTTTCGAAAAACTTTACTTTATTATGCTCTTTGACTATAGAATTTTTTTAGTGAAACAAAAAATAAAACTATAAAGTAGTTAAGTGTATCTATTTGAGTCATAGAGCAGTAAAATAAAAATGAGCTAATCAACAGGGGTTAAATTAAAGTTTATCCTTTTTTTTTAAGAAGATGCTAACAATCTCATTGATTTAAATGCCAGGACCGGTTCGACTGATTCGACCACGACTCAATCTATAAAGTGATTCAGTTCAACTTTTTTAGTTGGATAAATAAAAAAAATCATTTGAACCATTCAAATCGACGGTTCAACAATCGAATCGGTAAACAGAACCGATTTTAACCATACTGGCCAAATTTTTTGTTGATGAAGTCATATTAAAGCCAACTGCTTAAAATCAACTTAGCTGATTTTATTTTTACTAATACAGATTAGCATTATACAAAGTGAAAGTAAAATTTGAAAACTTATAGATACTTAATATAGTAATAATAATTAAATATTTATGATATCTAATGTAGATCAAAGGAATAATTGCCTATATACTCCTCAAAATTTCAGAAATATTTCATTTTACCCCTACTTTTTTTTTATCTTTCCAATATACCCCTCATATATTCTTCCGTTATTCAAAAATAACTTACAGTTACCATCCGTTAAGTTAATTTGGGTTAAACGTGAGTTAAATATCTACTAGAGTTTAAAAAAATTTAAAATGCCTCTTTTGCCCTTAACTTATGGGTAAATAAGAAATGTTGGTGATGGTAGAAGGGTATATTTGAAAAGACAAAAAATCAAAATACTTTTGTGCCCCTAACTTAAGGGCAAATAAGAAAAGTCGGTAATGGTAGAAGGATATATCTGAAAGAGTAAAATAGTAATTTCACAGTTCATTAACAGAATTTAACTCTAGGATAATTTGAAATAGGTTGGAACGTAAAAAGGGTATTTTTAATATTAGCCTTCTAAGAGGGATAAATTAGAAAGTAAGAAACTTTTCAGGGGTATATAAGCAATTGCCCCTAGATCAAAATATAGAACAATCTATAGGGGACATTTATGGGTAACCGAAAGAAAGGGAGAGAGGTCTGAACCGTGAAAGAAAAACATCGGGGGAGGGGACCCTTCACTTCAGAGCGAAGCCAAAAGAAGTACCGCGTACCCAGAGCACGCCCATGGCCCGTGCTCAATACAGGAGCACTCCCATTACAGTTGAAAAAAAAAAAGGGAAAAGAAAAAACTTTAAACGCGCCGTAGATCCCACGCATGCACGGCTCGCGCTGAAACCGCCTCCGCACCAAACTTATTCACCGCCCGCGGGTCCCACCAATTATTGCGCGGGTACGCTTTCGGAGCCACCAATCGCCGCTCGAGTTTTGTGGAGAGCCCGAGCGAGTGCGACCCACGGATGGTTCCGGTGACGACGAGAGGAACTGTTGTTGTTGTTGTTGTTGTTCTCTGCAATACGAGAATTTGTAACAAATCAACCTCATCATCGAAACATATTAGGATGACCTACCCATACACCCAATATATACAAGTGTAACACTCATAATTCATAAATCTCTTATGATCCATATTAACCGGGCTTATTTTATTATTATTCTTTTTTTTAAACTGAAAATTTTAAAAAATTATACTTATTTTTAGTCCAGGAGTGAAGAATGTACGCTTTCTACGTACAAAAGATGTACTTATAGTATTTTTCTATGTAGAATATATATATATATATATATATATATATATATATATATATATTTCTAACGGAGTTGACCGTTGACAAGTCAGACAATATAGAGGAGAGAGAGAGAGAGAATTGAGCTCCTGTGCTTTTAAAAGCACAGGAGTTCTGTGCTTTTAAAAGCTCAGGAGCATTTATACTTGTCACTTTTAGCCGTCGGATTGTCTCAAATTTCGTACAGCACTAATAAAGATGACTTAAAAGAATTTATCGTCAGTAGTGCTGCACGAATCTTAAGGCGATCTGACGACAAAAAAGTCACAAGTACAAATGCTTCTGTTGCTCCTCTGCTTTTAAAAGCACAGGAGCTAACTCTCTCTCTCTCTCTCTCTCTCTCTCTCTATATATATATATATATATATATATATGGTTTTTATTGGGGTAAATTGCACTACTGGTCTCTGAACTTTAAGTCAAGTTTCTTTTTAGTCCTTAGACTTTTAAAATTTTGAAAAAAATACTACCAGTATATCTATATATAAATGTAAATTTTATATCCTTCACATACAAGGATTCACAAAATTTCTTTTTGATTTTGGCGAAAAAAAATGATAAGACTAGAGGCGAATATAAACCTTGGGATGAATGAGGTGCAAATCTTGCACCTAATCTAGGAGTGCACATGTAGCATTGCTCTTAGTTTTAGCATTTAAAACTCTAAACTTTTAATAAGATTTTAATTGTCTCTAAAACTTCAACAACGTTTTATTTTAATTCTTATCTTAAAATAAGAATTATTAGTTGCACCTAGTTTATCTATATGTTCATACAACATGAATATATTAATGTTTCATATATCTCATACTTGTCATTTAACGGCATAATCTTTATATGCAAAAATATTATAACTCGATGGAGCGTAGTGTTGAAATATATGATGGAAAAAGAGTCAATAAATTCAGGATACTTAGATGTGCAGATACAGTAGGTGTACGCAATAATTCATCCTCTCATAAAAAATACAGATATAGACTAAAATAAATTCTTTTAATATTTCAGGGATCGCTCGTATCGAAATTAAAAGTTTGAGGGCCTAGATAAAACTTGGTTGAAAGTATGGTTGATACTAATTAAGTAAGGATGGTTATAAAGATAGTATAATGCTATATTTAATTAATAATTTTTTAATCTTTTGACTCATGCGTAAGCATTAAATTACTCGTAAAGATACAGGGAGGGTGAATTTGGTTGGGAAAGAGGAACCTAGAATTTAATTTTAGGTGCGCACTAGAGTAGCTAGGGGTTTAGTGAGTTAAGCTCCTTTTTCTAATATTAAAAAAAAAAAATTGTATATTTTTCAATTCAATATGGAACACTCATTATAAAATTCTCAAACATAGTAATAATACATATTAAAATGATTGAATCTAATCTGGTTAGTATATAATAATCAAATTTGATGAATTTATCTATCAACACTTATATTAATTTGTAAATGTTTCAATTAGTTCAGTTCTTTTTGTTCAATATTTTTGTGACGCCCCAATTTTTCAGGGGGTCATCCATTCTAGGACTACTCTCGTCCTAGCATGCTTAACTCTCTTAACCTTTTGGACCTAGCCACCGCCCAAAATGCTTAAGCCGGATTAAGAGTTTTAGCCATATTATATTTTATATATAGGACTACATGGGGTCTCACAATTTTCGCACTATCATCTATTCAATATGATAATGTGATGTTTATTTGTAACACTTTTAGAATTTGAAATAGTTATATATATAAGATATAATAGAGTTAAACTTTTTAACCCGACTACAGTATTTTGGGTAGTGGTTAGACTCAAGAGGTTAAGAAGATTAAACATGTTAGTGCTAGAATAATTTTAAAATGAGTGATTCCTTAAAAAGTAGGGCATCACATTCTGTGTTAGGGAGCAAAAGAATTATTATTTCGTTGAGACGAAGTTTTGACATTTTTTTACTGAAACAGTTTGATGAGCCGTATAATTTACTTTGCATCTGTACATTAAAAATTTACTTTAACATAGAATTTATTAGTCAGAATCTCAAAGCTACAGTGGACGTTGAATTTGAGTTTCAAGGAGAGTCGATAAAAAAGAATAAGATGCTCTTCAACTATTATTATTATTATTATTATTATTATTATTATTATTATTATTTTGGTAAAAAAGGAAAAAATAAAAAAGATGGGACAGTAAAAAAAAAAGAAAAAAAAAGAAGTGGCACGGGCCCTTTATTTAATGAAGGAAAGGTGTAGGGTACGTGTACGGCTCCAACGTCCGCCACGTGTCGGAGCGTGATTGGATGAAGGGGGTGTGAGTGCCGGGTTTTCCGTACATCGGGTGGCGTGGAAAGGCCGCTGCGGTCGCTCTCAACTCCCCCAACTCGCCCCCTAATTATGCGTCAACTGACAACCGACCACGAGCCACAGGTGCGGATCCCAGGTGCGGATACCCCGCATAGAAATCACCGTGCGGTTTTTTCTTTTTGTTTTAAAAAAAAAACAGTTAATTCATTAATTTAATAAGGTAGCCTCCTACGTGCATGTATTAATGTTACTTCAATATTATTAGGCTAAATTACAGAAAATTTTCATATCAAAATTTGTTTTTTTATTTTTTCTCCTGTCGTTCAAAAATCTATACTTTGCCTCCTCAAAATATGAAAAATGTTCACTTCGGCCCCCGCCGTCAGCGTTCCGTTTATATCATATTTTTTATACCCAAAATACTCCTGAAAACTCCCATTTTTCTCCTCCTTCCTCACCGACATCCTCAGCCGAGCCGCCTCGCCCGACTCCGCCGCCTCGCTCTCGCCCTCGCCTTCGCGCTATCCGTGCCCAGATGCACGTCCTTGGCCTCCTCTGCCGCCTCACCCTCGTCCTCGCCCACCTCTCCGCCCATACCCACCACGATCTCCTCCCTAGAGTCGCCAAAATAAAAGTGCCGCGAGCATGCTGGAGGAGCAGGGGAGCAGGCGAGGAAATGGTGCTGCAGCTGGAGTCGAGAAAGGCGCCGACGAAGGTGCGGGATCAGTAGGTTGGAGGAGAAGACGAAAAAGAAGAAAATAATTTGGTCATTTTGTCACACCGTACCCCCTGTGAACATTTTTCGTTTTTCGAGGGGGCAAAGTGTAGATTTTTTGAATGACAGGGGAGAAAAATAAAAATTTGAATTTTGACAGAAAATTTTTGTATAATTTAGCCATATTATTATTATATATATTGTATTATAACTTCAATTACCAATGTAAAATATTATTATTTACGCTTGCTGGTCAATAATTTTTGACTTTGCAATGCATTTATAACTATAGATCACACGTGGTATCTGAATATGCTACTAAAGTTTCATTGTTGAGATAAAAGCGAGTGAAAATTCAGTAGAGAGAGCTCTCTGCTGATTAGGGCAGGTAGGTGCGAGCTGTCGGATCATGCTTATAATGGGAATATATATCCGTATATAATTCATACCTATTATTTTATTGCACCTAGTGAATGCTAAGAACTCCCCTTATTGCATATACTTAGTGATCCCTCTTTTGGTTATACATTTCATAACACTTACTACAAAGCTCATGTGCATCTTTTTCATTTTCTTTTTCTTTTTCTTTTTTCTGTAGTGGCATCTAATAGGAGAAGGTTATTATGCTGCAGACCATGGAGGAGATGATGAAGCAGGTGAGGAGAGGGAGACATTTTTAAAGTTGTGACTGCACGATTACGATGGCGAAATGTTAGGAGTACGCATTACTATTAAGAGATTGACGACGGATAGATCAATATTTTACTTAATATAATAATCATCTGAGTTAATAAATAAGATTAATAATAACGTACTAAGATTAGCGATGTTACTGACGAAATGAAGTTGCCCTGGGACCATAGGGTCTTAAAGGTATGAAACTGTGTGAGTACACAGGAATCTTCTTTGCTTCCTATCTGTGTCTCTCTTCTTTTTATTTCTGCAGTGATCTCTCTTGGATGAGATTATCTCATCTTGGCTTAATATTAGATTGAACCATCTTGCTCTCTATCTTTCTCTAGCTATGAAGAATTGATAGGTCCTTCAAATTTGTTGAAAAGTGGTGGTAACAAAGTGAAAGAAGCTAGGTTCTGTGGATCGTAAGCGCTAATCAACTATCCCAAAAATACGTGTTGATAGGAAGGATGCATCCATCGCACTTAAGGGCTCAACTACAGCGCTAACGGATTTCGACCTGATTCAACCCATCTAGATGTTAGGTTTATTGTTGGGCCTCTTGCCGTTAGGTTTCTTGTGGACCGTGGTCCCGCTCAACTTATTAGGCTCACCTAACTTAACTTATTAGTCTTCTGAATTTTTTGTTACGGGGTAGGAAGTTGAACCTATTTTAGTTTAATAATAAATAGCCAACAATATTCCCCCTTCTCCAACACTTGTACTGTTAATGCAGTATGTGAGAATCGAACCTACGCCACTGTTTCTGATACCATTTGTAGATCGTAAGTGCTAAATAATTATCCCAAAAGTATGTGCTGTTAAAAAGGGCGCACCCATCGCACTTAAGGGCTCAACCACAGCGCTCACGGGCTTCGACCTGACTTAATCCATCCAGACGTTTAGGTCTATTGTTGAGTCTTTTGTTGTTAGGTCTTTTGTGGACCACAGTCCCACTCAACTTATTAGGCTCACCTAATTCAACTTATTAGTTTTCTGGGCATATTCAGTCATGGGACAGAAAGTTTGACCTATTTTAACTCAATAATAAATAGCCAACAGTTTTGTCGCAAAGTAATATTACGAAACTTATTCTTATCACTTGTCGATTTGATTTATCAAATCTGATCAAATTTACTCAGCAAATAATAATCAAATTTAATTGATGAATTTACCAATCACCGATGTTAAAATCAGTTCGGTCATTTTCTACTGGTCCGTGAACTTTAAGTCAGGCTTCATATTTTGGTTTTCAGCCTTTTAATTTCCACATTCGAAATTCTATTATATTTTAATTTATTTTAATACTTATATTAAAAATTATTGCTTGCACGCACCTAGCTCACCTGTTTATTAGTAATTCCATATATTTTTCATCCAGTATGTACCTTACTTTATATATTCAATTTGGAAATCTAATTTTAATTTTTAAAAAATTCTTAAACCAATAGATGGTAGGGTAAAATTATGAGATAAATACATAATATATCGATGGACATAATGGTATAGATAATAATTTATTTTTTCAGTAATAAATATATAAAGAGAGACCAAAGTAATTTTTTATCAAAATAAAATTTAGTCTTAAAAATTAGGAAACCAGTGGTGCAATTATTTGCTCCAAATGTCTACTACATCAGCAAATATTTATATAACACACACACACACACACACACACACACACACACACACACAAAATAAGAAAAAAATTACACTCACAGTAGCTATAAATAGGCGTATTAAAAACACGGTACGAGGTATCTCCCGTCTCCGCTTCTGTGTTTCTCACTGCAATGTCAGTGCCTCTCCTCTTTTGGCTGGTCCCTCCTATACCTCTATTATTATTGTTGTTTCATTAATATTTTTTAAGATAATTAAAAAGTTGAATTATTAAAGTTCTTGGCCTCATATATTTTTGTAGAGACTTTTTTTAGCATTTAACCTGTTAATAATTTTTTATATATATAATTTTATAAAATTTATATTTATAAAATTAGTTCTATTTCTGACACGCAAGTACCATGTTGGTGATAAAGTTTAATTGAATACAGTAAACAATTCACCGTGTTCAAACACGTTGAATAATTTTTCGTGTTCAAAGCGTTATGTATATCCCCCGCCGCCTGCTACTCCTCCTCTGCCACCAGCGCACCCCGTGCGCTCTAACTCTACGTCCTCCACCGCCTCTCCCCACTCCCACCACAACGGCCACAACCACCATCGCCTCGCCGAGTCTTCCACCGCGGTGGTTCCTTCTACGACCTTGGAGGTCTCGTAGGAGACCCTACCATCACCACACATCCACGGCGATCTGTTGGTATAAGGGGTAGAAGGGAGAACGTGGGGAATCATTCACCGTGTTTGGTTCACCGTATTCAATTTAAAAAACTTCACTTTCAACATGGCGCTTGTATGACTCTCACGTGACATAGATAGAACCAATTTCACAAATATAAATTTTATGGGATTATTTGTAAAAAAAAATTTGTTAAGGGACTAAATACAAAAAGAGCCTATTTCTGTAGTATATGTTTAATTATTTTTATATTAAAAAATTATATTGAATTTATCCTGCAGTTATCATAGTTTCAGTTAGGCCTAAAATTTGGATAATTATATAATTTAGTATAAAATATTCATTCTGCGGCTTTATATCTAATCAATTATAATTTATTCAGTTAATATCTCGATAGTCCCACACATACTTATATGAAAGCGTTCGAAGATCTTACATATTTTTAGTACGTTAATATGATCAATTTAAGTTTAAATGTTTTGAGCAACTTAGAACGTTTGGTGGTGTAGGTTTAGTATGGTATTAGTGAATTGAATTTGTATGGTAAAAAAAATATTATCGTCTCTTCTAATTAATATTGCGTGACTAATTGTATAATTTATCCTTACTATCCTTTAAATTTTTTTTTTTAATATAACTTTTTTTATCTCCTTTGCTGAGCTAACTTTTTTCCACTATTTTTAACCACCACTCTCCTTTGGCCCCCTATTAAAACAAACAAAGAAACACACATATACACACTTTAAAAAAAAATAAACTAAAAAAGTAAATATATATAAAAAATACAAAAAAAATACAAAAAAAACTTGTGGTGTGGTCCTCACAAGCACAAGCACAAGCACAACCTCAACCCATCCTCTCTCCTCCTGTTTCCTTTTAACCCTCACTCCCCCCCCTCCTCCTCATCTCCTCCCCTTCTCTCTCTCTCTCTCTCTCTCTCTCTCTCTCTCTCTCTCTCTCTCTCTCTCTCCACCTCGGCCTCCCATGGAGCGCAAGGCCACGAGTGGCGAGTCCAAGCGCAAGGAGACGAAGCAGCGGAGGGAGCCTCCGCCCTCCTCTGCCTCCGCCGCCGTGGTCGCCGCCGATGACGCCGACGAGGAGGAGGAGGAGGACCCCCCCGTGGCGGCGGCGGCGGCGGAGGAGGAGAAGAAGAGGAGATCGGCGTCGTCCCCGTCGCCTCTCACCTCGTCGGCGGTGGTGGCGAGGAGGGGATCGTCGTCGTCGTCGGCGGCGGCGGCGGCGGGGGCGGCGGCGCCGCCGAGTTGCCAGGCGGAGCGGTGCGCGGCGGATCTGACCGAGGCGAAGCGCTACCACCGCCGCCACAAGGTGTGCGAGGCCCACTCCAAAGCCCCCGTCGTCGTCGTCGCCGGTCTCCGCCAACGCTTCTGCCAACAATGCAGCAGGTTCCCCCCCCCTTTCTCTCGCCCCCTCTCTATCTCTCTCTAGATCTCTGTAGAGAGATCCCTCTCTTTGAATTTTGATCTTCGCTTATGTTTCGATCTATCTTAGTTGTTTGCTAGTTATTTGTTCTTGTTTGGTTCTGTTATTGTCTCAATTTTGATCCTTGGAGAGAGGTTGTGGCCTTATATGATCTCTCTCTCCTTAGTTCATCTTTTTTTGTTTTCCCCTTTTTTTTGGTCGGAGAGGGTGAATTAATAGAGAAAACTAGTAATTAATGCTGAGATTGATTTAATAGAGTGTAGATTTGGAGTTCACTTCTTAAACATTGAAGTAAATAGTAGCACTTGTTTGGCTCTTCTTTGCCTTGAAGTTTTTTTTTTTTTTTTTTCCCTGAGCATGAAAATAGAATAATGAGGACCTATTATTTGGGAACTATATTTGTTTTCAGGGGGGAAAGAAAAAGTAAGTAAAAAAATTGACTGAAATTGACTGTTCATGCTGAAGGATGGAACTTGATCTCGCTGCGGCTCTCTGAAATCTTCAGAATCTTGTCGGCTTACGAGCATTCATCGCTGTTTTGTGCGTATATTGGAAATCTTGTGTTGATTTGATGAAAATTGAGTTTTCCCTGAAGTTTTTGTTCTGCAAATTCCCAAGATGTCGGATGCGTTGCTCTGAACCAAGAAAGTTGATCAGCATTTCCTTCTCCCCGCCTTTCGGAACAGAAGCAGATGTACTACGGTCTCTACTTAATTGTCGATTTTAACCATGAATAGTTTCAGATGTTTAGAATTAGGAAGTTCATCTTACATTCATCTTCTAGAAAGATGGGAGTAACTCAAATTTTGGAAAAGATCTATATCTGGGAAGCTGTGAATATGCACACTGTGTACAAAACATTAGCCAAAGCTTTATACATTAGTAATTTATTGGAAGAGCATTCATGAACCTTTCCAAAATAGTGTTAAATCTTATGATAAAATAGCACAGTAGGGTGACTTTTAAGTCAGAAAGATGTTCTCTTCGATGGATATAAATCAAGAGCTCTCCAAAAAACTTTGCTTAGAGTTCTTGAGTGTGGAAATAGGCGATTTCTAGGTGCTATTCTTGCTTCTCAAGTTTTGAACTAAACTACTAGCTGAGTCTTGTTAGATTCCTCAGCATTTCAAAATTTTCTTTTTCGTCTGTCAATTAACCATTTTTTGACAAAAATATTCTTTTTGCAGGTTCCATGAGCTATCTGAGTTCGATGACTCTAAAAGGAGCTGCCGCAGGCGCCTGGCCGGCCATAACGAGCGGCGCAGAAAGAGTTCTTTGGAGACTCAGGGAGAAGGCTCGAGCCGCTGCAGACAGTCCGATCAGGATGGAAGGGTTCCGATCAACATCTCTGGAAACCCTACGTATAAGCATTTCCAGATCAGATAAGCATGCTCTCTCTCTTCTGTCATGCTATGTGGCTTCCAATGGTGCTAACTGTTGTCCGATCTCTCTATCGATGAAGTATATTGCAGTCATAGCTAAGTTAAATGGTTCGCTGTAGCCAACTACCTGTTGTGAAATATTTGTAATTGCGGTTAATGTATATGAATTAGCTGTATAAGTGTACGCTTCTATTTATATTCCGTTGTTTTCTATCTATTTATGGAAGGATTCTTATGTAGTAATATACTCCAAGTTATTTGGTTTTTACATCTTGTTCTTTTTGTTGTGAAAATTGCAAAAGATCTGAGAGTGGATGATAGCTTATTCGGCTAATCTCTGTTTCAGGTGTTGTTTTCAGTTTCAGGTGTTGTTTTCAGTTACTTAGCAAGCAAAGTAGCTCACTTTTTGGGTTGTTGTTACCTTGTGACAAATGAGGTAATCTCTCTATTGTAGTTGCCCTAAAAAAAGGGGCAGCATTAATAGTGTCTCTAAAGTTGGTGTGATGGCTTTGTCCTAGTGAATGCCTCTCCTCCTGTAAGAAAAGAGATACCTCAGTAAGTTCCTTCGTGGAACATCTACGACCTAAAATTACTACTTTTTGATTCTTATCAAAACTCATCATCATAAGGATATAAAAACTGAGCTATTGAACTGTCGATACGAGAGAGACTGGTTGATCAGGAAGCTCGATTTCTGAAAGTGATCTCTCTCTCCAGATCGTTTGACCAATCATAGCAACCGATTTCTGAAACTTAGGGTCTTGTCTTCTAAGGTAGCTTGTGTTTGAGGGAGATCATAGTGAGAAGTTTTAACTTGATAGCCATATGCGAGAAGATGTGATATTATATGTGGCTTATCAGGTATGCATCCTTTGATAGCACATGAAGAGCAGTACAAGTGTAAAACCGCGCAGCTTATCTCTTTATGTATGTGTTCTTACTTCATCATTCTGGAAAGATACTGTTGCGATTGGAGAGGAAAGGTTTCTCTACATACTTAAAGTTGGAATTTCATCATAATTTGGCTTCTAATTTTACTCAGCTGTTACATGCTTACTGTGTACTTGTTCTTTTTTCAGAAAAATGCTTAGTTTTACCATGCTTCTTTTCTTTGGACTATGATGGAACAATTGTTTGTATAGTACAACATTCATGTTAGAGCTTTATTGCTCAAAAGATCCAAAATAAAACAGTTTTCTTTCCATTAAAGTCCATTAATTCTTTCAAAAAATTCATTTGGTTATCTATGAGCTACATTTTCGGTTTGTTTATTATTGTTTAGGTTTTTGTGCATATTCAGGAAGATATTAACTTTTTCTTTATTTCCATTTTCTCTGTGGCTTTATTTAAACTTCTCCTTCTGTAATCTTAATTAACTATTCACCAGTTTAATTTTGCATTAATCTAACTGCATATTGGTGTTTGTAATCATGATTAAAATTTATGACCCATAAAATATACATTGAAAATTGTGTTTTTTGTATGATGCAACAATAGGAAAAAGAACTAAAAAATAATTGCCTTTTATCTCTCTCTTTTTTTTTTCTTTTTTCTTTTTTTTGTGAAGCACCTTCATTCTAAATTTAGGACCTTAAATATTGACTATTAAATTCTTAGTCAGTGCTAAGCACAGTAGATGCATTTTATCTTCTAAAGGGTGTATATAGGCATGTACTACATAGTGCCATTACCTATTACCACATTATAAATTATCTTATAATTATTACTCTTTTAACTCTAGTTTCTCATAGTGATGTTTGTTTATTTAGGATAAGATCATAAAAAGATATGATGTTTGGAAAATCGTGTCCCTATTAATAGGGTGATTCCCAACAATTTTTTTTTAAAAAAAGAAAAAGAAAATGTTAAATGGTGATATGTTTTAACCATGGGGATTGGTGCATGCCCCCACAAAAGACAATCTTAGGATTCCTACGCCTTAAAGGGAGCACGTGCGTTACGTACCATGTTGTTCTCCACGATGTAGTTAAACAAACAAGGTCCAGTATAAATTTTAGTGCCCACAAGTTTGAATCCTAATTTAAATTTAAATTTTCATAATTTTAGTACTAGATTTAATATAAATGTATTTCTTGGAAGCCCCAAAATAATTTGATATTAATTTTCAATATATCTAACTATAATTTGAACAAATTTGCTATGAGAATAGTAGGAATTGTTTCAACAAAATTAATTCTCCAATTGCTCTGGAATATTATGTAGAGCATTGGGAATTCAAATTTTTTATGCTTTAATACTCGCAATTTGTTATAAAAAAAAAATTAATTTTTTACCTAAAAGATTCTCCCGCGATAGAAAAATACAACACAACACACCACGCGCGGCTCAAACAACGAGTTTTTAGCGACAACCCCCCCACCATTTTCGGGGAGTTTTTTTTGGTTCTTTCTTTTTCTTTTCTTTTTTTTACGGTGTGTTTTTTTTTTTTAAGCTCCGATTCCGCATCTCACACACTCCTCTCTCTCTCTCTCTCTCTATCTCTCTCTCCATTCCCAAACCCCATGCCAATGCCCCTCCTCCTCCGCCGCACCCCGCCGTTGCCGGCGCCGGCGCCGGCGACGGAGGCGGCGGCGCCGCTCCGTCGCATCCACGCCTCTCTCCCGTTTCCACCTCTCCTCCACCTCCTTCACGGCTCGCTACGTCTCCTCCCCACCCAAGCAACGCCACTAACAGGGAGGAGAAGAAGGAGCGGATTGGCGATACCTCCGCGAGCTTCCGTGGATCCGGCAATGGCCGCCGCCGACGACGACAGTGGCGGCGGAGAGGGGCGGCGCGGGGTGGTGGCGCGGGTGGGGGAGGCGCTGTCGCTAGGGTTTCCGGTGTGGGTGGGGTCGGCGTGCCTCGTCGCGCTGTGGCGGCCCCGCTCGTTCCTCTGGGTCGGCCGGAGCTCGCAGATCGTCGGGATCACCCTCACCATGCTCGGTAAACGTTTAGGGCTCCTCAACAATTTCTAGTTCTTTTGATTTGAGTTGTTCCTATTTAGTTAAATTCGCGATTTTGATTAATTTCATATCTCTATTAGTTAGTACCTGTCAATTGTTAAGGAAATTTGCAGTTTTATCTAGTGAAAAATGATTAAATGCGGTAATAAATTTAATGAAATTGTTGTTAAAATTAGCAGAAACCCTAATTTAATTGCCTAAAATCATTAAAAAAATTTAAAAAAAGGATCAAAAATTAAGGATTCAATCAAGAACAATGTAATTAGTGGTGAGAGATCTATTTCACAATGTTACCAAATACATGTCTCCTTGACCTTCCCTTGCTGATTTCTAATTTTCTTTTCTCTCTCTCTCTTCCCCTTTCTTTCTAATTACATCCCTAAATTTGTGCAGGAATGGGAATGACGCTGACGCTCGACGATCTGCGAGCTGCGTTGCTGATGCCGAAGGAGTTGGCTGCTGGATTTGTACTCCAGTACACAGTAATGCGTTTCGTTGCTATCTTGCATTTGTAATTTTGTTTGCTTATCAATTTGATGCGTTATTACAGTTCTTGCCGCAAAGTATTATGATGAGTGAGTTCTATGGCGATTATTATGTATGAGAGTCCTTCGGACTGCAATTGGCCTATAGTTCACACTTTATGTTTAGCATGATTTGAGAATCTCACCATTGAAAAAAAAAATGATTTGAGAATCTCAAACTGACATATCTGCACTGTTTTCACTTGTAAGATCAGTTTAATCGGCATTTCCTTATTGACCCAAAAAAATCCGTTGTTGATGATTTAATTACAGGTGATGCCGCTTTCGGGATTCTTAATAAGCAAGCTGTTAAATTTGCCATCCTATTATGCTGCTGGGCTGATACTTGTAGCATGCTGTCCTGGAGGTTTTCTTATTTTTTTTATTTTTTTTTTCATTTTCCTCATGTTTTAGTCTATTTGAATCTTTTCGGTAGTTGGGATTAAACAGAAGAGAGTAAAAAAAAAAATTCTTTTTGCAGGTACGGCGAGTAACATTGTCACCTATCTTGCAAGGTAATGAAGAAGCCAACTTGGTGTCATTAAATGTTTGAGAAATTTCTCGCACTCTTTGCTTAGTTCTTCCAGCTATCTTTACTGAGATCCTGAACTTACTCTAGTTAATAAAGTGCAAGGAAAGAAAACTAGGTTGATGTTACTCAATTGAGAGATACTCCGTCTCCTGATTGATTGATATCAAGGACAAAAAGAGAAAAAGGAGATGTCATAGGGCGAGAATTTCTCTTTTTGTAAGATTTAGCAATATCAGCAGTTTTTCATGTGCACAAAATGGTTTAGATTGATCTCATGAGTGATCCTTTCTTGTGTCCCAGAGGAAATGTAGCACTTTCGGTGCTTATGACGGCAGCAAGCACCTTCGCTGCAGCGGTAATTAAGTATTTTTATACGACATAACAGTTCAATTTTAACTTTCTTCTTTCCTCTTATTCTAAAATTACAAAAAAAAAAAAAAAAATGCAGGTTATGACCCCTTTGCTTACGTCCAAACTAGCTGGACAATTTGTCGCTGTGGATCCAACGGGCCTCTTCATGTCAACTGTCCAGGTATTACGACAACTCATCCACAGTGCTTCCTTGGCTTGTTTCTAAAATAACTTCTCTACTGTAAAAAGCAAAAAAATTCAAAGACTAGGCACTGCTTTCCCTGCAATTAGAAGCTGTTGAAATGAATTTTATGAAAAATCTGTTCGTGCTCCCTTTAATAGCTTTACTCAAACAATACTTCTGCAAAAGCTGGCCAACTATATCGCCGTTTCTGTATCTTCGATTCATACCCTAGCGTAATGGTTATGGCTGCAGGTTGTGCTTGCACCTGTTCTACTGGGTGCCATTTTGAACCAGTATTGCAGCGGCCTAGTTGAGTTGGTGTCTCCCTTTATGCCATTCGTCGCTGTTGCCACTGTAGCAATTTTGTGTGGTAGTGCTATAGCTCAGAATGCTTCGGCTATCCTTTCATCCGGGTTGCAAGTTGTACTCTCGGTGTGTTGTCTTCATGCCTCTGGGTTTTTCTTTGGGTATATGCTTGCTAGGATGCTGGGAATTGATGTCTCCTCTTCTCGAACCATCTCTATTGAGGTCGGCATGCAGGTAATTGCAACTTTATCGCATGAAGTAGATTTTCTTGAATGTTGTTTTAACACTTGATGCATAACACTGTTCCTCATATCCGGGCTTGAGATTTTATCGGCACAAAGCATGGGTTTCGAATATTTTGAACTCGGAAATTCTTGCTCAAACACCATGTTAAGGGGGGGAAAGAAAAAGAAAAGTCACTTTTTCATGCTCAACTCTCCATCCTTTGTTTGGGTTCTAGACCTCTTAATTGGCCCAAAGCATGGATTATGAGTTGAATGGGTGGAGGTTGGTTTTTCCAATCAAAAGGCGGATGGACCTGCTGGTTTCAAACTCAGTAGTCCTGCTTTGAGACCTGTTATTAAAAACTAAAAATAAAATAAAAAAACAAAACAAAACAAAACAAAACATTTCTATAAAAGCTTAAGCTGTTGTAGAATTGCGTTTATTATGTTAATACTCAAAGTGTAGAGTTATTATACTTTCGGAAGCATAAGGAAATTGGTGTTACCGACTTTTTGATCCTTGGATCAAGAATTGTATGGTTGTGATGATAGTGGTTCCCCTTAGAGTTGAGTGATTTTCTTAGAGTTGAGTGGTCTCCCTAAGATAATAATATTAATCCAAAAGTCAGAAATGCTCAAAGAGGTTAATCCAAGTGCTAAAAAGTTAGAAACATCAATTCCCTTATACTTCCGAAAGTATAGTAGCTCTACTCATACTCAACGCTTACTCTTGTTCCGATGATTGATGAAACTTTTTCTTTTGCCCTTTCATGAACAGAATTCGGTGCTTGGTGTAGTGCTTGCGGGCCAGCATTTCAGCAATCCTTTGACAGCAGTACCATGCGCTGTTTCGAGCATCTGTCACTCAGTCTATGGTAGTATTTTAGCCGGAATATGGAGGTGTACGCCCCCAAAAGACCAAAAAGACTAATGTGTGAAGTATGAAGCCGTCGGAAAAAATTGTCAGCCTTGCAGTAAATTCATTGAAGTTCACCCAAAATTTATGTTGAAAATCACCGAGGAAGTGCGAGTGGGACGCAGATTGTTCCACGGGGATTTCTGATCAGATCAAGGGCGGTTCTGGCGCAAGGAGAGACCATTGATGTGCCACAGGTTCTCTCACTCTACGAACAAATGTGAAGATCAGTGGATTCTTTGATTTAAATCTTTTCATGGGTTCTCTAATTTGTTCGTCAATTAAGCTCTTTCAGGCCCAAGCTGTATCTGGGTGTTGTGGAGGTGGAACAATATTAATTGCAGAATTTTTTTTTTTTTTTTCTTTTAGGTTTAAGGTAAGGAGTTTTTTATACACTGTTTGATAGAACCTGATAAACTCTGCCTAATAAACATGGTTCCTATCCACGACCATTTTATTGAGAGAAATGCTAAGTCTACAACCGAAAAAAAAAGGCCATAATGTGTACAATCCCTCATCCAAAGGGTTTTAGAATTTACCGAGTCCTTTCTAATTTTTAGTTAATAAAAAAGAGTGATAGGTTAACATAGCAATGCACCTAAAAAAGTCCTTTCACCCCATTTTTGATAAAAAAAGAGGAGGCTATATATTGAATTGTGAAACGAGGTTACTACGATGCAAATCCAGAGCGCCACGAAGCAACTTCACGCGAAAGCTCGGTACGTTCTACACTATTCGCTACTCATACATGTTGCATAAAAATAAAATTGCACGTCTCAGCGTGGGGAGAGACTCTTATCTATCGAAAACACTTAAACAATATGAAAATTGCCTAATAAAACAACTAACGTTTAGATTTCTAATCCAATACAGACACCAATGAGGATTCAGAGTCCAACAAATACAAGCCACCAAGCGACGACAACAGATGGGTCATACAACATGATGTATATTATAGCACAAACTAACTGAAATTGCCGATATGCGGAAACAAGAACAACAACAGAACTAGAAGAGGAAATATAATTAGATGTTCACCTAAGAAGAAGCTGAAAAAAAAAGGGGGGGGGAAAGAAAAATACGTGATACCATTTTCCTTTTCTTTCTTGAGTTTGCTCACGTATCAAATGGGGACCGACTCGATTTCTGATCCATGATTTCCTGATTCTTGGTTCTTGAAAAGATCCTCGAGCAGATTCAACGACGGCATCACAAACTAGGTCAATGTTGGGTTGCAATTTTCTAGTATTGATGTGTTGTTATATACATACTTTTCATAGCAGAGTTGCGAGAATTGGAGGTACAGGCGCGGGCTCTATTCTCTAGCTTTGCCTCTTTATAGCATATACCAATTCCTGGAATACCAGAAGGGAATTTAAAAATACATTCTTACTATTTATTAACAAGTTAAACTGGTTTTGGATCTCACCATATCCCCTCGAGCGGAAGTAAATGAAGCACAAAGCTTGGCAAGAGATTCATCTCCTGCTAATATTTCCAAGCCTTCCAAATGATCCAACTTCGCCTCATCTTTAATAACAGTATGTCCAAACTGAGTTTTCCTTCCATATATTTCAACTTCTTCAGCTTGTTGAGATGTCTTATGAGCGACGAACTGCATAAAAGCATATTGACAGTGATTTGATCATCTAGTTTTGGATAGAAAATATAGTGCTAACACAAGAAGAGTTTGTGGGGAGTAAGAATTTACTTGGCGAAGGTGTCGAATCGATGAGGACGGCCGACAGCAAAGATACCATGTTGGCAAATTAATCATACTTTCTCCATCCAGCGGAAGCAGAATCAGATGTACATCAAGCTGCAAAATAAAAATCACAAAGAACAAAATAATGTTGACGCTAGCATTTCGTGCTGGAAATAACCAAAATTTGGCATTTAGCCCTTCAAGTTTCACCACTCTCTCATTTTAACAGCCTCAAAGCTTTAATGGAACACTTCACAAGTTTAATTGTTAAAATTAATATAAATAAGGAAGAAAGAAAGACTTAGCAACTAAATTTGTAATTTACCCTTGTACCTCATTATCATTTTCATCTAAATTCCGGAGGTATTCGGCCAACTTGGCCATGCGCCCGCCCTTTGCCATCCGCCCATTCGAGCCACTAGAATTGCCGTGTCGCGTTTGACTCCGCGCGCCATTCTTACCCCAGGCGAGCATCTCCCTATTCCCTGCCCGCAAAGGAGATGTGCTGACACTTTCTCTGATAAGCCCTAAATCATCGTTTTCATCACCACCAACATCGGCATTGCCCGCTGTCCTAGCTGGTGAGGACCGTGGTGGGGCCGGCCATCTCCGACTTCTCTTTTGCCTTACATCTGGAGAACCCTCATCTGCAGAAGAAGACTCTTTGCTACCGTCATTAGTGCCGTTCCCTAACTCTTCATCTTCATCATCTGAACCTGTTGGTGCAATGTCTCGAGCATTGGAACGACCTCTCCCGCGCGAGTAACTGTTCTGGCCGTGATTATGCCGGTAGTTTCCGTGAGATCTTCTCGTGAACGGAAAAGCTGCTGCTTTTGAGGCCGACCTCCTCCTGCCAAGTGCTTCCACTTGCCGCCGCAGCGTTTCAGCTATGGATTCTTGAATCTACCAAGAATAGTACAATAATTTATCACAGTGAGGATTAAACAAGGATGGGGATTTCACACACACACACACACACATATATATATATATATATGCCTGCATAACTATCCATTTACATACGTACAACTCAAAAGTAGAGTTATTTCAAAACAAATACCTTTATCTTTAAGACGGGTTATGCAATTCATGGATGAACTTGATTTTGAATCAGAAAAAATTTTAAGTGGGGCATTTTGTTAAGTACAACGGTTGATTTGTAAGCAGTTAGGTTTACAGGGATCATATATGAAAATTCATTTTTTTTAGAAATGTATAAAAAGATAAGTTTTTATGAGTATAATATCTGAGAGAAGGAAAAACAAATGTTTAAACAAATACAGTAGAAACAAATGGAAAAGACAACCTTCCTATTGCGAGACCTCTCCTCTTCATCAAAAGCCAGTTCCTGCAGCACAGACCGTGATTGGAGGAAGCATAAGTTACCAAAGGTAAGTCTAAGTCAACTGAAAATGCGCCCCAAAAAAAAATCACTGAAGTGACTACGAATACCTCTTCCTCATACTTATCAATATCAGGATATAAAGCAGCAATAAGGGCATCATAGTTTGGATCATCCCTCAAAGAACGTCGACTTGCACAATGTGTACGGCATGCTGGACATTCATTATTTCTAGGAAACAAAGTGCGGTTAAATAACAATAAAGTGACGTGTCTATCTTCTTCTTAATTAAAAGCTAGATTAATCAAAAGAACATTCCTTGTGGACAGCCAAAGATACAATGAAGATATTGCAATCCTAATATGCAAAAGATTGAAAGGGTTAAAATTTGGCACCATACCCGAGCCGCATTGATTTATCAATACACTCCCTACAGAACCTGTGTAGGCACTCCATAACTGTTCTAGTCTTTCGAATTATGCCTACAAAACAAAGGTTTCAGCAGTTACATAACTTCTTTTGAGAATAACAGGTTATAAACAAGCTCAAAACTGAACGGTGTGCCAACTCGTAGTTAATCAATACTATATTTTACATGTTCACTCTTCTAATGCAGGAACCACCACCAGCAAAAACAATATGAACTACTTAGCATATCTCTAAGCACGGACTAATTTCTCAAAATGATTTCATTATTGATTTGAAAACTAAACAACTCTGTCCTCATAGGCTTTGTTTGGGGCTATGCTGGGGGACACATGCTTGGTTGCATAAGAACGGTCGCTGAAGCAACCCTAGGGATGATTTGCTAGAATATGCATTCCACTCTGTTTTATCATTGATAACTGCCTTATGTGTTTGCAGGGCTGGTGCTTCATTGCTTTGCTAAACGAGTGTCCAAGTTCAGCAACACATTGAACTGCACTTTTTGGTGCAAATAGCTGCGCCAACTAGGGCCTTAATGTATTAAATTGAGGTACAATCACAAGTACTTGCATCACAATGATATACAGAAATAAAATTTTAAAGATAAGAATCCTATGCTGCACACAGTTGGTGGAACTTTTGGTGCACAGAAGCATGGGCAATATACAAATACTACAAGATAAATTCAGGTGAATAACAAAGACTACGAAATCTACTGTCAATTTTCCCTTCACTATTATTTTCATAAACGTAAAATATGTAGAGATTCAAGAACGACAAGGAGAAGCAAAATGAACCTCTCTGACTTCATGTTTTTAAGCCCACTGGTATGCTAGATTAGGGTCAAGTACGAGGCTTCCAAATTTCAACAACTTTGGTATGCCGTATAAAAGTTCAATTTCAGTCCCAATTTCACTTCTAGATATTCAACTATCTAAATGATCTGCAGATATAACACTTTTCATGCTTTTGAAGACCTGTCTATGTACTAGAGGCTCTACTCCATTTAATACAAGACCTATTTGTCATATAAAGTAAATGCAACTCCTGGTAAAATCTGTATTAAGACCCCTTCAGCCAAAACTCCAGCAATAGAAATCACCATTAGTTAACTCCTGTCTTTATTTTTCATACCACTACAACTGATATAATACAAAGCTGTTGTTGAACAGCTAGACATAGTTGAGGGCTACAAGAAGTTAATTCCATTTATGTTTGTTTTCAGCAATTCCCATAAGAACTAGATGGTTTTCTGAGATGGATGAGGAAAAAAAAAAAAGAAGGAAAAAAGTCTCTTTCTGAAGAGCCTGGGTTAACCCTAGCTACTCCATGCATTCATCATCCTCTTTCAATCTTGGGGAGGTTTCAAGGCACGGTCGGACTGCACTGTGCTACTCATACCTTACTCCAGGTCAATTAGTCCTTAATATTCGACATCTTTTTTCTTTTCTTTCAGAATAGTTATAGGCTCTGTCAATAAGATATTCTTCCTGAATTTTCTCCTTGTTTTCCTTGGTTTTGTCCCTGGTTCTCATCTCTCTCTAATCTGATGTCTTCTTTAGCCCACTCTCAGGGCAAATCTAGATCTGTATCAGCTTACACCAAAAATAACCTGAAATAATCCACCCTCCTTTTAACTCCAACCAACTTAATCTTTTTCACTTCAATTTTGATATTCATATCCGTAACCAATACATAGATATTCACAGGACAAATCTCTCCTATTACATTCAGCCACAAAGTTATGAATCTTGACTCATTTCTTCCAAGCTTTTAACTACAGATTTCCCAACCATGTCCAAGTCATCATGCTTACTAATTAATTAACCCCGTAAAAAAGCTTAGAGCCTAAGTTCTTCTGAAAATTTGATCAGCTATGGAACAGGCCTGTAACTTTTAACCACATAGGCTGATAAGCAAACATAAGGATTTCAAAAAAATTCAACATCCAAAATTTTATTTTAAATTAATATAAATCTAACCTAATGCAAAATTTTGCGAATCTACTACCAGAACAAATAAACAGCTGCATGCAAAATACAATAATTAGAATTCAATTGAAGATCTATCTACAATGAATAAATATAGCAAAAAAGTAGCAATCATAACAAGTCAGTTGCAATCATAACAAGTCTAGAGATTCATAGGAAGTGCCTAAAATATGTGAAGTGCCTGAAGAAAGGACATGCTTAATGTATTACAGTCTTAATAGTAATATATACTAAATCAATGAGTATTGGGTTAGCTAAGAAAGCACAAGGGACATGCTGTGGCAGTGTAATAGCAGCTATACTGTACTCAATATAAATTCATGATGACCAAAAGCTAACCAATTAAACATTCATTTGCATTAAATGTTGGTGAAAGGCTTGGATGGCGATCAAGATAAATATAATAATAGACATTCTTACAACCAGTTTATACTGTAATATTTTGCCATTACATTTAGATCTGGCAAGCGATAAATTTTCTCTGGAAAGAGGTCATTCAACCAAATGAGCATTCATGCAATCTTTTAGCTATCTAATGCATCAGACATCTGAATCTAAAACTTACAACAAGCAACATATATTTCCTACATACATTTGAAAGAATCCCCAACTTTCCAGTGAAAAAACAAGAGATATTCCAGACAAAAAATTTGGTAACGTCTGCTAACAAACAAACTTTAACAGTAATCTTTTATAGTAGTTCGCTATAGTAGATGAAGCTTAATTAGTGATCATACCTAAGCATATAGGGCATTGAACTTCTTTTCGTATATCTGCTAACTTTACCAGAATAAACCTGCGAAAGAAGTATGTCCAGAAAGTCAACTTCCATATGGTAAGCAAACATGTAAAAAGTTTCCAATACATAAACATCTATACCTATTATACAGAACCAAAGAGTTAATCATTCACCAAAGGATAAGAAAAGTGGCTTTAGCAAAAGAGAAAAGTTAATTATACAATTTGCAATCAGTCCAATAACATGAAGAACATTTCACAATTGTCCATGTTTTTTCATGGGTATATATGCAACTGCAGAGATCATCAGGTGGATCTCATAGCAGGCCAAACTATAATACATAAATACTGCACACTGGCTATAGCTGTAAATCGTAAAGACATGCACACTAGAGTCATGAAAACTATAACAACAAAATCTAACTACCATGAGTTTCAGTTTAGAATAAGTCTGGATCACCTTACAGTTCATCAACTCTATGCTAATTAGTATGACTCGATCTTCCAAACTTTTGTATTGCAAAATGGTGACTTCAAGAGAACCAATGGTAACTAGATTTACATGACTAAGTGAAATATCAAATTAATCCAGAGTGATTCAATGATGTGACTGTTCACCAAAAATTAAGACAAGTAATGAGTCTCTATCTGAAGGTGGTATTGTAGATTTACATGGACAACCTGTCTCTTGGAGGCCTGATTGTAGAGTAACTAGAGTACATTGCTTGAAAAGGCACTCTCCCACACAGGGTATCATTTTTTGCCTAGTCATCTAAAGAACTCAAGAAGTCACTATTTCAAATGTGCAATCCAACTAGCTTGCATTTAGTTTCTTTTGGACTACTTTCTATACTTACTAAAAGAGGATGTAGCAATTATATAGTAGCTCTGGTTAAAATAATTGTTGCTCAAGCATAGTATTCAAATATGATTTTTGCATGCACAAATGACTTAAGAACACAGATGCACATTTACAATCTGCCCATTCCTAGTTTCTATTGGAGTACATACTAGACTTGCTAAAAGAGGATGCACCAATTATATAGTAGTTCTGGTCAAAATCATTGTTGCTTAAGCATAGTATTGAAATATGATTTCTGCATGAGTCTCACTCCTTTCATGCAGCTACATTGACTTCATTTGAGCCAATTGTTGACTATATACGGGAAATAAAAGAAAAATCCATATAATATAGCTGAGGCAGTGGGAGCACAACTGCATGTCAGCTCAACACCAGAATTATAAGATACAGTAACTATATCCCATATCAACAGAACTTTCCATGATTATAAATTACAGGTTCTAGTTAGTAATCTCTACCAAAGAATAACTGCGATACTGCAACACCCCTAAAACTTCATCAACTAGTTCGGCAACGCAAAGAAAAGATTACATAAAGAAACTACAGAGATCATAATCAAAACCAATATAACTCGTCCTATTTGCCAGCAATCATGAACAATAATCTTCAAAGTCCACAAAATACAGTACACCACATAAGAGGACGTGTATGCATGAAGAACAGCATCATAATCTCATGGCAAAATAATAAACATTCAAAGAGGAGGAGATGTGATCCACAAATCCAAGAACCACGAAACCAGATCTCATAATACGCTCAAATGCACAAATCTGCACGTAAACCCGCACACGTACGAGACGCATGGGGAATCGAACAGGGCGAGAAATCGCAGACAACAAAGCTCCCCAAACGCATGCAAGAGAGATAAAAACAGATCGAAGGAGCTGAGGAGGAGGAGCAGAAGAGAGAGTAGAAACGTACTCGTCCCTGTCGCCCGCGCTCTGGGACGACTCGCTCTGGCCTTCGCCATCTGAATCTGTTCCACCACGAACAAAGCACGCACATACACCACACCGATGAGCGTGAGATCGAAGGAGACTTAGAGAGAGAGAAAGTACGAGGGAGGTAGAGAGAGAGGTCGCGTTCCGTACCGTCCTGGTCCGCCGGAGGCTCCACCTTCGGCGGCGGCGGCGGCGGCGGCGGCTCCTCGCCGTCCTCCGCCGCCGCATCCTCCGCCTCATCTTCTTCCTCCTCCTCCTCCTCCTCCTCCTCCTCCTCCTCTTCCTTCGCTTCTTTCACCTGCTGCGGCTGGGGTGGCGGAGGCGACGAAGAAGAAGGGACCGGCGAGGCGTCTCCGGCCACAGCCCCACCTCCGCCGCCGCTAGCTGCGCCGCCGCCGCCGCCGCCGCCGTGGTGGTGATCGTCGTGGGTCGGCGACGGCGCCGGATGCGGCCGCTTCTGCGCAGGCATTTTGGGCTCCCCCTTCTCTCTCTCTCTCTCTCTCTCTCTCTCTCTCTCTCTCTCTCTCTCTTCGGGGTTGCGTGGGGAGTGAGGAGATGACGAGGAGAAATAGAAGGGGGAGGAGAAAAGGAGGGGTCGAGACGCGAGAGGAGGGAGGAGGAGAGAGAGAGAGAGAGAGAGAGAGAGAGCGCGCGCTCGCGGTGCGACCGGAGTCGATCGCGTTATTCGGCTGATTCGAGCTATTCCGAGTATTATTACGCCGGAATAAGTCCCGTCATAAAAGAGAAACTCATTCGGTGGACCCGGTTCACGACGTTTTCTTTCCGTGGACCGGAATTATCCCCGAGGATTAAATCCACCGTTCATATTGCTTTATAAAATTTGGACACGGCAAAGCATGCTGTGTGCAATTGATTAGACTATCTCATAATAGAAAAATTATTCAAATATATAATATTTTTTGGCTAAGTTACATAAAATCTTTATGTAAATACATATTTTTTTATTTTTTTATTTTTTAAAAACTTATATTTTATCCTCTTAAAATTTTAAAAATATTTTTAAGGAGTACGACGTTAATGGAAATGACAAAATGGCCAAATTATCCTCACTTCTTATATATAAAAAAATATAATTTTTTTAATATATTTCATTATTTTGAAAGGTATTTTCGATATAAATTATAAAAAATGGATAGAATATTGATGGAAATGAGAAAATCTGACAGAGGGGGGTTAAATGCAACAATTTAAAATGTTGAAAGGATAAAATATAAATTTTTAAAAATTAGAAAAGAAAAATAAAAAATAAATATTTATAAAGAATTTTTCTATAATTTACCCAATATTTTTTTTGTTTCAAGTGTATGCCTGATAGATTCTTGTAGATCTTAAACTCTTTAATTTTAATTTTCACCGCTTCAAAAAATTCAAAAAATGAATAAGCTTCCATAGTACTAGTTCATTTGTATTTTCATAATGTGGCCTGCTAAAAGGTAGCATGTTGTCTTTGTATGATTTGTATTTTAGTTTTATGGACGACATTTCATTAAAAATAATATGGAAAAATAACCATTATTTGTCTCCCTAAAATATAAAAAATGTAAACTAAGCCTTAGAAATATAATATATGATACGGTGTACTATACCAATTTATGGTTTATAAACAAAAGCAATTCCTCACAAAATTTTAATTTCATGTTCTTGCGAAAAGCTAAAATAATAATTGTAAAAGAGCAAATGCTACAGTAACTAGGCATTAATTCTTTTGAATTCAGATGTTATAGTTTTTATTGGATGTTCAGAAAATATAAAGAAGATAAGATACAAAAGAAATTAGCTGAGCCATCCAAAATAAACACGGTAGACACAATGCACCCAATTTCGTGTTCTTAGGAAAAGCTAAAACAATAGTTACAGCAAAAATGTTGTACTAAACTACACAATAAAAATTTCAAAATTTGTATGTTGTTGTTTACTAGATGTTCAGAAAATATAAAGAAGGTAAAATACGAAAGAGATTAAACGACCCGTCCACAGCAAATACGGGAGAAGACGGTGCACCCAATTTCTCCATCACTTCAGTTATTAACTAAGTGTCACGGACACTGACACGGGACACGGGATACGACACAACTCGGACACGACGACTCAGTAGCTTTCAAAAAATTAGGACACGGACACGACATGGACACTACTAATAAAATATAATATTATTAATATAATAATATAAATTTATTATATGTAAAATATTAATTTTGATAAAATATTATTATATTTCTCATAGGAATGAAAGTTAGTAAATTTTTTATTGATAATTCATATATTTTAAGAAAAAAAACTCTGCACCATACATAATTTATTTATATTGTCAAAAAAATTTGTATGCATTCATCAAAAAATTAAAAAATTTATCATCTTACATTTATAATGCATAAAAAAAGTAAAATAAAAATATGTATATCTTTTTTTCTAATTGTTTGCGCTGTGGATCGGCATTAAACGCGCGTCCAAAAAGTGTCCACATCGGACACGTGTCTGACACGGACACACGAGTGTCCGACACGACACGCGAGGCTGATAGAAGTATCCGTGATACATAGGTTATTAATATGGAAAAAATTTCACTCCATTTTGTTTTTATTGCACAACATTTTTTCTAGAACAACAGTTGTGTTAAGTTCTGTTTGGTTTATTGAAAAAGTGTAATTTTTTTTAAAAAAAATCATGAAAAACTCGTTCTTTAATTTTCTGCCTGTTTGATTTGAAGGAAAACAATCACTTTTTAAAAAATATATATATATTTCATAAAAAAAATACTAGTTTTCTAACAAAGATGGAAAAAAATATTTTCAAAAATACTTATTTTTCTTTAAATCAAAAGGATGAAAATTTTTTAAAAAAAGTTTTACATGAAAAATTTTATTGAAAAATTTTCTATATTTTTTCGAGGAACCAAATAGTCTCTTAGCCCAAGGTGCGAGGCCGGCTACAAAATGCACTCAAACCCAGAATTTGGGCTCGAGGGCTAAGTTGGCCCTAGTATAAAAAGTGGGACCCAGCTTGGATCCAAGAACAACTTGCTTGGCCGGCTCGGGCCGGATTATGGAGGGCTCCCGGTAGTCCGCTACCGTTGTTGGACGGTAATAAGCTGTGCGTTAGAAACCGATTTAACTATCAAATCCAAAAAAGTTATTGGTTCAATTAGTGGTTAAACCGATTCAACTAGTAATGTCAGCATAATATGAGTACGACTTGTACATATTCGAAAGCACGAAGGGATCTTCATGCTTTTGAGTTGTTTTCAATAATAGAACATCTGATTCAACGATTTACTCCGTTAGACATAATATATATTATTGAAACTATCTAGAAATCAAATTTTATAATTTTTTGACATCATTTGTCAGGTGATCAAAATGTCTTAAAAATGACTATTTGAATTGCCGATGTGGCACGTTTGTAAATTCAATCGTCTAGAATAATCCAAATTAGTTAAAATTTTAATAAAAAAATTTATTTACGAACAAGAGCAAGATCGGTACATTTGATTTGAAATTTAAGTCTTCAATTACTATTTTATGAGATTTTTTTTAGCTGTTTGTTTTGAGACTACTCGTTCATTACGCAAATAAAGTAAAAAAGATAAATAAAATTTAATTTTTAGATAGTTTCAACATTGTAGATCATGTCTAACGGAGCCGAGCGTTGAATCGGATATTCTATTGTCGAAAATAATTTAAAAGCACAAAGTTTTTTCGTGCTTAAAAAAAAAATACTAGCCTAACTTGCTTAATATAATAAGTTATTAATTATTAGTTTATATGCAAAATCAAATAACAGCTAATAATATAATTTTAATTGATTATAAAGTAATAAATTGTAAGAGGAAATATGATAATTGATCATTCTGCATGGATCATAAATTATAAATTATAAAAAATAATATAAAATAACTGTTGTTTATTCGAACATAACAATCATCTACATTAATATGTTTGAACTTGTCCTAAAAAAAAAAAAAAAACTTCCAAACCACAAAGTCCAAATGGTCTTGACTCTTGACTGTGCCGAATCACGAACTAGCCGAGTTGTATCGTATCGTATCGTATCGTGTCGTGCCATATCATATACGGACTAGGTACAAAGAGGCTCAGCCCTAAGCCCTAAATGCACCTATACATACCACTCAACGAGTCGACTCTCGCCTAACGGTGTCAAGAGGCGGATTTGGAACGAATTTTCAAAAATCTGCAATCCAACCCAACAACTAAATCTCTCCGAGGCCTCTGATGCCTCACTCCTGTTGCTTAGTTCACACTTTCAATGAATGAAGCGGGTAGCATGCTACCTTTCCCTCACAAAAAAAAAAGAAAAAAACCCAACAACTAAATCCAAAACCCAAACACTAAATCCCAAACACTAAATCCAACCAAAAATCTGAAATTCAAAACGTGTATCCGAGCCTGAAATTCGAATCCGAAACAACTATTTTTTATCATATTTCAAATATATTATATTAAAATATAAATTTAAATACAATATAATACATTTATATATATATATATATATATTATAATGTAAAATTTATTCGAATTCGAATTGAATTCGAATTTGGATTGGGTTCAGCCAAAAGCCATATACGAATCCAAATTGGATAGATCCGTTGGTTTGGTTTCGGATACGGATAAAAAGATTTCGGGTATCGATACCCGTTAACATCCCTAACTCGCACCGCGCCGCCGCCTATTTCGAGAGCGCACGGCCTCGGCCTCGGCCTCTTCTTCTCCACCGCCCTCTATAAAGAGCCAACGAGGGGATTCAAACACCATTGCTTATAGTACTCTCCACAAGCTCCCTCGCCCCCTCCAAGGAGAGAGGAGATGCCTCCCCCGAAGAGTAGGAAACCCTAGCACTCTCCCCCTCTCCCCCCCTATTTTCCCCGATTTTTGCGCTATTTTTCTCTATTTTTTCCAATTTTTTTGCTGTTGAATTGTGCCCTAATGCGGGGAATCGGTTCTTTAGATCTCCCGGGGTTCTATTTCGATCCGGAGAAGAACCGCTACTTCCCCGTCAAAGGCCCCATCCCCGGATCGAAGCGCCCTCTCCCTTCATCTTCGTCCTCCTCCGATCCTTCTTCTTCGTGTCGTGATGCTCCGGATCAGGTATAAGCAAACTATAGCTTTTGCAATGTCGAATTGTGTTGAATTCAAAATATTTAAGTATCGTTCTCTAGTATTTTTAAGCCTTTCGAGTAATCAGAATTTCTTTCCATATAAAGTCTCGAGCTCTGATGAGAGGGAGAGTGTTGAATTTGAAAGATTAAAAACACCATTCTCTAGTAGTTTGAAGCTTGGTTGAAAAGGGTCCGTAAATAGTGCGAGTCAAAGTGTTTGAATCTTTTTCTCTTTCTTTTCGGTTTCTTTCATTCATGTTAAAAGTACGAATTTTGAGTGCTCTGGTTTGGAGATATATGATATTTTTGTTATTTGCAGAAGAATCAAGTTCAGTTGACACGCTGGAAAAAGAGAATAAAAGGTTCTGAGCTTCTTCGTGGTAGGGAGATACATGGTGGTCTTATTTTCTCCAATAAAACTAGATGCAGTTTCAGGCAAGAGTACCAGAAGGTGCAAGCTTCGCGGCCTATGGTATGCATAATTTTGGTTAATGTGTTCAACAAACCATTTCCTTTGTTCTATTAGCTATAGTTGTTATTAACTATAGGAACCGAGCTATTGATGCACTATGTTTTATCTATTGAGAGCAACATAATTAGAAGTTCACTTTTGGTAAGTGGTAATAGACAAAATCATAATTTAACATCATCTAATTGGAACAGAAGTTGAAATATCGAAGAATATACAATATATTTGTGAAGTACCAGAGTCTAATTTTTAGGTATTGATGAACTATGTTTATCTATTCAGATCAGCATAATATTGAAAAATAGTTTTTTGTGTGTAGCAACAGCACTGTCTAAGAAGGGATAGATCCCAACCTAGCGATATTCATTCTTACGCAATTAGTGGATGATCGATATAACTGACAAAGCTTTATCATGCAAATATTGATGAACACATGAACTAATTTCCTCACAGGTTAATTATAGTTCGAAAACTCTGAAATTCAACTGAAGTAGGATGTTCGCCGAGTTAAGTTGACTTGTAGACTCAGCCAGTTCATCATTGAGCCTTGAAATTAGAATGCGTATACCATTTGGCACAGGGATAGAGGAAGTGAAATGCTACTGTAACATTTCCCTTCCTATTATCTGTGTTTGGTACACATTGTTGCACGGGGTGAAATGTTGAAGGGTACTTTTAACCCTAAAGTTGGGTGGAATGTTGACCTGGGGAGGCCTAGGTTAAAGGGGTTCGAAGTAAAATTGCATTGAGTGAAAAGTTTTAATCCCCTCTTACTAGACCCCATTGTCTGGTTAGATGAAGACTATGAGTTAGAGAAAGTACTAAAGTTTACAAAAGTATATTTTCAATGGTAATTTTATCTTAGAATTTGTTCCAGGGTAAGCTTCTTTGTCTTTTCATAATGGATTTTACTACATTTTTCATTCTCTATCATGAAAACTGTTTTATATTGTTGACTATTGATACGCAGTGTGGCTTGATTTTTAGTTTAACATGTGTAACAGGTATGGAATTATCAAAGCACAACTAACGTAGCTGATGCTGCTGTAGAACAATTGGATGGGATTGTTCAAACACCAAGTGGCTCAATGGAGACAAAACTATTAACAGCTGGTAATATGATGGGTGCCATCAGGTAATAAATGCTTTGAAAGTTGTAGCCTCTTTTTGCTAATTGTTGGCATGAAAAAGAGCCTGCTTGAGATGATTAGGATGCTGAATTTCTATTTTACTAGTAGTGCATGGGATACTCAAAATGCATAGGGAAAATGAAATTTAACTCCTTTGCAACTTAAAGTGCAGGACAACTCAATGACCGTATTCGTCAATTGAATGCAGACACTTAGATAAATCCTTTCACTCCATTAAGTGCTACATCAAAAGAACTTAGGTTATGTTTTTAGTTTGGTGACTTGTTAATTGTTTAGTTTGCAACTCAGTTTTCAGATTCAACTAGATAGCCATATCATTTAAAATCATCATATATTATTAATTTCTTGGAGAATAATTTGTAGTCGGAGTTCCTATTTGCTTTAGTTCTACTTTTTCCTTCATTTTGCAGTGTTACGGTGGTATGCTTAAAGAGTATTCAGATACATTCTCATTCAGTGGTCATCAAAACAAATGCCTTGGCACAGCCTAAGACTGCCCATGAACTGGAATTGTTAGGCCTACTTTGATTCAACTTACATGCTCCCTGAAGTTTGCACTTAAACACTTTAGTCCCTTTAAGTTTCTTGTTTCATATCTGATAATCAAAGAGGAAATCTAATTTTTCTTTAAAGTGTCTATTTTCTTGTTTCTCAGAATATTTATTTATTTATTCCCTACAGCCAGGGATGGAACTGCAATATATGAGAAAGTTCAGTAACTACGTGTTTAAGTAGAAAGTTTTGTTGTCTAAGCTATTTAATTGACCAACAGATTATGATACAAGTATTTGTGCTAGTTTTTTAAGTTAACGTATGCTTTTCTTGGAATTTTGTTTTGCAGTCTATTTGGGATTGGAAATGTTTTGGCGGACTTTTGTTATGGTGATGAAACCTTTATAAGGCCTATTTGGTCTCCCTCAAGGAATCAAAAAGCTATATATGATTCTGCAATTTGGAGTACATGGTGTACGGCCTATCCAAGTTTCACTTCCAACATATCTTGCATAAGGAAGCTTGACTATCAATTTTCTAATCCAGTTAATGCTAGTTCATCCCACCAGCATGCACTGTATCCAAAACCATATTTGGTGCTTTTATTATTATTTGTTAATAGCAAATATGGAGAGAGACATCCTCAACTTTAGGCAATTATGAAATAGACCGTTCTATGTCAATATTTTTGGATTGACGCCCCCTCAATTTTTGCTTCTTTTTTATTTGAGTTATTTCCATCGGTTAATTGGCGATTCAGTAAATATGATGTCGGTTCCATTAAATTTAATTTTTTTGCCTGCTTTTCAGTTGATGGAATTGCAAATTCTGTTAACAGTTGATGACCTCTTGCTAACATAGCTGTTAATTTCGGCGGTATCCTCAATTCAAAATAAATCAAGTCAAAAGAACCGAAAGTTGGCGGGGTTCTAATGAAATTAATGAATTACTCTTTTGTTCTTTTTTTTTTCGTCTTTTTATGGTGGGGCAGGGGTGGCGGTGGGGGCCGGGGGGGGGGGGGGGGGGGGGGGGGGGGGGGGGGGGGGGGGGGGGGGGGGTGGCCAATTCAAAATGATCGGTAATCCAGGGGTTCTTCATTCATTTTCATCTTATTGACATTAACTTGTATCACTTCCATGTATGTCTATTTGCTTTATTGCTAGTACATTTGACAAAGTTATGTCATGATATTGAACTTGGATTACTTGACATTGGAAAAACATGGTGACAACGCTTGGATCTGGAGAGTCTGGTGGTTCTTTGAATGTTCTGAATCTAAGTGAGCCTTTAGATTTTAGAATATGTGCTTGCCCTATTGAGACCAGAACTTCAGAGATTGCCTGTTTCGACAGCACAATATGGGCGGCTGATTGTTACGCGTATGGGCCGCAAGCTGTAGTTGGTGAGTTCTAAGAACTTATTGTGATATTTTAGTTGTTTTCTTTTGTCTTCTCCGTCCGAGAATATTCTTTGATACGTATAATTTTAATCTGCTTGCCCTTAATAGATCCCTGATAGAGGGGCCAAATTAGTAACCTCGTATAACTCGAGGGGTAACTTATAGGTTCTGATATTTCACGTGGGCAAAATTAAAATCACGACATTTTCCGGGGATTTTCCACATGTTAGCTCATTAGAAATTTGGCTTGTGCCTTGTTGTGCATACTCAAAGTTATTGATATTTCCTAGAAGATATGCTAGCTGGATCAAAATTCAGATGTACTGCAAAGCATGAATTGCAATAGAAAGAACATTAGTCTACTTGGCGTATGAAATTTGACTAGGAGAGGAAGTCCGAAAACAATTTGGCTAAGAGAATTAAAAATATGATAATTCCTTTTTTATGAATGATATTACCCACGATACAGCTGAAAACAAAAAGGCATATGCAGGTTATCCCAATTAATTGGACACATGGTTTTGTTGTTGTTGTGTCTTTTAAATAGAGCTTTAACTAGTTGGATCGTACTAGCGTCATTGCCTTGCATACTCGTTCACATCTAGAGTTCAGGTTTTTGACTTTTAACTTGGGTATGTTTTAAGTGTGCTTTTATACTCGTACTGGAGTTTTAGTTGATCCACAATATGGTACTTGTGGCATAAGTGAAGTGGACTAACTTCTTATCATCTCTTTTTCCGTAGGTACAAATGTTGGATCTGCTTTGGTAAATCTAGAAACCACAGCAGTATCATGGCTGAATCGTAGTAAGAGTGATGTTTTTTCGTTGCAATATGTTTCATCGGTAATACAGCAAATCAAAATTAACATTTTTTTTTTGTTGCTTAATGTTTAATGTATCGTTCTTAAGAGGAATCTTTTTTCCTTCCTTTATTTATTTTTTTTCTTTTACTTAGTTGTCGCAAAACTTATTGCATCGTGCTTTCTAGGTACCTATTTAAAGTACTGCATTTCTATGGCAAACTAATTTGATTTGTAAGTGCTTATGCGAGCTGTCTAAAAGTGAGCAAGTGATAATTACTTGTCTCGTTGAAACACTACAAAATTACAATTATAGAAGTTGTGAAAATCCTCCCCCCCAGTAGACCACTGTACCCTGTTAACCACCGTGTTGTTAAAAAATAAAGCACATTGATATCCTTTTTAACGGCGTATTAATGGCAATTCTTCATGAAAAATTGAAGTATAGCAACCACAGGGTAGCAATGTGCTACACTGTGAGCTGCATGGTATTAAAGTACAGTCAGCTTATGTGACAGGGGGTCTTTTTGAAGTCCTCCCTGTTTTGTTTTATCTGGAACCTCCACAGATGCTTAACACGATCTACTTATGCGTACTCAATTGGTTAAGCCACAATGGATCGGAACGGTTGAATGTAAATGATTGTTGTTGATCGCATTGCATGGCCAATCGGATTAATCATATTTTGTTCTAGCAAACTCTCTCTTTTGCTTTAATACGTACGAATTACTGTTCCAATAATTTGGCTTGTAGTATCAGATATACTTTTTTAATCTTTTTCTCACTGTAGGGTAATGTTGTTCTATGCGGTCATCGTAATGGAGCAATCATTTCAGTTGATATTCGGCAGAAACAATCAGAGCTTTCTGCTGAACCTTCTGCTAGAAGACCTAATCCTCACAGGACAGCTCCTATGCCTCCATTAAGGAACGATAGAAGGTCTGTCAAACGAAGGATTCAGGTACCGTTTAATATGTTGCACAAATGCTTATCATATGCGAGACTTGATATTCCATCTTTTTTGTAGTTATATTCAATTGGCAAAAGGGAACAGGGTGCGCCAACTTTGAATGGCGAATCCATTTCTCGTGTGAATATCAGATTTATTTACAGATGGCAACTTGGTTTTTTCTTACAGATGAATGGAAAGTTGAATTCCTCAAGTGCTGTTTACATGCCTTCCGCTGTTTGCAGGTAAATTATATAGTTCGCAAACATTTGTTACATGGACAGTCTTTTGTTTTGGTAAAAATCTCTTATTATGGATATGCAGCTTGGTTTCTCTTCAGTCAGACGAGCAGTACTTCTTAGGGAGTTCCATGGATGGATCTGTAAGTCTTTGTTCCAACTATGAGGGAATTTATTTTAAATATAAATGACTACACTTGGAATACCTGTAGGGATCTTTACCTATGAAATAAAACTCTATATATCTTTTAAAATTCGAGGCATAGTTTTGCTAAGAATCTATATAGAACTCAAATGTCATGTGGGATGCAACTGTTCAATATTCCCGTTCTATTTGAAACCCAACAAGATTTGCGCCCTATATGCAAATCTGATCCTAATCGTGATAGCATATTTCATGCTCTCTTTTTTTTTTCCTTCTTCTTATCCTTTTTGTAATACAGATTAAGCTCTTTGATCGCCGACTTCTTCAAAGAGGAGCGGTCCAGAGCTATGAGGGCCATGTAAATTCCCACACCCATTTGCAGCTTGCTGTAAACCCATCTGAAACACTTCTTTTATCAGGTCCATTTCTCTCTCTCTCTCTCTCTCTCTCTCTCTCTCTCTTTCTCTCTCTCTCTCTCATGCAATGTTAGTGGTATTCAAAAAGTTAATTTGGACATGCTTCGTCCAGGTGGAGAAGACTGTGTGGTGCGCATTTGGAGTGTCAAGACGAGTGAGCTGATATTCGCAGAAAACGTCGCGAACTCGATATTCACCAGAGTTTGTTGGCCGGAAAGCGGCGACGATTTACCTTGTTAGTCATCAAACTACTGATATATCTCGGACTTGGGGCCTTTTGTAAAAATGTTGTTGGAGTAGAATTGTTTGTTCTTTCATTTTCATTAAAATCTGCTCTACAGCTTCTTGCTATAGAGGAAGTAGAAGCTTCAAATAGGAGCTCTTCTGGGTCCTAAAGCTTATTTTAGCTTCTCAACATAGCAAAAGCGGAATGTCTGTTTACTTTCATCCCTTTTTCATATTAATAGAACATTTATTGCAGGGTCTTGTAAACCAGAACGATCGGAACTCCATGAGGATCGTCCTTTCGAACTAAGCCATAGTTGGGGGGCGTGGTTGGGATCACGCAAGGGGCTATTTTACATGCACGGCACCTGATCAGCCCCCCCGATTTCATAACCAGTGATCAGAGAACGACGCAGAGAAGTAAATTTCTACGACGAAAGTAAGTTAAAAGGTGCCCGAAGCCGCCTGTTGCTTTTTTTTCTTGTACACTAACATATTTAGGTGACTTTTTGTTGGTTCAATCTTATTAGAAGGATATATATAGAGAACTGTATAAAAGTGAATCCAATGTATCAATTATACCTTTTTTCTATTTTATATCCTTGAGTGAAGCTAACATTTTGGAAGTAATCTGTGTTGTGAAGCGTCAATTTTGAGCTTATTGTGCTCCAGAGTGATTTCATTCTCTACAGATTTACAATGCTCTCTCTCTCTCTCTCTCTCTCTCTCTCTCTCTCTCTCTCTCTCTCTCTTTCTCTCTCTCTCTCTATGCCTAAAGTAAAGTCTATATACTAAAATTGGCTAAATTTTCTAAACTAATTCAAATCCTGAATGGAAAATAGTTATACAAATGTACTATAGTTTTAGTAAAAGCTAATCTTGTCGAAAAGCTCTACTAATACGTGTTGTCTGTATAGAAATTGCTGGGTTAGTCGGGTAAATTATTTACAAATAATTAGGAGATAAAAGATAAAAACTATTCACCTAGCTAGTTTAATGTTCTAAATTTGTTCCTCGAAACAAAGGGTTAATATAAAAAGGGTTGAAATTGCAGGACCAGCCCAAGATATAAGGGCATGTTTGTTTTGCCAAGGCCGGAAAAGGTCCGAGGTTGTGAGTTTCTGACCGAAAATTAGATCTCGACTTCACTTTGATAGGACATGAACTCGGTACTTTCATATTGTGCACGAAGTCGAAATCAATGCTTACACATACAGATCGTATGCTTTTAATCTTTTTCTATATTTAATTTCTATGTGTACGTAGTCGAAATCCATTTTTTCTCCAAACATCCGAATTAGCGAATCAACGAGGTGAGAAACTTTCACGTCGGAGATCCGGCAAAACAACACATTTAACACAAACTTTCACCACATATTCGTAAAAAAAAAAGAAAAAAGAAAAAAATATTTACAGGGGGTATAACATAAAAAAACCCGACTATATATACTACCATCTCAAGCAATAAGTCAAACCGGCGAAAACCGATTTTTTTATAAAATAATTCTTCAAAATTTTGTAATTTGTAATAATTCTATCAAATTTGTATTTAACAAATTAATCTTCTAAAGACGGTGAATGATTCACCGCATTCAGAATATCTCGTACGATTATTAAAGATTCACCGTCTTATTTATAATAAATTTTTTTGAATGCGGTGAATGATTCACCATGTTTAAAGGATTAATTTGCCCAAATAAAAATTTAACACGAAATAATCGTAAATTATAAAATTTTACAACGTTATTTTATAAAAAAAAGTCCAAAACGGCCCCTCTCTCTCTCTCTCTCACTCACCAGACACCATGTCCCTAAACCGCCTCAAAGAAACCCTCCGATTCTCCTCCACCACCACCACCTCCTCCTCCTCCGCCGCCTCTTCTTTCTCCCTCTCCGAACCCCTTCCTCCTCTGAGAAAACCCCCCAAATCCTCGCTCTCTCAGCAGCTCCAACGCCTCCACCTCCCCTCCTCCGACGATCCTCCTCCGCTTCCTCCGCCTCCGCCCCCACGACGACGAGAGGAAGGAGAGGGCGACAAAGACGACGACGACGAGGACGAGGACGACGAAGATGACGACGATGGTGGAGGGTACGGTGCACTATCTCGCCCTAATCGGGAGCCCGTTCTTTCTCAGCCTTTCGCTTTCGAGACTCGGGGGCCTTACGAGCCCTTGGTCCTCTCGTCCCCCCGCGAGGATCCGATTGTGCAGGTTCTTCTTTGTTTTCCCTTTTTTGGGGGGTTAAATTTAGGGTTTGGTTGTTAATTATCCTGTCTAACAAGAATTTTTGATCAAGAATTGTGCTTCGTTGTCGTCGCAAGAAATGGTTGATCCCTGGATTTACATTCATGAACTAATCCTTTTCTCGCAAACTTTTTCTTTATGATGTGGCTAGTTCAATTACTCTTTGGATAGTAAGTTCTGCTGCTGTTTGAGGGACAATGTGAGTTGAAGTTGAGAAGAAAAATAACTAATTTGGGAACTTGTTTACGAATTTGCGGCATATCTTGATAGATTCTGAAATCAGATCTTTGCGGAAAAATAAGGATTTCTTTATTATTATTATTATTATTTTCCTTTCCCCTGGTATGAAGTTCAATCTTGCTTCTTGGCATCTTTATTTGTTATTGATGGAATCCCTGGTTTAAAATTCTAATTCTCAATCTTATTCTTGATATGCCTTTTATATTGTAGATGTACCGAATTGGACTTTTCTGGACTAAATCATGCGCTAGTAAAAATTCCATGATGTGGTTCTTTTTTTCTTTTTTTTTTCTAGTCTCATTAACTATAAGATTTTTTAAGTATTGGGGTGCACTTTTCCATTCAATTGTTTTATTAAAATTATTGTTTATTCTAGTTAGACTTTTTTTTGGTAGGTTCCTGCGTCGATAAATTGTAGGCTCCTTGATCACCAAAGAGATGGTGTGAGGTTCTTGTATAATTTGTACAAGAACAACCATGGTGGCGTACTTGGAGATGACATGTAAGCCTTGAGAAAGATGTTTTATATCTTTGTACTCTTCCTTTTACTCCTTTTACATTTAATGATTTTTCCTTGTGCAATATTTTTATAATCAATAATCTGATTTGATCCCTAAATGATAAGACTTTTACTGGTAGAAATGATGGATAGACAAGGGCCATGTCCAAAAGGAATGTTTTGCAAAAACATATAGATGGATATGTGATACTTGTAGAAAAACATGCAATGGCTAAATAATCTTATTCAAAATTAGTTGCAAATCGAACTAGTTAAGGGTGACGAGAGGATATTTTGTTATATCACTACTTGGAATTAAGTTGTCAAGCCTTCTGTGGATCCCAAAAACACTAATAGAGATATTGAGAAATCTGTTATCCCCCCACCTTTTTATGTAGTTTTTCTCTTCCTTTCTTCATCCTTATAGATATATCTCCATCATGTAAATATCAGTTTGTTCACTTCATTTTCCGTATTAGGGGCTTGGGGAAGACGATCCAAACAATCGCCTTTTTGGCTGCTGTGATGCGAAAAGACCCTGAACAAGGAGACCTTTTGAAAGACACGAAAGACCATTATATGAATAAAGGTCCAGTACTTATCCTCTGCCCCACTACTGTAATTCGCAACTGGGAAAACGAGTTTTCTGAATGGGGGGATTTCACAGTCGCTATTTATCACGGACCTAATCGGGAATTAATACTAGATAAAATTGAGGCACAAGGCGTGGAGATACTCATAACTAGTTTTGACACTTTCAGGATTCATGACAAAATTTTATCTGAGATCTCATGGGAAATCGTGATTGTTGATGAAGCTCATCGTTTAAAGAATGAAAAATCTAAACTCTATACAGCATGCTTAGGAATAAGAACAAGTAAAAGGTATGGCCTCACAGGGACTATAATGCAGAACAAGATATTAGAATTATTTAATCTGTTTGACTGGGTTGCACCTGGGTCTTTGGGAGATAGAGAGCATTTTCGAGCTTTTTATGATGAGCCATTAAAGCAAGGTCAAAGGTTCAGTGCCCCTGAAAGATTTATTCAAATTGCTGATGAGCGCAAAAAGCACCTTGTTGCAGTTCTAAGAAAATATTTATTAAGAAGGACAAAGGAGGAGACCATAGGGCATCTGATGCTTGGAAAAGAAGATAACGTTGTTTTCTGCAAAATGAGTGACCTACAAAAGCGTGTTTACAGGAGATTATTGCAACAACCTGATATACAGTGCCTTGTAAATAAAGATCTTCCTTGTAGCTGTGGAAGTCCTCTAACTCAGGTGGAGTGTTGTAAAAAAATTGAGCCTAAGGGTATTATTTGGTCTTATCTCCATAAGGACAACCCCGATGGTTGTGCTTTGTGCCCTTTTTGCCTTGTTCTTCCTTGCCTAGTCAAGCTTCAGCAGGTAATTACGGCTTATACCCTTGAAAAAAGAAAAATTGTGTAAATACCTCGAAAGTTGGTTGGTATCTCCACAGTGCCTCTGATTCTTTGAAAGCCTCTCTTGTGCCAGCTCTGCAGTGGTATTTACACAATTTTGCAGCTTGCAGTGGCATACATGCGGGGAAAGAAAAACTCTCATCTTTTGTTTCCCCGCAAATGCTAACTCTTTTATTTTTAGAAGTTGAGATGTTCTTTTTGAACAGATTAGCAATCACCTGGAGCTGATAAAGCCTAACCCTAAGGATGAAATTGAGAAACAAAAGAAGGATTCTGAACTAGCAGCTGCTGTCTTTGGTGATGATATTGACTTGGTTGGCGGTGGTGCTAAAAGTGAAAGTTTCATGGGCCTTAGTGATGCAGAACATTGTGGGAAAATGCGAGCATTGGAAAAGCTGTTGGCATCATGGACTTTGCGTGGTGACAAGATTCTTCTCTTCAGCTACTCTGTTAGGTGGTATTCCTTTGTCGAATTGTTTGAATCGTCTGAATCCTTAATTACTTTTATTGGAAAATAAAACTTTTGCTTGGAAATCTATGTCTTTCTAACATGTCCTGCTCTTGCTAGCAAAATTATAGCCACCTAAGGTAGATTGAATTGTTGCTTAACTGTTCTTTCATTTTATGGAGCCAAGAACTGTTAATATCTAGGGACAGAAGTAATTGCCTTTGTTGAAGCAGTAAAGATAAAGCGTCTTGAAGATGAGCATTGATTTATCCTTTTCTTCCTTTGTTAATAGAAGGGCTAATTGGGGAGAGGATCAAACACATGCAAGAAGCTAAGGGGTAAATGGGGAGAGAATCAAACACATACAAGAAGCTGTGTCAGTACCTGTTTGATTTTGATTAGATCTTTACAGCTTCATCGTTATTTCTAGCTTTTCTCATCAATTAATGTGCGTGGTATCTATTATTAAGATGCTATCATTTAACATACATGTATCACAAATCTGTGATGACTGATGCATAATATGCTGGTATTGAAATTCCACATGTCATGGCTATGTGTTTGAAAGCCCGATATTGCCACTACTTATGTTGAATGTACTGCCCTAGTTGGTCGTATTGAAATTCGGCCAAGTCATCACCCCTAGATATATTAAAAATTATCAATGTGTAGATGGGGGTCTTTGTATGTGCTAATGTATCGATGTGGGTATATGTATGTAATAGTAGCTTGGATTTATTCTCTGGTATCAATATTGCATTTTATAACTTGCAGCTATAACCATTTAACTTTCATTTCTTTTATGATATAGCTCAAACTGAAACTTTTAGCAGGATGCTTGACATACTGGAGAAGTTTCTAATACGGAAAGGCTATTGCTTTTCTCGATTCGACGGTTCAACTCCAATGAATGCACGCCAATCACTTGTTGATGAGTTCAACAGAAGTCCAAGTAAACAAGTAATCCTCTTTAAATGAAATGCTGCACTTGTTATGCATGTTACTTTTTCTTTCTTTTTTTCTTCTGTTCTAAGCTCCATTTTAATCACAGGTTTTCCTAATATCAACTCGGGCAGGTAATCTAGGCGTGAATCTTGTGAGTGCTAACCGTGTCGTAATATTCGATCCAAGTTGGAATCCAGCACAAGATTTGCAGGCTCAAGACAGATCGTTTCGCTATGGACAGAAAAGGCATGTTGTAGTATTTCGTTTTCTTGCTGCTGGTTCGTTTGAAGAACTTGTTTATTCACGGCAAGTGTATAAACAGCAGCTCTCCAACATCGCTATTTCGGGGAAAGTGGAAAAGCGTTACTTTGAAGGTGTTCAGGTAATTTTTAAGTCAATGTAATGTAGACGTCATTAGTTCAACGTTTTGTGAGTTTTTTTTTCTTTTCCTCTTTTTTTTTTTCTTTTCTTGGTTACCTTGATAGTGAAGTTGTTTGCGTCATGTTCATCCCTTCTATTTCAATTGATTAGACTAAGCCGAGATTACCTGCACAGCTTAAGCTGCCAATAAGAGATTATTTCTAGTTCCAGATTAGATCACACTTTACATTAGTTAGTCTGTGGATGATCTCAGAAGTAGTATTCATTTAAACTATGCACCAATATTGCACTAGCTTTGGTTTCATCTACATGCATATTGCTTCTTAGAATACGATTGCATCAAATTTGTCTGAGAACACATCAAAATTCCATCCAAGTTATGCTTCTATCTCAATCATCTTCCCATTTTTTTAATACAAGTTGAATACAAATTGGATTCATGTGCTACTGTACAGGACTGCAAGAAGTTTCAAGGAGAGTTATTTGGAATTTGCAATCTGTTCCGAGACCTGTCTGATAAGCTTTTTACAAGTGAGATCATTGAAATGCATGAGGAGCAAGGGAAGAATAGTGGTACAGATAAAGTGCCCGTAAGCCAGAAAATTGGTGTTAAATCTACTAGTAATGAAGCCAATAAGGTATCAAACTTATTGAACTCTTGTGGGGAAGCAACTCATGCCAAAAATGAGGCTACGCTGGATGATTTGGGTAAGATTCCTTTAAAACATGTCCGTCTCTGGAGGGAATTTCTGTGAAATTATTTCTTCGATCCTGCTATTTAGTTTAGTTAAATAGGGACCAAGTTATTGTTGGTCAACTTCGCACTCGTCAAGATCCCTTCTTGTACTCTTGGGCACTATGTCAACCATATATGTTGACTGATTTACGTGACCCAACCAATTTAACATGGCAGTCGAGTCAAATTATTTTAAAATGATGAAGCTCACCAGCAACATTTGATGCCTCTTAACAGGCATAGTGTATGCCCATCGCAACGAAGACGTCGTTAACATGAAAATGGGAGGAAATCATGGTGGAATAAGTACCCATGAAGATGATACCAACAAGACTTTTCCTACCAGGGCAACAGATAGAAGCCATGAAAGGAAACATGTAAAATTGAGAGGAGGAGAACCTTCATTAGCCCATCAAAAAAGAAGAGAGTTTAGTCGAATTGCTCGATACATGAATATGGGGGAGCTCGAGTTCAGTAAGTGGTTACTCTCTGCTTCTTATTTAGAGAGGATTGAAATGCTACAGAATTACAGGAAGAAGAAGAAGAAACAGAAGGTTGAAGTTGATTAGAAAATAGAAACTTGAAACCGCTGAAAAGAACTAACAAATATGGTTATTAAAGGTGAATCACGGCAACCCTTCACTGTATAATTAAGAAATGTAGAGTTTATTTTCAGGCCCGCCCTTTTTGGTTGTTCAGTAAGGGCGTGTTTTATGATGGAGTGGGAGAGGTAAGCCTCCAGTTTGAGGAGGTTTTCGAACCTCCTCGAAAACCTCCGATGTTTGGTTAGGTGAGTAATTTTTGGAAGTTGGGTATTTCTATATGGGACCTGCGTAAAAAATTGCTCAGAATCTTCCCCTACTTCGTGTACGGAGGGGGAACTCGACTTCGGCCTTCCCCAGCGTGCGATGTTGAGTTCCACGAAGTCGTGAATTTGCTGAACCCGAGAACGGAATTACCAAACATGCCCTTACCCTTTGTATATCAATGTAGCTATAAAATTATATATGTAACATAACTAATTAGCTAGAAGGCTTTCGTTACGGTGATGATGATTCTTTTTATTTCTGTTGTGTTTTTGCTTGTTTTGTGTAAATATCTCGGCAAGATCTTTTTTATTCAGTATGTTTGGAATTGAGCAGGTAACAAAGTTGAGTATGTAATATATCCTCTTGTAATATGTGGTTTTGTTGTTAATCAACAAGTTTAGGCCCAAGTTGTTACTGTTTATGTTTCTATTTTTATTTTCCTCGAGTTCTTTGCTATTGTTATGGGCTTCTCCTTTCTTTGTTAGTTGTTAGTTAGTTTGCAAAATCCTCTTTGTTTTAAAAGCAAATAGGAAAGAAAAAGTTGTTACTGCATTTGCTTTTGTCAACCAAATTCCCGGAATATGAAGTTCATGGATAGAACATAATTGCTTAGACGTGCTACGTGGAGCTGTAGTTCTCAAATTTTAAATTTTTATAATTTTAGGCTCGAACTTTATAAATTATTATAATTAAGTCTAACAATTAAATTTAGTTGATTAAATATTGATGTATTGCTAATGTTGAAGTGAGGAGACCACTAGCTTATTATTTTGTCATCAATTGCGATACTACCAAGTTACTTTTTCATTAGCGACGTATCAAAATTAAGTCAACTAAATTGCTTTGTGAAATTTAATTAATACAATTTAAAAAATTTAAACTAGAAATTATAATAAATTAAAATTTGAGAATAAAAGTGTCACGTGCCCAATAGTGTAAGGATAAAAAAAAAAAGTAATTTAGCCTGAAACTTCTTTCTTTTTCACCCGTCATGTTTTTGTTTTAAGTGTGAGCATTTCTAGTGCTTGGTTCATACTTTCTTTTTTTCTTTTTTGATTTTTACTGGGCCCATTGACTAAATTTACTGTATAGATTCCATGCGGTTGCATTGAATTCTCGTGCATGCAAGAATCAAATTTTAAAACTTTCACAAATTATATTCAAAAACAAAAAAATTTAAAAAATTTATAAGAAAAAGATAATAATAAATGAGGCAAACGAACTAGGGCTCAAACCTGAAAACAAATCGGTGGCGATCGAAAAGGTCTCTCGCTCGCTCGCTCGCTCTCGCCACCAACACTCGCTTCTTCGATCGATCGCTCGCTCCGTCGCATCGCATCTCTTCGTTCTCCTCCCATCATCGCATCGCCGCCCCGCTTCCTCTCCCTTCGCATCCTCGTCGCCATCGCCATCGCCATCGCCATCGCCATCGTAGCCGAGATGGCGAGGTGCGCCGAATCGGAGCCCGGTTCGCCCGCGGAGGACGAAGAAGAAGAGGACGAGGTGGAGGTGGAGGAGGAAGTGGAGGAGGAAGAGGAAGAAGATGATGAAGAAGATGATGAAGAAGAAGAAGAGATGGAGATGGAGGAGGAGGAGGTGGAAGAGGAGGAGGAAGAGGAGGAGGAGGATGATGGGGACGGAGACATGCCCTATTCCGTAGATGGCGATGGTTCGTTCCTCTCTCTTTCTCTTCCTTTTTTTTTGGTTAATTTTGTCATATGAATCATTGCATTTTGATTTGGTGATATGTTTTGCTATTGTTTGTTGTAATTTATTTAGTTTCGAGTTGTTTATGAATAGCATTGGTTTCAGTTTGGATTAATGGAGAAGGAGAGGAAAGAAGAGAATTAAAGAGAAAGATAATGTGATTTATACATATTACATACATACAAGCGAAGAAGAGTTAAATTAGATTTTGTTTAGTTAGTTTAAGAATAGAAAAATATGAGAAAATAAAAATAGATCAATTTGTTGTTGAACCAATGTAATATTATCCTTGTCATTGTGTTATTTATTACAATAGGAGGATTAAAGTAGTATCAACTATTAGTTTGTGGTAAATTAGGTTCGAAAAATTTACGAGGAATTGAGAAAAGTTCGACGACGGGTACGTTCCTTTTAAGATTGTTCGAACTCAAGTAACGAAGTAAATAATTCTCATAAAGATATCAAAGGGGTTTCGAAGGTTCTACTAAAATATGGCGTTTGAAGTTATGCTTGGAATATTGAGCATTGTGTCCGAATCTTCCCTCTCTCATAAGAAGTGGTGCTGAAGCTTATGAAGATGCCTTTCGATCAAGCGAAGGAAGAGCGATATCAAACTGATTGACAGTGTAAAGGGGCGGATAAACGTAGAAAGACTGAAAGTGTGAAGGTTAATTATAATCGCTTACTTTTCTCTTAGCATCAGTCAACGTCGTAGCTGTTTACGAGAACGGAAATAGAGCCAATTGAGCTACTCTGTCGATGGTAGAAAGTTGTCGAGTCCTGTCTTGCAGGAACAAAGTGAGTGAAGCGATACGTGGGAGACAAATTCATTTTCTTTTCTCTTTGTTTTCCTCTCGTCTTTGGGATTTAAGTTGCTCTCTCTTTCTTTCTTTCTCTGTTCTTTTCTCCATTTCTTTTACCTAAATTTCAAGCCAAATAGGGTAAAATAGTTTCCTCTCCACTTTTCTCTTCTTTACTCTCTTAGTCTCTCCATTAGAATAGGGTGATGAGAAGGAACTATCGAGGAAAGTGATAAATATGTAAAGTATTTCTGTTCTTACTTAAACTTTTATATCCAGTTCGACTCGTCAATATAAAGGAACTACCAATATGGACCTTAAAATATTTTTGCCAGATATTAAGACACTTAGGCACCTAAGCGCGCTATAGTGAAGCTAAAGGGTAGAAACCTCCTTAACTTGTTGCCTTTCATCAACTATGTTTGGTATACATGCAAGGTGAAATGTTAAGGAGTTTAACATTTGAGCATCAAATATTGGAAGGGTCTGAAATTGTAACATAAGGGGGATAGGTAGACTAAAAGTGTGGAAGAGAACGTACATCAAGTGAGCTCAAATTTTTTAATCGCCCTCTGCCAAACCAAACCATTCCTGCACCCACAAAATAAGGAAGAAAAGTTTATTTTGTAGGTGTGCTTAGTGCTGAATTGGGAATTCCAACGATATAGATCAAATGGAATATAGTGAGAACCTCTTTGGAGCTGTTTTTGAAGCCTTTACCCTCTTATACTTTTGTCTTTCCCTAACGTTCGTATTTCAGCATTACACTAAAATCTGCTTCGACGACCTCCTTGACTCCTTTCAATCGATGCCAATTGGCAACTAGGCTCTCACTGTTGGCCACTGCAAGCCACATCCGCCACAGCCAACCATTGGGTGCTAAAATCCCTAGCTAGTCACTACCACCATCTCTAGGGGTTGCTATTGTTGTCCTAGAAGCATTCTAGAACAAGGATAAATTAGGCTTCCATAAATTAGGTAAAACCATTTTAACAATTCCGAATCAGGCTTGGAAACTGGAAAGGAAGAATCTTTCTCCAATCACAATTTTACATGCAATAGGAATATGAAGATACAGATGGTTCGGACTGAATATAAGATAAGGACAAGGACTAAAATGAAAGAACTTTAAAAGTTTGGTGTGTTGAATGTGAAACGTAAAAGCTCGAGGGCGCAAGTGAAATGTTGCTAGAACTTTAGGGACTAGTGGTGCAATCTATCCCAAAACAAACCAAAACTAGAATCCGACAAAATCCTTTGGGCTGATTTGACTCTAACCTAACTATATTCTGACTGAATATTTTTACTGGTGGGATGAACTATCTCTTTTTAGTTCTGTTTGACAGCTGCATTTATAAGACCCTATTCTACATCTCCATTTGATCTTAGCTATAGCTTACTCCATGAATTTTTCTAGTTGACTATCTTCTTGATAGAAGGCGGTTAGCAGTTAACCAATAAAACCATATGTATAATTTATAGATTGGCCATAGATAATTTAACTTGAAAATTTTATTTATTATTACATAATGTTTTACTTGATACAAGTCTAGTGGTGGGCAATTGTGGCTCATTTTAAAAAAGCTATATTTTTCCTGTAGATACTAGGACAAAGGTAGAGTCTGGAGGTCGTCCTGAGGAGCTGAAGCTAAATTCGTCCACTCATGAGAGATCTGGCGCCAATCCAGCATCAGTTAGCCAATTGGTGGACGATAATGGCGGTAACATTACTGCCTGTGATCCTTTAGTGGAGACGCAAGCAGCAAGAAGTAAGGATACATCTGACCCTAAATGATCGTAATCGTAGAGTCAAGCCTGCAGCTTTGGAGCCTGTCTGGAGCTTTTGTAGAAATGCTGCTTAAGCATGGCTTTTTGAAGAAGCACCAGCAGGTTTTCACCAAAAACCCCAAATAGCTTATTGGTGCAGCAGGGGTAGAAGCTTATTGTTAGAGCTTCCCAGAAGCTCATATCTGCTCCTCACCATAGCAAAAGCTGCGGACCTTTTCTTCACCTAATAGCTTCTTGGGGTAAAGGTGCTGATCTAGAAGCCAGGCCCACCAGACCCTTTTTTTCCCCTGAAGATGTAATGTTTTCGATAATTAATTTGGCTAACGGAGATATCAAATTTATTTTAGGAAACGAAGTCCCTATTGAAGCTTTAAGAGATACAAAAAGGTACATCAATGATGCTCATGATAGTTATAGGTCCCGTATAGGCTCGCGTGGTCTGAATGGTTCTGAGTCTGGGGGGAATTTGTTCGAAACTCACATTGAGAACCCAAAACGTGATCGTATTGAGGAGCAAAAAGTACCAATTCTGCATGCAAATGCTGACTTGCATTCATTCGAAAATTTTAGTGTCTCAAGGTATAAAATCGACTGCTATGTAATGAAATTTTAAAGCTGTTTGTCTTGCATCAATTGTGTAGAAATTTCTTTCTTTTTTTGACTTTTTAACAGCTACTTATAACTTTCGAATCTTTTTGCAGTCTTAACTCTCCACGAAGAAGGCGAAGGAGCTCTTCTCCTGGCACCTCACTTGAGAATTCAACAAAAAAGCCAGCAGTCATATGCGATTTCTTTGCTAGAGGCTGGTGTATAAAGGGGAATTCATGCACATTTCTTCACCAGAAAGAGCTGGTTATCACTGATAGCCAGTCACCGAAAGATGTAGGAGGGCCATGTAAGAAGGATGGCTTTGCTGGTCATACAGGTATTTTAGCCCCCTCTAAGGAGCTTTCTGTGAAACAAATGTAGTGCACTAAAACACAGAAACCCCTTAAAAGATCACGATTTGCACTCTGCCCCATGCTTCGAAAATTAAACTCTTATGTTTAACCCCCTTAATGTTTTTACTGTTAGCACTTAACTCCGTTCTGTGAAATTTTCTCTGCAGCACCTGTTAGTAAATATTGGAATGTAATCTACATATCCATTATACCCCTTTTAATATATCCAGGCATTTTTCCAATACCTTCCAACAGTTCCTACACAAAAAATGTGATGGAAGAGCGTAAAGTATTAACAACCTAAACATTGAGGGGGTTAAATGTAGGTTTTTATTTTTCATGGGGGCAGAACTCAAGTTGCGATACTTTCAAGAAGGTTTTCTGCAATTTATTTTAGCCGATAGTTTGAACAGAATAAAAATGTTTACTGCTCCATGGTGTGTCTCTAGACTCTGCACAGGCAGAAAGATCAAAATTGTCTACTGATTCCACCGAAGGAGCAGAAAGATCGAAATTGCCCACAGTTTCTGCCGAAGAAGAAGAAAGACCAAAATTGTCCGCATCTTTTGAGCCTCGAGACTCATTAAATGCTGAAACCTCATCACAAATAGATCATCAAAGGGCTCTTGTCCTTACATATGGTGGCGAAAACCATACGTTACCACATCTCGGTGGTGAGCACCATATACATGCATCAAAGCCTGTTGAAGAGGGATTTATCGTTCAAGATGATTCACGAAGCAATAGAACATCTACATTTCCAAGGAATCAGCTGGGTCACCCTCAAATGATCCGAGAAGAATATCAACAGCCTTTTGGCATCAAAAGAACTTATCTTGGCTATGTTAATCCTTATGCTTCTGGCTGGGGGAAAGAGCCCGTTGGTTTTAGCAATCAGCAAGGCCATTACTCAATTTATGACTCTCATAGTTCTTATAGTTCTTCAAAGTTATTAAACCCAACTATTGATTACTCTCTTAACCCTCTAACGGGCTCCCCTTCATCAAATCGTGGATCTACACCGTCGAGTTTGGAACATATCAATGGCGGAGGAAAGTATGATTCTTGGTCTGCCTCACTTCCAAGAAGTTCTTCGCCGTTCTTCTCGAGATCTGAAGTGGAGAGCAGCACACATCAAAATATTCTCAGGGAGAAGAGAGCAGAAATTCAGGGAAATGCTTGGGAGAATTCTGTACCTTTCCGATCTTCTTTTTGTAGTCTACATCTTGGCAAACCAGCCCCTCAAAACCAATATGATCCATTTGTTGACAGCCTTGATCCACTCAAAGGTGGAAATATAAGTGATAATACTGGTTTGAGTGGAAACCCCACTCATGGATCTAATGCCCAGAAAGCTACTGCTGACTTAAGTGGAAACCCTGGTCATGGATTCAATGCCCAGAAAGTTACTACTGATTTAAGTGGAAACCCTAGTCATGGATCTAATGCCCAGAAAGCAACAAATGCTCTTCCGCAGCCCCATGAAGAGATCCTAGATAACAAGAGTTCATTGGAGCAGGGAGGAGGACATAAATCTAACCCTAAAGATCGCAAGGAAAAGGTATCTCATGTAAATGAAGGTGCAAATGCGAAAGAGGCGAATTGTGACAGTAAACAAGTTGAGAAGGCTAAAAGTGACAAAGAATCAAAGGCTTCGAAAGTATTCCGCTCTGCCTTGGTGGATTGTGTTAAGGAATTGGTAAAACCCTTCTGGCGGGAGGGTCGCTTAAGTAGAGATTCTCATAATACGATAGTTAAAAAAGCGGTGGAGAAGGTCCTCGATGCAATACAACAAGTCCCGACTAATACAGAGGCTGTCAACAACTATCTATCGTCGTCAAAGCCGAAGCTTTTGAAGCTCGTGGAGGTGAGGATTTGAGTTGCGATTAATGCAGAAGATAAATCTAAACTCAGTTTGACAATCTATTAATATTTTGTGTGCAACTGTTTGTGTGCAGGGTTATGTGCAAAAGTATGGTAAATCTTGAGGTTGTATGAATACCTATTACCTACTGTTGGATTTAATCTAAAAACTTGGTGAGCTTGATTGCACAGTGCCTTTGCATCGACAAAGCTTCTTTCGTGGTAAGCCGCAAATTTTGTTTTAAGTTTTTGTGCTACATCGTTCTTATTTTTATCCTGTAGCTTTGAGCATCGGTGCTGTAGTGAGCCATTAATGTTCCTCAGAGGATCTCTAATTTGGGCTTCTGACTTTTCATAAGAGAAAACTTGAGGTGCCCACAAGGTACATATTTTACATTCGAAAATCGAATTTACAACGCATATCAGAGTTTTCTCATGCTTCATTTAATTAGGATGAACATAGCATTTCCTGCCCAAATTCTTCGAGTTTCGTAACGAGCCTGCAGTTTTGAGGCAAAATTCTAGCATGTATTCTAAACATTGTATTCTTTGTTTTTATCGCAGAATAATGATCTTGCATAATTATCAATTGTTGCTGTTAAGGGTCAACAATTTGCAAACTATGATGAGGTTTTCTTGTAGATATTTTTGTGTACTTAGCATATTATATTCCTTGATCTAAGTATCTGTTGTCAAGTTACAACTTACAAGGTCACTAAACAAAATTGCTCGTGCGAAAAATTAGGCTTAATTAGAAAAGAAAAAAAAAAGAGCCCCTCATGCACTTTGTCCTGTGTCTTAAATATTTTTCTATATAAAAAATTTAAATAATATAAATCCTGCACTTTAGTCTTGTGTCTAATAAGTTCGATAATTTGAAAATTTTGTTAACTTTTGACAGGAGTGTTAACAGCGATGACGTGGCAAAATCATTTAACAATAAAAAAAACTTAAATTCTCGCACATGAATGTTTTTTTTATATTCTTCGAGGATTTTGATATTTAATGGTGTGCTTGAAGGAGTTTAAATGGGCTCAAAACTGTGCTATTTTAAAATACCGCTGCTAAAACTAACGAAAGGTCCTGATAGAAGGGTCTATTTGAGACAGAACTAAAGTGCAGGATTGATATTATCTAAATCTTTTATATAAATGGGGTTATTTGAGATACAAGATAAAGTGCAGGTTCTATAATTAAGTCGGAAAAAAATGTTGAAAGGTTTTAATGTTAAAGAATTAATGGGGAATAAAGTAAGCAGAATTAGCTCGCAAAATCCCAATACTACATCAAATTATTTTAACAATTAATGCCTTAAAATCAATATAATCCAATAGATACGATCAACACCATTTAAAGGACTTGCGTATAAAATACTATAAGATTGGGAAGGTCATTACGGACAGTATCAGTAATGAAGGGTAGAGACGAGGTTTTTTTTGATTGGTGAGAAATAGATACTCACAAATACATCCTGTGCAAGCAATAATTTCTTCTTATTAGTGGTATTTGTTATGATATTTTTTTAATTGGAAAATGCTATATGTATATCTACTTATAACTTATAGGTGTAAATCTTACCACCTTTTTATTATTTTAGAATTTACAATCTAAAAAAAAGAAAGAAAAGGAAAGTGAAAATGAGTCTTAGAATTAGTGAGATGCGGTGTTTTAAATAGCGGTCGTTATGCCCGTCATAGCGGCCGTTATAGCGAATTTTATCTGCTACCGTTATCCTATGATATGTAAAGCGGTATATAGCGGATCGGATTCGTAGCGGCCGTTTTAGCGGTATAGGGCCTGCTAAAGCGGCCGCCATAAAGTGGTCGGAAAGCGGGCGCTATAAGCCTAAACCTTTAAAAAGTACAAATGGGTTAAAAAAATGATTAGATTGTTAATGGATTATAGATTTTCAAGTTTTATGTCTTTTTAGTTTGCTAAATATTTTAAAGTTAATTTTAAGTTCTTAATAGATAATGACATTAAATATATATAGGCTTACAATACTAAAAGAAAGAACGATTAGTTGTCTTTTCTTCAAAATTATATATATATTTTATAAGGAATATAAATATTGGCTAAATTACAGAAAACCCTCCTGTCAATACCCGCTTTTTCACTTTTCCCCCCCTATTATTTAAAAACCTACACTTTGTTCCATTGTAAAATAAAAAATGTACACAGGGGGGTACGGTGTTAACTTTGATGGCAAAATGATCAAAATGCCCTTCCGCCCTTCATGCCTCACCATCTTCCTCCTGCGCTCCCCCGAACCCTCCTCCGACACCACCACCTTGCAGCCTCCCTTCTCCTCGCCGCGGCCCTCTTCCTCCACCTCCTCTCCTTCTCTGTCGTCCTCCGCCGCCGCCGCCGCCTCCGCCACGCCTCCTCCACCGCGAGCGGTGGCGCCGCCTCCGCTGTGGCGGAGGAGTGGGACAGGGACGGGGAAGCCGTGCCGGCGGAGGACGCCGACGGCGAGGTGGGGGACAGTGAGGTCGGCGGCGAGGTGGAGGAAGAAGTCAGAGAGGAGGAGGGAGATGGGGACTCGAGGGTATTTTGGGTATAAAAATATATATAATAATATTTTATTAACGGAACCCTAACGGAACACTGACGGCAAGGGACAAAGTGAACATTTTTTATTTTACAAGAGGGCAAAGTGTAGGTTTTTAAATGATAGGGGGGGAAAGTGAAAAAGCGGGTATTGATAGGAGGGTTTTCTGTAATTTAGCCTAAATTTATTTTTATGAAATCTACTATGTGTTCATGGCGTCCACTATGGCGTCCGCTATTCGCTTTTCATTATGAGACTCTTCAAAAGTTATGTATCCGCTATTCGCTATTTACTATCTTAGTAAGATGTAAGATATATATCTACTTTAGAGACGTACATGCAACACATTTCTGACTTGACGTTGTTAGTGGGTTCTGGGTTCAGGCCTAATTCACAAGTTTAAATTGTTAGATGAAAATACTCTTCGTATTTTTATTAGCACGTGTCAACGGAATGTATTACAAATAATAGCGCTATATCAGATATATCAAATAGAATCTTACCTTGTAGAGAGCACTGTGTCAAGAGGTATTAAGAATAATAATTTTATATATCAAATACTAAATAAAATTTTGATTTGTATATAATATATCGGAGGTAAACCCCACCCACCGTTCGTAGCTTTTGGATTGAATCTGAGTCTTTTAGTATTGCATCAGAATAGAAGATTCTAAATTAGGATTTTAACCGACTTTTAATGTTATTCTCTGATAACTCAATTTGAAACCATTGATAAATATTATACGTAATATTTTAATTTTTATATTTAACTTTTGAAAAGAGGTAGACGCTAGACCTTGCAAAGAGGTGGGTTGGGTAATCTGTGGATGGGTCATTCTATCTACGGATTATATAGATATGGGTAAAATTTATTCGAAATTTTTTGGATAGCCAACATTTCTACCTATACCTGCCGTGGGTGGGCGGGTGGGTATGCGGGTTATCCGCAAAAAAAAATTCCTTTTTTTTGCTCCTATACTTTCTAAATGCAAAAACACATATATGTATAATGAGCTTGACTGTGCTATTTTCGGTAGTAAACGGCTCTGTTTACTACCGATTTGTCTTCGATGATAGAGCTTTCAAATTTATGATCAGCACCGTTGAACATAATATAGACCATTTAAATTATGTAGAAATTAAATTTCATAATTTTTTGACATCACTAACCGAACGATCGAAGGTCACAAAATCTGTAACTTTGATGGCTTATATGGTGCGTTTGCTCGTTTAACGGTATAAAAGAATCTAAATTAGAAATTTTTTAAAACTATTTAAAACAAGATTTAGACCGTAGATATTAAATACAAAAATTGTATATTATTTTTTGAAAGATATGTATTTTCAGTCATTTATTTTTTGTTCACGTGATGGACAAAAAAAATATCATAAGGTAGCGTTTGGATCGGGGATAAGAGGGGGATAACCCCTTATCCCCCTTTATACCCAAACGTAATTTTTTTATCCGAAAATAGTAGTTCTCGGGTATCTGAAATAAACTGGTATAACTATCTCCATCTATACCTCTATTTTTTATATATAATTATCCACTATTTTTCTTATTTCATATTATCTATCCAAACGTTATTTTTTTTTATCTTCGGAAACAATTTAATTTTTATCCATACGTTATTTTTTTATCCCACATTTGTATTTATTTCTGGAATAGTTAGTTTTTGTTTATAGCCGAACCAAATGAAGCCTAAAAATGTTAATTTTAATTTTTAATTTTTAATTTTTAAAAAGAGGACTTGACGCCTTAATTTCTCCTCCGGATTTAGCTAGGAATTGATGACGACTGACACGCGTCGCGATCCCACGTGTCACCCTCCACGGATGCCTACAGATCTTACACGTCACCACCAACTTTATTTTTTTATAATATGTATACATACATAGTTTTTAAAATTTGACATATAGCGGCGCCACTGAGGAAATAGTACACACGTACTCCTACGCGACTCGGTCAATAATCCTACAAGTCGTGAGCGACGATCACACTCGCTCATTCCCACCGTTGGACGTAACCACACGATACGCGCCTCACCGCGCATCGATGATCGGACACGCGTCGACCATCCAGTGGATCACGCACTACTTTGTCGGTCAAGGTGTGCGTGAGCGAGAAGATAACTAGAATGGCGCCACGTGTACTACGGGCCCCACAGCCGCTGGTACACGCCGCGGAGGGCGGCTGATTGCCGACACTCACGTGGGGCCCACCACCCCCTACACCGAAAGCCGCCGCTACGGTTACGCGCCGTTAGCGCCGTCTCTCTCTCTCTCTCTCTCTCCCTCTATCCCGCTGTCCTCGTACGAAACGGCGCCGGCCCCACCGGGGCTTTAACGGCCGTTAGTGGAGGAGGGGGGAATCGGGGGACACAAAAGCGCGCGATCCCCGCCGCGTGGTCTCGTTCCTACGCGTGCCACGTAATCCCCGCCCCCTCTTACTTATCACCTATAAATAAATAAATTAATAAATTAAAATAAAATAAAATAAACGACACTCCGCAACCAAACGCGTCTACTCAACTTTTACGTGGGGGTCCCACTGCGGTTTCCTCCTCCGTTTCCTCGTTTGGTGGGGCCCAAAAGCGGCGGCATGCATTAAATAGAGGCGACCGTCAAATCGCTCGTGGACCGCGCCGAGTTTTTCAATCTCTACGCCTCCCTCCCTCGCCGCTCCTTCCTTTTCCCCATTTTTTTTTTCTTTTTTTTTTTAACAACTCTATAAATACAAAGCCTCGTCCTCAACCTCTCTCCCATTCCCCACCCCACACACTCCCAAATAGAAGAGAGAGAGAGAGAGAGAGAGAGAGAGAGAGAGAGAAGAGGTACACGCGACCATGGCGCCGGCGAGGAAGGAGAAGGGCGGGGGAGGGGGAGGGGGAGGGGGAGGGGTGAGGGAGATGCACTACAGGGGGGTGAGGAAGAGGCCGTGGGGGAGGTACGCGGCGGAGATCCGGGACCCGGCGAAGAGGAGCCGGGTGTGGCTCGGCACCTTCGACACCGCCGAGGACGCCGCGCGCGCCTACGACGCCGCCGCGCTCGAGTTCCGCGGCCCCAAGGCCAAGACCAATTTCCCCCTCCCCCCCTCCACCAGCCCCACCACCAGCACCCTCGACTCCGCCAACCCCCCCATGGCCATCCCCATCTCCATCCCCATCCCAACCCTAGATCTCCATCTCTTCCGCGGCGGCGCCGCCGCTAGGGTTCCGCTCCGGGGGTTCCCCGTCGCGGCCCCGCGCCGCCCCCCCTTCTTCTTCCTCGACCCGATCGCGCTCTCGAAGAAGGCCGCGGCGGCGGCGGCGGCGGCGGAGGGGATCGGCGGCGGCGGCGGCGGGAGCCAGAGCGACTCGGATTCGTCGTCGGTGATCGACGCGGCTCCGGATCTCCGCCGCTCCCCTCTTTCTACGCCGAGGATCGCTCTCTCCCGCTTCGATCTCGATCTCAACCTCCCTCCTCCTCCCGAGATCGCTTGATTCGAGGGCTTTTTTTTTTCTTTTTTTTTTCTTTTTTTTTTTTTGTAGATCGAAGATTCGAGATCCAACAATTACGAATAGATATATAATAATAGATATGTGCATAGAGAAGCTGTAATTTTTCTTTTTATTTTGGCATAGTAGATCGAGGTGGAGAGAGTTTTTTTCTTTTCTTTTTTTTTCTTGTTTGTAAATATTTAAGTAATTTTCTCTCTCTCTTTTTTTCTCTTTTTTTGCGCTGAGGCGAAACTCATAGAAGGAAATTTTCGCACTCGACGTTGTAATGAAAATTAAGAAATGTTTTTCGTTTTGTTAATCATATTAATTATGTTGTTTGAAATTCCGACAATCTAGTATTTCTCCCAACTCAATCCAATTTTTTCAGCTCCAATGAAAAAAAAAAAAAAAAAAAAAGATTTTTATTCATATTATTATTCATAAAAAATCTAGCTATTTTCACCGACATTTGAAAGGGTAAAAAGAGAAGGGATCAAACCGTTACCCAAGGACCAAAATGTCAGTAAGTAATCAGAGAGCTTTACAACACAACATTTGATTTGATAATTAAGCAACGGAAAAAAGAATTTATAGTTTAATTTTCGAAATTTTGCTACAAAATTAGATTGTTTAGGAAAAAAAAAAAAAAAAAACTTATCCTAGTGCATCTCTAATAGCATATTTTAGTCAGTACTTTTTCAAACAACACACAAACGGTGTTTTTGCCGATCTTGACGTCGGCAATGTAGAAGGCGAAGTCACGAGCTTTAGCTGTATCGGAGCCTGCGACCTGATGATCCCTTCGCTGTTCGAAACACGCCCTAAATTTTACAGTTGAACTCAACAGTATTGAATATAAATATTAAAAAAATTATACTATAAAAATTTAAATTTGTGGAGACCAATAATTGTTTGGTATGTTTTTGCGCTTTGAGTTTTTCTCAGATGAAGTTATCAATACCGTTGGTTTAAGAAAAGTGCGCGCACGGTGGTGCAATATCAGCCGTCGGATCCGATCGTACGGCCGAATCACGAGTTGCCTCTTCGTGGGGGCACCGCCTCTCTCTCTCTCTCTCTCTCTCTCTCTCTAGACCTCCGTGATTTGATTTTTGGACGAACAGAGACAGTGCAACCGTGTCGGCAACGTCTGTCTCCAGATCTACGGCCCAGATTCCGACACGTGGCCGCCTCTCCCACCATCACCCGTCCCAAAGAAAAGCGAGCACCGCCTTTTTTTTTTTGATCCCCTGCTTGCGCGCCCATAGAAATTCTTATACGCCCTGCTGCTTCGACGGTTGAGATGAGTTGGCGAGATGACGTGGACGGCGGATTTCTCTGTCCGCAGGGGTTTCGTTATGCGGAAGGGCGGTGGCGGGGAATTGCGCGGCGGCCGCTCAACGGTGGTGGGGCCCGCGATATTCGTCTGTCGGAATCTTACGTAGAAGATCTCGCCCCGCTTTTATTAGTCCTCGGATTCGTTATTTTATTACCATTCGTGTAGTTTACTTACTAATAATAATAATAATAAATAATAATAATAATATTACAACACTGCTACAGGTACCCAAATGCGTCTCCCACTGTACTGTTTATGTATTGGCAATATCATAATTAAACCCTAAATTTTGAGAAAGAGCTGTTTGGTTTGATATAATTAAAAAATATAGCACTGTAGTTGGAGATACATATAGTAAACAAAGCTGAAACTATAAATACTTTGTTCGGTTGTATACAATTGAGAAATATAATTTTAAAATTTTATCACTATATAAATAGAGAGAGAGAGAGAGTGGTGAAATTATCTCCGATGTTAAAAAAAAAAAATACTTTTTATTTAAAAAGTAATTCTTACTCTTTCCAACTATTACGGTCGGGCCTCCTTATGTAGTTTCAACTGTAGCAGTCTATTTCAAATGCAACAAACCAGACTCTGAATTTAGGTCTATATATAGTTACAACTGCAGTGCATACTACAGTTTTAACTACATGCAATAAAATAATAAATAGAATTATTAAACTGTAAACATCATAATTAAATTTTAAATTTTAAATTCTCTGTACTTGAGTACCAACACATTAACAATATAGTCGAATATATATAGCGAGGGATCCAAAGTATTTCTTGTAATAAAACGAGTAGGGTGGTGGTGATGCCATGCGTGCATAGAAAGGAAAAAAAATATTTTCTATTATAAATATTTTAGATAGGATTTATAACATCTCACTAAATAGGCACTGCATTATACGAAAAATATAAAAAATAAAATAATTTTTTTAATATGTAACTACTGTATTAGTAAAATATAATTAATTTGTGAGTATGACGTGGCAAGTTGTGGAGATGAGGAATACTATGTGGATGCTCAAATGCTTTACGCCTCATGCAATAAAATTCTTTCAAAGTGTCAATCTATCTGCGCATTTATATGTCACTTTTAAGAGACTTAACTGAACTTTAGTATTATTTATATTTATTATATTATGTTTTTTTCAAAAATATTATTATATTATTATATTTTATCGATATTTATACTGTATTTTATATTTATATTAATTTTGTTATATTATATAATTATTTTTTCGAAGATATCATTAAACTATTTTTTTCCTTACCAATCTCTATATTAATAGGTAACAAATTTATTATTTTAGACAAAATTAACAACTTTATTAAAAAGTACTAATTAAATAGTATATAAAATTAAAAAAATGAATCTTCATAATAGACTTATTGAAATTTTATATCAAGATATTTTCAATTATTTTTTATTATTCTGATATATATTATTATTTTTTATGTCAAAATGATCTGAATATATGCTCTGCACTTTTAAACAATATTTTTTAGCAGTTTTTATATAAAATTATAGGTTTATTGCTCAAGCGTAGTGATGGTCTTATGGGAAAAAAAAAAGTATTGTCGAGTGGTACCTTTGAAAAGAAAATGTGCACGATAAAAAGTGAGAAAATTATAAAGTACAGTATAATATATTATAATTAAGCCCTTTTAAAATACGTTTGGGAAACAATGAAAAGTTTATAAATTATGATACCAACAAATTAATAATATATATAGAGATAACACTGGAGGGTTCCGTAGCAGTAACGAAATTGTATAGCAATGTATTAATACTACACAAAAATTAATATCCTAGGCAATCCCGCAGCGGCACTCTTTGAGAAAAGATTTTCTTGTTAAGTTCTTTTGGTGTTGTTAAATTACTGAATTAATTTGATAAGTGAATAGAATTTTTTGGTGATCAGCGTGTTGTAACGCTCCAATAGTCCCATACCAGATGGAAAGGAAATTGTGTGTAGGAATAAAAGGGCGAAAAGCTATAGTAATAATACTTTGGACTTTGAGTCCGGCTGGGATACTATCGATAGCACCAAGGACTTGGTGCTACCGAGTTTCCTACCGTTGGATTAATCCTTTGACTATTTTCACCCGTTAGATTATACTATTCAACCAACCACCCACTCAACCCTAGGGGGCCCACATCATCCTAACCGCACATTTCTCAATCCAATGGCTAAAAAACTAATAGCATCAATAGCCTGGTACTTTTGATAGTATTCCAGCCTAATTCTTGGACTTTTAAGTATTGTATATCGATTAGGTTATTAGTACTAGTGGACTTGGTCGTTACTCGTTACAATAATATACATGAGAGGAGAGTATCAAATTGAATGCACTTCATGATTTTTATGGGCCGGGATTGGGCTTTAGAAGCCCAGTCTAGCCGAAGCCCGAGCTTTGGTTTGTGGCACATCTCGGGCTTTTGTGGCCCAATTCACCTAACTTGTTCAGCCCAAAATTTTAAAAAAAGAAGGCAAAAGCTACCCAAGACCATCCATTTCAATTACGTTTAGGGTACGCTTGATTAGATGTAATTAGAATAAAGTGCAGTAGAAAATGTATGTATCTTATTTGGTTGCATGTAGTAGAAATTATTGAAATTATAAATAGTTTATTTGGTTGTATATAGTTGGAAAATGTATTTTTAAAATTTTATTACGTTATATATGTGGTGATAACATTACCTTCAATTTCAGTATATATATATATATATATATATATATATATATATATATATATATATATATATATATATATATATATATATATAGAGTCCAGCTACTATCCTCTTAAGAGGATAGAAGCCTTTGTCCTATCAAATTTTTGGCCGTTAGATCTAACTTTTAATCATTTTCAACCGTTAGATTGTACTATTCAACCAACCACCCACTCAACCCTAGGGGGCCCACTATCAACCTAACCGTAACCACTCTCATCCTAGCCGCACATCTTTTCATCCGAATGGTAGAAAATTTAGGAGGACAAAGACTCCCATCCTCTTAAAAGGATAGTAGCTGGATTATATATATATATATATATAGCAGGGCTACTGTGCTATTAGAATTACAGTAAATTTTGTGCTCCTAAGTTCCTAACCACCCATCAACCACCCATCAAACTTGATGGGTGGTTAGGAAGAGAGAGAGAAGAGAAATTGAGGAGAAATTTGATGTCTTAATTTCTCCTCTCCTTAAATTTCTCTCCAATATCTCTTCTCTCTCTCATCCTAACCACCCATCAAACACCACCCATCAAACTTGATGGGTGGTTAGAAACTTAGGAGCATAAGGACTGTTGTGCTCTTAATAGTATAATAGTTATGCTCTCTCTCTCTCTCTCTATATATATATATATATATATATATATATATATATATATATATATATATATATATATATATATATATATATATATATATATATATATATATATATATATACATATATATATATATATATAATTATGCTATTATACTATTGATAGTACCAAGCGCTTGGTCCCCTAGGGTTGAGTGACTGGTTGGTTGAATAGTATAATCTAACAGGTGAAAATGATCAAAGAGTATATCTAACGACAGAAAACTCGATAGTATCAAGAGCTTGGTACTATGATAGTATAGTAGCTGGACTATATATATATATATATATATATATATATATATATATATATATATATATATATATATATATAGAGAGTCTGGCTACTATACTTTTATGAGTATAGACCCTTTTATACTTATAAGTTTTCGGCCGTTGGATGAAAGAATGTACGATTAGGATGATAGTGGTTCCCGGTTAGGATGATAGTGGTCTCCTAGGGTTGAGTGGTGGTTGGTTTAATAGTATAATCTAACGGGTGAAAATGGTCAAAGGGGTAGATCTAACGGTCGAAAACTTATGAGTACAAAGGAAACTATACTCATAAAAGTATAGTAGCCAGACTCTATATATATATATATATATATATATATATATTCTATATATATATATAGAATATATATATATATATAGAGAGAGAGAGAGAGAGAGCAGGGCTACTGTGCTATTAGGAGCACAACAATCTTTATACTCCTAAGCTTCTAGTGGTTAGGATGAGAGAAAGAAGAGATATTGGAGAGAAATTGGGCAAACTTGATGGGTGGTTGGAAACTTAGGAGCACAAAGGTTGCTGTGCTCTTAATAGCACAGTAGCCCTGCTATATATATATATATATATATATAGTCCGGCTACTATACTTTTATAAGTACGATCGCCTTCGTAATCATAAGTCATTTTCAATGATAGAACTTTCAAATCAACGATCCGTACTGTTACATATGATTTAGAGCATTTGAAAACCTCTAGAAATTAAATTTTATAATTTTTTGACATCATTTATCTTACGATCAAAAGATATTAACGGTCAGTATATATCTTAAAATTGATAACTTTTAACGCTCAGTATATATGTTATTTAAAAAATCATTAGGAAGGTAAGCTTATCGTTTGTTTAAAGTTACTCTCTCCAGTTGCTGCAATTGAAATTGCGATTAATTTGAATCTTATTCCAACTATTGTAGTTGGGCCTTCTCATGCAGTTCCAACTAGGGGTGGCAATCCGGCTCGCCGTTCGCGAGCCAGCTCGTGTTCGGCTCGAAATGAGCTCGAGATCGGCTCGCTCGTTTAGTAAAAGAGCCGAGCACGAGCTGAGTTTTTCAGCTCGTTTAATAAACGAGCCGAACACGAGCTGTGGTCAGCTCGCTCGTGTTCGGCTCGATAAACAGCTCGAATATATATATATATATATATTATTTATATAATTTATATAATTTATATTTATATATATAGATGAATATTTATATATATATAATATATATTTTTATTATTTAACTTTTAGCAAAAATTAAAATATAAAATCAAATTTAATTATAAAAAAATTTATTTATATACAAAATTTTAATCATTAAATTAAAGTTTAATAGGCAAGATCTTATAAATTTATTTTTTATATATATCCAAACTATTTTTTAAAATTTATTATTCGTGAGGTCAGCTCGTGAGCCAGCTCGTGTTCGGCTCGTTTATTAACGAGCCGAACACGAGCTGAATTTTTCGGCTCGATACTTTAATGAGCCAGCTCGTGTTCGGCTCGTTTCGGTTCGTTTATTAAACGAGCCGAACACGAGCCGACCCCGGCTCGCTCGTGTTCGGCTCGTTGACACCCCTAGTTCCAACTATAACAGTTGATTCAATTGCATCAAATAAAATACCAAATTTGGTTCCACACGTAGTTACAACTATAACGTAGTTGTAACTGTATGCAACCAAATAGTCTTTTAATACCATCATTGTTTAAAATATATCCAAATGTTTGGTACGAGAGTACCTAACCATGGATGCTCTAATACAGGAGAAGAAAAGAACAAGAATAGTGGGAGAAGAAAGGGAATGAAGAGTGATAAGTGCGCAAAATTTTTAAAATTTAAACGATTATATGTAACAAGCAAAAGTTTGGACAATAATAATGTATTTAACATAAAGTAAAGAGATAATTATCTATGTATCCTCGAAAAGTTTCTAGTTTCGTATTTACTCTTTGTTTTCAATACACTTCTCTATTTTACTTGCATACTCCTACTTTGAGAGTTTATTTAATAAATTTTAAAATTTTAAAAAGACAGATTTGAGTACAAACCAGGCATATTGTTTTATCAAAGGTGAAGTTCATATTGAAGTAGATTAATTTCGAGTGACCTAAAATTTATGCGAAAATTATTTTTTTTCTGCTGTTTATTTTTTATTACTATGGAAATAAATGTCTCCCAAATCTACTTTTTATTTGGTAGGAAATATGAGAGATAAATTAATATTTTATTATTTTTTCTCTCGAGTTTTAACAGTGAACCAAATAATAGGGTGGGCATTTATGGTCGAAAATCACTTCAGCCCTTTCCACAAGATATACCAGTGGGTTGGATTCGGGGTGGATTTTCAAAAATCCAAATCCAAATCCGACGACCAAATCCAAAATCCAAACCCAAACCTGAAACAATCATCTCTCTTTACCATATTTCAAAATATATTTTATTAAAATCTAAAATTTTAAAATACATATTCAAATATAATACCAAACATTTATATATATTACAAAATAACATAGAACTACTCGGGTTGAATCCAAATCCGTCGAATTTTTATTTTTTGTACCAATATTCGAAATCATATCCGTTTAACATCGAAATAAACCAGCTCTATTCGAGTTAGGGTAGGAATGTCGACGGGTCGGATTCGGGACGGGTTTTCAAAAATCGGAACCCGAATCCGACTATCAAAGCCGAAATTCGAATCTGTATCTGAATCTGACGGATTTTAAAAATTCATATCCAAATCCGAATCTGACCAAAAATTCGAAATCCCAATTCGAACCCTAAAAGCCGTACCAGAAATAATTATTTCTCTTTACAATATTTCAAAACATATTACATTAAAATTAAAATTTTTAAGTAAATTTAGATATAATATTATATATATAATAATGTAAAATCAATTTGTATTCAGGTCGGGTACGAACAAAATTTATACTCAAATTTAAATTCGTTGAATTTTTATTTTGACCTCCATATTTGAAACTATATCCTATTATAATTAAATAAATTTACTCCCTTCGCATTCAGGTTCGAATAAAATTTCGAGTATCCGTAACTATTGACATCCCTAAGTCAGATAAGCGTACTCATTCACATCCCTACTCTCCACATATGCACACAGAGTGGTTCAATTCACTTTCTCCACCACACGGTCCACACCTCTCTCTTTCTCTCTCTAACCTCTCTCTCTCTCTATATATCTTACATTTCCCTGTCACGCTCCCTCGTTCTCTCGATTCCGATTATCCCAACTCATTCTCCTCCTCCCTCCTCCTCCTCATTTTCCCAACCTGTGGCCGTGGATCCCCATCAATTATCCTTCTCCCAAAACCAACCCCATTCCACTTCGGTCATACACTCACTACTCTATTCATATTGCCCCATCACCATCACAAAAAAATAGAATAATAATAAAGAACGAGAGGATACACTCATTCCTCCACATTATCCCCTACAAAACCCCTTTTTTTTTCTATATACTCCCCCCCACAGAACCCACACCCTTCTCTCGCCCCCCTTTTCCCACCTCTTCAGAGTTTCTCTCAGAGGTGAGAATTTGTGCTATTTGATTCTCTAATTTTGGTGATTATTATGTTGTTTGTGTGATCTTTTGTTGTTTGTGATAGGTGGAAGATCATGTCGCCGAAGCCGCTGGATTATGAGTCGCTGAATGAGAATGTGAAGAAGGTTGCTTATGCTGTGAGGGGGGAGCTCTATTTGCGGGCTTCCGAGCTCCAGAAGGAAGGGAAAAAGGTATACCCTTTGTTTGGATGCATGATATGAATATGTTGTTCGACAAATCTCTTTGATTTGTTCGAGAAGGTTATAGTATTTAATAGATTCTTGAATTTTGATCAATTGTTTGATATCCAGCGTTTAAGTTTAATCACCTTGTAGTGTCATTTTACCAAATCAATGATGCCCGGACCTTTCGGGGAGCGAGAATCAAACTCCTTGTTTCCAACCACACAAGAAAAGAAAATATTTATACTTAACAAGTTATCACTAGTTTCGACATCTGAACAGGGCCTTAACATCATGCTAAAATCCACCTTGATAGGCAGGGACGAAGCCAGAAATTAAGATTCGCGGGGGGGGCCTTAACATCATGCTAAAAAATTTAACCTCGGATAGTAAGAAAAAGAGTTTGTCAGATTTAGTGACCATCTATTGCTAGCGACAACAGCGACAATGTGCTCAAGGAGGAGCAAGACTATAAGAGCTGAAGGAAAAAGACTGAGGGGTTCGGAAAAGATTGGGACACAAGTTTTATTTAAAAAAATAAATCAATTTGGCCCTCCCTAAAACTAAAATTTATAGTATTTTAATTTTTACTATAAAGAACTTATATGTAAGTTTTAAAAGTTGAGCGGGGCCATGGCCACTGTGAGCCTCACTATGGCTCCGTCCCTGTTGATAGGAGCGCATTGACGGGAGAGATAATTGAACAGTATAATAATGGACATTTAACTGATTTGGATGTAGTGGGGAATTGAACCGACGACTTCTCGGAACTGGGTGGGCTTAGAGCCTTGATCTGATAGGAAATGGCTGTGATAGTTTTAACCCTACCCCTAGGTAATGACTTACTGCTTATGTCTGACTTCATTACGACCTGATATATTTTTGTGTGAACTAAAAGGATGAAAGAAATGGCGGGGCAAAGATCCTTTTGAAGGGATGTTCAGAAGATCTAAGTCGTAACTAAATTTGTGCGAAATCATGAATTACAATAAGGAATTTTGGTGCTGGACACGTAAATAAAGAGGGAGATATACACTGTATAGGGGCATATGAGGCGCGAACTGTTATAACGATACATGCCAGCAATTGTTACACAGATTCTTCTAGTTATATTCACTTCTTTGATCCATCTGCATATTAAGTAGTTTGTTTTCAGTAACATTTACTGCAGCAAACTTTGTTTTGGAATAAGAACAGAACTTGAGAACATGACTTGATGTGCATACTATGAGACTGTTTCAAGCGATAAATCCTGCCTTTACATTCAATCTTTGCAGATTTTTTTTTCTTTTTTCAGTAAACTGTTTTTTTCTTCTCACGATTCAATTATTCTTGCAGATTATTTTTACGAATGTTGGCAATCCGCATGCTCTGGGACAGAAGCCACTGACCTTTCCTCGCCAGGTGCGGTACCATAGTGAATCCACAAATGTCTCCTAGAAGTGCTAGGCAACGATGTTTATTAATTGATAATTTCTGTAATTTCATATTTCTCATTATCATGTGGTTCATCTTTGCTTGATTAAGTTGGATACTCCTGCTTACTATGTTTACCAAGAAAATGGATTAAACCATCTCGGATCTCTAACAGATTTTTTGACAATGCCACTTCAACTCTCAAATGTGGCAGAAATAGAAACAAAAGCTTCAAATCGGAGCTTTTGCTTTTCGAACATTCATTGCAACTCCTCGACACAGCAAAAGTTGTCAGATGTGTTGTTGCTACTTCTCTAAGTAGAGAAGCTGTTCTAGAAGCCAAGTTTAATAGACGCTTCAAATTTCCAGATAAGGTTCTTAAAGTTCATGCTTAGATGACATTTCTTTTGCAGGTGGTAGCATTATGTCAAGCTCCATTTTTACTGGATGATCCCAATGTTGGGCTTATCTTTCCAGCAGATGCCATTGCAAAAGCTAAACATTATCTTTCACTGACGTCGGGTGGTTTAGGTAAATTATCTTGTCAAGTTTGCATGTGATTTTGCTGTAGTCTCTGTCATGGACTAGATTAATAACTAGTACCATGGTAAAGTTCCTTTCACAAGTTTGGATGTTCGTACGACTTCAACTTGATCAATTTTTTTTTTGTGGGCCCATATGATTTAAACTAGCCTTTTCTAACCCTTTTTTTAACAATTAGGTGCATATAGTGATTCACGGGGTCTTCCCGGAATCAGGAAGGAAGTTGCTGATTTTATTGGGAGGCGCGATGGGTACCCTAGGTAGGAAAAATAACTGTTATCCATGAATAGACATTATATTGTCCTCGGAAAGATTTAATTTTCTCAAGATATTTTCTGATATTATCCGTGCTGGTTTCAGTGATCCAGAGCTTATTTTCTTGACGGATGGTGCGAGCAAAGGTGTATTGCAAATCCTAAACACCGTTATTAGAAACGGGAATGATGGGGTATGATTCTCATGAGAAAACACATGTACTTCATGGATAAGCCTTTCAAATTGAAATTTTTTGTCTCAATCTTATAAATAATCCTTATCTTTCCTTTTCTTAAAAAAATTTTGGTAGATATTAGTCCCGGTGCCACAGTACCCACTTTATTCGGCTGCAATCTCCTTATATGGTGGTTCACTTGTCCCGTATTTCTTGGAAGAGGAGGCGAATTGGGGTATTGATTTCAATAGCATTCGCCAGTCCGTAGCAGCAGCACGGTCTAAGGGAATTACTGTAAGTGGTTTTTCTCCTTTTGATTTTATCATATGATTTACTCGTATAAATCACATGGTTGTTGAAGTGTAATGGAGAAATTATTCTATGGGCCTAGTCTGCTCGTGGATCACTCAGGCACCTAGCCCTCCACCTTTCTACTTTCAGTATCCACCACACTAAAAGAAAACAATGTCGACTCTGAAAACGCTGAAACTCACTGGGCAGTGGGGCTTCAAAGGAGAGAAAATATCGGGGGATAGATGCAGTGGATGGTCCACAGCTGATGAGGTGAAGCAGGTTCCGGCTGTAATTTCTCCTATTACTTGGAATAACAATTCCATGAGATACGGCGGAAAAGAGACATCTCATGGGTAGACCACAGCAAAGTTCTTCAAAATTGATTTGTTTTTGAGATGTTTGCTTGTTTTTGTTTAGTACAGATGATTCAGCTCTCGCCTAATGCTAAATAAATCTTTTCATTTTGCCGTTTTATGTTTTTACTCTAGAATTGGTAGAATTGTTTAAGTTATAACGGTTTCAGGTTCGAGCTATGGTGATCATAAACCCAGGAAACCCCACCGGACAATGCCTTAGTGAAGCCAACATAAGGGAATTGTTGAACTTCTGTTTTCATGAAAACTTAGTCCTGCTCGCAGATGAAGTTTATCAGCAGAACGTATATCAGGATGAACGGCCATTTATAAGCGCAAGAAAGGTAGAAATAATTTCTATCTAAAGTGTTCTAATATGTACTTTCCAGAATACTACTATCTGAAATTGTTTGCTCTTTACTTCTTCTAGATATTGTTCGACATGGGTCCACCTACAAGCAAGGAGGTCCAGCTTATATCTTTCCACACTGTTTCGAAAGGATACTGGGGAGAATGTGGACAGCGTGGGGGTTATTTTGAGATGACTAACCTTCCTCCAAAGGTAACGGACGAGGGCTGTTATCTGGATACTATATATTTTTATTTATTACATTTTAATTTTGGGGCCTAATTATGTACGCCGTTGCATCATTACTCAATTCATCCGTAGCGAGATATGACATATTTATCTTCTTCGATTTTGTATAGAAGAAACTAAAGCGGCTAAACTGGAAATTGATATTCGATACTCTCTTTTCTCAGAAAAAGAACCAAATAATATGTTTCATTCAAGTACTAATCACCTTTAATTCTGTCGTGATAAATTCCACTTACTGGAAATTGAACTAAATTGACCATCTACCTGACGAATGAGTCGAACCAAGAAATGGAGAAACCACTTCACTACAGTGATAATCTTAGACAAGACACAAGTGAATATTCTTTTTTTTACACTGTTTAAACTATAGGTTAACCTTATCCATTTGAAATTTTAATCATGTTTTTTATCTTCCTTATGCTTAACTGATTCTCATTTGCTTGATTTGGTATAGACCGTAGATGAGATCTACAAAGTTGCATCTGTATCACTCAGTCCAAATGTCCCGGGGCAGATCTTTGTAAGTGAACAAGTCACGCTTAAAACATTAATAAAATCATCTGAGAATATCATATGAAATGAAGAATTCGTTTTCTTTTCAGTTGGGGTTGATGGTTAATCCTCCCAAGCCTGGTGATATCTCATATTTGAAGTTTGCTACAGAAAGGTTTGAACAGATAAAAACTACATTAAGTAATTCCCTCTTTTTTTTTTTTTTTTTGCAAGTCTCCGCTTTTTGTTATTATATGAACTTAATCTAAGAGGAGACTCGTAATGGCTCAATCAATTAAGGATAATGTTCCAATAATGTTGAACTTGACCAAGTTTCTATATTTGTGATTGTTGTTTATCGTGTCTAAAATACTACAATGCTTTTATATGATTCTGCAGCAAGGCAATCCTTGAGTCTCTAAGGAAAAGAGCGCGCATAATGACTGATGGTTTCAATAGTTGCAGAAACGTAGTTTGCAACTTTACTGAAGGTAATATGAACAATTTATTATTTGACCAATCTGGCTTCACAACACCAGTTTTACGAGATTTTGTTTTAGATTTGCTTATCAAGTTTGAATTTGAACTTTTATCCGCATTTTCGTACACTTGTTCAGATACACATGGGTTCATATGCATAATATTCTTCATGTTTTTTTTTAGGTAAATCCCAAATTTATATGGCTAATTAGAGTATTTAGCCTTCGCCGATAGGTCCGGATAATCTTGAAAAATTTCATACATGAGGGGGAGTGTTGAATATATAAATTAGAAACACCGTTCTCTGATAGCTTAAGTTTTTGGAGAATAATGGTTATTTAACATGATATCATGGTAGGAGGTCTTGAATTCAAATCCTGCCGGTCTCTTAGCATTATTTAATTTTCTCTCATTTAATTCAAATTCACGTATTGAGACTATCAAAAAGTCTCGAGCCCAGACGTGGGAGGGAGTGTTGAATACACATTACAAACATCATTCTCTGATAGCTAGAGCTTTTGGAGATAAACGGTTGTTTCATATAATTTAACAGTTTAAAAGAATACAATTGTATTTGTTTAAAAGAATACAATTGTATTTCTTTTCCATTTCATATCCATATCTTCTTTGTATGTAGGAAACAAAAATTCATAAAGAATATGGTTTAGCTACTATCCGCTCCATACCGTAGTTGGAGTGCTTACGATACTTCTCTCGCTTATGAAATACACAGCTAACTAATTGAAAAATTACTTCAGGAGCTATGTACTCGTTCCCTCAATTACGCTTACCACCGAAAGCAATCGAAGCTGCTAAAAAGGCTGGAAAAGCTCCTGATGTTTTCTATTGCCTCAAGCTCTTGGAAGCCACTGGCATTTCTACAGTTCCAGGCTCGGGTTTTGGTCAGAAAGAAGGGTATTTCCTCTAAGAGCTCTTTATGATTTATTATGATTGTCGCTATACTAAGTTTCTTAGAAATTATACCAAATACTTGCATTAACTCATGTGATGTTTGGGAAAGCACCACCAAGTCTCAACTTTTCATGAAAGCCCCCAACAAAAAGCCGAAGCTTCACATCGGCACTTCTGCTCTTGAGCCCCAAAAGCTTCTGTTAGAGACTTTTTGTTCGTAAAACATTTGGTTTCTACTTTTTTGAGTAGAGAAACTATTGCATCTAATGAATGAATCGCATCAAAACATCATATTCGACTAATGATCTATTGTGTTTTTTTTTTCCTTTTAAATGTTTGATTGGAAACTAATAAAATGACTCCCCTTTTTTTGTAGGGTTTTCCACCTAAGGACTACCATTTTGCCGGCGGAGGAAGACATGCCGGCGATAATGGCGAGTTTCAAGAAATTCAACGACGCGTTCATGGAACAATACGAGGACTACCGAGGCTACTCGAGGATGTAGATTTAGTGATGGTGCCGAAGAAAAGTACTTCAAGTGAAAGGCAAAAGAAAGAAGAGCCCTATTCACTCTTCTACATGATGTTTAATTTCTCAAAGACATTATCACTTTGGTGTTAACTTTTTAATCACATATCTACAGTAATTGTTTGTACAGGGAAAATTTGAAAGAGAACCCCATCTTTTCATGTAATAGAAATTGCCATGAAAGCAATTCATGCCAACACATTATATTCTGCTTTTTCTTTTTTATTTTCTGTGATCTCTCCATTTAGATTCTCTTCTTGCTTAACTCCAAATGTTTTAGATTTATCTATTTATTTATTTATTTTTTATTTTATTTTTTTTAAGTGATGCTATGTTATGTCTTATTATTGTCTTAAGGAGTATTATTATTATTTATTTTACACTTAAAAATATGGGTTGGGCCTAAAAAAGTCCGGCCCAATGCGATCCAAATCGACCGGCTAGACCTGGTCGATGTTGTTGTGCCGGATTTTGATGGGGCCATTTTTTTTCTCAATATACGTTTGACAGGTGTTATTAATTGAGTCACTTTTTATTATGCACATATTAGTATATTCGTTGAATCTGCTAAGATGCTGTTATTATTAGAAACTAGATTTAATGAATTTCATAACTCTTCTTAAAAATTCTAGAAGATTATTGGAAGACATGAAAAATCTACACTCGTTTTCGGATTATTTTTTTGGCCAAAACCTAAAAATAAAATGAATTTTTTTTTTGTATGGTTTTAATTTTTATTTTTTTTCTGAGGGGGCGGGGGAAGATGACTCATATCCATCATTTAGTAGTATATTAGTGGATAATCATAATATTTACACCAAAACAATCAAAGTAGGGGGAATCAAGCACCATCTTAATAAAGAAAAAATAAAAACATACATAATTTATCTGAATTATGGACAGTAAAAATATACAGAGCTTATCTAAGTTTTGGTGGCAAATGATGCTAATTACTCGTTCTCGAAAATTAAAGCATTAGTCCAAAAAAAAAAGCTTCTATTTTGGTCACTCCATTTGAAAAAATCATTACCGTCCGATTAGCGAAGCGTAGAGACCCGAATCATCGGACGGTGGTTAACGCGCGCTCTCGGTTTCATTGCCCCGGAATCAGAAAAAAAAAAAAAAAAAAAAACACCCCTTTTTTTCCCCTATATAAAAGACGAGCGAAGAAACGGAGAGCGTCGCACCGTTCCCATTTCCCTCGCCGCTTCTCTGTAGAAGGTTCCTCGGCGCCGCCCCCTTAATTCCTCGTCGAAGGTGATCTCCGATCCAAGAAATCGATCTCAATTTCGTGTTTAAAACCCTCGATTTTCTAGGTTTTTGGTATTTCCTATTTCAAGTTCTTCTTTCCCCATTTTTTTTCTGATTTTTTATGTGTTTTATGTAGATCTGAGGTCAAGGGGAAGGATACCATCGATTCCATGGCGCTGGTGAGTTCATGAATGGTTGCTGTTTCTCTTTTATTGCACTAATTTTGTTCGTCGTAGTTGGACTAGTTAGATTAAGGGTTTAGGGTTTTGGATTCGATGTAGAAATGAAGTAATTAGGGTTTTAATCTTAAAATTCGAATTTGAATCAGTTGTTTTGATTCGAGTTCCGGATTCATGTGTCTATGTGCTTCAATTCTTGGTTATTTTTATTTTATTCGGTGCATGATGCTATCCTTTTCACATTAAGAACTCTTTTATAGTTTAGTTTTTGGATCTTCTGGAACAGTCCGTGGCACATCTCGATTTTGTTTATGAGAGCTTTCTGTGTGTTATATGTGTGCTATTTCGGTATAGATGGTTTTAATTCTTTGATGTAAATAAATGCATGTTGTCTACTGAGTTGTTTTGCTTGGTATTGTGGGGAAAGCAAAACGAAATGATGTTTTCATTTTCTGTAATTTAATTTTTGGATTTCGGTAACGTAATTGAGCTACATAACCTTACTAACCGATGTGAATTGAACTGTAGTTTCTGATTCGGTTTGGTTCTATTCAAAGATTCATAGATTTGAACATTTTGAGGCATTGGTTAAAGGACTTTGGGATAAGTTAATTGGCTAGAATGCTTAGATCCTGCAGTCAAATGATTAATATCGAAAGGTGTTTATGATGCATAACTTAAGCATTGGTTAAAGGACTTTGGGATAAGTTAATTGGCTAGAATGCTTAGATCCTGCAGTCAAATGATTTATATCGAAAGGTGTTTATGATACATAACTTATTTTAATTGTATTTACACATTGATATAACAAAAAGAATCTACTTTTCTCTGCCCTTTGTCGCTGTATTTAACCCAAGCCTTCTTCTGTGCTTACATATTGTCTGCATGTCTTTTTAATATAAAGTTGATTTCTGTTGCCGATCGGTATCCGTCATTTGTAGGTTTTGCATGCTTGGAGTACAAACAAAAATGGGTTTAAGGCGCTTATTGCTGCCGAGTACAATGGAATCAAGATTGAGCTAGCAAAAAACTTTGAAATGGGTGTTTCGAATAAAACTCCGGAGTTTCTGAAGATGAACCCTATTGGGAAGGTATATGATGTTTAGCTGGTGTCTCTATGTTTATGAGAATGTGTAGATATATATATATATATATATATATATATGTTGTATAAATGTAATGATAAACTATTTGATGTTGTTGCAGGTTCCTGTATTGGAGACACCTGATGGTGCCATTTTTGAGAGTAATGCGATAGCACGCTATGGTACTGAAGGATCTTCTACTAGTAACATTTTTTGATAAATTTTAATTTGGTTTTGACTCTATGATGTATGATTTTGCTCCTGTAGTCGCTCGCTTGAAGGACGACAGCCCTCTTTATGGTTCTTCTCTAATTGAATATGTAAGTATTGTGCTGAGTAGATTATAAGCGTTCCGGCTTTATGCCTTACTTATTATTGCAAATCGGTGAATGGTTGTGTAGGCTCATATTGAACAATGGATTGACTTTTCATCAATGGAAATTGATGCAAATATTGGTAGGTGGCTTATTCCAAGGCTTGGTTTTGTTCCCTATATTCCTTCGGTAGGTTCAATTCTCTAAACTTGTTTATTTAAATTATTTGATGTAGTAAGTTAGTAACTAAGTCCTTTTACGTTGTATAGGCCGAGGAATTTGCTATATCCTCTTTGAAGAGGGCGCTAAATGCCCTGAACACCCATCTGGCCTCGAACACTTACCTTGTTGGGCATTCCGTGACTCTCGCTGACATCATAATGACATGCATCCTTTACTTCGGTTTTGCTAGAATCCTGACCAAGAGTTTCACTTCGGAATTCCCTCATGTTGAGAGGTACTTTTGGACTTTGGTCAACCAACCCAACTTCGCTAAGGTATTGGGCAAGGTTAAGCAGGCGGAGACGGTCCCACCTGTTCAGTCGCAGAAGAAACCGGCTCAGCAACCCAAGGAGCCAGCTAAGCCGAAGGAGGCGAAGAAGGAACCTAAGAAAGAAGCAGCACCAAAGCCCAAAGTACAGGAGACTGTAGAGGAGGAAGAGGAGGCGCCTAAGCCCAAACCGAAGAATCCGCTCGATCTGCTGCCCCCTAGTAAGATGATATTGGATGAGTGGAAGCGGCTGTACTCGAACACGAAAACCAACTTTCGTGAGGTCGCCATTAAAGGTAAAATCCTGTGCTTCATCCTAATTTTTCTCATTAAGTTCCTTTTTCCCCTTCTTGTAATTTGTGCTTACCAACTGCAAAACTGAGTTGTTTTGGTGGGAAACATGGAACACTTTTCTGATTAATATTGCAACTTACTTGCTTCTCCAATTCCACTGTAGTATTCTTGTAATCATGTAAGATGATCCCCGAATTGCACAATTTTTTGCCGGATAACTTGTTCACTGATCTTGTTACTAGTGCATCATCTTAGGGTTATGTATTTTTTCCGTTTTTCTTTTCAGGTTTCTGGGACATGTACGACCCCGAGGGATACTCTCTATGGTTCTGCGACTACAAATACAACGACGAGAACACCGTCTCCTTTGTCACTTTAAACAAGGTGGGCGGGTTCCTGCAGCGAATGGACCTGGCTCGCAAGTACGCGTTCGGCAAGATGCTCGTGATCGGGTCCGAGCCGCCCTACAAGGTGAAGGGGCTGTGGCTGTTCCGCGGGACGGAGATCCCTCAGTTCGTGCTCGACGAGTGCTACGACATGGAGCTGTACGAGTGGAGCAAGGTCGACATAAGCGACGAGGCGCAGAAGGAGCGGGTCAATGCCATGATCGAGGATCAGGAGCCGTTCGAGGGCGAGGCCTTGTTGGACGCCAAGTGCTTTAAGTGAAAAAGAATCAATTTTGAAGCTCGGGCTCTCGCCGTAATCGTATCTTTTCGTGGTCTCATTTTGATTGATACTGGACTGCATCTAAAAAGTCTTAAGTTAATTGTCTCTTTATTCGCACTGGTTATAGGGTTAATGTGGTGCTTATATAAAGATAACATTAGTTAGCCAAAGTTTTGCAACTTGAGAGTTTATAAATGGTGGTTAATTTAATTTCATTTAGGTAAATATTTTAGGCCCTTGAATTGTTAATTTGTCTTGATTCTTTTATTAAATTGATGGTAAGTAATTCAAATCAAAATGAACAGAAGTTGAATGAATTTGAGAAATTCATTATAAAATAAAATTTGGCTAATTTACAAAATATCTTCTTATAAGTATTTGGTTTTTTGTTTTTTTTTTTCTAACTTTGAAATAACTATATTTTATTCTTCAACATTTTAAGTTGTTGCATTTAGCCTTCCTTTATGAGGGTTCTATCACAATTTCATCTATATTTTATAATTTATATAAAAAAATATCCTTCAAAATAAAAGAAACATATTAAAAAATTATTTTTTATAAAAAAAGTAAGGGTAATTTGATTATTTTGTTCTTTCCCTTAATGCTGTATCTTTTTGAAAATATTTTTAAAATTTTAAGGGATAAAATATAGATTTTTGAAATTCGGAATGGAAAAGTGAAAAAGTGAATATTTATAAAAGATCTTTTTGTATTTTGGCCTTAAAATGTTTCAAATTGAGGAACAAAACATGGAATACAAAAACATATCATCCATATTGATAACATGTGTACATATATATATATATATATGTATGTATATAGAGTAGCTATTGATAATTTTGATTCCTTGAAAAGTGCTTATGCGAAAAGCGGCCTAGAGGGCAACACCTGGGATGTTAACCCACTGCAGCTGCAGCTGGACCTCCCCACTCTCCACATTCCTGAGCCTGAGGATGGCGTCCTGCACCAGCTGGCCGTTCTTCCACACAATGTGGCTCTCGTCGGCCAGGCAGTTCTGCTTGCACGGCCGCACCGTCCGCACCACCGTCCCGCTCGGGATGTCTGCCAGGTCCATCTTCGCCACCTGCACGAACGGCTGCACGTCCAGGTCCGCGTCCCCCATGTCGTCGTCCTTGCTGAACGTGTCCTTGTCGTAAACCTCCTGCGCGCATTCGTGTCAAAAAGAAACTTAATTTCTTAAGTACCATTATTTTTGGAAAAAAAAAGAAAAAAAAAGACTATCATTATTTTCAGAATTGTATTAACACTTACATATTGTGAAAGAAAATTTCTTTTTTTTGGAAATTTTTTTTCCGAATTTTATGAAAAACTAATATTTTGACCAAAACTCTAGAAAATGATACTCTTTTATGAAATATCTTTTTCGAAAAAAATAAGAACCAAATGCCCCCTAATAAGAGTTTTAATACAAACAAAAATAAAAAAGAGAGTGCTCACTTACAAGCCTGATTGGTATAGAAGGATCCGAAATGGATAGTGTGAGATCTTCTTGCCACACTGGATTAACACTCTTCTTTTTCACACTTGTCTTCAATTTCTGTCCCATAATTGAAAGAAAGAAAGAAATTGTATCAGGATATTTTTGATGGAAAAATAGAGTTCGGCTACAATGCTATCGATAGCACCAAGCATTTGGTGCTACCAAATTTTCTGCCGTTAGATCTACTCCTTTGACCATTTTCACCCGTTAGATCATACTATTCAACCAGCCACCTACTCAACCCTAGGGGACCACTATCATCCTCACCGTACATCGTTTCATCCAAGAGCCGAAAACTTAATAGCACCAATAATTTGGTGCTATTAATAGTATTCTAGCCTAGTTCGAAAAAATAATGGAAAAGTTTAGACCCCAGTTCGTATTTTCGTAATTTGCATTTAAGTTTATGTAATAAGTGTGTTAGTAAGACGTCGGATTGTTTGCAATCTATACATCTGTATAATTTGCCTGTTATCGTCCCTAGCGCAAGTGGCAAAAGGCTTGGTGGTTGGTACCCGAGGTTCCGAGTTCGAATCCTAGTTGATTTACATTTTCAGCTAAGTTTATTTCTAAAAAGAAATAAACGAAGCGGGTAGCGTGCTACCTTTCTCTCAAAAAAAAAAAAAAAAAAAAAACTGCAATATCATTTTCTTTTTCTTTTTTTTGGTTCTGTTTGAAATGAGTAAGATTGATAACATTTTTCACTTAGATATATTTCATATTCAGACAAACTATATCACAAGCTAACTAACAATGATGACAGTAAAAATAAAAAAAAAGGCTAAATTATATAAAATCCCCCTCTCAATACCCGCTTTCTCACTTTTCTCCCGTCATTCAAAAACCTACATTTTACCCTCTTAAAAAATAAAAAAATATTCACAATGGGGTACGGTGTGACAAGATGACAAAAATGTCCTCATCTTCTTCATCTCATCCTCCCCAATCTTGCTCATCCTGCATCCCGCACCCTCGCCCATGCCTCCCTTGACCCCAACTCCGACTTCGTGCGAGGGCGAGGCGGCGGCCGAGGGCATATGTGTGGGCATGGATGAGGATTTCAGAAGTATTTTGGGTATAAAAAATAAGATATAAACGGAACCCTAACGGAACACTGACGGCGGGGGGCGAAGTAAATATTTTTTATTTTTTAAGGGGGCAAAGTGTAGGTTTTTGAATGGCAGGGGAGGAAAGTGAGAAAGCGGATATTGACGAAAAGTTTTCTGTAATTTAGTATAAAAAAAAAAAAAATCTATCTATCCAATCATATAATATTTAAGCAATAAACAATCTCTACATGGTGTTAAAAAAAAAAAAAAAACGAATATCATAATCGACCCCAAATATAATTAACTTGAATTCATCAAATTGCAAATCAATTCAAATTTCACCATAAACATAAATTAACAATGAAAAATAAAAGAGAAAAGTATATGTGAAATTACCTGCTTGCCCATCCGGAGGACAACGTAAGGGTCGCTCCCCCTCGCGTCGCGGTACGCGAGGTTCACCCCTCGCACCACACGAACTTTGAGGAGCCCCAAGAGACGCTCCATTTTATTTAAATTTTTTTAAATTCAAATTCAAATTTAAATTTAAATTTAAATTTTAAATTTAAATCAAAATGAGGAGGAAAAACTGAATAAATAAATAAATAAATAAAAATAAAAATAAAAGGGACGTTGTTTTACGTTCCCTTCCTAGTTCTATGTAATCTCCTCCTCTTTTATACGTTGTTTCCGTTTTTTCAGGGGAAAATGCGTTTAATTAAGGGACCAAAACTATAGGAGTTGACCGTGTCCTTTGTGGCCCAAATCACACTTTCCTATTTGGGAAAGTATGTAGAAAGAGAAGTGTTAGGGTTAGGGTTTGTGTCAATTTTTCAGAAATAGAAATAGAAATTATATTTACCTAAAATTGAACTGAATTCAAGCGACAATTGCCGGTTTGAGAAGAAAGATTATGTAACCAAGTTTTTGTTAATCGAGAATTAAAAACATTAGTTGAACGAAAGTTATTCCTATTTTTTTTTACAATATCGATCAGAAAAAATTACATGTAGACCTGCGTGGAGTATAGATCTCGAATTTATGTTTCACTATCATTAGGAGTAAAAGATACTAGCCTATAAAAAGACCATAAAAAAAAAAGAAATATGGTCGGTATTACTTCAAACTCTGGACAACATATTTTCCATCGCTATCATTTTATATAAAATTTGTAACATCCAATCAAATATTTTTATATTGCATAAAAGTACAGAAAAAAAATGCTTTCTTATAATATCGTTTTTCTGATTGGACTCTTTTTCATCTTATTTAGCACGATATGATTAGTTTGAAACATATCTTATGAGTTATAACTGTTGATAAGATTGAAAATAGCAATAGAATGGAGAATACATTATGGAGCAATCTTACTGTATCTTCCACCCACTCCATCCAAGCGCTATTAATTCTCTACTTGTCACATTAATTTTTTTTTAGAAATTATTTGAATTTCTGTAAATTTTAAGATGGAAAGGGTAAGATTTACGGCCCTTTTTGGGATGTTCCAGTAAAATTTCTCTACATTATTATACATCCACAGCCGACGTGGCGGACCAGGTCCAGCCAATAATTTCTTCATCCAAGGTGATAGTACGCTCAACTACCACAAATGAAAGAACATAATCTCTCTCTCTCTCTCTACATGATGAGGATAACAATACCATACACTCTCACCAGGGCTCCATTTGCTTCTCTCTCTTCTTCCCTACTATTCAGGAAACAGGTAAAAACCAATTCCTCAAAAATTAACATTTCATCACAAACCAATAATAATAGATGAGTACATGTATTTCTCTCACCTGAGTAATTTAATTAAATAAAATTTAAATACCCAAGCCAGGTTTCTAAATGGAGAATCCAATTCCCACCCATTTGCACACCCCACACTTTTCCCCACAGGAGAGTCTCAAATAATCTCCAAACAAAGCAAAAATTAAAGGAAATTGGAGTTTCAGGAGACCAGGGCACACTCAGTGAGTTTGATGTGAGCTTCCCCACTGATTACTCTGAGCTCCTTGAGCAGGTATTCTTAACTAATTCTTGTAGCATAATTTTTTTTTTTCTTTTTTCCATTTATTATTTCTGTGTAATTTGGTTATATATCTTTGGCTTTTAATGAGGTAAAGATAGAACAAAGGAAATCAATTTTGGTCTTGACTATTCAATGATTGTTTAAAAAAGAAAAAGAAAAATGCTAGGTGTATATCTCAAAAAAGAGGTGTACATCTTACGCTCTCCATCCTAAAATTTAAATTCTTTTAAATGTTTAATATTAAAAAATTTAATTTTAGATTTAAAAGGTGTAAGATGTACGCTCCAACCCAAAAAAAAAGAAAAAAAAAACTAACTATACGTGATTGCAAAGTGGTCCTCAACTTAATTTGGATTATTTTGTAACTTGATGTAGTATTTATACTAATTTGATCAGAATCAAACTAGTTATGTTTAAAATATTAGTCCTATATTTGATATGAATTAGAGTGTTTTTCTGTGTATTATAATGTGCAGGGTTTTTTCTATCTATCAGTTTAAGTTTTTGGGAAAAGAAGCAAATATTTTGAGAGAGCTTGTTTACACTTGAGCCTTTTATATCCTGTGGTCCCTAAACTAGTCATGGATCATTGATCACATGGTCTTTAACTTTAAATTAATTTGGTTGAGTCTTTGATCAATATGGTCTTCTTAATTTCATATTTGTTACTACTTTGGTATCAAAAGTAAAGTTTTAGATTTCGCCAAATGATCGACTAATTCGAGTAGGTTTATTAATCGCAGGCGAAAGAAGCAACCGAGTTAGCATTAAAGGATGGCAAGCAATTGTTGGTGAGTCGAAATTTGCTGAACTTATTATCTTATGAATCCTTAAAAAATCGAAATTATGATGGGATCAAATATTGATACAGGAAATTGAGTTCCCCACTGCAGGTCTAGAATCTGTTCCAGGTCAGTTCAAAGTTCTCAGTCTCTTTTCCCTTGTAACAACATAGTTTCATCATCAGATGCCTCATGAACTCAAATTTCTCATTTTGTTTCGGGCGAATTTGAATTCACGAATCGCCGTCGATATCGGCATTAGGCGATGGCGAGGGAGGGATTGAGATGACAGAGTGCATGCTCCTAATCCGAGAATTTTGCGATCGCTTCGTCGCTCCAGAGAAAGCTACACGAACCCGAATAGTAGGTCCTCGGAATTCGACATATCATTTTTATATCATATTTTTTTCCTTGATTTCATAGGATGATTCTGCACTAGACATTTAGTTGTTGTATTCTTTGGTACATGATTTTATTTTTTTATTTTTTTTCATATGGTAGTTCTTTCCAGAGGCGAATGAGGTCGATTTCGCGCGCCAATCGGCCTTCGGAGGATCATCACTGAAGCTCGATTATCTGACAAAGCCGTCCTTATTCGAAGATTTCGGTTTCGTGACGAAGATCAGAATGGCTGATCGCGTGAAGCCCGAAGACGAAGTATTTCTGGTTGCTTATCCATATTTCAATGTTAATGGTAGTGCTTTGCACTTATTTTATGTTGAGCATTCTAATCATTCATTCAATTTTAAGTAGATTTATAGGATTTTTTTTTTTTTTTTTTTTTTTTAATGTAGAGATGCTTGTGGTGGAAGAGCTTTACAAAGAAGCAGTTGCGAATACTAATCGAAAGCTGATTATATTCAATGGAGAGCTTGATAGGATAAGAAGTGGATGTATCCTTTACTCTTTGCACGCATGCATTACTGCATTATCATCTTCCATTATCTTATAGGTTGGTGAGTCGTGAGAAGTTCTTCAGGGGTAAGATTTTTTTTTTCTTTCAAGAAGCTAAAAGCTCGGAAAACCCTGCAGAAAATGCATTGAACGAAAGCAACTGCGCTAAGTAGTGGTGAGATTTCTATTATCTTATTAATTTGTTGATTCTTTAACGAAGTAAATTAAACGATTATCCGCCTTTCTTCTACCCGAAATTGGGCGCGCTTTCGAAGACCTTCCTTCCCAAGTTGGAGACGGTGTATTACGTTCACAACTTCAAAGGGCGCAATGGAGGAACACTTTTCAGGTACTTAACCTTCTCTTTGGCTTTAAAATTTGATTCTTTTTAAAGTTCGGGTCTTAAAAAATCTCTCAAACTCACTGAACACCACCTGCTAATGAGTGTCGAGAAGTGAGGAAAATAATATTAATACACATTTTTGTCAATTTTGCATTTGGTTTCACTTTTTAAAATCTTTTCCCAGGGGCATATATCTCTCATGGGTGTTTTAGGTGTCTCCTTGGTTATGCAGAGTCTGAGAGTAAATTATCCATTCATCAATCCATTTATAACTAACTAGATATGATTATATGATATTTGATTTGCAGGTCTTATCCTGGCCCTTGGAAGGTGATGAGAAAAGCAAGAAGAGGTGGCAGATATGTTTGCTTGCATCAGCAAGAAGAAATGCCCTCACTCAAGGAAGTTGCCCTCAAGATTCTTCCATCTGCTTAGCCCCCCCCAACAAGTTCCAAGGGAGTTTCCATGGTGTTCTTCTTATTTGCATTTAATTTTGATACAAAGTATTTATAAATCAACAAAATTTGGTCACACTGTATAGGTTTAAACTCATCATGTATTTGAGCTTCTTTATTTGAAAAACAAAAAAACAAAATCCCCTTATATCTCACAACTATTATTTGGTTCTTCCAAGTGTTCAGATTTGTCGATTTCAGTACAGCACAATTCACAGCTCAAAACCGTTCTTTTAACAATACAAGAAAGTAATCATCGAGTAAAAGACAGAACCGATCGCGATGCGGATGATCAAATTATATATAAGAACTGTCCATACATATGTCGAAACAAAGACAGCTAAGAACACGAGTTTTTTCGTTGAAGTGATAACACAATTAATCGGAGAGAGTCCATCAAAATAAGGATATTAGCCGAGGCGATTAGATGTGAAGGGAAAATAAGACCTAGCTGCATAAGTTACCGATGGAATGTATAGAAGCCTGAACATTTACCTGCGACTGGCGCACAACGTCGGCTCGCACACCACCCCCCATCCAGCCGTCGGTGCCATCTCATACTGTCAATCTGACCGTCCGAATCACTCTAATTTTAGACCAATAACTGGACAGTGGGCATTGAGGTGAGGCAGATGATGCATGGATGATGTGCCACACCAGTCGCAGGCAACAATTTCTTGCTCACCGCTGGTTCTCCCTCCGTCGCACGTAACGAGTCCGGTCATTGTGTCTGGTCCTTTCCTGAGATCTCTGCAGAACACTGTCGATCCTCCTCTGCCTCTCCAGAGGTCTTTGGACAACTTCCCCATTTGCAAACAACTCCGCTGCATGAAACAGAAAAATATACACCAATTATGAGGATTAGAAGTTAGCTAGCTATGAAGTGAGAAAACACAATTGGTCGCTCCAAAGAAATAAATTCTTCGATGCAGTCCAATTTAATTAGATTAGTTACTACACAAATCAAATGGAAGTCAATTCAGCCGGTAATTGATTTTCTTATTGTTTCCGGAAAGAGCGCAGGCAATAGTCCGTAATCGGGCAGTGATTAGGTCTAGTGAGTCAAATTTGGGCATTAAGTTTAGGTCTAGTTCATAATAATCATCCCTGAATGCACTCCATCGACAATTCTCGATGCCAATTCCTCAATGTAATCGATACCATCTTATGATTCTATCCCTAAATTATTTGGCAATTCATTTTGGACAAATGTGGGATAAAAAGATCACTACATACGACAAGTTGGGCACTGTTTAAACACTACGAATTTTGGATAGAAAATGCAATTAGGACTCGGTATGTTTGAGAGACCAGATCACTACTCCTGTAATGTTCAGGCACTACTCACACTTTTAACCCAAAAGAAAAATTAATGAAACAACATTTATTACAGAACTACTCTCTTTTAGTAGAACAGTAGAAAAATTAGTCTTACTCTTACCTTACAAGACTATGAAAACAAAGTAGTAGGCTAGTATGTAGCAGAGCAAAATTTGTCCCAAGCTGTTTTATGCATTGCAGCAGCTAGAACTGCAATAGCACAATATTCCTCCCTTTCCTCGCACCTTTTCCCCCTAGTCATTTTCCTCCTTTTGTTTCCGACGCAGCCTAAATTTAGATCAGGGTTTATTTTGTTGTAAGAATTAATTTCTTATGGTGCGATAGTTGTCCGCATCCCGCATCTATCTGGGGTTCGACTGAGCTTTTGCTAGGACTATTCAATTACATAGAGTCATGGTTATTCAATGGTGAGCAGAGATATTTCTCTCTTTGGTGTCCGTTATACTTTCTGAAAGGAGATTTGATCAAATTCAAGTGATGTTTCGATCTTTATTATGTCTCAGCTTAACTCATCTACAGCTTCATTGAATGAAGTGCAGAACCGGTAATGGAGATGTCAATATTAGTCCATTAGCATTCAAAGAAAGACATATAAGCTCGTCCGCTTTGCCAAGATGGACTGAACAATGTGCAAGGCTTAGACCTATTCAGATAAGAGCTTGTCATTTCTACCAAAAGACAATTAAAATAATAAATTGGCACTGAGAATTCAAAGCAGTAAAGATTTGGATACAAGAAAATGAACAGATAATAATCAACTTCAGATTAAAAAAATCGCACCTCCATAGTCCTTGTACTCTGCATCAACATAAGAATCCGGAAGCACAAAGAGAACACCAGGAAGGCCTGCGACAACAAGAATGATTACATGACATCCACAAGAACACCAATTAAATCCTAAAAAAGAGACTATCTAATCAAAATTTATCACAATATCTATAATTTTATAGGTAGAGACTAACTATAACATTTAAAATCGGCAAAAGAAACCTTCAAGTTTGTTTGATGTCTCCTCATCAATCTCACATCCAAAGCCAAAGTAGCGCTCGCACGATACATTATATATCTTCTTCTTCGCTTCCTCCTCACTGAATTGTTCCGATAAGAGAAGGCAAAAGGAAACAGATTTATCAAAACAGTATTAAGATGAAGAAAAAAAATCAGCAATCTAAATTACAAAAAAGAAAAAAAGAAGAAGAAGAAGGTAAAAATGTATGGAAAACCGGAGACCATTTCAACTACAGGCCATTTCAAAATGGCCCCTCTCAACTTTATTTAATTGGATTGACACCCTCTTAACTTCTGATTTCTTCATGGAATCCAGTGATTTTAGTCAAACAAATTAGGGATTTTGTCAGATTTTATCAAATTAATCAAATTTCGTCAAATCAAATGATTTGAATTACTTCTAAACAAACAAAGACAGCTAGAATAACTCAAATTCAAAAAAAAAAAAACGCTAAGGGAGGAGAAACCAAGAAAAGTGAAGGAGCTTATTTCGAAATGGTCAATAGCAGAGGAGGTCTTCATACATTTTTATTAGAAAAATATGGTACTCAGAAATGGATACAGAGATTGAATAAGAAGAAAACGGAGATGATACCTTCCGAGGACTTTGGCTAGGGTTTGGACGTAGCAATCGATCATCTGCTGCTTGGTGGCGCCCTCGCCCCCGGGCTTGTCCATGACGATGAGCCAGTGCTCGTAGTCGCACCCGGGGAACAGCGGCGCCATCTCCGTCGGGGGCCGATCGCTGAACCCCGACCCTCCGCCTCCGCCGCCGCCGCCGGATTTCAGGGGCGAGTAAGCGTCGCCGCCGGGGCGGCGAACGGCGAAGCGCACCGGGACAAGCCGCGCCGCGGCGAGGCGGAGGGCGAGCCCCGGGTGCGGCGCGGCGATGGGCGAGGCGCGGAGGCGGAAGAGCCCGGCGACGGACGCGGACGCGGACGAGGAGGTGGAGGAGGAGAAGCGATTGGAGAGGAGGAGGAGGAAGGGGGAGCGAGAGGGGGAGGAGAGGAGGGATCGGACCGTGGAGGCGATCGCCATGGGAGCTACACTACACACAGCGAGGAGATGAAAAACCCTAGCGTCGCACGAGAAGGAGATGATCGGAGAGTGGAGAGGACGAGGGTTTTTGGGGAGGCGCAATAAATCGCGTGGAGTGATCGATCGAGTCCTCGCACGAATCGTAAAGCAGGTGGGTTTATGAATTTAGCTGATCCTCCACCGTAGGTTTAATGCATAGTTAGCAAGATGCTTATTGGGCCGGGCTAAGATTAAAATGAGACGGCCCAATATAAGATCTTATTTTTTTGGCATATTTATCCCTTACAATTTTCATATTAAGCATTAACCCCATTGTAATTGCTTTTTTTTTTTCATTACTCTTTTAGTTCATGAAACTATTCTATCAAAATCTAATGAGTAGTCAAAATTATTTAAAAAAAGAAATATAATTTTAGAGTTTATGAAAAACGATAGTTTGATTCAACTTTTACAATCTGCACCTATAAAAATTAAATCAAACACTCTCTCAAAACTCAAACACACGACCTCCTTATAAATTTCACACCAGATAGGATACTAATAATTTAGTTGATTTTCTCTTTTTTTGTTTTCTTTCCTATTTGGTTTTTCTTTGTCAAATATTTTTCTATATTTTCTAATTTTTTTCTCCTATTAATGGTATCACAATCCATTTTACAAAGATTTTGAAGCAAGGCACAAACCACAAAGACAAGAACATTAATAGAAAGTTTTGAGGAAATACACAATATCGAATGATTTCAGGGACTAATATGGAAAATTAATAATAATTCGCGGTGCAACCGTGCAAAAAATCATGATTCAATGGACGGCCATGATTTCTCCCGACAAGATAAAAAAAAAAAAAAAAAAGTGATCATCCGCTCAAGCATTCTATGCGTGCGTCCGCAGGGGGGACGACACCGTGACGCGAAGCGCTTTTTTCTGCTTCTCGTAGAAACCGCGTTTCCGCGGCCGCGCGGTGGCGACGCACTTTTTCTCGCTCCTCTCCCCCTCTAATACACGACCGCTTCGTTCCCTTCCACTCTCTCCTCCCTCTCCAAACACACCCCCTCTCTCTCCTCCCTCCCCACTTCACGACGCGAACGCCGCCATTTCCGATCGCCCCCTCCCTCGTGCTCTCGAATCGGAGCGATCTAGGGTTGTGAGATCGAAGAGGAGACGCGTCGGCGCCGATTTCGGAGTTGAATGAGGTTGATATCGAGTTCTCGTTCATCGAATCTTTGTTAGTTCCAAATTTGGATCTCTATTTCTGATTTCCTCTTATTCGACTATGGATTGATTGGATTGGTTATGAGAAATTGCTTTTCTGATGTATTTAATGCTTCTGATCAACTGTTGAGAATGGTAGGAGATTCATAAACGACGAGAGAATCTGGGGTGATTCGTTATTTTGATCATTAGAGGAGAAAATATAGGAATTGTTTTTGAATGTTTAGGATTTTTTTTTTTAGTAGATTTTTCATTTCAATAATCTACTTTGTAGGATAATTTAGTGACTCTGTGTGTCTACTAATGCCTCAGATGCAGGTAAAAACAATATTAGGGAGTATAGGAAAATTTGGGCTATAAGACTGTGGAAATGGAACCTTTTATAAGTGCACTGTTTTGATTGGCTACTCAATGCGTGAAATGATGTAGATTCTTCGATTTGGTCCGGTTATGTTGAGTATTATCCGATTGAGATTACCAAGTAATTACGTTGTATGCAATCAAGTCAATCCGGTGAACGAAATCTAAATCTAGGGGTTTAATGGAAGCAATTTAATCTCGATGAACTTAACCGAAGAATATATGTTTGTCCTCGAACAACTTATGAATTTAGCCAGAAAGGCTATCATAGGTGGTTGAAATTTTCGGACACCGGATGCAAGCGATAATTTTTCTTGTTGCACATTTCCGTCTTGCTTGATGATCAATTCACTATCTTTGCGATATATGAAAGCAGGTATATTTGTTAGATGCTTGATATCTTAGTTCTTGTTTTTCACTAGTCATCAAAGCTAGGTTCTTATTCTGTTATATATGGATACTTGTCTAGGTCAAGCTCCAATAAGTCTTTTGTTTTCTCTTCAACAACGCTTTGTTTGCTCTTAACATGAGATCTAAGACAAATGGGGCTATACAAAGAACCGGGAAGCTGAACAATATTCAAGGGCACGGACCAAATTGGGTTCTTATTGCAGGAGGTGCACTTCTGAGCACGCTTACTATCAGGGTCGGGTGCAAGCTGAAGCAAGCCTTTGAGAGAAAGCGGCAAGATAATACCATTAAAGGTTATGATTTTTTTTTTTTTTTAAACTTTCTATTGAGCTATTCTACATTGATCTCATCTTCAAAACTTCTAGAAGTTGGCCTCTAACTCCCAGGAAATGGAAAAAGCCCATCTACAAGAAGATCAAGAGAATGCAGACTGCATTCAAATCTCAATCGCTTTAACCTCGAAGAGGACAGCTGCTACTATTGTCTTTCCGGTATTTTCTCTGAACATACTTTAGGATGATAGCTTGATGGTTTCTGAAAAAAATATCATTGCATACTTTTCGATTTTTCATATTTACAAAGAGATTCAATTAGTACATTTGCCGCGAGGCATTGTTGACGGTTGAGGAATAGTTTTATGGACAAGATGTTCTGTGTCCCTTTTTAGGTAAAGCAACCCTCTCGCAGCTATCATTAAGGTCTCATGGTAAATGCTAATTAAAAGCTCACATATGAATTCGAAATTCCATGTTTAGGTCTGTGATAACTTGTGATTTGGGTGGAAACGCGAAAGCACATCTGCTAGGCTTTTGTAAGCAAAGAGTGCTTATTGATGCAGTTGAAAACAACATATATGTGATTGCTATTTACATTATGAAATTGAGGTTACAGATATTAAGCAAATTGGAGAATTTTGGCTGAAGTGTTTGGTTCAGCTGGGCGCTACTTATTTTCCTCTAAGCTTTGTAGGTAGGCTTATAACTATATTCAGGTTATTTATTATCAAGTTTGGAATTTTAACAGCTAAGTTGATTTCTTTTTCCTCAGTACTCATGAGCTGATCTTGGCTGTTATTGTTAAATCAAGCCTCTATAATTTTCCTTTGTTAGGTTAAAATCAAACTTTGTCAGATACAATAATTAAACACCTAGATGACTATACAAGATATTCAAGGACATATTTGTTCTTTTTTCATGTATATGTATATTATTATTCAGTGTCACTGAAGCAACATGTTTGAAATTTTAAAATTTAAACTCCCTTCCGCTTTGCTGGTCAATATGTTGATAACAGAGCTTGCAGGAGGCGGAGTGGATACTAGGGCAATATCAAAAGAAGCCGATCCCTCTCTTCCACTCGTAAAGTTCACGGGATCAGAATCGAACAACGAGAACGGCGGCGTGATGTGGGCATCATCGCCCCATGCCTCAGAATCTGGATCATCCGATATTTATGCCAAGAGAGAAGTAATACATAAACTAAGACAACAGCTAAAGAGGCGCGACGAGATGATTATGGAAATGCAAGCCGAAATCACGGACCTCCAAACTTCTCTCCGCATTCAGGTTTCAGAATCGGCCAATCTGCAGGCACAACTCGATTCTGCTAACCGGGACTTGTTCGATTCCGAGAGGGAGATCCAACAGCTGAGGAAAGTCATCGCCGACCATCGTGTGGTTGTAAATTGGCGGGTAAACGGATTTTACGCCGATAGTGTGGATGATCATGCCGAATTGCCGTGCGTCGCGGTGGAGAGGAGGAAAGGGGATGGGGAGAGCTCGGAGATCCTGAAGAAAGAAGTTGGAGAGCTCAAGGAAGTGATTGAAGGGAAAGATTTCTTGCTTCAGAGCTACAAGGAGCAGAAGGTGGAGCTGTGCTCAAAGATGAAAGACCTGCAGTTGAGACTCGAATCACAAGTACCGAATATATTGTAGGTAAACATGTATGGAGACACCCCCCCTCAGCTATTGGTCATTTTGAAGAAGCCACCTTAACCTTCGTTAATCGACACTCCCTCTACTTCTGCTCGTTTGGATTCGAGTTATCTCTGCCGATTGAATTGGGGATTCCGGGAATTGTAACGCCAATTCTGTTGAATTCGATGGCTATGCCCGCGTCGTGGTTTTTAGCTTTAATGAGGTAGCTAATTTTAATGGGGTCCCCAATTCAACCAACTTAAAACTATAAAACTAATCAAATCAAAACAAATAGATGCAGATGAAAAATATAACAATGATAAATTTGGCGGGTCTTTTGTCAAAATGCTCTATTGTTAGTGGGGTCTCCATACATTTTTACCTATACTTTTGTTGGGTTTCAGCAGAGTTAGATCACAATTTTTTTCTTTTTTGGTTTTTTTTTTTACTGGCTTTTCTCATCAAGAGTTGTTGTTAATTCTTCGTCTTGCTCCACTTTGCGGTGTATTTCAATACTTGTATAGTTTCCCCGCTTGCAGTTTGTCTTGTTTGTCCTGGTTTATACGTAAATGGCTTGCAATTGCATTTTTTTGTCCATTTTTGGAAGAAATATAGTATACTATTTACTTCGTTTATTTTTTTAAAAAAAAATAAACTCAACTAGAAATATGAAACAATTAGATTTTAAATTTGAAATTTTGAATATCAAACATCAAGTCCTTGACCAGCTAATTGCTATAGGTATAATCAGTTGTAGTTACATATTTTTAATTTGACTGGTGAATGGCTAAATAGTCGATATGTTTTTACCCTTATATTGTCATATGATAGGAACAGAGCGTTATAAATAATGATATATGATAAATAAATAATGATATAATGACATGACATTAGGGGGTGCTTGGTTCCTTTGAAAATCGTGGAAAACTGTTTTGCAGTAAAAAAAAAATTTACATGAAAAACACCCTTATCAGGAAATCTACTTTTCCATGAACTCTAGGAAACGAAAGCACTACTTTTCGATTGAATCTAGAAAAACTTTTTGGGGCAGCATTTTGGAGAGGAATCTCTCATTATTATTTTCCTCATTTAAAGAGGTAAGCTGTAGCTTCCGCTAATTTGTCAGCAAAATTATTGTACTTCTCGTTTATTTTCAAGCTTTAGTAATTTTTGATGCATGCACAGAGTTTTTTTTTTTAAAGAAAAAAAAAGAAGAATAAAAGTGAAATTCAAACATAACAGGTGTCTCAGGAGTCCCTACAATGTGCAATTTACCAAGAAGTTAAAACGGATATTAGAAGTAGATTTAAAATGTATTCAAACTACCGCTTCACTCTTTTGCATCGCTGCAACTGCACCAGCATTACCAATTAGTTCAACACACTAATACAGTTAATAATTATCGAAGTAGCTCGCGCATAACAACACATTGTTCCAAGAATTAGCGATAAACAGTAGACATTATTAGTCCGCAGATATACAAGTTTACTCTTAATAAGGAACTATGATGGATTCTATAAGCTCCTGAAGGGGCGCGAGTTCCTTCTTGTCGATCAAACCAAACTCCTGCATCACAATCACACGATAAACATTAGCCACGCGAAACCGTCGTTTATTGTGCGGTCGCGCTTCTGCTTCTGCTTATGCTAAATGCATATAACAGTGGTACAGAACCTTATCATGAAAAGAGGGGAAGGAAATATATCCTAAACAGTTGAAAACTAATCGTCATAAACCAAAACCTGATTTAATCTCGACGCCAAATTTTGCTAGTATTTCTAGCAAGCCGACGAATCCAATGGTCGTCATTGAACAATTTGACCAAAAAAGTTTGTACACATGACATGACATGACATGAGATTGTGTTAGGGTATATAGTAATTTTAATGCAAACATTTTACTGATCTCCGAAGGTTACTCAGGTATACTCACAATTTAGTAATTGATGATTTTAAAGAGTTAACATAAGCAATGTAAAGAAGAAAAATAACTTACACATGTAAATAGAATGAAATGCTTGAAGCAGGTGTTAAGATGCGCCTCTTCCTTGAGACTGACAATCTTCTGGAAATGCGAGTGATATATGTGGGCATAAACACGGAACAGACGTTTGAATATCGTCTTAACAACTTCTTTAAAATTTTGGGGAAATGGTGTTCCTAAAACAAACATAAGTTGGATGAGTAAATATATTTGAAAGATAGGTAAAGGACATTTAGAATTGAAGTTTACCAAGTCTCTGAGGAAATATGGATTCATCATCAAGCTGAACTTCAATCCAGTCCATCAGATACTCGACATATTTTGGTGCAGAAACTTCGATCGGTTTCTTTATTTGCACACCATCTGCCCACCTATATTCGTACCTGCACAATACCACATTGTTTTAATATAAGTAGTAAATTTTCTTTAAATGGAAGTGCTTCTCCCAGCCACACATGACACAACTCAAGCAGCACTTCATCGAACACCCTATAACTGGGCCTAACAGATCCTAAAGTTTAGTGGATTGTATTGAGATGTTGATGATAAAGCATATAAAAAGCACTGTTGCTCTGCTAAATTCTCTAAGAACTTTAGAACATCAATGAGTGCAGCATATAAGCATACTGTAAGACATACTTAGGCCCTGCAGTCATTGTAGGACAGCTCTCGGGTGTACAGAATTCAGCGAGAGTTCCATACAGCAGATTAACCTGATTGAAGAAATCAACAGCTGAAAGCAAAAGCTCCATTAGAATCTAGCAGCAGGACCGGATTTCAGGGTTTGAATAATGTAAACAATATTACATTAGGAATAGAACGAACATAGTAATTATGGGTTACAAACTTAGTTCCCGTAAGTTCAATCCAGATTTCAATTTCTCAATTATTACAATATAGTCCCTAAACTTTGATTTGATTTCAGGTTCGCCTATTTTAAACAATTTGATCTGTGAAGTTTCACTGCAACTTCTGTTCATCCTTGGAGCTTCTAATTCAGCAAAGCAAAGTCCAACTATAGAGCTGAGTGGAACCCCTTTTTAGGTGATAACATAGAATATGTATTATGCAAAACAAAGAGACTGAATTGTTACAACTAAAACTAAAAGGGCAAAATTGAAATCAAGGTTAAACTTCAGCAAGTAATTTGCAATTAACATTTGAAATTCGGAAGTAAACATCACGTAAGCTTGAAACAAAAACGACTGCAACGTAAATGTTACGGGTGGTAAGGAACACCGAATTAAAAAGAAGAGTAGGAGACAGCATATTACTATTGACAGCAAGCCACTCATTAACATCCTCGCCAGGGGGAAGCCTTACTGCTTCCCTGAGATTTCCACTACCCAGAGTGGCATCAATGTGCTTACGGAGCTGCGCACCCTGCAGTTAAGAAAGATAAACAGTATGAAATATGCACTAGTAAAGTTATGCCATGTTCTGCTTTTTCATTCATTCATATTTTACCAGTACCTCAACAAGAAAACTTTCAGTATTTGAAGTAATAAGAGTAGACTAAACTTGTCTAATAATAAAATCAGGAGAAAATAAAATGCAAGAACATATTCAAAATGGCTCTGGCATGCCCATCAAAGATAATACATTGAGCCTCAGAAATGAGATTGTGAACTTTGCCATATCAGCAATTGGAAAAGTAAATGACTGTAGAGTGTAGAGTATGGTATTGTTACTTATAATGGTTGTATACGAAAAGGTATCAAAATAAATATTACTCGTGCAATTAGGAAATCTACCTTGCTACCAGATGGAGCACTCTTCTTTGGTCGAAATGTCTTTTGATTCCTGAAATAAAACAAAGCAATTTAAAACTGTTTCGAAAAACAAAAGAGAAAAAAAAAAAAAATGAAGTTTAACTAAGTTATGGGTTAGTAACGTCAAAGCACAGTTGTTGATCCAACCTAATTAACTCCATACAACAAGATTTACAGTTTCAATGAAATAAGGTTGAGCAGATACCCACCGAACAAGACCAAAGGGGACAAAGAGAAGCCGTAAAGGATTGAACTTTAGCACGAATAGTCACATTGTTCCCATCTATATCTTCTCTCAATCAACTTTTACAAGGAACTATTTAACACGTAAAAATCTGACTACCAACAGCATTAGGTTGTGTAATCCTCCAGAATCACATGCTAATTTGCCCACCAACTCTTCGGTAATTTCACAAAGGATAAATTGTATTGATAGTCCCTGTAGTATCCTGGATATTGCAACATAGTTCCTTGATATTCATTTAAACACTTTAGTCCCTGGACTTTCTCATATATTACAACTCCATCCCTAGAAACCAAAGAAAATCTACATTGTTTCCTATAAAGCAACCTTTTCAACCCTATGTCAATGCACCAAGGAAATGAGAGTCATCTTACTTGATGAGTAAACTGGTCATTTTATAGGAAAAACATGGAATTTTCTAGAATCAGTGCTGAAAGTGCAAGGACTTCAGCGTTTAAATAAAAAGTTCAAGGACTAAGTTGCAATATCAGAAGAGCACAGGGAGGATACATGCATTAACCCTTTGACAAACATAGTCAAGTGTTGAAAATAAAAAAAACATCTATTCTTTCCCTGAAGTGCCAATCTACCTCTACTCATCTGCTGAAACTTTTCTTAACAACTCTTCATACTATTAAACCGCCCTTCATTCTGAGACACGAACACACTAGATCTGCTACCTAAACAAGATAGTGTTACCGAAAAATTTAATTCAGAGGACAAACATCAGATATTTTGTGTAGATTCAGCTTCATTTTTCATACCACACTTCTGATACATGAAATTGCAGTAAATCACACACACTTTGGCTCGCAAACCGCATCATTTTAACCAAATGGCCAAACAGCAACTCATTTTCGAGTGGATCTTTTATCTTATTAGCTAAAACCACCTAAGATATCAAAGAACAGATAGAGTAGTCGAACAAGATCTTGTTACTTAAACATCTACAATTCCCACACTTCCGGTGCATCGCCGTGAACTGAATCTGTTACTTAAACAAGATCTTGCTACTTAAACACCAACTCTGAAGCAATATATTTTCATACCAACACTCGTAATGCACAATCACACACTCCGACTCGCAAAATCACACCACTTGACCGAATATCCGATCAACAACAGCTCGGTTTTGAGCGGATCTTAGGTGATTAGCTAACAAATACATAAGAAGATTATGGCGTTTTCAAACAAACAGATAGATCAAAAACGGGGGATCGAAGGAGAAAGGGATCGAAATCGAAGAAGAGATAGCGAGGATTCACGAGATTTTGGATCCGATCGGGGGAATCCGCAAGAGAGAGAGAGGGAGATTAGGGTATCGTACCTCCCGAGACCGAAGAGGCTCATCGCGGATGGGTGTGGGGTTGCTTCGCGGCTTCGACGCTGCGTTCGCTCACACACACTCTCTCTCTCTCTAGACTCTAGAGCTTCGCGGACGCAGACTCGGAATTAAATTCCACTTTTGATCCAACCCAATTATTAAATTAATAAAAACTAATAAATATATGTTTTTGGTACAACATAAAGTCGGTCCCCGCATTGACATCCGCGAAAACATAGTACTTGCTGTTTTAGTTCTTAAATTTTAATTTTTTTTTTTTGTCGGATAAAAATTAATAAGTCTATAGTAAAAAGAGGCTGTAATTTTTAACTCCTCATTTAAGAATACTTCAGATTTGCTAATTAAAAAATAATAATAAAACAAGTGGGAAAAAAAAAATTTAATACTTGAATCAAGTGTTGTAGCATTATAACTCGTTTTTACCGGATTGAGATTTGCAGCAGTTGCGTCCGATCGTTTTCTAGTGGGGAGCGATCAATTCCTTTCTTTTTTTATATATATATAAAATGGTGAAACTTAATTACAATTCAAACTATAGTTTTTTATGAAACGGTGAAACTTAATTACGGCTCACCAAAATAGTTTGAAATTAACTAAAATTTAGAGAACTAAAATTTCTGATCAAATCCAAATATAATTTCGAGACTCCTAGCAACATATATTTACTGGAACTGGTCTATCTCATCGCCGTAGAGCCATCTAAAAGATGATTAGCTCGCAATGCATGCCAGAATAAAAGATGATAACTTCTGAGATAACAATTCGACAGGAAAAATATAAATAAAACATTACTTCTAAACACACTTTCTGTTGTCGACTGAAAACTTGGGATGATAGAATTACAAGCAATCCGCCGCCGTCTAATCTAACACAACTTTTGTATGAGAATACTATTCAGCAAATTCATTTAAAACAAAAAAGCAACAATACCAGTAGTGTTTATATTAGACACCGCGGCACCACCTTAAACACTAGCAGCTATGCAAAATATCATATCCACAAAGCTAAACCAATATCCTGGCTGTAACACATCACAACTTCCAATGATAACTTGAAAAAAGAAAACCATAGCAAGCAGCATTATTCCCTATAGATATTTACCATATAAAAGTAACAGTTTAAGATGTCCCAAATTGTCTAGCAAACAAGCAAAGCCACGCAGCAAACCGTAATGTGTGGATGGATCACACTTATTACAGCACAAAGATGCGCACACGGCACACAAACCACTTTCACCGAGCTTCAGCTTTCTAGGAAAGGTACTTCTTGGAGATGGGATTCCTCAGGGCCGTCCGAAAATCTGGGTGCCTATTATCATTATGCCACCCCCCTCCTCCGGATTTCATGATAGCAACAGTAGGCGATGGCGACTGCTTCGCAAAGCGTGCAGGGTTCTCGTTGGCGTTCCAAGCCATGTTGCTGCTGTTGGTGTTCACAGACAGCCGAGAGAGCTTCTCAGACACATCCGAAACCCCCCTTTGGAAGTCCCCACCCGTTTTATGTCCTTTGGGTAGGGAAAAAAGAAATCATCAGAACTCATTGAACTAAGAAAAGCCGACTTAAAGAGGTTGCTGGGACAAGAAACTACAATTGCCTGCACCTAGTGCACCACATCATCCCATGCACCGGTTCATACTTCGATTCCAACCACCCCGCAAGGAAAGTGGCGTATGGGCTGGTGTGGTGCACCAGGTGAGCGCAAGAATTTCTCTCCGACGGAATTGCATGATAGTAAAGAAATGTTCATCAGTAAGATCTAGAAGAAATATAATACCTATGTAGTGTCGCGCAGGGGGTTGGTATCGAGGTTCCTTCGGATGATAGTTTTGTGTAGGTTTCTGAGTATTCACCATGTCCTACCCATTTAGAAGGCATTGATGAGGACAAGCACCAGGAAACCAGAAAGTAGCAATTCAACAGTTTATTAAGATATGTTACTTACCTGATAATCCATCTCTAGTTTCCTCTGGACGCCTGTGATGATGACAAGGGGGGGAAAAATAGAAAAAAAAAAAAAAAAAAGGGTAAAATTTTTGTTATAACAAACTCAAGAAATGATGTCGTAAAAAAGACTCCTAATGGTGACGAACAAACAGCTCAGGAGAGTGCTCTACAATGCTAATAAAATACCACAAAAGGAGTGTACCTGCTCTAACAGGAGCATTGGCATTTGAGGATGGGAAATTGATGGCTGGTTTGGTATTGGGAAAAGCCCCAACGGAAGAATATCTTCGAGTATTCTTCTGCTCCAGTGCTGCTTTTGTCCCAACTAAAAGTTTCAAGCAACTTGAGTCAGCTCTAATTTGTAAAAGCACAAGCATGAAAGAAGAAGAACAATGAAAGAAGAAATTGATATGCTCTGGAAGGGTTAGAGCAGACCAGACGGTGGAGTTGCTGCATATCCTGTTAATCTGCTAGAGCGAAGTGACGGCGGGATGTAAAAGCATGACTGCATTATGATAGGCGAGGAAAAAAGAGTATTATGAAATACGAAGACAAAAGAAGGACAAAAGATAGCATAATCCAAGACAATTAGATCCATTTAGAATGTGTGACTATTAGACATAGCACCTGAAAGAAAGGATGCTGAAGGGCCTCTGCTGCAGTGGGCCTTTTACCCGGATCCCAGGAACAGAGCAACTGAAATTGTAAATTTCAATAAATCATGTTAGAAAACTCCATTCTATATTTCATTCCACCCTAAGTTTAATTTTAAGGGGGCTCGGGGACTCGGACAAATAACCCTGCAAAATCCTAGACTTGAAGCATATCCCGGTGAAATATTTCTATGTATGTCTTTCAAAAACATGTCTTGTACATTTAGCATTAGGCAACAATGCACCAACTAGAAAGACCTTTTCCAATTAAAAACCAACTTTCCCCTTAAATTGGTTGATTCCCCAACATAAAAATTAGGTTATTCTGCGAGAATCTTACTCCTTAGAGGGCTATATAAGAAAACTCAGATTTTACAGGGCCATAGATTTTAATCTGTGATTTTCCTATAAAGATCACTCCAGAAAGGAAAAGAACGAAAGAGGATTGCCATTCCAATAATGTAAAATAATATAGAGATCAATGTAAAAGGAAAGAAAACAGGAGAAGAAGTTGTCACAACTCCAATATCACCAGAACAGGAATTACCGAAATAAGGCTGATTGCATCATCGCTGGCGGCTGGGAGTAATGTTGACAGATGGATGCTTGAAAACTGAAATATTAGAAGAAAAGAGAATAACTTCAGTAAATGTTTTTATCACTTTCAACTACGTCAAAACGTTAAATTTGCAGCAAAAAAGAAATGGCACTTGGCCAGCAACAAGTTACCTGCGGAAACTGATAGCTGATGGCATCAGCAAGCTGTAATCCTTCAGCCCAAGTGTTTTTATTGGGAGTACCGAGAATACTGCATATTTTGTATATCTCATCTGCTTCGCTGAGAAAATAGAAGAATATGTAAGCAAACATGATGCAAATAGGAATCAGTCGCATGGATAGAACAGGTGACTAACAAGAAGGATGACATTATTATGATCAACAGTTAAAGAATAGTAAGTAGAAGCTTGGCCACTTAAAACCCAAGGGTAGAGCACACATCACAAACCATATACTGATGGCTAAAGAATAGAAGAAAAGACTTCAACTCCACAATCTTCTCCAATTCTAAGTAAAAAACTTGTACAATTTGCTGAAAAAACCAAATATATCTACACATATACTACAGGCTAAAGATAGGAAAAAATGTAGATTAAAAGATATATTATCTGCATAGCGCTTACCACCTTAACACATTATTGAATAACATAATATCATTTATGATACCTTTTGCCAGGAAAAAGAGGACGGAGTGTGAAAAGCTCAGCAATTATAGCACCCATCGCCCACATATCTATTAGTCATAAAAGAAAAGCATCGTAAGGAAATCTACCATGTCATGGTTGCATATGTACAAATATTGAAAACAATCATCAATCTTCTTACCAACTGCAGAGTTATAAATAGAAGCTTGAAGCAAAACTTCAGGTGCTCGATACCTATGGAAACCACATATATTGAGAACAAAAATAAGCAACCAACTAATCTGCTATTCTGATGTATGTCAAATAACATTGGTTCAAAATATGAGAACTAACCACCGAGTGGAGACGTATTCTGTATAGGGTGGTTCTGAAGAAATCTCACGAGCAAGCCCAAAATCTGCTAACTTGATGACGTCTTTTGTGATTAATAGATTTTCTGGGAAGGATTACAAAGGCAAAGGTTAACAAATTTCAGCTTGATGTCCTAATTCAAGGCATCGTGCATACAATGGCAATGAAATATTCAGACAAAGAAAGCTGGTTCCTGTTGTGCTAATGCAGAATCTAGTCAAACAAATTCTAGCCATCATGCTCCTGTTACAATAAGTAATCTAGAGTTTACAAAAGAATAATATGCGAATATAAACACTTCCGGAAATCCTTGAAAACCATGGGACGCACTAAGAAAGTTAACAGCTAAGTAGATATCATGAACTTGTGAGATCACATAACTCGAAAAGCTTTTTGAAAGAGAAAGGAATCAACAGAATTATAGCATACCATCAACTTGTACACTACATGCCGGATTAAGTCCAAAATGAACATTAACAGCAACCTAGAAAAAGAAAATGCATATCGGAAAACAGAAGCTGAAGAGGGTATGATGCGATCGTCAGGGAGAAGGACCACACAAAAAAAAAAAGGTTTTAGCTGACCATGAAGGGTGACTAAACCTAAACTGATAGGCAATAGCACCATTTGACGGCTGTATTGATCAACACATAAAAAAGATTTTCCACCGACAAAATATAAACACGATTGATTTTTCAATACAATTATGAATAGAGATCTTGGTCCTGATCTGTCCGAGTACGTACAACAATAAGTAGAAGCTGAGGTACACATTAACAGTGAGAGTGCAACACTTTCACACTGCAATTTCTAAAGGTCAGATCATAAGTACCAGGCTTAAGGTCACGATGGAAATAGCCACGCTGATGCATGTGAACCAAAGCTTGGAATATCTGAAAGCACCAATTCCGGACTTCAGATTCTGGAAAAGGCTGGCCCCTGCTTTTCATCAGCTCATAAAGATTGCATTCCTGATATAACAAAGCAAGTACAGAACTCTCAGTTACAAAGGATGCTGCTCTGTGCGAGTATTGCACAACTGATGAAACAACTACTGATGAAACTAGCCCCCCCAGAAAAAACATACCATGTACTCAAAGACAAAGAATAACATGTCGTTCTCTCTGATGACTTCCTTCAACTTCACAATGTTCGGATGGTTCATCCTCCGGAGAGACTGGGAAATCAAAAAGTTCTTTGAGAAGATAAAATTGGAAAGGAAGATGAAGAACATGTTACAGTAATATCTTCATAGTTACCTTCACTTCACGAAGATTCACGCACTCCTCCCAAGAGCAATACCTTTTCTTCATTTTCTTAATTGCAACCTAAGAAAAGAAAGTGTATTAGAAAAGTAAAATTTGTTGTTTTCATTAGTATATCATGCCCCAATCCCCCAGTAACTATCCTCATCTCCAAGTGATATGGACGTAAAGGGGACATTTGACTGTTTTTAAAGCAATGGCCAACACTTGAAAATGTATTGCTTTATTGACTACTGGGCCCCAAACCATATTAAATCCCAAAAAAAAAGAAGGCTGAAGAGAGCGAATTAGGGTAGCACATACAACTTCACTGCTTTGTTTATTTATTGCCCGCCAAACAGTCCCAAATGTTCCATCACCAACTTCCTTAATTACCTTGTACCTGTCAAGGGGAGCAAGTGATCTTTCAAGTGTCCTACATAATGATATACCAAAGAGGGTTTCAGCACAAAAGGAATAAATAAAATTTACCTTTCCATTTTTCCAGCTGAAGGTGTACAGTAGTTTATTTAAGAGACAAGATGCTGATGCCAAGAATATGTTGTATCCGCATAAGCACGTTATTCAAAAAAGAAACTTCCGAGTATTCTTTTACTAAAGACAAGGCAAGCAATGCATCTGAAAGCCTCGTCTTCTGGCATGCTCTGGAACATAGAAATCCAAATGTTATCTACTGGAAAACAATAGAACAATAAAAAAAATGATGATGAATAATTGGTAGGAAGAGATAATAATAGATAGAGCACCAGCATACCTATTTCGACCACGATCATTTTCCTCACAAAAGCTTGCACAGGAGATCTTATATAGCCCAAGAATTTTGTCTCGAAACTTTAAAAGTTAGCGGACTTGTGAATTGTGACAAACAACCACTAAATGACTTTTGAGCTAAAAGTTTAGCGGAAAGGATAGAGGAGATATGGATGAAACCTAGAAGATCTGAAAACTGTCCCAGAAAACCCAATTTACTCCAATATCCAAAAAGGAAAGGAATCACAGAATCATGACACTAATTTGAGTAGAACCATGCCAACGTATGATTTTTTGATGGCAAGCTCCTAAGACCTCAAACAAACTCCAGGCAGAAGCAATGTTGATGTATCACTGCCAAAACTGAAGTTTGCTGAAGAATAGTAAGAGCTACTGCACATGTTCAATAGGGTGTATGAAGTTGGCTGGTAGAAAATGAAGCGTAGATTCGGCGTCAACTTCAGTAAAAAGTTGCATCAGACCACCCTTGATGGTCATAAAAGTTCAGCTTGCCTCTCAAGTACAGTTAACAAATGAACTAAGAAGGAAGTCTCCGAAAACAAAGAAGCGCCATCCAAGAACTTCCTGGAGGAGTAAGACTCGGCACTGGAAGCAGCTTGAGCAAAAGAGCACATGCTCCATATCCTGCCGTAAGTTCTAGACCCCCAGCAATACACAATGGCTTCACCTGCAGAACAAGTGTGTATGTTCAGCTTCACTAAAACGAGTAATACTGTTAAAAGAATAGCAAGAATTGCAGCAGTTGTCTATAGAAACAAAAAACGAGAGTCCAACCCAGATTCTAGAGCAAAGATCTTGGAATAACTTTGGAGATACTACGAATGCAATCTTATTACTGTTAAATATAGTTACTTGATAAGTGCATAATTATTGATGCTTCCCATATCTGTGGAAACAACCAAATTTTAAATAGCAACAAAATATTCCTGCCTCAAATACAAGTTATTGCCTACAAGAAATGTCGAAGTTGCTCAGCTTCAAAAATCATATATCCGACCATTCGTGAGAAGGCATAATGAAAGAACAATTGCATGCCTAATCAAAAGCCAACGGCTCAAATAAACTTAATCACACGAGTGCTAAGACAACAAATCAGGGTTGATGTGACCAAGTTAGTGCAAAGCCCTACAGATTGAGAAGCAAGTTTTATTTATCCATGCCATGCCAAGACCTAGGATCTTGACAAGATGTAGCATGGGCTTGGGCATTTTTCAACCAAGCCAGTCCCAGTGAAGCTTGGTTGAGCATAAATGGTAGTTCACATTACTAAGGAAGACTTCAACCTCCCCCCTAATATGTACGATCCTACTTTATCATCTTGTGGTTCAAAGTGAAGCATTTTGCTACTTGGCGATTGTTTTCTGATTTACTGTGATAACCTACCTTTAAATTGTTAATAGATCAACAAAGAGCAAAATCTTAAAACAGCAAGCGAGAAAGGAGCATATCACGGGGGCAGGGGAAGGATTGTTTTGAGGTTCTTTATATTTACAGTGTTTTGAGGGGCATGATTGCCACGTGCTGAATATTAAGACACGGGTGGAGGGATCGTTTTGGTTTACAGAAACACAAATAACAACCATCAAACCATAATATGGTAAAGCAGAATCAGGCTATAAAATTAGTAGTTTGAAGCTTTCCCTAATTAGTTATTATTAGAAAGAATGGTCATCTTATCAAGTTTCTCATGGCTATCTCCTTTTCTCAAACATGCAGATAAGGATCACTTTCTGACTTCTGATTGTCGAATCCCTAACTCTCAAACTCCTATCTTACTCTAACTTCATTGACAAACCTAGCATGACTAGTTGCTAATTCTCTTCTTGAGGAAGGGCCTAAATTGCAAATGGCTTTAGATAAAATCCCACCGTATTTAAAGATCCAATATATTTAGATCCAAAAACGGAATAATTAGAAGCTATTATGTGACCAAACTGTTCCGAAATTGGTGTTCGTGTTCACTCTTTCGACCACCCATTGTCATGTGAGAGAGATTGGAGCACCTTCCCGTACTTTAAGAGTAAGTAAAGCACCAACATCTATGCCAGATTCGAAAGATATTCAGCAATTATTAGTGAACTTGCTAGACTATATCAACAAATCAGACTCACAAATTATGAGTAATATTCACATCCAGACCCCAATCACTACATACTAGATCAATCAATTGCATACCTCAACGCCTCTCAGCATAACCTATTAAGATCCTTGATCACAATTATCCAACAAAACCCCCAAAATTCCCCTGTTTTACCTCATTACATCCAAATCCTAGAAGCACCAACAAGATTTAAATCCCCAAAACCAATTATGTACCCAAAACCCCTAAATTCACATCTATACCCTAATCGATCCCAAGGATCCGAAACACTACACACTAGATTGATCGATTGCATACCTCAATGACTCTTGGCATAACCTCCGAAGATTCTTTATCACAGTTATTTACCAAAACCCCACAAAATCTCCCCGTTGACCTCCCCACACTGAAACCCTACAAGCTCCCACAAAAGTCAAATCCCAACCGATCAGCATACCTTAATGACTCTCGGCACAACCTCTGACGATTCTTGATCACAATTATCCACCAAACCCCAAAACCCCCAATCTCCCTCATCACACCCAAACCTCCCATAAGATCAGAACCCCCCAAAAAGATCACCAAATTCTTTTAAAAAAAAAAAAAATCACATCCAAACCCTATAATTAGCCACCAAAACCCCTAAAATCCCCCTGTTCTCCTCAGCACACCCAAAACCTCGAAGTTCCCACAAAATCCAAATTCCCAATCCAAGCTTCGACCAAACCAACCCCTAATCAGATCAGAAACACCACATACAATATCGATCGATTGCACACGACAATGCCTCTCGGCACGAACTCCGAAGATTCTTGATCACAATTATCCACCAAAACCCCCAAAATCCCCCCCGCCGTTCTCTTCACTAGACCCAAAACATAGAATCCCCCATACAATTCAAACCCCCAAAATCGATCATCGAACCAAAGAAACCCTAAATTCGCATCAAAACCCTCATCGATCGCAAAGATCCGAAACACTACGTCTACTACATCGAGATCGAGATCGATCGCATACCTCAATGCCTCTCGCCTTCTCGATCGCAATTATCTACCAAAACCCCCAAAATTCCTCCCATCATCTTCACAACACCCCCTACACGATTCAAACCCCCCAAACCGATCATCGAACCAAAGAAACCCTAAATTCACATCAAAACCCTAATCGATCCACAAGATCCGAAACTCTGCATACTACATCGAGAATCGAGATCGATCGCATACCTCAATGCCTCTCGGCATAACCTCCCGCGCCACCCGCCGCCGCGTTCGTCGACCGTCTCCAGCGCCGATGCCGTAACGAAGAATCCGAGACGAAATAGAGAGAATACCCCGTCGTATACGACGAGGCCCTATTTATATATATATATTTATATATATATATAAGGATGCGGTATAATGTTCCGCAAGAGTATTATTATAGCTATTAAAGTGTTCCTCCGAGCGCAATAATTAAAGAATCAGATACTCTTGTGACGTCACCGAGTAGCTTTAAGAGGTAAAATTTGACGATAGTCCCTGTATTATCCGTTTACCGCTAATTACTCCCTTAAACTTTTCTACATTTTGCAATTCCGTCCCTGCGGTTACCAACTTTTTTTTTCAATACTTTTCTATAAATTTACTTTTTATTTCTCTTAGTTATAGTTAGAATAGGAAAAATAATATTAAATATTAACAGAGCCATATTTGTTATAAATAGATAAAAATTATTAAATCAGTCAAAATTCAGTTAGTTAAATAATAACGAGAGTTAGTGATTTTATTAGTCAGTATAAATATTATTTATCTTTTGCAAAATTATTCTTATAATAGTAAATTTTACAAAAAAAATAGTTATGTACTGAAAGAATTTTTGCATATATACAATAAAATTATTGAATAATTTGTACCAAAGATAATATTCTTAGAATAGTTATAATAGGAAAGATAATATTAAATACTAACAAAGTCATAGGATAAATAAAAATTATTGTCAATCAGTAAATAATGACGAGACTCAATAATTTTATTAGTTAGTATAAATTTATTTTTTATAATATAATTTTATTTATAATAGTCAATTTTACGAATAAGTTGACAAAGTTTCTATATCTGTGAGAAACAAATTATATTATGTGAAATGAGACAAAATTTCTCTATCAAATTAATGAGTTTCATCCGTACTCACCAATAATTTATGCCAATTTTATTGTGAAATTATTTTTTTTAAAATAATTTGATATGTGACATTAAAAATACTACTTTCTTGCTTTGAAATCTTATATAAATAGTTCTTCATAAGATTTTGTCTAGTAAGAATGTTTAGAATCAAAATATTTATCAAAAAAAAGTTTAGAGACTAACTTGCAATACGTAGATTGTACAGGGACTATCGTTGCATTTTACCCACCGCCGAATATCCCTTATAATTTAGTAATTAATTTTTTGGGGTTATTTAATGCCTCATGCGGTGTCCGGATAAGCTTCGTAGGGGGCGGCGAAGGCGTGCGTTTCCCCTCCACAATAATTGCGGATATTCTATCGTTTCCCGTAACGGATCCGCCGTTAACCGTAATGGATCCGTTAGTGAGCTCTCCCATAGGAAAAGTTATTGTTACACCAGGTGTAAATATGTATGTGCTTTCCATGCACTACATCTATTTTTTTTATGATAAATAATTTAAAATTAAAATCCAAATAATTAGATGTGATTTATAGTATCTAAAGAGCATATACATAGAATGAGGCTACTATACTATCTATAGTACCGGGGCTCTGGTACTATAGTTGCTTTTTCGATCTTAGGGTGTTCAAATCAACGATCCACACCGTTGAAACTGATCTAGGGTATGTGAAGTTCTTAGGAATAAAATTTTAGTTTTTTTCGATATCGTTTACTTAGTAAATAAATCATGTCAAAATAAACGGTGGAAATTGAATAATCGTTAAAATTTGAGTATAGGAGTTTCGAATTCAAGATCAAGGATGTTGACCTTCATCTATATAGTTTAAAGTATTTTCTATCAAAATTTGAATAAATTTAGATTCTTCTCCACCGTTAAACTACAAGCTCGCCATAATAACCATTGAAATTTGACAATTTTGAAACGGTTTGATCACAAAGTAAACTACGTCGAAAAATTATAAAATTTTATTCCTAAGAACTTCAAATATCCTAGATCAGTTTCAACGGTGTTGATCGTTGATTTGAACACCCTAAAATCAAAAAAGCGACTATAGTACCGGAGCCCCGGTACTATAGATAGTATAGGAGACTAGCTTCATATACAAAAAAGATTTTATTATGTTCTATGTTTTATTCTAATACTTTATAAAAAGAGAGATTCAGCGTTAAGAGTGTACTAAGCTGATAAACCTTCTCTATTAGAAGCCTGAGCGAATGAAAAATGTACGTTTCTTAAGTTGAAAGATGACTAATAAAGTAGATTACATAAATGATGGCTATAACAAAAAAAAAAAAATTAATTAAAATATTTGTGTCAACTGCTAATTTAAATAAACTTCAGTTTGAAGAAGTCGAAGAAAATCTATTAGTCCTATTAGAGCTTTAATAATAAGAAAAGCATGTGAGATGGAAGTAATTAGAGTCTAATAAAATTTGTCTCTCAGACTAAAAAGTTATTTTTTAATTCACGTTTATTAATACAAGCTAAGGAGTTTGCTTTTGTTTGATAAAACTTCAGTGGCGAGCTTATAACGACGGCTTGTTGAGAAGCCCCCAATTTGTTGTTACATGTCAGTTTTGCCCCATTCAAAAGTTTATTGGATGGTTTGTAATATTAAAATCAAAAAAAAAAAACTCTAGAGGGGAGAATTATAATTAGGACTCCTTAATGTGATTTCGATGGAGAGCTCCTCACTGAAGTTTTTTTTTATTTTTGTCATAAATTTAAATTTTACTAAGACATCAGTGAGTCTAAAAATTAATAGTAAAAAAATAAATATTTATAAAAAATCGCTATCTAAATTTATGATTTTTTTATGTATATATGGGTATTTTAAATAATATAGGAAACATTTAATGAATTATATTTTGATTGTGAGCTCGGTGTATAGATGTACTCATACACCATGTGCAGGCAAAATAATTTCGTCCCGTCGCCCGTTGGTTACATGAGATGAGATCAATGGACGGTTGATTGGAAATCGTATAAATATTTCTATGCGAGAGTTCGCATGTAGTTTCTATATGGATTGGTATCGTACGTGGCACGAAGTGTCCTCAACCAAAACCCAGGTCAACTGATTCTTCGACCGGGTTTTGTTAAACCGGTTCGTCTGAACCGGAATCGTTGACCAGTTCAACCCAACCCGCGCTCAATTTCTTATTTATCCCTCAAATATTTTCGTTAGTTAATATTTTGCATATATATCCCTCACGTTTGAGACACTTAAGTTAACAACTAAATTTTAATATTTTTCATCTAAATAACTTTTAATATGTTTCAAATATGATCTTACAAAATATCTTTTAGAAGTAAAAAAGTGTTTTAAGTGCCTGTTAAGCACTATTTTTACTTCTACTTTCAGCTACAGTTATTTCGATACATTTGTATAATATATATATATATATATATATATGATTATAAGTTTCAAAAGCAGGAGATCTAATTAGGTATTTTAATTCAATTGTAAAAAAAAGTTATTCACGAGATTCATTACCATTTAAATAACACTATATTATACGGCAGAGTCCAAATAAGAAATTATCTTTAGAAACGTGCTTAGAAATTCATAATCGATCATTTAAAAATAAGAAAAGTCAAAAATGTTAACAACCAAGTAACCTAAGTCAAACACGAGGGACAATTACTTAATGTTTAAGAGTACATAATATGATTAAATAAACTTTAATAAGATTTTGTTGGAGATATGCATTCACATTTCCCTTCAAAATGTTGGGTTAGTGTCGAAGATGAGCACTCAATTAATCAACAAAAGCAATTATTGCTTTGATGACCAAACTACTCCACCAATTACCCAATGTGGATGCAAATTCCCTTCTTCTAAAATTGGTTTCATATATTGGGAAGTGATATTAATGTTATAATAATATTCTCAGAGTATATATATAGTAGGTTTACAAAATTTGGTCGAATTCTCTTTCTAAACAGTGGTCAAATTAAATAGGGTTAATTGCATACAACTCTCTGTAAACATATCGAATAGCAGATATATCCCTACAAAGTTCAACTTTTCATATTTATGTCTACAAAAGTCCTAACGTTTTCAAATATGCCCCTACAGTTAGGATCCGTTAGAAAAATATAGTTAACATAGGTAAAATACTTAACCCTGATTAGTGAATGAGGTAAATTAATCTTTTTAGCCCTCTTATATTATTTATGACGGTAAAAAAAAAGATGACCGCTGGAGATTTTTGCGAGGACATTTCTGCATAATTCTAGCAGTTGGGACTTTTGGAGGGACATATTTGTAATGACAAAAATGTCATTTCACTTATCTTCTATCAGAAAAAAAGTAAACAATACTCTAACCCTAATAAACCAGAGGGGTAAATATGAATATTACTAGCATTTTGTAGGGACAAATATGAAAAGTTGAACTTTGTAGGGATATATTTGCTATTCGATATGTTTATAGAGAGCTGTATGAAATTAACCCAATTAAACAAGATATACTTTTTCGTTTTCTGGTGGAACCATAGAAATTATACATTTACCGACTTATAGGGATATATATGTGCAATGTTATATTACTATACAAAATAAACGAAAAAAAAAACTTTTATTCTTTTATACTCTCTTTCTCTCTCTCTCCACCATCCCAAGCAAATCTTAATGACCTAATAAACCCAATAAGCATATGTAATTTAGGAGCTTTGGCCCCATGTAACCTAATTTGAAGCTCATCTTTGGTGGCTTTGTCAAAAAGCAGGGGAAAAAGCATAACCATTTTGAATGTTGAATGGTAGGAAAAGCTTCTATCCTGTTTGGTATTTGATTATACTTATTCTATGCTATCCAACTATCCCAATAGGTGGAAACCACCATGTTACATGGCTAAGAGCTGGATCCATTGACCATAACAAATTCACAACTAAATTAGTAACAAAGCATAGTTTAGGTTTAGCTGAGAAAGGTCCATCCTGGGAAGAAATTATCTGAAACATAAGATGAATTAGTAACCTGAAGCATGAGCACATCTTATCGCGCTTGACTGGGCTACTATCAGTAGTAACGGCTCGGTTTACTACTGATTTTCTTTTCGATGATAGAGCTTTCAAATCGACGATCGGCACAGTTGAATATGATTTAGACTATTTAAACTATCTAGAAATCAAACTTCGGTTTACTACTGATTTTTTTTCAATAATAGAGCTTTCAAATCGACGATTGGCACAGTTGAATATGATTTAAACCATTTAAACTATCTAGAAATCAAATTTCGGTTTACTACTGATTTCTTTTCGATGATAGAGCTTTCAAATCGACGATCGGCACGGTTGAATATGATTTAAACCATTTAAACTATCTAGAAATCAAATTTCATAATTTTTTGACATCACTAACCGAACGATCAAAGGGTCACAAAATCTGTAATTTTAATGACCGATATGGTGCGTTTGCTCGTTTAACGGTTTAGAAAGTCCAAATCAACTAAATTTTTGTTAAAAAATTCTTTAAACTATTTAAAACAAGATCTACAATATAGATCTTAAATACAAAAATTGTATCATCATTCTTTAAAGGATATTCATTTTCAGCCATTCATTTTTTGTTCACTTGATGGACAAGAGAACAATATCAAAGAAGAGTGAAATTTGATTTCCAAATAGTTTAAATGGTTTAGATCATGTTTAACGGTGCCGATCGTCGATTTGGAAGCTCTATCATCGAAAACAAATCGGTAGTAAACCGAACCGTTTACTACCGATAGTATTCTAGAAAAACTCCATCTTATCTACTACAAAAAAAAAGACAAAACTGCGACAAGAAGATAAAACTAAAGCTTCTAAGCCTCGAGAGAAGCTGTGTGTGTAAGTTACTCCCTCCTGCTGCTGCAGCAGAGCGCAGCGGAGGGATTTTAGTGAGAAAGTTAATAGCACTTTCTCCTGCAGCTCGAATCAAACAACACGACTACAGAAACTCTGGTCGAGGAGCAAACCACTTTGGTTTATACTTTCACCTTTTCTTTCCTTAAGTTGAAAAATCATCAATAATGTTTTTGACTTTCGTCACTGATTGAAAGAAATTTGCTCGAATAAACGTTGCGACAGATAAAGATCATCACATACAAAAGAGAGTCCAAATTGATGAATCTGAAGAGAAATGGAACGATGGCTTCAAACCACGTATGTTTCTAAAACTACATATGCACCCTTAACTCATCACACTTTGGTGATCAAGTAGGACTAATTCGACAAAATTTTAATGGGCATTTGATTTAGATTTCATCTGGAGAAAGCACTTCTCGCATCAGTTGAGTTTCATGGTCGGAGACGGACAGTTTCAGGAGTATCTCGTTCCGCTCATTCTACCATGGCATCTATTTTCTCGTGCGCAGGTTGATTAGTGCTTTTCCCTTTCTTCTTCCCTGCAAGAAAACAAACACGATTCCTGGTATTATAAAAACTTTCTTTCCAAATAAGAGTTAGAGAAATGCAGAACATCAAAATAATGATACAAAATATGTTACGATTCAAAATAAAAATGAAATAAAGGCTGCGTATCCATAATACTCATGATTAAACTTGGAGAAAGCCATTCAAATTGAACACAAATGACGGGTAATCAATCATAGTACGGTACAGAAGAAGTATCTCATAATAATGTATGGCTTAATTTCCTTGCATCAGAGCTAATGTTTTAATATTTTGACCTTGACGCCATCAATATGAATATGAGGACGACTATGTCCCAATTTACATGACCATATTTGAAATCTATTTATAATTTTCTGTGGTTCACATGGAAGGAAGTAACATAATACATCTCAACAAAGAAGAGTTGGTATGACAGGTAGTTTACTTCAACTCCTCCAACATACTGCTTGAAATTAATATGATCGATGAAGATCCTGCCATTCTTAATGGCAGGCATACCTATTTACGAAATAGCCTAATCATTTACTATAACTTAAAGCTCCGTAAGAATCTGTAATCGTTAACATTTAGGAAGTCTCAACGAACCATTGTCCTTAAATTTAAGAATGATGGTTGGGCAGACGCATTATAGCTTCTGAACAGAAAGAAGAAATCAACAAGGTAACTTCTCTAAGATTGAAATTGAGAGAGAGAGAGAGAGAGAGAGAGAGAGAGAGAGAGAGAGAGAACTTGCCTTTGCCTCTCAATCTTTTGATCTGAAGCCTCGATTTCTTCTTCAAGTGAACCTTCATATGTGGCTTCTCACTAGTGCCTCGAGAAGACCCTACAAACAAATATTCCAAAAACTCAGCATGAAACATAAAAGGAGAAAAACTACAAAGCAAAGTAACAGAACGTCATAACTCTACATCCGGATCTCTACAAGAAATATTAATAAAATGGGAAAAACATTATCTATTCAGCACTCGAACTCCTAGAAAGAGAAGAACATTTCTACAACCACCATAAGAAGGCCACGGTACGGCCTAAACACAAATTAACCGAAAATGGAGTCTATTGCAAGTTTCAGATCTATCCGGTATTACATTTAGGGTGCTTTCATCTCAACATAGCTTAAGTGTTTAATTACTACAAATTAGCAGTTAATACAGCAGAAAAAATGAGAACTATTTAGAACAAAACACATTTGGCACACTGAGAATAAGAAAAGACAGTACGCCAACCCTTAGCTAAAAAATAGTAAGTATTTAAGACTACCAGCAGCTCATTCATCACTGCTTTGATTATCAACTTGTGAAACATAGTTGTCCAACTGCATAAAACACTCAATAAGAATCTAGCACGGAGAAAAGGCACAAGATTTCCAGATGCACACATAGCACTTGATTATTACATGGGTCGAGTATTGATGTTACAGAAGGATAAGCTGGATATAAACTTGACGGTCATGCTATTTGGAATCAAAACTCAAGTAGAATTCCCTAAAGTAGGGCATCAGCGACTAGCTATTATGGGCTACTAATGGCATAGTTTATGAACTCAAGTAAAACTAAACTAAAATCTAACACAAGTAGACCAATGATTCATAAGCATTTAAGAGAAAAATGCTGATCAAAATTTATTGGTTTTAACTTACTAGGTACATGAATTAATCAAACTTACTAAGTAACTTGATTTGGATGCAAATCAAACTAAATGTGAACATAACCTACCACAATTTTATTTATCCAGATTAAATAAACGCCGCTTACCGACCGATTAGAGCATGGGCAATTCCTGCTAAATCTAGTTCTAGTTGTCCAATGTGAAAATTTAATATATATTTCGAATAACACAAACTTTTCTACAATGTGAAAAGGCTATATAATTCAAATAACTCAAGTTCCATTACTATACACAATATTAGTTGAATTAGTTACTGATAAATCCTAGATGTAGAACATAATAACATAGTAGAGGATCTCAAATTCATCTAAAATAACACACTCACCTTCACCAGCTATCGCCATCTCGACATCTTCCATTGTAACCAATCCCTTCTCTAACGCCTGTTTTTGATCCTAAACCATCAAAAAAACAAAAAAACCCAATTTTTAACAACACCCATTATAGATCGTGATCCAAAACAACAAAACTGATCATTATAGACGAGAGAAAGAATCGTAGATCTAGGGTTTTGGGGCACACACCCTTCGCCATTTCTTGAGGAGCTTGCGCTTGCGCTTCCCGGAGAGGGAGACGGGTGGGCCGCGGCGTTGAGTGAGCTTCCCCGACGCGGGGTCGCCGTGGAGCGCGCGCTTCTTCTCTTGGCTCCGCTCTCGCTGCGCCTTTTGTACCACGTTGAACTTCGCCATGGGGGGCCTCGATCGAAGGAGACGAAGAAGAAGAAGAGAAACCCTAGAAAAACCCTAGCTCTCGGATGTTGTTGGGTCGGGGGTAGAGTAATATGCGAGGATCCATTTTAGGATATATTCAATATTTCCTGCACCTGGTGTACCACGTAGGGTCGTGCACCGAACCCTCTCATTATTGTTAAAAATGTAAAGAAGCCCCACAACTATAGATTATTTTCAAATAGGTCTCTCAAAGTTTTTTTTTTTTTTTTTTTTTTTTCAGTTGACACCATAAAAGAGTTGTTTGGTTGCTTTTTAACGTAAGTTAAAACACAATAGTATAGCTGCAGACAATTTCACTAATTAAGTTTTGGCTAAATTACAGAAATTTTTTTTGTTAATATTCGCTTTTTCACTTTTCCCATGTCATTCAAAAATCTACACTTTGCCCCCTTAAAAAATAAAAAATATTCACTTCGCTTCCCGCCGTCAGTGTTCCGTTAGGGTTCCGTTTATATCTTATTTTTTATACCCAAAATACTCCTGAAATTTTCATCCATACTCACACATATGTCCTAGGCCGCCGCCTCGCCCTCGGCCGCCTCGCCCTCGCACGAAGTCGGAGTTGGGGTCAAGAGAGGCGTGGGCGAAGGTGCGGGATGCGGGATGAGCAAGATTAGAGAGGAGGAGATGAAGAAGATGAGGGCATTTTGATCATTTTGTCACACCGTATTCCTCTGTGAATATTTTTTATTTTTTAAGGTGGCAAAATATAGATTTTTGAATAAGAAGAGAAAAAATAAAAAAACGAATATTGACAAAAAAAAATTTATGTAATTTAGCCTTAAGTTTTTATTCAAAATGCTATCTAGCGGGTTGAGAATTCGAACACTCACATATGCATATTAAAATTACGAGCGACAGTTTAATTAAAATTATCTTAATTTTAAATATTTAAGCTTATTACAATAGGCAAATTGAGAAAATTATACTTTTCTTAAACAAAACTAAGGATTTATGAATAATATAGGTGCTTTTTTAGTTGTGTGTGAATGTAGTGAGTGCTTGCGTGTCCATACAGGTTCATAGTTTGATCCTAAATACTAAAAATAATAATAATAATAAATTATTAGCTACTTGATTACAATATATTATTTTTTAATTAGACGGATTCATATCGCGTCGATTTTGGATTTCTTTCGCTAATTTGTCTCGTGCTTATTTACCTTATTTTGTAGATTTTAAAGTTACCACCTAAACATAGATTAGGGGAGTGGCAAATCCGTAATTTTAGGTAACAACAAGGGCATTCCTAAATTTGTGCATGCATGTTCACCCTTGTCCTCTCAACTTCCCCCTCTTCTCTCCATATAAACTTAACAAAACCACACAAAACCATTTCCTTTCATTTCTCTCTCTCTCCCCTCCCTTCTCCCTCTCTCTCTCTCCTCATACAATCATAGAAAAAAAATTTAAAGAGGAGAAAGAAAAAAAAAAACTAAATAGAATAAAATGGTTTGTAAAACTTTAAATTCTTTTATTCTGGTCCTCCTCCTGGTCGTTCCTTGCGTCGCTGCATTTAACATCACAACACTGCCGTTCAGTGATGCCTACGCGCCGCTCTTCGGTTTCAACAATATCGTGCGGTCAGCCGACGACCGCAGCGTCCGCCTCGTCCTCGACCGATCCTATGGTGATCGCCATTTCTTTTCATAATTGAACTTTTCATCAATTTCTTTTTTCAATTTATAAGCGCTTATAAATGCATGAAATTAATAATTTTTTTCTTTTAATAAAAAATAATTTCTTATTATTATTACTATTATTATTGCAGGCTCTGGATTTATATCATCAGATATGTATCTTCATGGCTTCTTTAGTGCTTCTATTAAGCTCCCCTCTGATTACACCGCAGGAATTGTTGTTGCATTTTATGTAAGTTTTTTTTTAACTTATTATTATTTACCTTTATTAGTCTAATTAATTAATATTAATATGTAACATTATTGTATTACAATTATTTTTTTTTTGATTAAAAAATGTATTGAAATTAATTAACATTATTTTTCATATATATTTTATAAGCATAACATTATTAATATATTAGAATTTCGTTGTTACTATTTAATTAAACTAATTGCTAATGCAGCATTATTATTTGTTAGCGGAGCCGTTTAATTTTGCTAAATCTGCAATTTAACAAATATTTGAGGAGGTCTGAGTACATTTTGAAAATTTGAAAATGAAAATTTAATATTTTATTTAAATTTGTAATTTTCTAAGTATGTTAAAGCGCAAATCTCGGCGTTATCTTCGGGCCAATTTTCCTTTCAATCCATAGGTTGACCAAGACAGAGGTCATTCACGTAATTTTAGCCAGGGGCATTTTTGTAATTAAGCAGCTTCCATCCAAATATTCTCATCAAATAATAGCTAAAGATAAGTAGTCGAGGAGACACCAAGCGTGTTTGTTTCGCCGGATCAAAATTTGAGTCCTAATTATGCAAAAAAGATAATATAAATAAAATTAGGTTAAATTACAAAAAAAATTATTATAAATATTTATTTATTTTACTTTTTTTTAAAAACTTTTAAAATTTACATTTTATCCTCTCAATATTTTAAGTTGTTGTATTTAGCCCTCCTCTGTCAAGGTTCCATTACTATTCCGTCTTTTTTTTATAATTTATACCAAAAATACCCTCCAAAATGATAGAAATATAATATAAAAAAAAATTTATATAAGAAGTAAGGGTAATTTAGTCATTTCGTCATCTTCATTAACGTCATATTTTTCTGAAAATATTTCTGAAATTATAAAATGACAAAATATAAATTTTTAAAAATCAAAAATAAAAAATAAAAAATAAATATTTATAAAAAAAAATTCTGTAATTTAGCCATAAAATTTTACCAAAAATTCAATGACGAGCAATATGATTGAATCAAAATAAAAATATTACAAAACTAATTGCTATTACATGCCTTACGCATACTTAAAAAGAACTTCTGCGTCTTATAATTTGATTTGATTTAATTTGATTTGATTTGATTTTTAAAAATTTGCGAAGACTTCGAACGGAGACATGTTCGAAAAGACGCACGACGAGCTGGACTTCGAGTTTCTGGGCAACATCAGAGGGAAGGAGTGGAGGGTGCAGACCAACATGTACGGCAACGGCAGCACCTCCCGCGGCCGCGAGGAGCGCTACCTGCTGCCGTTCGACCCCACCGCCGACTTCCACCGATACTCCATCCTCTGGACCACCCAAAACATCATGTACTACTACTCTACCCCTCTTTCTGAATCTCTCTCGCGCATGCGCATGCGCATTTCTAAGTGTGTAGTGTTCTGTATCAGATAAATTACCGACCATTCATTTGAAACTACATGCTTTGGTTGTTTCAGATTCTACATCGACGACATTCCGATCCGGGAGGTTCGTCGGTCGGAGGTCGCGGGCGGGGACTACCCGTCGAAGCCGATGTCGCTCTACACCACCATCTGGGACGCCTCAAACTGGGCCACGGCCGGCGGCCGCTACAAGGTCAACTACAAGTACGGCCCCTTCGTCTCCGAATTCTCGGACCTCGCCCTCCTCGGCTGCCGCGTCGACCCTCTCCAGGCGCCGCCGTCGACTTCCGGGAACTGCACTTCCGCCGACGCCGAGCTCGCGGCCGCCGGCCTGGCCGTGATGACCCCGGAGAGGCGCCGTGCGATGCGCCAGTTCCGGGAGCGGTACATGACCTACTCCTTCTGCTACGACACGCTGCGATACCCGGAAACGTTTTCCGACTGCGACGTCGTGGAGTCCGAGAAGAGTCGGTTTAAGGCGACCGGGCATTTGAGGTTCAGCGGCGGCGGCAGCAGTCGCCATCGTCGCCGGTTCGGGAGGAGACGGGCTCGGGTTCCGGCGGCCGCCGACGCCGAGAAACAGGCCGCAATGTGAGGGGTGGGAATGAAACTGCATGGAATTGAGGGAGCTAATGTGTGCACTGTAATGCTAGTACATAATAATAATGCTAGTAATAAGGGAAAGGCTCGTGTGGTATAGATGTTGCTAATATACTATAATTAAATATAATGTGATGCTAAATTATGTATAAAATTGCTGGGGCTGATCATTCTTGGTTCTTCTTTGTGCTGTTTTTATTTATTTTTCCTTTTTTATTTGTCAATTTTGTTTTCTTTGAAAGCTCCTTTCTATCAATTTTTGATGCAAATATTGGACCATAATGTGGGATGAAGAATCGAGCTAGAATACTTTCAGAAGTACCTAAGCCTCCAACATTTTCACGTTTTTTTTTATGATAAAACATCAGAATCGACAATCGATAATCAAACATAACCTATGCTTGTGAACTTCCTGTTGGATTTTATTTAGGCTTTATTGGTGATTTAAAATTTATTTGTCTCTTGAGGAGCCCAATCCGTAATGGGCCTCACTTGGGAGCCCACACTTTGATTTTCACATATGAGATTTAGTCCCACATTAGAAACCAATGACTTGTTGTTGCCATTTATATACTCCTTCTCTCTCATGTTGTTTGCTTAGGAGAAAGTGAGAGCTATACTCTCGATTAAACACACGTACGCACGGCACGAGCCGGGTCGGCGCTATACTCTCGATTAAACACACGCACGGCACGAGCCGGGCGGGCGGCGCGCGCGGTTCTTTCTCCCAGTTTATTTTATTTTATTTCTTTTATTTTTATTTTTTATTTCTTTTATTTAACCTTATTTTGCGGAGCAAGAAATCGTGCCGTTGGAGCACGATCTTTTCCGAGATTCCTTTAAAGGGAGGTTTTGGCCCTTGCAGATCGTGTGTGTGCTTTGAGTCTGAACCGCCTCTCCTCTTCCCTTCCTCTCTGTATTACTCTTCTTCTCCCCGTCGTTCTGAGTTTTACTGGATCTTTGAAAGCTTGCCGGGTTCATCTTGCGCCACCTTGAAAGCGTGCCGACGGTGTGGAACGTGGACGTTGTATCGCTGGAAGTGATTGCCGGGAAGCCTCGCACGTAGAGGGGCAATCTCGCTTCGCTTCTAGGACAGTACTCTGCACGCCTCGATCCTTAGGCCTTTTCTAATCCTTTTTATTTACTGTTTTTATCATTTAATTCCTATTCGGATTTCTACAAAACTGCAACTGCAACTTTTCAAATTATTTAAAAAGATCAAATTTGCTAAAAGATTCGAAAATTTTTTCCAACACTTCCTAATAATCAAATTTCGTACTTTTTTGACATGATCTATCTATTATTTAAGCAGTTTCTGCTTGTGAACTTCCTAATAATCAAATTTCGTACTTTTTTGACATGATCTATCTATTATTTAAGCAGTTTCAAAATTAACAATTTTCAACGGATATCTTTTGAGAACGCCTAATTACTAGACAAATAATTCTCAAAAGTTATAAAATTTGATTTTTATAAATTCAAATACCACCGTAGATCATATTTAATGGCATTGATCATCCATTTAGATAGCCCCATCATCTAAAACGAAGTCAAAATATCAAAGATTTGGTACTTTAAAAAATTTCTAACTTTAGTTACTGGAATGAATACATAATCCGCCTACCAACTAATAATATAACTCGAGATGTATCAGATTTTGACATGGCCATAAATCACACAACATGATTAGCATCAAAATGCTCTCTATATTTGAGAAGAAAAAAGAAATGAAAAAAAGGTGCTCTTCTCTTTATGACATTAAACACAAACAACTTGAGCTATATGTCATGCGATAAGCAGCAGCATCAACAAATAATTATGTCATCATACAACCCAAGAAGAGTGAGACTTTTAGTAAGAATAATCAGTTTATCAAGTGAATTATAATAGAGTTACAGCATAAACAAACAGTTTAGTAGGGTCGGCTAATGGCGATAAATGTGGCAGTAGTTACAGAGGCTAATGCCGAAACAAAGCAAGTAAAGCATGTGGAAGAGGTGTCCCAATTTGTATTAGTAATCAGAAAGAAACAGTGAATAGCAAGTAACTAATCAGAGAAAACCCATGGAAAGGACTACATTAGGGTTTTTTTTAAGTCTCCAATCCCCTCCATTTATGATGCTACTTGTGTCCTGTCATAGATAACTGCATAAGAGTAAAAAGAGAGCAGCTTTGTATTTGGCCCTAAACGGAACATAATGCGAAAACTAACAAAAGTTTACAACAAGTGGGATTTATTGACATCAGCTACGCTCGTTTCTTGTTTTCGTTTTCTCGAATTCTATGCAATTGAAGGCACAAAGGAATGAACTTGAAGACTACTATATTGTTGGTTATCTGCAAACTAATCTTTTTCTAAAATGAAAAATAAGAAAAAACAAAAAAGAAGTTGCTATTGCATTTTTGTTTGTTGCCGTCAAAAAAAAGAAAGAGAGAGCCATAAATGTAGTGTTTGCCATCAATTTGCATCGAAATTCAAGAAAAAGCAAAAGACAAAAACATGGAAGTTACCGAATATCAACTTAGAATTTCTTCGGTAAGCCAATATTTGAAGAGATTCCTTCATCATTGAAGCATCAATTGCGCAATGTCCTTTCGGAAAACACCTTCCAACAAATCTCTTCTTCTCTCCGAAACAGAACAATAAGAACCACAAGATGGTAAGCAGGAAAAGCGTCTATACTGGCTGTTCATGCCTGATGGTCTTGCTGGCTGAGTCATCATGGCTATGGACTTTGGCCAAACATTCCAAGGGGTGAAATGTAACTTGCCGTTGGATTCTTGATCTTTAGCTGCTTTTGTATTCGGCTTCTGCATTTTAAGAGACTGGTTATGAGCTGAAACATCCCGTGAGGAAATAGAGCCATTGGCTGGTATACTAGGAGGGTGGGGTCGGATCTGCGCCGACGGTTTCAAGCGGTCGAGCCAACGAAGGATCGAGTTGCCGAGATTCCGACCCACTTCTATATCTCTCTGTTGGATGTTTTTGTGAACTGTAAGAGCCACGTTAAAAACAGCACGGGTGCGCCTGTTTGGAAGTTAATATGGAAAAGAATGAAATCACTCTTAAAAAGTACGATGAAGCACAAACCATAAGAAGAACAACATTATTTACTATCCACATGTTGATATAATCTAAAGCCAAGAAATTGACTGATGCAAATTGTGCAGTACAAAATTTGGTAAGATTTCAGCTAGAATTGTCGAAATTTTACAAAATTCTGCGTGATGATTTTGAATAGTATAGAATAGTATGATCTTTGTGGATCTTTACATTGGAAGCGCCTTTGTTTGTCTTAGAACACTAGCGCATTATTAGCAGCTTGTTTTTGTAATGACTTCATAAATGGACATATAAATGCAATGCCTTTTTGTTTCTAGATAGTTTTAGATATATATATATATATCAAAACAAACATTCTTCAATTTGGATGGTTTAAAAATGACTGTGGAAAACTTAACCTTGCATGAAACGTTTAATATGTAGAGTCTCGTTAATACCTATATATATGTAGGCAGGTAATGTCTGTTGTGTGTTTATGCACTTGTATGCGCACGCATGTGCTTGCACATGTATGAAGTGTGACGTATGAAGTAAGTTTTTATCTCATGTTAGTTTATTTGGACATGCGCGCATGCATACAAAGCCCAACAATATGTTTCTCGCAACACTAGTGGCTACGTACTGCTATTTTTTGTGTTTGATGCATGGATAAAAGTCCTCTTAATGCTACTAGAAAGGATAAAAGCACTTAAATGATAATGTGATACAAAATCATGCAACAATAAACTAAACTTGCTTAATAACTAGCATTTTGAAGAGCATGTGGAGTAAACATACAAAAAGAAAGAGAAAAGGAACCAAATTAAAGTGATTTGTTAAAGAGGCACAGTGTTTCAAACGAATTTCGCTCTCTGCAAGGTATAATGTGCTAATACGCAGATTGCATATTATTTCTCTTTTCATGTACTCCAGGCATTTTCCTTTTAAGTGTAATTTTATAGTGTAATGTGGTTCCAGGGTGCAAAGATTTTATAAAAAGGAGTATGTTCTCAGGGTGCATTTTCAAGTGTAATTTGCTTCTCCCTTGATTAGATAGGAGAAGAGCTCCTTGAAAGGAACAAAGAGTAATGTCATAAATGCCTCGGACGAATAATGGTGCAAAAAGAAGAAAGAAAACAACACAAAATCGGTTTTAAGACAAAAACTTGCTGCCTCTACATTATACTCTATACTTCAGGAGAAAAAAAAAAGAAAAAAGATAAAGGTTTAACCTTGATGGAGACAGTGTCTAAAGTTGAAATTGAACACATAAACAGTGAGGCATCAGCGCGTGCTTCTAATGTACACATATTGAACTAATCATAGTAAATTTCCGAGCTTAATAAAAACCAAAATGAGCCTCCAATATTTCCCATCCTGAAAATTTTCAATTTGAAACGAAATAACCCAAAAGGATGAAAACCAATTTCCTAGTCAACAACTACCCTTAAGAAATCTACGATAATTAATGTTCAGAAGTTTTTCCCCATTTGTATGACAAAGGAAAATCGAGTTTTCCAACCAAATCCTTTTCTGCAATGATAGAATCTCATCGAAACAATTTCCGACAATATACTCTCAGCATTACCCTCAACCAATTACTACCCAGTAATAAGGTATAATCAATCGACGAGTAAATAAACCATCTTAAATCCTATCGATGATCTCACATAGAAAGGCGATTTAATTTGAAAATAACCAAAAATAACTAGAAAAACCAAAAACAATCAAAGCACACTGAATTGCCACAAACATGTTATAAATGATGCTTGAAAATTCTTAAGGGTTAAAAATGTATTATGTATGGGTAGTACTTCAACTCTCGAAAAATTGCAATTTTGATCCCTAATATTTCATTAAATACATTAGTCCCTGAACCCTGATTCCTTGAACAGGTATTTAGTTGGGGACGCTCCCCAATCTGGGATGACCATCTCATCCGCAGTTCATCACGTGAACACCACGGATCTCAAAGCTGCGTGATCAGTGGACGGAACTGCATCACATTATTATTATTATTATTCTGAACCCTGCTTAATTACTGCAAAATTTTGAATACAAATCAATCCTTGCAATTTCATCACCGGATTTATCAACGAACCAATCACCAAACACCTCCGCAAACACAAACACACTACAATTACCAAATCAAACACCTAATTCGCTTCAACTACAGCGAAATCATCAAACCAACCCTAGAAATCATCCACGAAAGGCAATCCAAAGCTAGGGTTTTGATGAGAGATCGATCGATCGATACCTCTGGAGGAAGTGCCGGATCCTGGGGTGGTTGGGTCCGATCAAACGGCGTTGGATCCGCAGCGCGAGCCTGTACGTCCTCCTCAGCCCCAGGAAGTACGCCGTTATCGCCGTTATCTCCCACAACACCATCTCTCTCTCTCTCTCTCTCTCTCTCTCTCTCTTCGATCGAGGGTTTTGGAGGAGGAGGTGTGAGCGGTGTCGAAGGGGCGATATATATATATATATATAGAGAGAGAGAGAGAGAGAGAGAGAGAGAGAGAGAGAGAGGTGATGTAATAAAAGGAGAAAAGAACATAAAAGTGGAGAAGATGCTTGGAGAAGGGGTTTTAAGATGCTATATACTAGTCTTAGTCGTGCTCTTTTAATTTTTCTATTTTTTTTAGGACTTTTTTTTATATTATATATCAATATATGTAGATGTGGGACTAAAGAGAGACATTACGCAATAAGTGAGCTAAGCAAACTAAAAATTTTAATAAAAAAGAGAAAATTGTGTTTTTTATTTATAAAAATATGTAGGATTTACCTAAATTATTAATAATTTTGAATTTACTATTCGACCTTTTAAAAAATTTATTTTGCTATCTAATATTTTAATTTGTATGATCTGAATCAGTCAACGATACATGCTTAATTAACATATTTCATGCCATTCTAGTTAAAGTGTAATTGATTAATTAAATCAGACAAACTGAAAGATTGGATAGTAAAATCAAAATTTTAAAAGATTGAATAGTCGATTCAAAATGATTCATAGTTCTAAGTTTTGTACATGTTTACCATTTTATTCACATTTCAATTCAAATTTTATAGGCAATTGACCCTTAAAAAATAAAAATAAAAACTGAGATAAGCATACTCAACATTTTTTTTGCTTCCTTTGGATAAAAGGATATGAGAGAAAAAATAAAGATTTCATAGTTTACTTTAATCAAAGTTTGAGCCACATTACTCTTTAGTTCTCAAAATTTAATTTACTATTAATGTTTTAACTCAAATTTTTTTAAAAAAAATTAGCTCTCAAGCTTTCATTTGGTATAATTTCCGACCTAAACATTTTATGTTATGGCAATTAAGACTAATAGTCTAATTAAGTTAATTGAATGATAATGTATTACTAATCCGACAACAATATAACAATATTATGGTCAATAAAGCGGCAACAATTAAGACATTACCTACCATATCAATAATATATGATCAAATAAATTGAACTGTGAGATTTAATTACAACAAGTTAAACTTTGAGAATTAGGGTCTTTTCATAGTTGAAAGGCAAAAAAATTGAATTTAATCTTTTTCTTTCTCAGAAGAGCCTAATAATATAAGTATAAATCTTGAGTTGAGCTCATGTGCTTTTAAAAGCACAAGAGCATTTGTGCTTGTGACTTTTTAGCTGCTGAGTCGCATCAAGATTCATGAAGCACTATTAATGGTGTGTCCCGTTAAGCCTTTTTTACTAGTGTTGTATAAATTTTGAGACGATCTGACAGTTAAAAAATCATAACCACGTTGAGCTCATGTGCTTTTAAAAGTACAGAAGCTCAACTCGTGTAAATCTTACACTTTACGCGCTCAAAAGTCCGGTCCATTTTTGACAAATGGGCTGGGCCCAACCATATTAAAGCATTGAGGCTTGTTTCCACCTCACCAGTCTCAGTTCTTGGCCCAACCTTCTCAATTTGCTGGTGGTTTAGATCAAGAAACCAATCTCCTACACCAAATCATAGGTATTTATTTATTTGTGGGGTAAATTGCATGTTTGGTTCTTAAAAACTTGTTATACTTTCTCACTTAAATTTTATAAATGATTACAATAATATTATATAAACCAATTCAGTTGACTAAATATTAATACTGTTAATGTGAAAGTGATTTAACAGTATTATGATTGGTGATGTACCAATAATTAAAATGTCACATCACTTTTGCATCAGCTATGCATTAACATTTAGTCAATTAAATTCGGTTGTGGAACTTAATTATAATAATTCTAAAAGTTCGAGTCAGGACTATAACATATTAAAAATTTAGGGATCAAAGTATATCACTCGCCTCATAGGTAGAGGACCAAACATGCAATTTATCTTTTTTTTTTGTGTTTGTCCAGCGTATTCACGACGGAAAATGCTATATTAGTTGTGCTTTAGATAAAAGACGGTAGCTCTGTTTGGGATTATGGATAGAATGCGCTATGTATGGTGAGAAATTATGAAAGAAAAATATTTTACCTATTTTTAATAGATAATATCACTTTGCCCATATTGTACCAAGCTGATTACGATATAATTTTTATAGTCCCAACGTATAATGAAAAATATATATACCTCTTTGTTTTCGCCAAACTTTTGTTATTACCAAATACTCTATAAGAGATTGAGTAAAATAATAAAAGCGAAGCCAAGCAAGCTCTAGGTTCAAAATTTTGGAGGAATTTCTACAAACTATAAATCATGTTCTATGATTTATGATATCTATATATTTACATATTAAAATTCATAATTATTAATATTTTTTTTGCATATAATAAATAGAAGCTATTTTATTGTTGTTTGTGTAAAATCAAATCTAGTTGCGCTATTACTATCTAACGCAGTTGGTTATTATCGTGGATCGCTAATTAAAAACTTGGGTGCTTTATCCCCATGCCATTTTATTAAAAAAAATAAAGTGATTTTTACCCATGGCTTATTTTGGGGGAAAGAAAAAAAAGATTAAAGCGTAAAAAAACGTATCTGAATTATATACCATTTTGAGTTGACTGTTCAATCTTTAAAAATTTTGATTTTGGTTCTCAACCTTTTAATTTGTTTGATTGAAGTCAGCCCACGGCATTTCGATTTCAAAATTTGAATGCGTCATTTATTTTTACAATTTTATTAGTATACTTCATATAATTATCATAACTATAAATTTATTAAAATAAATAATTAACTTAAAAATTAAAGTATCATTAACTAACTCAAATCACACAAACTGAAAACTTTAGATAGCAAAATCAAAAATTTTGAGAGATTCGATAGTCGTACTTTGTATAATTTTTGCAGCTATAAATTTCTTAAAATAAATATTTAACTTAAAATTTAAAGTTAAAATATTGTTAACTAATTTAAGTCAAATAAATTAAAATGTTAGTTAGTAAAATCAAAATTTTAAAAGATTTCATGACCGACTGAAAATAGTTTATATTTCAAATAATTTCTATAAGTTTTTAACCAGAAAAAAAAAAAAAAAAAAAGCACCACGGCCCATCGTGACTTAAAAAAAGAAAAAAATTAAGCTGACGTGGTAGACCCGGTGCACGAGAAAACATTTTCGGTGGGCTCGTGCGAAAAGAGATATGACACGCACGTCCTAATAAACGGCTAATATAATCCCCCTTTTTTTTTGGGAAAATTTCATAGATACCCCTAGAGGAGACTGAAAATTCATCAATAGCCCTCTAAAGTTGAAAATATCATAAATGCCCTTCTAAATTCAAAAAATACTCATAAATACCCCTACAAGTAACATGCCGTCAGAATTTAACAGAATAAGTTACAAATTCCATTTTTACCCTTTTATGGCTCATTAAGTATAGGAAGCTACAACGAATATATTCACACTTTTCATAAATGCCCTCTTATTCTCTCTAAGTAGTAGTGAGTCAACTACTCAACTAAGTGGTCCGTTTTTTATAACATCTCGTTACCCAACTCTTATTTGTCATTGTGGTAAACCATGCCGAATTTTGATGTCAAAACAATTACACAGTATAAAAGGTCAATGATTTTATCAATGTCCAAATTAGAGGGTAAGTTGATATGATGCTTTAGTGTGCATATAATTATTAATTAAATTTTAAATACATAATACTGTATATTTTTATAGTTTGAAGAACAAAAATGGTGCAACTACTTTGCCTAGCAGATGATTTTCAACACAGCATAATTGACCTTTGGTACCAGATTCAGATGATGGAGGAAAATATAGACAGAAGAATTACAAAGTTGGAGGAGAAAATCCTATTCTATCTAAAGTTTGTACTTTATATACTAGTTTCTAGAATTTTTTACCTTAGCATTAATTAGTTATTTTCCATCAAAAATATCAGCCTAATTTTTTAGGGGTAAATTCGTCATTCTATATTTTAAATCTCACTTAACTATATTTTAAGCACCGTAAAGTAGCGCGCCGTTAACGGTAAGGATATCTGTGATATTTTTATGTGTTTGAAGGGGTATATACGATATTTTAGAGTTTAGAGGGATATTTACGAAATTTACAAGTTTGACAAGGGTACTGATGAAATTGCACCTTTTTTTTTTTACCGAGAGAGAGAGAAAAAAAAAAAGAAAAAAAAAAAAGCAACGCAATACAAAAATAGCAACGACCCCCTCACCATTTCCCACCGCGCTCTCCTCCGCCGCCGCTTCGATCCGAAGCTCAAACGCGCTTCTAGGGTTTCGAGACCCCACCCTCCTCCTCCTCGGTTTTCCCTCTCTCTTCCCCCCTTTTCCCACTTGTTTTTGAGCTCAAATTCGTGTATATTTACTTATTTTTCCCGCTTTGAGATCTTTAATCCTGCTTTTGTTTGAATCCGTATCATTAGTTTGCTAAAATGTATGAGAATTGATCGGGTTGGGGGTAGATTGGGTGTCTAGAGTGAGAGTTTGGTTATTTGGGGCACTTTGGTGGGTACCAAGCAATAGCTAGGGTTTCAAGAGTTTTTTTTTTTGAGCTCAAATTCGTATTTGTTTACCTATTTTCCCACTTTTGTGATCTTTAATCCTGCTTTATTTTGGGTTCCTATGATTAGTTAGTGAAGATGCATGAGAATTGATTGGGTTGCGGGTTAATTAGGTAGCTTGAGAGAGATTTTGGTGATTTGGGGCATTAGCTAGGGTTTTAAGATTTCTGATCTTTGGCCTTTTTTTTCTTTCTGTGCTCATTGAATCTTTATTAGCTCAAAAATCCAATTTTGGTACTTTTCTTGATGAAATTGTGCCTGGAGAGGTTAAAAGATCCGAGAAGTTAGTACATTGTTACCGTCTATTTGTGCCTTTTTTTTGCGCTATTATTCTACATGGATTACAACAGTAGTGCTATTGAGATCATTCCGGATGCTTCCGGTCCCGAATCTTGGGCTGCGGCGGCAGCCCAAAACGATCAGGCCATGTGGGCAACCGACGATGATTACCGGAATTGGAATCCGGACCCTTCCGCAGATCCCAACCCTAATAACTTTTCCGACCGCCAATCTCAATCCCATTCCCAGTCGCAGTCCCGCGCCGGTAGCGAGCAGCCTCCCGCCAAGAAGCCCCGCGGTTCTTCTTCCCAAGGGGAAGGGAGTAATAGCACGAGCAAATCTAGGGCGATTGGGAAAATGTTCTTCAAAACCAAACTTTGCTGTAAATTCCGTGCAGGGACCTGCCCGTACGTGACCAATTGTAATTTCGCGCATGGGATGGAGGAGTTACGAAAGCCGCCTCCCAATTGGCAGGAGATAGTGGCGGCTCAGGAAGAAGGGGCGGAGGTGAGAGAGGAGAATCAGATACCTATAATTACCTCGGCGAATGTTGGTGGGGATGGTCAGAGGTCGTATAAAGGAAGGCATTGTAAGAAGTTTTATACTGAGGAGGGGTGCCCCTATGGAGATATGTGTACTTTCTTGCACGATGAGCAGTCAAAGGCGAGAGAGAGCGTCGCAATCAGTTTGTCGCCGACGGTTGGGGGCAGCAGTAATTTTGGGCCTGGGTCCAATGGATCGATTCAGAAACCTTCAAATTGGAAGACAAGGATTTGCAACAAGTGGGAGATGACCGGCTATTGCCCGTTCGGAAGCAAGTGCCACTTTGCCCATGGTGCGGCAGGTTTGATATGATCTGTCCTTCTTAGCAGTTGATATATAAGTTTATTCTTATTCATGTAAAATGAATGTGGTGCTAGTCTTCTTATGTTGTTTTTTGATTTTGTGTGAATTCGACATGCATCTCAATTCTTGTTTTAGTTAATAACAATAATTTATTCATGAATCTATGGTGGCATAGTTTGCAGTACATGTACTATTGGACCTGGTATAATTTTGTTTTTGTAGCTCTGAATGCTTTTGATTAATGTCGTAGCGGATCTTGATTGTTTAACTGGACTCAAAACTTGTAGGATGTCTCAAGTTCCTAACTAAACCTGATGAGTTTGCTAAGTGATCTCTAGTGTCAGAGTATGTTATTAGTCCCTCAAGAACACGATTAACGCTGGGTGAGCGGACTAAACTACTGAGCATGCATATGTCGGGTTTTAGGCATACAATTGTAGCTTGACTATAGCACACCCAATAGTCTAGACTCAATACATATAGACAGATATAATTGTCTAGCTTATCGTATATGGATGCTTTTTTAAATTAATCACCGTATACTTTAGCCACCTCCAGATCAGTAATCAGTGTATACTATTTTCTGCCCTACCTAAAAAATGCTTGCTTTTGTATTGGCTTTGAAATGTTTACTTGTTTTTCACCAATGAGCATGCTTGGAGCTAAATGCTTCTTATTATTGATCATGTCTCATCTTTAGAGTTCCAATTTTAACAATATAGACCCCATGAACTCGATTTTACCTTTTAAATCCACTTTTTTGTTCCGCATTGTGCCTGCAGAACTTCACAGATATGGTGGGGGACTTATGGAGATGGACATCAGAGATGCTGCTTCAGCAACTCCAGACTCGAAGCAGGCTGTAATATCAACAAAAGCTCCTGCAGAGGCTGCTGCTGCTTCTGCAACGGTAGTTCCTCATGCAGACGTTTATCATATCGGGGTTCCTTCGCAGAGGCCGGCTGTTGTCAACCAGAGGCAAGCCCAAGGACAAAGGCCTCTTCAGAAGTGGAAAGGCCCCGACAAGATTAGCAGGATTTATGGCGATTGGATCGATGAAATTGAATAGGGACCAACAAGAGCTAAAAAGTTAGTATTTCTACTTTTTTCAAGAACTGGACGGAAGTCGCTAACTTCCATTGGTGCTTGTCAATCCTGGCAGACTTTTCAGTGAATTGCACTAAAACACGAGGCATTTTAGTGTAGTTTTATTGGTACGCCAAACCTTTCAGTCGTTACAATCGAGTCCTTCAACTTTGAAAATTTGGATGCTATCTTATCCTTTTGATTAAATTCCTCCATCAAGATGGACAGAAATATCCATGCCATTGCCGTCTAGTTACCCAATAAGTGACCTTCGGATTTCTTGCATGGGAGATATGAGCATTTTTGCGCAAGCAAATGGAGGATTTTAATGAGAAAGGTAAGCTTCCAATGGGGCGCAACCGGTAGGGACCCAAAGTATAGAAATTTATAGGTGGCTTATCCCTGGAACATTTCAACCTCTTAAATTTTAGTGGTAGGATTAGTGAAACTTCATTTACGACTTACGATAGCTTGTTGCAGAGTTTTATCTAAAGCTACCCTCATAGCCGTTTTCTTGTTTTTCTTGGTTTTTGTTTTTTTTCAATAACGGCGTCTATTTTGCCGCCGACCAAAAATGTTTTTTGGTTGGTTCGTACGTTGTTTTTTGCACATTTACGTTGTTTTTTGCACATTTAACATGACTAGCATGGTTGTTTTTTCTGATGATTTTTTTTTTTTCCTCGCAAGCATGTTTACATAAGATGATAGAAATGTGATGTGCTGCGGTAGTCTACTTTCTTCCTATTTCCATGCTATGACTATGAAGAACTTAAATTGCTATATCACATGATCTGAGCAAATTGTCACATGAAGTCCATGATGCCATAATCTGTTATGTTTTGTTTACGGCTAGAAGATGCATTGCCATTTTTAGGGTTATAGAAAGGGAGATTTGCTTTACCGATACGGGTGGGAGATTAAATTAACAGTACTTCTAAAAATTCCTATATCTGCTCTAAAAATTAAATTGTTTATATTTTCTCTGAAGTGATGTGTGCAGATAACTGAGAATGATTTTGCGCGAGTTTTGGGGTTTAGGGTTTCATCTACACATGAATAAGAGATTTGTGGGAAAGGGAAGGGGTAGATGCTTTTAATGAAAGCTTTTTTTCTTTTGTAAGATTTTCCTGATTTTTCTAGGAATCAAACAGCCCTTGGGTTCTCTTTGGCATGCTCCACGTTTGTTTCCATAGTATATCACAAGTAATTGCAATGAGTAAATTACCATACACTTTTTGTAAACGAAAAAGCATATATATGCTTTTATTCCAACTCTCAGTTTTATCTCATAACATTTGATGACCCCGATTAATTTTTGTTAACTTATCTAAAGTCCTATAAATTACTCCGCGTTACATTTTGAAGTGAATGCTACCAAACAGAATTAGTAATACAATCAACCGCGAAATTGGAGCTAAACCCTACCCAAAAAACGATGATATAAACGAATACAAGAGACTACGATAAAACAATCAACAAAGACAATTAAAAAGCCGCAGTTGCCATTTTATTTGCTCCATGATGATTAATAATACATAATAATAATTAGATCTATTCGACAGCTATGTGGAGAACACTAATTCCTCCAATATAACAAACTTCTCTTCAGAGTATAAACTACATGGTGAAGATACGATAAAGCCGACAAAAAGATACAAGGAAATTAACAGAAGCTGACACATCTATTACATTTCTGCGGCTACCCTAAGCATATATTACATGCCCTAAATACATCAGCGCGCGCATCATCAGCGCATAGTGTATATCTACATAAAACACAACATAAAAGCCCTATTCAAGCACTACGTATTACAACAAACCATCTAAACAAACAAAGAGTGAAGGGACTTCCATATTCTGACACACAGCAGCAGAAGGAACACGGAGAGAACCAAGCAGGTTACGTAAACGATTGAACCTGGAGATCTCTTTGGTGAAATTGGGCCCTGTACTTCGCTTTCGTGCTCGCCTGCCCGTTTTGCCCTCAACCGCAGATTAGGTTTAGCTTCTTGATAAGTCTTCAGAGGCTGCGGCATATCATCCGCATCTTAAGGAAAAAGAGTAAAGCACAGTCAGCAATTTTAAGACTAAGAGTCTGATGACTTACAAGAACAATCAAAGTTCTTCATTACCATGCACAGACAGCTCAGCAAGCTTGTCGACAAGACCGACACCTGGAACATCACTAGTATTCGGCATGTTTTCATCCACATGCTCTATAACCTGAACACCAATTTATTGTCCATCAGTTTGTTTTCAACTGTACACCAAACTTTGTAATAAGAAGTGTTTGGCATTTGTTTTCCCCCATAAAGTTTTATATGATCAAAAGTGCCTATATACAGAAATCTGTATTCTTGTTATTGTTGGTTACTTTGCAAACTCATCTTTTCTGAAGAAAGAGAAGAAAAAGGAAACTCTGCAAAAAATTTTTAATTATTATCTTCCTTTGTCAAATAAAACTGAAACTTTTCTAATCAACAAATGAAATATTTCTCACCTCAGTTTCGGCCACCTTGTTTTGATGCCCATCTTCTTTAGTTCTGCTTGATACACTATCCGTGCAAAAAGATGGTCCAACCTGAAGCTTACATTGCAAGCGCAACCTTCTTGCTGCCGTGCCCTGTTGAGTTACCACATTATTTGAGTTCAGAGAGCGGCGTGGTTGCCGAGCTCTGATAGTAATTCCAGTTGTAGGAATATCCTTCTCGGCTGTCGATGACTCCTCCACCGATGAATCTTTTACAGGTTTTGAGATCGTCTCACATTCTTCGTAGTCTTGTTTAGTACTGCTTGTTTCACTGTCAGCTTTGGGATATAACGGGTTTTGAATCGAATTCTGTAGCCGGATCCTTCTATTTGCAGTGCCCTGCTGCTGAAATACAAAGTTTGGATCCACTGGCTGCTGAGATTGTCGAGAAATGATCCTAATACCACTGCTCGTATGATTACCCCCATCAACCGTTATATTCTTCGGATTACTTGATTCTTCCATGCTATTGAACGTATCTTGCAAAGATTCTGCAGTAGAATCCATTGAGTATACATCTTGGGTGCTGGAGTAAGGAAGCAGACTTGCATTTTCATAGAGTGCGCTTAACTGCGGATTCATTTCATCACACACATCCATCTGTAGTGATTGCAAGTATGCAACATTAAACAAATCAGAAGTATCCACACTAGCTCCCTGAATTGCAAGACAGAGGAAAACAAATTGAAAAAGAGATAATATTAGTTTCAATTTTTGATATCTAGGTATTTATAAATGGTAAGAACTTGGAGAGCTTACCTGAAGCATACCCACATTTTGAAATGGGTACCTGTACTTTGAAAAGTGTCAATTATACTACCTAACCTTTCATTACTGGCGATTTCAAAAAAAAATACCGTCAAAATCTGTTAAAACTAAACCAGTTTCCAGTAGCTTACAGTTACCACCATTAAGTTCTGACAGAAAGGAAGTTTAATCAACATGCTGCAGTAAAATCAAGATTTAAATGCAGGTACCCATTCTCTCTTCAAAATGTGGTATAGTACATGTAAAATCTGTATGTTCTTTGCTTTATAATTGACAAACCCAGAAATCTCACCTGATTTATACCTCCCTCCATTTCTAAATCACTGCTTGCACCACTGTCCTTCCATGAAGCTGCATCACAGATGACATGCTGTGGGATTGTTTCAGCGACTGAATCTTTCGGAAAATCTGGTGTGGCAAACGGGTACTCATCTGGTCCGGAAAGAAGTGAGATCAAGAGCTCATTCATCTCGTCATTCTGAATATTATCCAAATTGAATCCCATGTCTGGCTCTTGGTTTATATTGCCAAAGAAAGGATGGTCTGTGTATGGAAGCATCGGTGAACTGATGTTGGGAAATTCGTTGGGATCAATTTTCTCATTCTGCTGTTCAGAAATCTGAGCTAAAGAATTGTGCAGAGGATCGGCCTGCATTTTGGTAAGTACAGATGCTTTAGTATCTAGACTATTTTTTTGGAGATTTAACACAATGTACATCCCTGAAAATTCATCTCTTCTATATCCATGCAAAATGACCCCCCAGTAAAATCTGAATTTCTACACATTAGCCTCAAAAATGGAATTTCTTGCCAAAAGTACCAGCATTCAAGAGGGATAGTTTGGAGTTCTATGAAGAGAGGTGTTTTGTAAGTACAGGAGTTTACAAGTAAGATATTAAGTTTTTTGAGAGCATATATGAAAACTCAGATTTTGCAAGAATTCATTGTATATAGATAATTTTCCAGGATATAGATAGATATCTCTATCTTGAATCATTGGCAATGTTATAATATAATATGATAAGAATCTACAAATATAAACATGAAGCACAATAGTTTGTGAAAAACATGATGGAAACAAAATAAACTGCCCAGCAAACCTTACCTTTGCTCTTGCTTCTCCCACACAATTTTCAGGATTTATATTGCAAACGTTCTCGTCTGCTTTAACAGTGTAAGCTGTTGAACAATCAGCTTTATCTGCCAGCCATCTTTTGATACCTGCAGGCTGATTTTCAACAGAATTGGGTGTAGTCAGAGGATCTTCTTGCAAATCTGATGCTGGAGATTCCTTGTTTGATGGGTTCGTAATTTCCTCCATAGCATCTGCATCATGTTGTGTATCACCAGGAGAGGACCTGGATGGTGTAGGTGAAAAGCCACTTCTCTCCACTTCATCAGCATTGGAGCTTGGACTCTTCTCCTCTTGCTTGTTAAACAAGCGGTAAAGAACATAACCACCCTGTTACAAAATGCAATAGAAACTGAAAACTGCATGAGGATACTTCTAAAAAATATATCCTATGGCATGTTAAACATTGTACAAGAGTTGGTGGAACTTTGTTGAAAAAGGAAAAAAAATACATATCTTCTTTGATAGTAAATTAGAGGTAACAATCATGCAGACAGTATAATGTATAAGAATTAAGTATATGGAAGAAATCACATGCACATTGGAATGCAAATGGATTAAGTATATGGAGTAAAAATTACACCTGCTAAATTCTACCATCATCTAAAAATTTCTCTGGCCTTCACACCTATAAGTGCTTCTTGTAACAATACGACCAAAAAATAGAAAATATTGTTGAGAAATACTTGAATACAAAATGAATCAAATAACCGATATTCATAGAGTGGCTCTGGCAACAAAAGAAAGATCTCCTACTGTTTCTCATCCCATCTAAACTTTTAGTTTTGAAAGGATTTACATTATCTGATGGTCGACAAGTAACCTTCCAGGTCATCTAGAAGGGCACTAGAGATAGGCTGCACTAGATATAGGCAATACACAGAAAACAACAATTATCTCTGACATTCTGGGTCCAAACTTGCTTTCTCCCTGCAGGGTTGCAACATTATTTGCCAAGTTATCATCACCCAAGTTAAATTACTAAAGGAAAAATAAAAGGAACTCAAAATGATGCAAAGATGACTTAGATGCTACAAGCAAAACCACTTCATTTGCTGCTTATGCCATAAAACCTATATCTGAAAACAATAATATCTACTACAACAGCTTAACACTCAGTTCAACAAAAGAAGATCCCAAAGAATCAGCTTCTAAGGAATCACGAAAATGTTTTAAACTCAAACCTGATCACCAGACTCGTACTCAGGTTCGGTAGTCCGATACTCGTGCATAATCCACTGGGTACGCTCGCCCTTGGGTGCTCTCCCTTTATGGAAAACTAAAGTTTTCTTCATTCCAATAATAGCCGGATTCTTCTTGGACCGGATAGTACGGTCCTTTCCCGTCGCCTTCCAGTACCCGGCTTCTGTCGCCCGGTTAGACCGTTGCCCATTAGGGTACTTCCGGTCCTTGGGTGCAAAGAAAAACCACTCCCGATCATCTGACTTGATCAGAGACTTATCTGAGAATCCAGCAAAACCATCAGAACAATGTGGGGGGAAAAAAAAAAATCTAATACCCAAAGAAAATGATGAATGGCAAAACAAACAAGGAAAAGAAATAAAATACAAAACCATGCAGGGAAAGTATAACGAAAAAAAGACATCCTTTTCTTTTCTATTTTACTATAGCTACCCAGATTAGCATTCGATCGAACAATTTATTCAGTCTACATGATTATCTATTACTAACTATAATCAACGCCATTTGCCAGATCACTTCCCTGAAGTTTTATGTGTGGCACGGCATTACACCGTAAGCTCACCTCAGTCGCAGCATTACACCAGACATTTTGACTAGGTAATTATACCTATAATATAAGCTTAGTACTTGGCTACCTAAGAGACCACTTACTCTTCTCTAAGACGTATAGTATAAGGTTAGTCAACAAATAATACCTCTCTCTACCTCTCTCTACTTCTTGCTTTAACTAAGGAACTTCCTTTATTTATGACTCTAAAGGAATTCGTTTACTGTATGAGCAAAAAATAAAAGAAGGTACAGTGAGATGGTAAAAAATTTCCAATGTGAAATAGATACACATGCATAGGCAGTGATGAGAAGATAATTAGGACTTCCTGATGAGATAAAAGCATGATTCAAGCAATGAACTGTAAAGACTAAATTCGCACAGTATCTCCTTTTTCTCAAACATCTTAATACATCGAAATAAAAGGATGAATTGAAGAGAGATAGAGGGATCGATACCTGGGAGATCCCAGGGCTCGCACTTGCACACATCAATCTCGGGGATCACCTCGATCTCGGCCCTGATCCGCCCCGTGATCTTGCGCTTGAGGTAGTGGCTGACCAGCTCCTCGTCGGTGGGGTGGAACCGGAACCCTAGCGGGAGCGTTTCTAGCGGCACCACCGTCATCGCCGCTCCCCTCTCGCCACCGCCGCACTCCAAACCGAAGAGATCGCCTCTTTCCCCCCGCGATCGAACACCTGGGGGGGTTAGGGTTACGATCGACGGAGCTCGAGAAGACCACCCTGTGAGGATTCTCCGGGAGGATCACCCAGCGCCACCCCCTCCGTCCCTTCCTTCTCGCGAGCGCGAACCCTCGATTACCCAGCTCCACCGCCGCACTCCAAATCGTAGAGATCGTCTCCGCGATCGCCTGCTTCGCCGTGGTCGAAACCCTAGAAGGAAAACCCTAGTTGATTAGGGTTTGTGAGCGATTTTTTGCAGCTCTAGGGTTTTGGAATCGGGTAGAGGAGAGAGAGAGAGAGAGAGAGAGAGCGAACTCACCGTTCGTTTCTTTTCCTCTTTGTTTCCACGTTGTGAAAAAAGCAGAGGAGGGGGAGGGGAAAAGGGGATACGGTGTACCGCGTGGAGAGGAGATCCTCGGATATACCGCGTATAAAGAGTGGGCATGGAATTGGACGATAATTACGAGATTACCACGGATATACCCCCTCGGACTATTCTATGCACCGGGTTTATCCGTACACACCATGCACCTCCCTCACTGATATACAATAAAAAAAAGGGTTAATTGCATACAGCTCCCTGTAAACATATCGAATAGCAAATATACCTCTGCAAAATTTAACTTTTCATTTTTATCCCTGCAAAAGTTCAGTGATATTTATATTTGTCCCTCTGGTTTGTTACCGTTATAGTATTATTTATTTTTTAATAGCAGATAAGTAAAATAACATTTTTGCCCTTACAAATATATTCCTCCAAAAGCCCCAATTGTTAGAATTATATAGAAATGTCCTCCCAACAAATATTTTATCCAATTATATAAGAGAGGTAAAAAGATCAATTTAACTCATTCACTAATCAGGATTAAGTATTTTACTTATGATTAGCTATATTTTTCTAACAGATCCTAACATGATGGGTATATTTAAAAATATTAGAATTTTTGTAAAGATAAAAAGAAAAAGTTGAACTTTGTAAGGTTGTATCTGCTATTTGATAATTTTACAGGAAGCTGTATGCAATTAACCCTAAAAAAAAGTAAGTGTTAAAAATTTATAGTTTTTTTATGTATGGACTTTTTTGAATGTTGTAAATGCACCAAATGAGTTTGATTATGGTTGTGAGATCTCTATAATACAATCCAGGAGCTGTGATTAGGGCTGGCAAATGAGCGAGCCGGCTCGTGTTCGACTCGCGTTCGGCTCGATATTCAGCTCGCTCGAGCTCGGCTCGAATTAATTTCAAACAAGCTTGAGCCTAAATTTAGGCTCGAAATTAATTTCAAGCCAAGCTTGAGTATTACTGGGCTTGCTCAAATTAGGCTCGAAAAGCTCGAAATATATATATATATATATATATATATATATATATATATAAGAGCGAGCTCGAGCCCGACTCGAATTGATTTCAAGCCAAGCTTGAGCCTAAATTTAGGCTCGAAATTAATTTCAAGTCAAGCTTGAGCTGAGGTAAGCTCGCTCGAGCTCGGCTCGTTTCCACCCCTAGCTGTGATGTAGGAAATATACTTTTATACACTCGGTGCAAGCAATAATAATTTCGAGATATGCAGGAATAAGAAAAAAAAGAAAAGAAATTTGATGCGACCATTTTCTACTTTAGAAAATTTCATCTGCAGTTCATGCAACTTTAAGATTTGCACCGTTTACGTAATAAATCGTAGATGAAACATATGAATTGTGCTATGCATACTTTAGTAGATAGGTTAGGCGCATTTTGAGAATTTGATTTGTTTGGAGTCAAATAATAATTTTATTGATTGTAAATTGGGAGGTATTCTATTGATTTTTTTGGCTGAAGAAAATAAAAAGGAAAAATGACTTTTATTAGCATTTATCCTTTTTTTTTTAGTAATATCATACGGCTTCTTACAAAAATGTCAAATAGTAAATAAATTTCTACAAAGCTTAGTATTTTGACTTCAAAATTTGAATACATTATTTATCTTTACTGATTTAGTTAATATATTTTATGTAATTATTATAATTATAGATTCATTAGTATAAATATAAACAATTAGCTTCAATTTTAAAGTAGAAGTGCCATTAACTAACTTACATCAAATAAATTTAAAATTTGGGTAGTAAAATTAAAATTTTGAAATGTTAGATAGTTGATTAAAAATGTTACTCGGATAAATTCTGCGCGTTTTATTTTTATAATAAATTAAACTTTAAGGACTAAAATGTCACACGCCTTTTACCTTGAGGACTAAAGTTGCAATTTAGCCTTCTTTTTTTTTGTACAGTAACACAAAGTCACAAACCCTCCTCTCTCTCTCTCTCTCTCTCTCTCTCTCTCTCTCTTTGTTCATCGTCTCCTCGAGAGGTTTTTTGCGAGGTTTTGGTTTTTTCCCCTTCCTCAAGCCACCACCACCTCACAACAATGGCGATGTGGCGAGCCAAATCCCTCCTTCTCCTCCGCTCCTCCCTCTCCTCCCCCCTCTCCCCCCTCCCCCACCACCTCCTCCCCCTCTCCTCCCCCCTCATCCCCCTCCGCCTCTATCGCAGCGGCCGCTCCCGCGACGATTTCTCCTCCTCCAGGTACGAAACCCTAACCCGAGATCTCTTCTCGTGCTCTTCTTGATTTGGTGAGTGGGGGCGTAGGTTTGAGCAGCCGCCGACGCCGACCAACTGGGGGATCCGGATCGTGCCGGAGAAGAAGGCGTTCGTCATCGAGAGATTCGGGAAGTACCTGCGAACCCTAGACTCCGGGATACATCTCCTTGTCCCGCTCGTCGATCGGATCGCGTACGTCCACTCGCTTAAGGAGGAGGCGATACCCATTCCGGATCAATCCGCCATTACCAAGGACAATGTTAGCATCCTCATCGATGGGGTGCTCTACGTCAAGGTCTCTACTTGTTTCTCTCTTGCTTGAGTTCGATTAAGATGGAATTGTTCGATGATTTGGATTGGGTTGAGCTTTTGCAGATTGTTGACCCGATCCTCGCCTCATATGGTGTGGAGAACCCCATATTCGCGGTGATTCAGCTAGCGCAGACGACGATGAGGAGCGAGCTGGGGAAGATTACACTGGACAAGACATTCGAAGAAAGGGACATGCTTAATGAGAATATTGTGGTACAGTTTCATTCTCTCTGAATTGTTCTTTGCATGTGGCTCCACCAGCGCACCAAAAATGTCAAATTTTCATACATGAACTAACTAAATGAGGCGACCTAGTTCAGTATGTTACTCCCATTGTATTTGGTTAGTGGATAGTGAAGGACAATGATTTGCCAATGGGAATGGTGCTATTTCACTGTATGATGTGGGATTGCTATCCCTTGGGATAGAGCTACCAATGAGGTAATATTTTGTTGGATTGTAGGGATATTTGCCACAATCTTGTAGGGTTTATGTGCATCATATTCAAAAGATTGTCAGGAAGCAGAAAAAAAGTGGAAAGGATAAAATTGGTCGCAAGAAAAAAAAATTGCAGATAAATTTTTGTAGTACAGTATTGCTTGGCAAGTTGGCACGTAAGAGGTTACATTTAGATTATTTGTGAGTTAGATGAGAGAAATGTCAGTCGCAAGAAAATGTTTGATTGATATCAACATCTGCATTTATTTTATACAATGGCTGCTTTTGAGTTTTGTCTCTTGTGATCTCTTATGTTGATGGTTCTGCTAATTGGCTGTTTGGTTCTTGAAAGTTTGTTATGCCAATGATTTGAATATTGAGCATGCATACTGTAACAACCTGAAGGATAATAAGTAGTAGTAGTAGTATCGGAAGAGTAGTAAAGATAGCAACTTTACAAGGTAGAGGAGAAATAAGGGCAGTAGCGTGATGGTGAGGAGCGGGCTAGGCGAGCTGGTCCGGCAGGAAGGTGTTCCGGAGGAACTCCGGCGGACCGACGGAGAACCGAGAGGGCGATTAGGGCATGCTCCGAATAGAGGAGGAGTAGATCCGACCGAATCTAGAGATGGGAGGAAAGTGGAAGTACTTAAGATACCTGCGGGTCGGGCGGTCGGATTATCGGATCGGGTTATAAGAGCAGAACCGATACCCATTAACCTGGCAACAAAGGTGCTCATGGATCTGTCAAGCCCAACGGAGGCCCATCAACCTCCGAATATCAGCCCATCAGGCCCACGCCTCAATTTACCTTTTTTGCTATTTAGCCCTCATAGGATAGCTTATTTTATTTTCAGTGCAAGATACTAAATAGTATTAATACCAAAATGTAAAGAAAGGAGGATATCCAAACCTCTACTCCTCTATTCCCTTCTTCTCCCCAATTCTTCCTCTTCTATCTCAATCCCCAATTCTCTTCTCTACCTCAATCCCTATCTCTATCTCTCTCTTTATCTCTATCTATCTCTCTCTCTTTCTCTTACCTTTTCCATTTCTCTTACCTTTCTCCAGCCTCAATTATCTTGGAATTGCGACTTTGAGCCACCATCATCCTCATCGCCTTCCACGCCTCAGAGCATCCTCGTCATCGGCGGGTTGCGAATCGTCCGGGTCATTACAAATTGGTATCAGAGCGGTCCGATCCCAGGGTTAGGTGCAGTGTAGTTGCACTGCTGAATCCGATCCCTTGGATCGTCGAATTAGCAACGCAACAAAGCATCCGAGCTGCGGGAACCGACTTCGGTTGGATTTCGACAAAGGATCTCACTGCTAGGCCCAATTGGAGCCTAGAACCGCAGGTTGGAGTGAGTGAACAGCCTCCCTACCTGCTGGATTTCTAACCAGGCAACCTGCAGCAGCAGCCGCAGCAGGTATATTCCGCAGCAGCAAAGAAAGTAAGTACCACAAGCTGCTGGAATTTCATCAAACACCACATGAGCAAGAGTGCACCAAGGAGTAAGCAAGGGAACAAGGCAAATCTGAAGTCAACAAGTGGAAGAACAGCAGGGCAATTCAACAAACAAGTAGCGAGCAACGATCTAAAATGATTCCGAAGCAAGTTAGGAGGGTTGAACAGTGAAGCAATTCATCAAACACCTTGTGAGCATCAGGTATTACATAATAGCTACCTCCCAAGTTTCGAAATTAAGCCGCATTATGGTCAATAGCTTCAATTTGGATTGTATCAAGGTTGTAGATGAGTAGTTACTGTTCCATCGATTGGAGCGGCAACTAGGCCTCACGTGAGCATCATAGGCCAACCTTGACAGCATTGCTATAGCCAAGTAGTAAAGAAAACAAAACTAACAGATAGAGGAAATAGAAAACCTCAAATACAAGTCGGAAATCAATCAGGTTCAGAAGGAGTAAAAAGACAAAAGATCATAGTGCACCATCCATTCAAGAGTGGAGTAAAAACAAATTGAGGGATAGCAACACAGGAAACATCAGCCAAGTGGGGGGGAAATAGGACTAGTAGAAAAAAACCACAGTTCAGACATCAAAATCAGAAGAAGAATTAAAGAAGTCAAACATCAAAGCTTAGTAGGATCCATACCAATCAAAACAGTGGGTTCCATTGGAGTATATCATGCAAATTGATTACCTGGCACATCAGATGGATGACTTACAACATGCATGGCGGCAAAGGTATGAAGCCTTGCGAATGGAAGAAACCTCGAGCTATGAAAAATTACGGCAAGCAAATGCAAGAATGCATCAACAGCTACTGGAGTTACTAACAGCATTAACGCCAAACTCGCAGTCGGTGGATGTCCCTTTGGTGATCAGAGAGGGTCAACAAACAGCACAGGCCAAACCCAGTAGTAGCCTTCCTATGATGCAACACGATGCTAAAGCACAAGAGTTAGGAGTCCAAGTTCCAATAGAGAAGAAACATCGGCAACAGTACATGCCATATGTGGAGTTAGGAATCCCAGATTTTAATGGAGAAGATCCACAAGCGTGGCTTGAGAATTGTGAACAATATTTCAGCACTTATCAAATACCTAAGCGTCAGTGGTTGGGGATTGCCACGAAGCACATAATTGGAAAAGCAAGCATTTGGAAACAAGCGTATTTCATCAACAGATCTGGTATCGGTTGGGATGAGTTTAGAGCAGCTATTTGCAGGAGGTATGCTAAGGTGGAGGAGAGTTACTTAATCAGGAAGCTTAGCAATAACGAGCAAACCGAAGACATCAAAAAGCACCAAGAGAATCTGCAAATGGAAACTGATATAAATCATGATATGAAGCTAAGGGACAACACTAGCAAGCCAAAGGAACTGCTGAAGCTGCTAACAGATCAGCCACCTCTACCCAAGGCTGCGCACAATGCTACAGATGAACACACTACTTCAGCAGAAGTAGGGAGTACCCCAGAAGCCGCTGAATATACAGTTCACAGTTTTGAAGAGGGTATTAATTATAATTTTGTAGAAGGCTCTACAACAAGTGAGGAAAAGAAGATGCAAGGGCTATGCAAAGAATGTAGAAAGGAGTATGTTACAGGGCATGAATGCGAGAATAGTTCCCTGCATGCCTTACAGCCCTATAGAGAGGTGGATAAGGTTGATGAATTAGAGATAACAATTGTAGGCGGAGAATTAGAGCTAGAGCGCCATGGTTATCTACAGACGGAGATCAATAAAAGACCTGAGATGGTGTCGAGTGAGAGTGTTAAGAAGCTAAAAGAGCTGCTGGGACCACTAGCAGATCAAATACCTCCTCTCCAGACTGCCCACACTGTGATGGTATCCAGCATAGAGAGTGCAAATCCAGCGTACATCAAATTAGGAGATAGCATCACCCAACTGACACTCACAAGAAGCCAAGAGTTCCCAATGTGCAAGAAAAAGGATCCAAGGAGGTGGCGTATAAATTGCGAACAACACATTAACATCAACCCAAAAACTCAACAACAACTGCTGGATATGTCAACGCCACAATCAGCTGGAATAGTAAAGACAGAAATACAAGAGATCGTTAACTATAAGGACAAACCCCCTTGGAAGGGAATTGCTGCAGATAGGTGGAAGAGGATTGACAGCAAATGCTTAATTGAAGACCCTGGAGGGTTATGCAGGCGAATACATGAAAAGCCAGAGGAAGATCATCAAGCAAAATCTGAGGACTTCAAGGTTGACCCTGGAGGGTTATGCAGGCGAATACATGAAAAGCCAGAGGAAGATCATCAAGCAAAATCTGAGGACTTCAAGGTCCAAAGGCTAACCCAACACTCTAGCCTGATAGGAGCTTGCATGGTGTGCAGTTTTGTGAGAGGATACAAGGAGCTTAGGTCTGTGCTTGAAAGGCCTCATCCCTGTTCAATGTCATTGCCTTATGAACAAGCTAAGCTACATGAATCAAATAGAGAATTGGGTGTTAACCTGTACACAGAAGAGAAATGCAAGGCACTTGCCATTGTTACACCAAAATGGATGCAAACTATGCAAGATAGGGATGAAGAAGACCATCTGCCAGCGAATCTTCATGCTACCGTAATATGGCAAATCTGTAAAGAAATTGATAAGTTCAATAGCGGGCCAGGAATGGAAAGGTATATACAGCAATTAGCTCAAGATTATGGTAGTTGTTTAAGAGTTAAGGATGAAACTAAGCCCAAACAGAGCTATAAATGGGGGTCCATTGCAGAGGAGTGGTTCGGCGCCAATTCCCACACTTCCACACAAATGAAATTTTTTCGAACTACAATTGGTTATTTCCCACTGACCTATGTCTCAATTCCTTCGGAAAATACTCAAGCGGGCTCGATTTCAAACTGGTGCAAGCAAGGAGAGCAGTACAGGGGCAATCTTGGAGAGGAACTGAATACAACACAGCCAGGAAGGGAGTACTGTACTAAAGAAGTAAAAGAAGAAGTTTTTTTTTTGAGATAAGAGAGCACTTATGCTTGAAGTTATTACCCTACAAGCATCCCACCAAGGCTCTGAGAAGAAATCAAAATCTCGCGGTTGATCACTATAGGCCGTACCTTATCTTAGAGCAAACGAGACCAGCGGCGTGCAGGTTGCGACTTCCCGAAGGTCCCGAGGGTGAGCCCTCGCCCCTACAGGAGTTGCCATCCATGTCACTAGCTGGAGAAGTTGGGCGAATGCGGACAAAAGTGGGAAACACCTCAGATCGGCGCAAGGCGACACAAGCACCTGGGTACTCCCAAATCCAAGTCAAAGAGTTCCATCCTTGAGGACAAGGATGAATTTAAGGGGAAGGGATTGTAACAACCTGAAGGATAATAAGTAGTAGTAGTAGTATCGGAAGAGTAGTAAAGATAGCAACTTTACAAGGTAGAGGAGAAATAAGGGCAGTAGCGTGATGGTGAGGAGCGGGCTAGGCGAGCTGGTCCGGCAGGAAGGTGTTCCGGAGGAACTCCGGCGGACCGACGGAGAACCGAGAGGGCGATTAGGGCATGCTCCGAATAGAGGAGGAGTAGATCCGACCGAATCTAGAGATGGGAGGAAAGTGGAAGTACTTAAGATACCTGCGGGTCGGGCGGTTCGGATTATCGGATCGGGTTTATAAGAGCAGAACCGATTTTTTACATTAACCTGGCAACAAAGGTGCTCATGGATCTGTCAAGCCCAACGGAGGCCCATCAACATTTTCTCCGAATATCAGCCCATCAGGCCCACGCCTCAATTTACCTTTTTTGCTATTTAGCCCTCATAGGATAGCTTATTTTATTTTCAGTGCAAGATACTAAATAGTATTAATACCAAAATGTAAAGAAAGGAGGATATCAATGAAATGAATTAGTATCTTCTTCCCCAAACCTCTACTCCTCTATTCCCTTCTTCTCCCCAATTCTTCCTCTTCTATCTCAATCCCCAATTCTCATCTCTACCTCAATCCCTATCTCTATCTCTCTTCTCTATCTCTCTTTCCCTTACCTTTCCCCTTTCTCTTACCTTTCCAGCCCCAATTATCTTGGAATTGCGACTTTGAGCCACCATCATCCTCATCGCTATTATAAGTAATTGATTAATAAGTATTGATTTTCTGTAACAGAGAGCAATTAATGAGGCAGCCACAGATTGGGGTCTGAAGTGTCTGCGTTATGAAATAAGTAAGTCCGTCCCCTTCCCCCCCCCCTCATGTTGATCTGTTCCTTTTGTAATCTGCCACTGTTTAGGGTTAAATTTCCTTACTTGTTCTTCTTTCCATCATGCAGGGGATATATCTCCTCCACCTGGGGTGAAGGCAGCTATGGAGATGCAAGCTGAAGCAGAAAGAAGAAAGCGTGCTCAAATTCTCGAGTCAGAAGGTAATTTTCATGAAATTAATAGTTTTTTCTTTTTGTTGCCTAATATTGCTATATTCTTCAAATGAACCATATTATGCTTCTTGCTTTCGCTTAATATCTTTTCCGAGGAATATTTTTCTCTTTCCTTATAATTGTGACCATGTTAGATATCTTGGATTGCTAATATTGGTGATTGATGCAATACTACATGCTTTATGCTGTATGTGGAATTTATGAAAGGTGTAATTGTAAGCGACCAAGAATTGTTTTAACGTCATTTGATTCTACCAGGAGAGAGGCAATCTAACATTAACATTGCTGATGGCAAGAAGAGTTCTGTGATTTTGGCATCAGAAGCTGCAATGATGGATCAGGTGAATAGGGCTAAAGGTATGTTTTTAAATTTTTTTCAAATTTTTAGCATTGTTTTATCTTCTTTTATATGTAACCAGAAATGATGTCTACCTATTTCTTATCTTTTGGTCATATATGCATTTGAAATCATCTGCTTGCTCCATTCAATGGCACTGCAGGTGACAGTTCCAGCTATGCATATCTATATTGTATCACCGACATTTGTAATTAACAAGCAAATGAGATACCTCGCCCATCCTGAAAAGCTTACATATTTTGTTCTTCTAGTTGTTCCTTTTTATCTTTTTTCTCTTTGAAGTTCCATATATGCAAATTCAGTTTTTGCTCTTGCTCATGCAAACCTATATGCATACTTCTTTTCTGATGGTGGGAAAAAAAAAATATATCTCTATGTTTTATTGATGGACTCAACCTTATCTGATTATTTTTCACTCGTTGGAAGCTGTCTGGTGCTTCTGTCCAATTTAAGGCTACAACTTTCTATTTAATTGAAGGTTACAACTTTCTTAACTTGCACTCTGATATAAATACACCAGGTGAAGCTGAAGCTATTCTTGCTAGATCACGAGCAACTGCTGGTGGGCTTAGATTGTTATCCGAGTCCATGAAAGCCGAGGGAGGTGCTGAGGTTTGGTTTCTCTTCTTGGCTCATGTTGTTCCTGCAATCCATTTTGGTTCGCCAAAAGTGTGTATGGACAGAATGCTAACTTGATAGCAGATAATCTGAGTATCCGCATACTAAAGTATTGAATGATAAGGTTACATAATTCACTAATATGCATATTTTCTTTTTCTTTTTTTTGTGTGGCTAAGTATGTGCTTTATTTGTCCTATGTTTTTCCATTATCTTTTTAAACATTCATTGCCGGAGACTTATATATTAAGCCAAAGGACTTCCAAAAGAACCATACATTTATTATCCGCATTGATATTCAGGTCAGGAAATTGTATACAATATGTTTTAGCCACCGTCCATAATCCATATATACACTAGATCTAAATGCTTGCCATCTATCAATTTCTTTTCCTTTTCGTATTGGTTTTGTTTCTGTATTTTAAGGTCCATGCGTTTTCTTTCCTGTCACTAGGCAGCAAGTCTAAGAATTGCCGAGCAATACATAACAGCATTTGGCTCCATCGCTAAGGAGGTGAGCTCCAAATTTTGAAGTAATCATTAACCGAAGCTCAAGTATAGCGAGCCGCTGATCTCCGTATTCGTCTATCTTATGCAGGGAACCACAATGTTGCTCCCAAGTGCCGCCGGAAACCCTTCCTACATGATTGCTCAAGCCCTAACTATATACAAGCAACTCGGTTTCCCACCATCCCAAGGTGATTTGTAAGCTAAGTGAATTTCTCAAAAAGCTTAAGCTGTTACATAATATGACCGTTTTAATATTTTATATTCAGCAGGCGGAACTCACCCAAGGGAAGGTGCAGATGAGAGGAAAAACGATGACATCGAAGAACCGAGTGGGGCCGAAATTCCTTCTTTCAAACCAATTACCACGCCTTCTCCGAGTCGTCATTCGACCAGAAGCGTGTTCTCTCTTCAGAGTCCGCCGAAAGGTAATAGCTAGCTTACAGGACATAATTTGGCGATTCTTTTTTCTTTTATTTTCTTTACCCCTGTGACAAACGATGTAAGCGTGTACTTCGTCCTGCGAAGCGGATTGAAGAGATTTTGGCATTTTTGGTGTATTCTAATGTTTAAATCTTGTTCACATGTGATCAGAGTAGACTGATTTTTATTTTCGTCGGAAAAAATAACAAGTTTGTATACAAGAAGAAACATCTTTAAATCTACGTGTTTAAATACAGCACTTATAACATTTTCATTTTTGCCTTTTTTTGTTGTTGTTGTGGTATTGTCTTGTTCTAGAATCGTCGCACATTTTCCTTTATTATTATGCTTTTGTTCTCATTTTTTGATGGCTTAAGATGTCCTTGCTTTTACTTACCTCAATTGTAGCTCATCTTGTATTTGGTATATTTGATTGAAAAAATAATAGTTAACTCTACTGCTTGCGCTTACAACTTTTGACATGGGTATCTGTACTTCAAAAATTTACAAATTTACGTTCGTAACATTCATTCTTTCGACGGAAATAAACGGTTAAGAAATGGAATATTTTGTTAGATTAGGAAAATAATTCATCTTACAAAAATTGTAAGATTAGGTACTGAATTAAAACTTTTAAAATTTCAATACCAATTTTTCAGATGCCAATGTTTCTAAAATCATCGTCAGGTGAGGCTGTACAATTAATTTATTTGTTTTTTTTTTCAGTTAAGATATCTATTGTTAAGAGCAGCACACTTTTTTTTTTTTTTTTTCATTTTTGCGAATTGCGACAAAGACTCCTTCAAAGTGAAAAAACCAAACTGGTGACAATACCAAGTAAACATTGAGATATCTCAGGGCATCTAAGCCTGCAGTTTTCTCAATAGAAAATCAGCAAGAAACTACAAGAAGATAAGTAAGGCGACAACAAAAACAAAAATGCACGGCTTAGAACTCGAAGAGCCGGAGCTCGATCATCGCCTCTTTCCTCTTGGGCGAAAACCAAGCTAAGATCTTCCCAGATTGCAGCATCCTAAAGGAGTAGCTCAAGCCGCAGATTACATCTTCGACGCACGGAACATGCCTCCCAGAAGAGGAAGTTGCTGCAATCCTCGAATCCACCCGAAAGACGATAGGCCCCGCCACCTGCCGAAATGAAGAACTCATTTATACAAATAATTCGCACAATTCAAGGAAAACCTCACTCCAAGTTATTGTAATTTCAAAAATATCCTAGATGCCCTTGTATTTGTATCAAATATATCCCATATATGCCTCTAAAATTGCGCTTTGTAATTTTCATAAACGTTGAACCGCGCATTATGAAGAATGTGTTTGACACAATACTTTTCAAAGATAACTTCTACGGTATACAATTTATCATCGTAACACTTGCTCCAGCATCCAAACAAGGCCTAGACCAATTATGCCTAAGAAATCTTGCAGAAATATAAATTTTATTGAGAAGAACTTTTCAGTGGTAGTATTTATGTTATTCGGTATAATTTCATTTCGGTCCTGTTCATCGCGTACTTCTCATCAAATTGTCATAGCTCCGATGAGTTTACATCAGAAAAGTACAAGATGAAAGTACCTGTTGCTGAAGAACAACATTAAGCCTCGGGGAAGCAAGAGGATTCGCTTCTCGTACAACTCGGCCCCTGGTAATATCAGATATTAGATGACCGGCGCCCTTGATGAATGCCGAAGCTGAAGAAATGTCCAAGCGAGCATCAATTCGCGTGAGGTCATTGAAATCATTCTTGAATTTTCCGCGCTGAATTGTGTAGCATAAAGAACCGAATAAATCAGCACTAAATGGGTTTCTCTTTTTAGTACTGGTAGTTATACGACGATCGGATTCAACGTCTCCCGATTGAGTTGGCAAACTAAGATCTGAGTTCCCATTTCCTCCGAACCATGCCGTACACGTGCCACCTAATAGTATGTTTATAATAGTAAGATGGTTAATTAGGAAAAAGCGAAAAAAGCATAAACATGAATGAACACATATCATCGAATTTGAAACAGTTTGTTATACTTTATCGAACAAAATAATTGCCGAGTAAATATAAGCTTAAAAAATTCCTTGATACGTTGTCAAGTTGGTGAAGCAGCAACACTTTTTAATAAGGAATGTCAAAGGATGCGTTCGTACCGACAATTCCTGATATTGCTGCATGAGGTTCGCTAAGCCGTACGTCATATGAAGACACCCAACCAGGTTCCTTCTCCATCATTCTCCCTCTAACTTTCTTTCTCTCCTTTTCTCGCCAAATGTCTCTGCTCCTCTCAATGGAAAAGGCGGCTTTAGCACAAATTCCGGGCAATAGAGATAAGGGTACATCTTGAGAAGGCGAACTAAGAGCTTCAGGTTGCCCGTCATTCTTTTGTAAGCCAAAACGGTATCTGAATCCGGAATCAGATATCAGAGACGATACGTTTAGTGATAATGATGTTGGAACTTCCCAATAAGTCCCTTTACTGTCCAGGAATAGCTCCGGCGTTACTGCTTCTACTGTGACGTCATGATTAGGAAGCTGCACAATAAACAATAATGATCACTACGGGTATGACGAATATCCTCTATATATTCCAACAAATCGTAATGTTCGGAAAAGGAAAAAGAATAAGCGAATACATCGCAATGCACAAAAAAGCATGTCACACATATTTAGTAATTTTACTCGTAAAAGTAACATATGTCACAAAAGTAAAGTTAATTACAAAGAAAAACACGGGCTAGTTTACCTTATGAAGGAGCATTACTTTCGACCGCCGCCTCTTCTTCTCACCGTGCTTTTCCACATTAAAAAGCAAGGACGTATCGGGCGTGAGAGCGAGTTGCGAGAACAAACCGACCGCATAGAGCGACTTATCCAAAAAGTGCTTCGCGACATCTTTGAACGACGGTAGTTCGAGCTCGTCACCTATCGTCACTTCTTTCTTGATACTAGATATCAATTTTCTCGGCCGAAATTGCCCTACTAATGCAGTCCACCTAAAAGCAGTTTAAGAAACAATTATCAAAGCATCATTCATTAGCATTCTAGGGATTCGGCCACATTCACTTAATCCAATCAAAGGCTCATAAGTCAAAGTTATGAATTACATTTGGCTTCTTATTGATGCAGATAAATGTATTAGTTCATGTTTCAAAAAATAAATAGGTGCAAAATTTTATCTTTTCTCACACTTATATCATCAAACAACAAGATAACAAAAACCAACAAGGAATTAGCAGCTAAAAAATGGTGAACCAGCAATAACAAATTACAATTAATTAGTCTCAATTGCACCATTAATCAAAATTAAATGGGAATTCCAACATTGAGCTATATATATATATGTATAAGATAAAAACTACAAAAATTCAATCTCTCATACACGCATTTAAGCAAACAACAAGAGAACCAAAACCCCTAAACCCTAATATCCCAAATCCCCACAAGTCCATCAATAAACACACGCATTTCGAACCAGGCAAAAATCTGATCTATTTATTTCAAAAATCTAAAAAGCCATAAACCGAAATTCCCAGATTCCCATAACACTATCAATAAAAGCAACCAAACATTTCGAAACAAAAAAGCCCCAAATTTGAACAAAATCACAAGATGTTTCCACAATTTTCATCTCACAAATTTAACCCTTCGAATCGCACCAAAAGATGGGGGAAAAAAAAAAAAATTCCCCAAATCCCAAACACCATTAAAAAAACCCCAAAACTCCCCCAAATCCGCACCAAATCCCCCAATCTCTCTCGCTAAAAAAAAAAAAAAAAAAAAAAAAAAAAAAAAAAAAAAAAAAAAAAAAAAAAAACCCCAAACCCCTCATCCCACGCACACGAACCCTTACCAGTTGGAGCCGGAGGGGCCGAGCAAGAGGGAGTGGAGGGCGAGGGATCCGAGCTCGTTGTGGGAGGGGGGGGTGGTGGTGGTGGGGGCGAGGGAGGGGACGACGCCGAGGGGGAACGCGTTGCGGAGGAAGGAGAGCTGCTGCGCCCGCGCGGTCCGGCTCGACCGGGCCAGGCCGGGCGGGGCCGGTTCGCCCGGGACGAACCGGGCCGAGCCCTCTAGGGTTTGCGGCGACGCCACGTCCAGGTCGTAGAAGTCGGCGTCCATCGCCGTGCGCAGGCTCCCCATCGCCGACTTCTTCTTCTTCAGTAGGAATGTCTAGTGCTCCTCCTCTCTCCCCTCTTCTTATCCTTTGTAATGTAATGTTGTTGCTTTGAAAAAATAGAGAGAGAGAGAGAGAGAGGGTTTAGACTTTAGAGAGAGGGGGGACGAGGGACAAATGCATGGAGACCCCTCAACAATAGGAGTTTCTGAAACCAGTCCCTCAAATGCACAGGAGCCTCTATTACAACTTTTCCTTGCTATAAGTGATGATGAACTCTTGATTTTTTTATTTTTTATTTTTCGGGGTTAAATATACTATTTTTAAGATATCAAACTCTATCTAATATCTACAAACAGCACAAAGATCATATATCTTAATGGGCTTAGTTGGGCCTAGAAATTTTCGAGGCCAAGATATTGGGCCCAATTCGGCCCATTTGACACCGAAAACGTTGCACTAACGTTTCCTCCGCTCCCCAGTTTGTAGGTAACGAGTGGCCAACGACACCTCTCGCTGTTGAGTTGAGGAACTATTCAAAAGGAACAAGTGGATCCCCCCCCCACCCTACTCAATGTATAAATACACACCAACAAGCACACACTTTCTCTCATACACACACTCGATCCTCTCTCTCTCTCTCTCTTTACTCAATCAAAAAAAAAGAAAAAAGAAAAAAGAAAAAAGAAAAAAGAAAAAAGAAAAAAGAAATGAAGAATCTCTTCTCTCTCTACCTCCCTCTCTCTCTGATCATCATGATCCTCCTCCTCTCCCTCCCTCTCCGCCGCGCGACTCCGACCTTCCGCCAGACCTGCGCGACACCCGCCAGCGTCGAGGAAGCCTGCAAGTCCGCCGCAGACAAGCACTCGGCAGTCTCCCTCCAGCACTGCATCTCCGCGCTCGGTTCCGACACCCGCAGCCACTCCGCCGACCTCCACGGCCTCGCGGCCGTGGCGGTCAAGCTGGCCATCGACCACGCGGCGAGCACCGAGTCGAAGATCGACGACCTGATCGACCTGGAGTCGACCCCCTCCGTGAAGGAGCGGCTCAGCTCCTGCCTGGAGGTGTACTCCGACGCCGTCGACAGCCTCCGCAACGCGCTCGACAACCTGAATGCGAGGCTCTACGACAAGGCCACGAACCTGCTCACCGCTTCGCTCAAGGCGGCGGAGAGCTGCGAGAAGGTGATGGAGGGGGCGAAGGGGCTGTCGTCGCTGGTGGCCGACGATCGGGACTACGGGAAGCTCGCGTCGATCGCGCTCGGGATCACGGCGTCGGTGGAGTGATCGATGTTCTTGTTCCTGGTCATGTTGGTTGATCCGATCTCCGTTTCCGTTTTTCGGTTTTCCTTTTTCGTGTTTCTGAAAAGGAGAAGGTTCTTTGCATGCATGTTTTGTTTTGAGTCAGCAGAGAATATAAATTTGGTTAGAGCAAGTAGGGTTAAGAAAAGAAAAAAAAATGTAGTAGTTGAATTTTTCATAAGTTATCAATAAAATTTGTTATACTACATAGTTCGTGTAAATCACGAGGCCAAAAAGCATTCATATCATAATCATAATCATAAACATCCGCCTCATGATCTTGATTTCCTCCTATCACTCTTTTTAATTTTATGAAATTACCGAAACGTAAATCAGAGAAAAGTTTCAAGTGGAAATTACAATCATAAAAATAAATTAACATTGATCACACTAGTATAATTTATAACAAATAACTCGTGCTAAATACATTTAGTTTTTGCACATTAATTGGCAATCTTCATGCAATATCATACAAGAAGATCACATTATTTTGATGATTCATTCATTTTACTAGTTGACATATCAAACTTAAATGCAAAGATTTTGCAATCAAAAGTATTTCTTTTCTTTAAATGATTGTGCTACAATCAACCCTTAATTTTTTTTTTGAAAAGTTGAATAGTCCAATCAAAATAACTTATAATTCAGATAAGTTTTATACATTTTTGCTTATATATAATTAGTCAATTGAACAATATATTCTAATATGGAAATATTGCCTACTGATTTATACATGGTCAAAAACCATTTCTTGACCTATTTTCAAATGACTAATAGTAAAGTTAGAGTGGTGGCACATGTAGATCCGATAAACAGGCGGATTGAACAACCAACGAATAGGTCATTATACCCATGGTTTATGTAGCCGCGGATAATTGACCTATAAATATTTGGGTAGCCACCATTCTTATCCATACCCGCCTGAAGATGGGTGAGTAAGTATACGGGTTATCTACAACGTAATCTTTTTTTTCCCCTTTCTATATTTATACTTTTCAAATACAAACAATATATATATTATTTTTAAAAGATTAAAATTTAACTTATTGTTTAAAACATCACAACTTACAATAGATAATAATAATAAAAAAAAAGAATGATACTAGGAGAAATTAGTCTTAGGGTTTCTAAGAACGGCTAAAAAAAAAGAGTATTCACTAAAATAATTATATACGCGAGTATCTATGGGTACCCGGGGATTGTCCAAAATATCCATAATTTAACAGATATCCGTCCATTTTATTCATAATTTTTTAGATAAGAAAAACTAATATCCGTACTCATAAATTTGCGAGTAATCCGTTGATACCTATGGGTATAAATTGAGCTTGCCAGGTCTAGGTACATCCTTGCATAATTGCAAATATAACAACTTCTAGGTTATGCCACTATATAATAATTGATCCCACCATCATAAAACAAAATCAACTTCACACTCTGTTTTGAATTTCATGTAGAACTGAAAAATAGGTATCTTAAAAATAGGGACCATCTATTTATATCACATAATAAGAGTCCGGCTACAATGCTATCGATAGCACCAAGGACTTGGTGCTATCAAGTTTTCTGTCGTTAGATCAACTATTTTGATCATTTTCACATACTATTCAACCAACCACCCACTCAACCCTAGGGGACCACTATCATCCTAACCGTATATCGTTTAATTCAAGGACCGAAAATTTAATAGCACCAATAACTTTGTGCTATAAATAGTATTCTAGCCTAGTTTCACATAATAATTACACAAGCAAGTAAAATAGGAAGCTTTTGGGCTGTCTAACCTGGGTTAGTGGGCCCTATTGGCTGGCCCATTTACACATCTACGACAAATTCAATTGGCTAGAGATTGTTTGGTTGTATGTAGTTACAACTAATATAATTGTAACTATATGCAAATTCAAATCAAATATTTGATTTGATGCATTGAATTCAACTGTTGCAGACTTGCAGTTAGAACTACACATGCAAGAAGCTCAACTGTTCCAACAGTAGCAGTTGGTGAGAGTAAGTTTAAGCAAAAAATAAATTTACATCCCTAATAACCTTTTAAACATAATATATATATATATATATATATATATATATATATATATATATATATATATATATATATATATATATATATATATATATATAGAACTAGGCTGGAATACTATCAATAACACCAAGCTATTGGTGCTATTAATTTTTTAGCCCTTGGATTGAGAAATGTGTGGTTATGATGATGTGGGCTCCCCTACGGTTGAGTGGGTGGGTGGTTGAATAGTATAATCTAACGGATAAAAATAATTAAAGGGTTAAATCTAACGGTGGAAAACTCGATAGCACCAAGCCCTTGGTGCTATCGATAGTATCCCAGCCGGACTCTATATATATATATATATATATATATATATATATATATATATATATATATATATATATATATATATATATATATATATATCCCTACATCGGAAGTAATCTCATGATCTCATACATAAAATGAAAGAATTTTATAAATATACTTCCCAACTGTATACAGCCGAATAAATTATATATAGTTACAACATTTTTTACTATATCAAATTGAACAATATACATGCATTTAATTATAACTACTGTATTTTCAGCTGCATTCAATTCTAAATATATTGTATTCACAATTACAAACAACCAAACAATTACAAACCGACCGTCATTAGCACAAGCGACAAAGGGCTTGGTGGTTGGTACCCGAGGTCACAAATTTGAAGTCTAATTGTTTTACATTTCAAACTAAGTTTATTTTTTAAAAAGAGAAACGCCTTTGTTGAAAAAAATATATGGAGATCACCCTTCACTATAAAAAAGTTATGAACTCTTATGTGTCGAGTTATTGTAGTGAATTGAGGATGTTTGTGAAAATTATTAATAAGGTATTAAATTTGACAAAACTAGTTGCCTAATTTAACAATATCTTCAATTTCGTTGGCTTAAATAATCTAAAAAGGTGTCAATAAAATATATTAAATTCAGATGTCTTTTTCAAAAGGGTCATACATTTTCATATTAAACATTAAATCCTAAGAAGGAACTATGATAACTCAATCTGAATAATATTATCAAAAATCTGATCTATTTATTTCAATATCTAAAAAGCCATAAACCGAAACTCCCAGATTCCCGTAATACTATCAATAAAAAGCAACCAAACATTTCGAAACAAAAAAAAGCCCCAAATTTGAACAAAATCACAAGACCCCCGCAGCCACTCCGCCGACCTCCACGGCCGTCGACAGCCTCCGCAACGCGCTCGACAACCTGAATGCGAGGCTCTACGACAAGGCCACGAATCTGCTCACCGCTTCGCTCAAGGCGGCGGAGAGCTGCGAGAAGGTGATGGAGGGGGCGAAGGTGTGACACCCCAACTTTTCAGGGGGTCACCCTTCCTAGGACTACTCCCGTCCTAAAACTTAACTCTCTTAACCTCTTGGGTCTAGCCACCACCCAAAATACTTAAGTCGGGTTAAGAGTTTAGCCATATTATATCTTATATATAGACTGCCTAGGTCTCACAATCTTCCCCCCTTAAGCCCTGACGTCCTCGTCAGGTTCAGACTCACAAGTATCAGGCGATGTGAGACTCGTCTCGCTAGCCTAAACCGACCTTATAGGGGAGCCGCACTCTACCCACAACTGTCAACAGTATGAGAGCCTCGCTCTCTCCGCTGTATAATCTTGGCTCAGCCGAGAGTCATCTCACACTTCCGGCTGGTAATTGGCTCTGATAGCAACTGTGGCACCCCAACTTCCCAGGGGGCCATCTTTTCTAGGACTACTCCCGTCCTAGCACGCTTAACTCTCTTAACCTCTTGGGTCTAGCCACCACCCAAAATATTTAAGCCGGGTTAAAAGTTTAGCCCTATTACATCTTATATATAGACTGCCTGGGTCTCACAGAAGGAGCTGTCGTCGCTGGTGGCCGACGATCGGGACTACAGGAAGCTCGCGTCGATCGCGCTCGGGATCACGGCGTCGGTGGAGTGATGTTCTTGTTCCTGGTCATGTTGGTTGACGTTTCCGTTTTTCGGTTTTTCTTTTTCGTGTTTCTGAAAAGGAGAAGGTTCTTTGCATGCATGTTTTGTTTTGAGTCAGCAGAGAAGATAAATTTGGTTAGAGCAAGTAGGGTTAAAAAAAAAAAATGTAGTAGTTGAATTTTTCAAAAGTTATCAATAAAATTTGTTATACTACATAGTTCTAAATCACAAGGCCAAAAAGCATTCATATCATAATCATAAACATCCAAAAACTCGATCGGATTACGTTTGGTTGTCAAAAACAGAAGTTGTTCAGCGATAACTTGTGTTGCATGAAGTTACTCAAAAGAAAAAAAATTTCTTTCCAATATGCCCCTCATATATTCCTCCGTTATTCAAAAATACCTCAGCAGTTACCACCCGTTAAATTAACTTGGGTTAAACGTGAGTTAAATATCTAACAGAGTTAAAAAAAATCAAAATACCTATTTTGTCCTTAATCTAAGAACAAATAAGAAATATTGGTGATGATAGAAGAATATATTTGAAAAGACCAAAAAATAAAATACTTTTTGTGTCCCTAACTTAAGGGCAAATAAGAAAAATTGGTGATGGTAAAAGAGTATATTTGAAAGAGCAAAATAGTAATTTCACAAAAATAACAGCTATTACTAACTGTTCATTAACAGAATTTAACTCTAGGGGTATATTTGAAATAGGCTGGAACGTAAAAAAAATATTTTTAATATTAGCCTTCTAAGAGTGGTAAATCAGAAAGTGAGAAACTTTTCAGGGGTATATAAGCAATTGCCCCTAATAAGAAATTCAGGTTCTACAGAAAACAACTGTACCAAAATGACAATCTTTATGAGCAAAGGTTGTGTCACATCATTAACCAATAGTACAAACACGAAAAGCTCCGAAGATGTCGAAGCTCCGAAGTATCGGAAAGTCTACAATGACCGAATTTTCTTAAATACACTTCCTATCCGATCAACCCCCGAATCAATTTCAATCGCATATCAGTAAAACAATGCGCTAGTTTCGTGGAGCAGTAATATCAGTTTTCGCTTCACACATTGATCGAACTCCGAGAACAACCACTGACTAAAGTTTCACCGCTCCTTTTTGCCCCGTACAGTCGGCGCCCAAAACTCCGAATTCTGCATGCGAAGGCTAAAACTAATGTGAATTAGGGCAAGTTTTTCCTTTTCTTTCTTCATACCCATTTTAGCTGACCTTGGTGCTCCAAACTTTGGTAAATATTCCCGTTAGTAGCGACTGTCTGTTTTCTCACCGCCAGGGCGATGGGTCTGGTGTTATACTTCACCTGGAATTTAGGCGCCGCTGCTATCTTGTTGCTGTTGTTGTCACTGGAGATCTCAGGCAAAATCTCATCCAAGAACTCATCCGCCACATCGCCATCCTCGTCGATTCTTAGTCTTCTCGTGTACCACTTGAACCCCTGATTCAAGAAAGGTTAAGACGCAGGATATCAGCAACGCTGCTAACTAAATTCAAAACGTGCAACGAATTGGACAAACATTGCCAATTTTATAGCTAAAAACACGGCAATGGTAAAGATGCAATAGTTAGACAACAAATGGACTCTAGTTAGAAGAAGTTATTGAAGGCAATATCATTGCTGGGACAAGTCTACTTTTTTTAAAACTACTAATTTGAACAAAGGGTAATCCATATTTTCACCAAGCTATAGGTACAAATTTTACTCCCTGAACCAATGCAAACACGGTGGTTTATCCCTTAGCTGGACCTGGCTCACCATGCCAGCTTGTGACCATCAAGTTTATCTCCCTGCATCTCATCTCATACTCCGAACCTAACCACCCAACTAACTTTCATAGGGAAAAAAAAAAAAAATTCAAATCAAGAAAATCTGCAAGTCGCTGAGTGAGGGATTCAAAGCAAAGATCGGGTGGAGGAAGATAGGATGGGCGGTCTACAGATGATCTCGTTGCCCAGGTCCAGGCAATAATGCTTTCTTTTTTCTCCCTCTTTCCAACTAGATAGTATGAATTACTTGTTGAATAAGTGTACAGGCACTATAGATACAATAGGAAGGCGTCAAAATGTAGGGCATATCATTAATCTTATTTAGATTAATACGTGTTAGGGTAAAAAGAGCTCCCATATATTTCTAGGTATACTATAGGCAATCTAATGTGGGTTTTTGGGCCTGTTTGGCCCTGTTTTAAGGTGTAGTTGTTGAAACAAAAGGTGTAGACTAGCTATATTTGCATAACACGCTGCTAGATGTGGCTTCTCTTAAGCAGAAAATAGAAGCAAAAGCAGGACCAAGCAGACAACGTCCAATATCAAACAAGGTTAATGTATTAAAACTCCACTTTAGTGCCATAATGGACTGGTTTGTTGCCTCTCTCTTCCCCATGCATTTCTCATAGTGTTACTCATTCACTCTCATATCACAACAAATTCACCATTATACTTCAGATCTTACAAAATTAAACTCCTCACAGAGTTCGCCTACTCTTCCATGTCTAAAATCGAAGAAAATCAATCACGTTCATCTCTTTTCCCGGTCTGTCCAGGTAAAAAGTAAGCACATCATATTATAGAAGAACCCAATTAGATTTTGCTTCTGTAGGAGGTTAAAGCAAAGATAAGAAGAGAATAGAGAGGAACTGCTCCTGACAAAAAAGAGGAGGAGAAAAAGAATATGCCAGAATAAAACCCTAACTTCACCAGATTTCAATTCTTTAGTCTTTATTTACAAAATTCCATCTCAAATCTTACTCTTACTAGAATCGCTAAACATTAGGAATTTAAACCCATCAAACAAAATAAGGAGACCAGTGGTCCAACTTTAAACCTGAGCCCTTGTCTAAATCAATCGAACCCTAACAAGTCAAATTGAACCAATTACCGACTTATTGACCCATTTTACATCTCAGTTTGGATTCGTGAACATGATTAGACACCAATACGACTCGACCAGACCAAATATTAACTAAAAAAGACCGAAAATATTATGACTCAGCCCTGAGACCTAGGCTGCAACCCTGCATCGTATTTATGAACTCTTTCATTCCGAGAAAAACTAACAATAAGATTTTCATCTGCCAACAATTTATTCTCTCATCTTTCTGTTAATCTTTCGCATAAAATCAAGTATTGTTTGCTTACATTCATCATTTCAGATGGTCAAAATATTCATTTCAGTGTACACTCTGAGAAACATCTGGAATTTATGTAACAGAAGCACAAGATAGATCTGAAAAAGAAAACCTATTCATTGTTGATGTCAGGATATTCGTATATATGGTATGCAACAATCTCCAGGCGAACAACATTCAAAAACCTAGGATCGGCTTGTTACCATCAACATGCTAGGCCACCAGTATCCAACTTACTGGGTAATATTTGGTTCATCTAAGCTTTTATTCAACATGAGCCAAGCTCATGAATTCGAAAAACAGCAGTGTTGCTGGGAAATTTGGTACCTAAAGTTTGACCTCGATTTCGATTTCATCTTATAATTTCAATTCCAAGAATTTGGTCTCTGAAATCCATTCTGCATAAAACTTAATTAAGCCCCTGCTTTAGTCTCCGCACCATTTTTAGTCTTTGCTTTGTTAAATATAAACCTAATTGAAACTCGGAGGATGAAATTGATAATCCGCGCTAAATTTCAGGGACTTAAATTTGTAATTTAACCGGAAAAACTCAAATAAACTTGAACGATTACACGTCCAAGAAGAAAATATGAATATGATTCAGATTACGATTATAAACCACGAAATCCTACAACATATCTCTCAAATCGAACGCGTTAGGGTTCAACTACACATCAACAACTACAGATCAACTAATATCGTCGATTAAGCGCATAATCGCAAGGATGAGCTCTAGTACCTGGACTCCGCCATCGCCGAGATCGCTGGGGACGAGGACGGGGCCGCCGCCGCCGCCCACGGCGGCGGAGGCGGCGGCGGAGCGATCGACGGCGACGGGGACCTGGACGCTGAAGCCTCGCCGCCTCCTGGCGGCGCCCTCCGCCGCCCGATCGTCGCCGCCCCCTTCGCCCGCGCCGTCCGATCCCTCGTTGTGGGCGGCGTCGTCCCTCCCGAGCCCGAAGATCCCCGCGATCCTTCGTAGGAAACCCATTTTGTGGATCTGAGGATCACGCACCGGAGTATAATACGAAGAGGGGGAGAGAGAGAAAGAGAGAAGAGAAAGAGAAACCCAATGGAGGAGAGAGAGAGAGAGAGAGAGAGAGAGAGAGGTGGTTTCTTGTATTCAGTTCTCTCTCTTTCTTCTTTTTTTTCTTTTTTCTTTTCTCTATTTTCTCTTTTGTAGATGTGGAAGTTTTGTTTTGGATAAGATTTTTTTTTTTTCTAATTAATTTGGGTTTTGGTGAAATGGATCCCCGCAGTATAATTCTGGAATCTTGTAATAATAATAATAAATCTAGAGAGTGTGTTTGATCTTTTTTTGGTTTTAAAGGAGTACTTACTGTAATAAATCTCATAAAAATGTTGCTTTATATACTGTTCACAAAATGGCAATCATGGTATAATGAAACTTTTTACTTATTTACCTCTTTTTACTGCTCAACATTTTTAAATTTATTAATAAAATTATTAAAAATATTTTTCAGAAATTTAATCCCATTAGTAAACCCTACGGAAGATAAAAATATTCATTTTTTTATTAATAAAAATATTTTAATTCTCCAATAATAAAGATATTTTGATGTTTTAAAAGGATATATTAAATATTATCCTGAAAAATTTTCAACAAGTTTCCCGAAATACTAACAATAGATAAAATATCTTTATAAAAAAGATTATAAATTTAAGATATTATATAAATTTGGCAATACATTATATATAAAAAACATTTTATAAAATATGAGAATAAAACAGTTGTCCAATCTGTAACTGCACGTCTTTTTGATAAGAAGGTGCCTCTCAAAAAACAAAAAGAAAAAAAAATAGAAGGCAAATAGAGTAATTAATAAAATTATAAATAACCAAGTGCAAAGATCGAAAATGCATAGAACTATTTACAAAAGAACTTAAATTCAAAAATATATAATAATTCCACAAAGATACAATCTCCTAACGCAATTTTCAAGTAATCCATCATCTTGTTTGGATAAATCATCATTTTTAAAACAATTGTTACCTTCGTGAAAAAAAAAAAATGTTATTCCCTAAACACTTGTTCCCAAACCAAATGGGTTCGACCAAACAGAAATTTATCAAATGCAAGATATTCATGCATCCAAACACGCTGTACTGAGAAATTCAGAAAAAGTAGGCATATCCGTTATCACGCATCCTTTTGTATGCAGCAAACACTGCATGGTTGCATAATGCGGATCTGCAGATGATTTCAGTGATACCAAGGATTTGAATTTTTGCAAAAACATGAAAAGTGGAGCACCTAAATAGGAAAATAGATTGGAGTACTACTCATACACAAAGACACTAGATAGAGAAAGGTTCGCTTTGTTGGGAGTTATGGTTCGACACTGTACGAGAATCCGAGGTAAATAAAGATGACTAACAACATGCAGATTTTCTGACTTTATGAATGTCAAGTAAAATGGAATCACAGAGGAAGTTCCCCGCTGTCGGTGATTACGACATTGCTTTTGGGTGTTCCGTTTTGCCGGCCTTCCGCTTCGATCTTATACACCACGTCCATGCCGGATAATACCTTGCCAAACACGACGTGTTTACCGTCCAACCTGAAACGACAAAAAAACGACTAACATCTCCGAATAATCATATAGTTAATGGCCATAATGATTATTATTAGGCAAAAACCTATGGAGTCCTTTTGAACAGGTCCCCAAATCTTAACTTTCTGAAATTGAACACCTCAACTAAAATGCTGTTTATAATTTGGAGAATTCCGTCAGAGCTTAACAGTTATTTTCGACTGAATATTTCGTTACTTTTAATAACATATTTTGTGACTTCATTTAATAGAAATCGTTAACATCTGATTAAGCAAATGAGATTTCCTAAAATTAAACTACAAAGGAATTTAAGGGGTCCTGTTTCCAAAAGAGTAATAGTTGACGAGGGCGCACACACATCTTTTCATTCATTGCATCTACCTATACAAAGTAATGGACACGATTATGTTCATAAAGAACTCGAGTACATCGAGCAATTACCAGCTGGTTGTTACAGTGGTTATGAAGAACTGAGATCCATTAGTGTCCGGACCAGCATTTGCCATCGACAGAAACCCTATACAAAGGAAGCAAAATGTTTAGGTTAGCACTTGACAAAAGAGCGACTGTTCATTACATGTCTATCATGGATGGTTTGTGAAATTAATTCCCTATTCCGAGAAGTAATAAGTAGGCATTTAGCAAACAAAATGTGTTGTACTTTTTCTAAGGCATTGCAGGCCTGAAAGTAAAAGCTCCAATTGAAGCCTTTTCTTCTGCTACAGCAGGAAGCTGTTACGGGGATTTTATCAAAAGTGTAGCTCATGCTTCTTCAAATAGCTCTAGTTAAGTAGTGCTTCTCTAGAAGCTCCACCGAGTCAAAACCGGCAGTAAACCCACTCTACAACGGCCAATTAAAATGGCAAATTCTTCATCATTACCTGGTCCAGTGTGTTTGATTTTGAAGTTCTCATCAGCAAATTTTGTACCATAAATAGACTCTCCACCCCTCCCGTCGCCAAGTGTAAAGTCACCCCCTTGGATCATAAAGCTGGGTATGATTCTGTGGAATGAGCTTCCCTTGTAGTGAAGTGGCTTCCCACTTTTGCCAATACCTTTCTCACCTACATAATAATATTAAGAAGAGAATGTAATTATGCCAAGCAGTCCGAAAATAGATATTTTTCTAATAGCAGTAAACACATTCAATCTTCACACAGTTTGCAAGTATTCAACAGCCACTCGTCATAGTTTATTGTATTTTCTGGAATAATCATTGGATGGTTATGTATCACGGCATAATAACATAGTGAAAAATTTGCAAAATAATTCAAACCAGAGTTTGTATCTAAACAGGTAGACTATAGCAGAGTGTTTTTTGTGCTTTGATCCATGAAATCAGAGGTTGTATCTACTGTGAAGGCGGAAGAGCAAAGTACCTGTGCAAAGAGCTCGGAAGTTTTCTGCAAGATGAACAAAGTACAACAAACAATTAGATAGCTTCACCTTGATTTCAAGAGCACATTATTAGTAATTTACTACAGGCAAAACAATAAAAACAATAAAGAAGCCACATGAGTGGAAAAGTAAAGTCCTATTTAGTACATGCATACCGGCTGTTTTAGGAACGGTCTTCCCGAATAGGCCTATCTCAACTCGACCTGGTAATAATAACATCAACAATTTAAAGAAAATTAGTATTCCTATAACCATTATTGAAGCCATTACTACTTCCCGACCAATTCCAATCTCTTTTTGAATTAAAAAATTCTAATAGGTCTTATAACTAACTAGATTAATTCTTGACCATAGTAAGAAAAGATCCATTTAGTTCAACAAGATAAATTCAACATACAAAAACATCAAGGATGAGACAAAGGTATTGTTTAGAAAAGACAAGCAAGTTACTCTTCTACAAGCTTTAGATTCCATTTCTTATGGATGTATACAGAAGGATACTGAAGGAATGCTGATGCACGCACCTGCTGGTTTCCCACCAATCTCAATATCAAAGTAAACCTTGTGTGTTACTTCCTTCAAACTTTCCTTCGAACTTTTAGCCTGCAAAAGAAAACGACTCAAAATAGATATTACATAATAATAGTACTAAAACAAAACTGGACTAATGCGATAAGGTCAGATAGCAAAGATCAGAAATGCAACAAACAATTTGAATATCTGATTGCTTTTAAAGGTGGCAGAACATGCCAATCACACTTCAAAATCTAGAGTTTGGATACCAAATCACACTTGGGTGTTTAGTGGAAACTGTAAGTTGAAGTGATCAGGTCTAGGAACAACGATCGATGATGCAATGGAAGATTTCAACACTCCACGATAGATCACTTTGTCAATCACTTGCGATATGGCCAAGTTCAGATTGTAACTGTGACTAAACACACACTAGAGTTTTAGGAGTCTATAGCATGTCAGAATCTATAAAAAACTTGGCCAATTTCCAAAGATTCATAACACAAACCAGAATTGTGCTAAATCCAACTAGAACAAGTTGTAAGAATCAAATTGCCAAACTCAAACCAAATTAAAATCCTTTGCTGATCCACCATTAAAACCAATATAGTGTAGCAAGAAAACTTAACAGATTGTTTTCTACTGAAATCAAAAGACAAAAGGTTAAAAATTTCAATATGTTGATGCTGCGGAAGTGAATTTTATGTGATCTGATATGTTAAGTGACTGGATCGGTGGACAAACACTACATACTAGTAAAAAACAACTGCTAATTTACTAATCAACAAGGATCAAGATGATGCTTACATCTACTCCTCGATCGAGAAAACAAAATTAAACGGAAAAATTGTTGCCGCAAATACGGATCTACACGCGGCCTCATTTAGATGAAGTAATTAGCAATAAATCTAAAAAAACTATTTTAAAAAGGGGGAAAAAGGAAAAATTCGATATGATGAGTGCGATCCGAGCAAAAGAGTAAGATTTGAGTATGTACGTATAAGATAACCTGGATTAGCGCGATCGTGGCGAAGAACATCAGAAGCCATAGCACGGGCTTCGAGATCGAGATCGATCGATTCCGAGCACCAACCATTTTAATTCTCTCTCACTCTCTCTCTCTCTCTCTCTCTCTCCCCTGAGAATGCGATGGGATCTATGTGCGCGATAGGGCGACGCGGCCTCGGTCGCTTATAAACCCTAGATAGTTAGCAGGGGTCACGTGAGTTGCACGTGTCCTTCGGTTGGATTAGTAGGGCCCAAGGTGAGAACCTTGGCCGGTTTTGGGCCGAGACTCGGGTTTCGATCCAGTAGAGAAGTTATTCGGTGCACCAGGTGTATAGCGGCGTATCATACACCGCCACTCCTAAAATCTGTGAGAAAGGACGTGATTTTTTTGTAGCAGTCACACAATATTATTTATATTTTAATCAAATTTTTTTCTTTGAGATAAAATTATAATAAGAAAATATTTAGGACTTGGGAACATAATAATGTGGTCCCATCGCCACGTTCCAGATTTTTTTTCGTGATGAAAGTCTCAAAATTAATTTATCTTATAGTATTTAAAAAACTCTATATATAAAAAATTTATAATTTTTTTAATCCTATACAGTTAGTTGGTATCTTAAATCTCAGCTAAAAATTTGGAAGTTTAGGCAATAATATCTCCTATAGGCTAGAAGAAGATATTAACTAGCAATACCAATGCATTTGTTTATATATTTTTTGATTTTTTTATTAACATTTAATCCAATTCACATATCCCTCAATGGAACTTATGATTAGTTGAATGAAGCGACTAGCAAGGTTGAAAATCAAGCTCAAATAAAAAAAGAGTTATAATTCGCTAGATAGTACAAACTTAAATATGCGATGTAATAAAAATTTAGTAAATTAATAATTTAGAGCTGTACAATACATCGGTTGATGAAATATAAATAATAGTATATTTTTCGGGGGAAAATATTTTTTTTTTTCTATGTTAAGTATAACAACATGTAGAATTCGTATATTTTGCTTAAACATTTTTGTTTTTAATTCTTATGCCTCCATGTAATATGGAAATTTTTGATTGGATACGGTTCACAAAGGGAGAGTCCTGCACTGGGTGCAAGCAATAATTCTATCCCACCGCGCATTTTTTCCCCTCCAACGGTCGCGATCCTCGCGTTGGTATATAAACACATCAGGCGCATGAAATCCAAAGAGGGACTGTAGAACGGGCGCACGATGACCATTTCAAAACTCTCCGATCTCCCCTCGCTCCCCTCCGCGGAGCGCGTAGCGCCCCACCAAACCCCTCCTCCCCTCCTCCTCTCACCCCCCAACACCGCGCATTATGCGAGCGGTGGTGGCTCTCCCTCTCTCCCCGCTCCCAAGCTCCATCAATGGCGAAGAAGAAGCAGCTACCCCACGAACATGGAGGGGACGAGGTAGGAGGAGACGAGGCGGCGGAGGCGGAGGCGGAGGCGGTGGCGGAGGAGGAGGAGGGCTCCGGCGACGACGAAGATGACGACGATGATGAGTGCTTCTTCGAGTCGTTGGATCGGGTCCCCTCCGGGATCTCCTTCGACTTCGAGTTCCCCTCCTCGGGATCCGACGACGAAGAGGACGAGGAGGACGATGTGCGCGTCTCCTTCGCCTCCGCCGTGGGCGCTCCCTCCCAGTTCCGGATGCGCGCCATGGGGGTGGAGGAGGATGGGGGCCGCGGCGGTGGTGGTGAGGGCGAGGGCGCGGGCGAGGGGCGAGGGTTCGACTACGGCGTGTGGATGGCGGAGCCCTTCTCCATCAAGGAGCGGCGCCGCCGCCTCCTCCAGGGCATGGGCCTCGCGAGCGCTAAGGGCCTCTCCCTCCTCAGCCTCAGCCGCAGCCGCAGCCGCAGCGGCGCGGGGGGGAGTGCCCCCGATCGCGCCGCGTCCCGCCGCCTCTCCTCGATCGCGTCCCGGAACGCCGTTTCCGGCGACGCCCCTGGCGCCACGGCGGCGGCGGCGGCGGCGACGGCGGTGGCCGCAGCATCGGCGTCGTCTTCTACGCCGACGCCCTCGCCGAACCCCGCGATCGCGCGCTGCAGATCCGACACTCACCTCGCAAAACCCTCGACCAAACCCTCCCCCACCGCCCTCTCCCGCTCCTCCTCCGCCCCGCCCTCGTTGCTCGACCCCCTCAGATCACCATCTCTACCCGATCCCCAAATCGCAGGGCACGCCGGATCATCGGGCGCCGGAGACGACGATTTGATGTTGGGGATGTGCCGGATCAAGAACCTGGACACCGGAAAGGAATTCGTGGTCAGCGAGCTCGGCAAGGACGGGACCTGGGGCCGCCTCAATGATACGCAAACCGGATTGCAATTGAGCTTAGAAGAATTCGAGAAGTTCCTCGGATATTCCCCCATTGTGAAGGAATTGATGCGTCGCGCGAAGAAAACCGATAACTCTGTTCGCCAGGCATTCGGCGGCGGCAAGAGCTCGAAACATGGTGGTAGGAAGAAGGGGGGTTGGCTCAAAAATATCAAGTTTGTGGCCAGCTCTGTCACCGGACTCATTTCGGAGAAGGATACGACGATTGGAAAGTCGTCGTCTGCTTCGGCCGTAAGTTCCTCCTCCTCCTCGTCCAATTCCTCGGAGAGGTTGAAAGTTCATCATCATGGTAAGTCCTACAAGGAGCTCACAGGCCTCCACATGAGCCAGGAGATCCATGCCCATCAGGGTTCCATTTGGTGCATGAAATTCAGCTCGGATTCCCGTTACTTGGCCAGCGCGGGCGAGGATCGGATCGTTCGTGTGTGGCAGGTCCTCGAATGCAATGCCTTCTCCTCCTCCTTTCGAGAGCAAGAGGCAGCAGTGCGATCCTCTCCTCCTTTAGCTCCTCTTCCTGTTGCCAATGGATCGCTAGACGACCAGTCGGCTTCCCTCAGGAGCCAGCCGTCGAAGCGGACTAAAAGGGGCAAGAGCAGTAAGAAAGCTATACCCGATCACATTGTAATTCCGGAGACCATCTTCTCGCTCTCCGAGAAGCCCATTTGCTCCTTGGAAGGCCACCTAGATGATGTCCTTGATCTCTCTTGGTCAAAATCTCAGGTTGGTATGCGATAATAACTCGTGTCTATAATACCTGGCTTTGTTGATTTGGCTTTGCTCCTTGTCTTGGTAAGCTGAAGAAAAAGAATAACATGTTACTCCACATTTCAATCTGTTTCTTGTACTTGGTTTCTCTACTTATTATTTCTAAGTTCTTAAGGTTCTTCTCAACTACCATTATCCTTCATATTCAATTATCCATGGAAATGTAGCATAAGTATTACCTTATCGTGAAATAGGTTTTAGAGTGCAAACATCATGATGAGTGGAACAATGTAGTTAATTGCAACAACTTCAGTTTATCAAGATAATAATATCTGGCATCTATGGCCGGTTATTTGTCAGTGAAGTTTTTTTTTTCTCTTTCTTTAATTTGCATGCTAAATACAACATGTAATCGAAGTTGTGAATGTCTATTTTAGGTTGCCTATTTTAAGTTACAATAACTATCTCACTACTTATGCAGCATTTGTTGTCATCTTCAATGGACAAAACTGTCAGATTATGGGACATAGAAACCAAATCTTGCCTAAAGTTATTTGCTCACAATGATTACGGTAAGTAAATTTTACTTACTTTTCTTGTCCTTCGTATCCTTTGGTTGATATCTATCAGATATTATGTTGCTTGTTCATCTCATAGTATTTATTTCGTGCTAATTAATCATGGACTTTATTACTGCACTGGTTGAACAGTGACTTGTATCCAGTTCAATCCAGTAGATGATAGTTACTTCATCAGTGGCTCTCTTGATGCTAAGGTCCGCATATGGAGCATACCAGATCGCCAAGTTGTTGACTGGACTGATCTCCATGAAATGGTCACAGCTACATGCTACACTCCTGATGGACAGGTGCAACTATGTGAATTTCGGGCAGTAAATTTTTCTTTTTTGTCGGTTTCAGGGTCAGTATCTTTTGTTCTTTATATTAGTGATGGTTTTTTAATGCATTTTTGGAAGGGTGCTTTAGTTGGTTCACATAAAGGGAGCTGCCGTTTTTACAAGACAACTGGTATGCACTTTTCTCTTCTTCTTCTTTTTTTTTTCTTCCCCCCCTAATGTATATCACACATTGTATGTTCATGCTTAAGTTGCTAAGGTTGCCATTCTTCTCACTTGCTAGAACATCATTTGGAACACTTTCGGGCTTATAGTAGTGTCTATCTCTATTTTGCCTAATTCTCTTCTTCAATCGATCTTCTACTGTAGATGAATGGTTTTTTTATTTATTTTTATTTTTGGAGGGTAGTGGGAGGTTCCATGGATCTAATCTTATCCATTTTCTACCACATAAGAAGAGATAGTCTCCGCTTTCTCCTTTTGTCCCTGGATTTAATAAAACATGGACTCCAGGCCTCAAGGGTCTTAATGCCACAAGATTATTTCGTGCCAAACTCGTATATACGGGAATAGTTTTGTGTAGCCCATTTGTACTCGGGCATATGGCTTATTTCTATGGCAATTTGGACAGTTGAATGACTTCCTTTTGTGTTTGTATTATGCGACAGATTGCAAACTTCATCAGGAAGCCCAAATTGATATTCGGAGTAAGAAGAGAAAATCTCATGCCAAAAAAGTTACTGGATTCCAGGTACTTGTTCGCCTTGAATACTTGGAAAACAATGCACTGCTTGTTTGGTCCTCTTCCAATGAATACAGTTCTAAAATTTATTTTGTTTTTTATTTAGGATTTGCATTTGTTTCCTTTGCTTGAGATATTTGAATATACCCCTACAAAATCTATCTATTAACATACAGACACCTGCAAAAGCTGCATCTTTTGTACGCCAACTTGGTGACTTTGAATAAGCCCTTGAAACTACGGAAATGTGCCTCTCTGAAAGGAACTTCCCCCCCATGGATTTGATGACTCACCTACCAAAAATAGCATTATTATTGCAAGAAATTGCACTTTGAAGGGGAGTTTTTAGGCTACTAAGCCTACGAAACCTTTTAAATATAAAAATAGGCCTCAACAATTTTTATTTATAAAAATAAGTTTATAAAAGCGGTAAATCATTTACCGCTTTCTAAAAGCGATAAATGATTCACTGCTTTTACCCTACTTTATTTATTTCCTACATCCAAACTTGAAAAAAGGTATGTATTAAATATTAAAAATAATATTAATTCTTTGAAGAAAGCGGTGAATGATTTACCGCATTTAGAAAGCGGTAATTCATTTGCCGTATAGGCATAGTTTTGTAAATAAATTTTTTAGAGGACTCTTTTTATAATTATAGTATTTTTTAAGTTTATTAATAAAAAAATTTCCTTTGAAGGGGTATATATGCAATTGGAAAATATGATTTTTTGCATGGGTAAATATGTTTAAGTGATGATTTTGTCAGAATATACAGATGTTAAGAACCCTCTCTGTTTTATGTCAGTATTAGAGATGATCAAATAGGGTACCAGATAACTTATTCATGTTTGAACAGTTTGGTCCAGGCAATTCTTCTGAAGTAATGATCACTTCAGCCGATTCACAGATTCGGGTCTTCGACGGCGTAAACATGGTTCACAAATTCAGAGGTATATGTGAAAGAAAAAGGAATTATATGTGAGCATAATATAACCATTCTGAATTTAAAAACTATAACATTGCTAATGTTTTTCATTTTTATATGTCCGTGTCTGAGCTTGAGACGCTTGAGTTATACGTTATATCGTTACATCCTTTTAACTTCTCATATCACATCCCGAAGATTATCACTTAAAGCACGTTAAAGCACTTTAAGGTGTTTTTTTCTTGTTAAGCACTAAGATCCAACTCCACTGATTACTCACTGTATAATTTCTTCTGTTAGGTTTTCGAAATACCAGCAGTCAAATATCGGCATCGTACACCTCAGATGGGAAATACGTTGTGTGCGCGAGCGAGGACTCTCACGTATACATCTGGAAGCGAGAAGCCTCCCGCAGCGCAAGCGCTGGAGTAAAAAGCAAAAGCTGGACCACCACCCGATCCCACGAGCACTTCTATTGTAAAGACGTGTCGGTCGCGATCCCTTGGCCCGGCTGCGGGACTAACTGTGCATTTTCGCCATCTCTGTCTGCCTTTCCCGAAAGATCTATTTCTAACCTCGAAGACTCTTTCCCTAGCAGCAGAAGCCATTTCCCGCCTCTCCCCGAGAAGAGCTTCTCAGAGCGGACTCTGCCCTGCTCCTCTGACGAGCCGTGCAGCAGCATACTGCACTCGAGATCAGGAGTCGGGAGCGAGTCCTTCGTCTCGGCTTCTTCTTCGATTCGTTCAAGTGCAATTTCCTCCTCCGTTTCCGACTCCGCCAACATTTCGAATTCATCCTCGACGTGGGGATGGTACGGCGGCGGCAATAGCAGTAAGAACAGCGGCAGTAACAGCCCCGAGGCTGCGAGTGCGTGGGGCTTGGTCGTAGTAACGGCCGGCCTGGGAGGGGATATCAGGATATACCAAAATTTCGGCTTGCCGCTTCGACTCAGTCGGCAAACCAATCTATTCTACTAAGTAAAAATGCTAAATGTTCTCCCCCTCCCTTTTTTTCTCCTCCTATTGATTTATTCAGTAAATTCTCGATTTCTCGTTAGTTTTAGTGGTTATAATATAACGGTTTGCTGCGATGGATTGCGAGATTTTGTTAGCGGGTTTTGATTGATTGCAAGTGTTATAAATCTGCTGCATACTTGTTGGCTTGTATACTTTTGAAAGTGGAATCAACTCAATTATGCAATTGCCAACTTTTTGTGAGATTCTTATGTAGTAAAGTGAACATCTATCTCTCTTTTCTTTTTTTTGTGTTTTTTCCTATATTAATTTCTTTTTTAAGATTTTGTGTGATTCTTATTTAGTAAATTGAACATCTATCTCTCTTTTCTTTTTCTTTTTTTGGTGTTTTTATTGTATTTACAAGATGGATAATTGCTGCATATTTCATTTTCGGGTGGAAACGAGCCACAGCTCAAGTTTGGCTTGAAACTAATTTTGAGCATAAATTTAGATTCAAGCTCAGCTTAAAATTAATTCGAGCCGAGCTCGAGCGAGCCTAACTTCTAGTCGAGCGAGCTAGAGTCCTAAACGAACCGCTAAAAATTTTTAACATTATCAATCTATAGTTTAATTTTCATAAACTATTATTTAGACTTTGATGAAAACATTATGTCTAATAGTTCAACATGCAAAATAAATATATGTTTTGCTGGTTTGATTTTGTGGACCAACAAATATAGCCCAATAACTTAAACTCTATACATATATAATTAAAATACATAATATATAATTAAAATATATATTATATATAATTATATCTATTTATAAATATTTTTAATATATATATATATATAGTAGGGCTGCTGTGCTCTCAGGAGCACGGAGCCCTTCGTGCTCCTGAGCCGTTTTCGATGATGGGACTCCCGAATTGACGATCGGCTCCTTTAGACTTGATCTAGCATATTTGAAGTATCTAGAAAATAAATTTTGCGATTTTTCGATATCGTTTACTTAGTGATCGAAAAGGTTCAAAATCAACGGCTGAAAATAAAAATTTCATAAAAATTAGTAATATAGTACTAAAAATTTTGATCAGAGATATTGAACTTGCTGTAGATAGTATAAAGAATTTTCTATCAAAATTTCATATGATTTGAATACTTTTACACCGTTAAACTTGAAATGGTAGATATCAACCATTAAAAGTTGTTGATTTTGAACTCTTTAGATTGCTATGTAAATGATATCGAAAAATCGTAAAATTTATTTTATACATATTTTAAATATGCTAGATCATGTCTAACGGAGCCGATCGTCGATTCGAAAGTCCCATTATCAAAAACGACTCAGGAGCACAGAGGCCTCCGTGCTCCTGAGAGCACACAAGACCCACTATATATATATATATATATTTATTTATTTATTTATTTATTCGAGCTTCTCGAGTTCAATTCGAGCGAGCTCAGTAAAACTGAAGTTCGGGTTGAAATGAATTTCAATTTTTTTTTAATATTCAAGCTCCGCTTATTTAATTTCGAGTCGAGCTCAAACGGGCTAGATATCGAGCCAAACGCGGGTCGAATACGAGCCTGGCTCATTTGCCAGCCTTACCCGAAAATAAGTGCGCGCCAGAAAAAACGGACAAAAATTTGATGGATATAATTCCCAAACATAATATTTTAGGAATTATTCGGATCGGCGCCACGTGGCAAGCCGTCCAGAAAAAATATTACTTTTACTGAACTAAAATACTTAAAAAAATTATTTTTATTAGGCGGTTGAGATGAGCGCGGTTTGCCACATGGCGCGGATCCGGACAATCCCCAAAATATTATATTTGGAGACTATGCCCCCAAATTTTTTTCCCAAGAAAACACATACACTTCAAAGTCACCACAGAAAGAAAAAGGCCTTAGACTATAACAAAAAAAAATAATGATAATAAAATCTAACCATTGATTACATGGGGGGCCCACCAAAAAAAAACATAATATTAAATTAAAAAGCTTTCTTAAGATGGAATTTGCAACAAAAAAAGAAAAAAAACTTTACTTTTTTTTTGTTTAAATAGAATAAACTAAATAATTAATAGCAAAGAATAAAATTTGTAGAATAACTCAAATCATTTGAGGGGTAGCCAATTCAAAATTACCTATAATCGAGGGGTCTCCGTACAATTTTACCTCTATAAGTACGCCCATAGCGTTGCGGAAAAACCCTCCCTACCAGTCCTATCCAAATTCTTTTTTCCTCCGTGCGGAAGAGCGAGAGTAATAAATTTTTTTTAAAAAAAAAAGAAAAAGAAAAAACCCCACCGTCGCCCCCCGGATTGGGCTCGCCGTTAGGGTTAGGGTTAGGGTTATTAGGGTTAGGGTTTCCGATCGTCGGGGGAGGAGGAAGATGACGGGGAAGGCGAAGCCGAAGAAGCACACCGCGAAGGAGATCGCGGCGAAGGTCGACGCGGCGACGACGAACCGCGGCGGGGGCAAAGCGGGGCAAGCGGATCGGCTGGGCCAGGTCAAGGGCGGCCACGCGAAGTTCGAGTGCCCCAACTGCAAAACCACCGCCCCCGACGCCAAATCCATGCAGATCCACCACGAAGCGAAGCACCCCAAGCTCACCTACGACGAATCCAAGCTCATCAACCTCCACGCCGGCCTCGCCGCCCCCGAAACCACCACCACCTCCTCCTCCTCCTCCTCCTCCTCCTCCTCCTCCTCCTCCTCCAACAAGCCCAAGCCCGGCATCCGCGGCAGCTTCAAGAAGTAGCAGAAGCAGCTCTAAATCGCTATATATTCCCGTCGATCCTCGATTGTGTGTGATCTAGTAGTTTCCGCGGTTATCCGTGTCGCTGTTATGTCTCGCATGTTCTTAGTATCGGTATCGGTAGCGGTAGCGATATATATACAATATCGGATGCTTGGAATGTTTCTCTGTCACTCTCTTGAGCTCAGTGGCTATGCTTCTGCGATGTGCTATTAATTATGGTTCTTGGATCGTGTTTGCGCGTGCGTGGATTCATAGTATAAATTACCCATATTTCGTTATCTTGTTCTACTGTATCCTTGATTTCGTTGCTAATCATGTATTTAGCTATTTATTTGATGATTTGGGTGCTTTTGGTGATAAGGGTTTAAGTGCTGTGGCACGGGGTCGTGCCAAAAGCTTGCTGGCACCGTACGGAACGGTGTGTGATTTGCTGTGCCGATTCGCGTCGGTCGCAAAAAATGCCGTCGCCTATTGTCACTAAGAAACTGAAAGAAACGGAAGAAACGGAAGAAAGAGGGGAAAGTGAGGAAGAAAGCGATGTAGAAACAACTCCCGAAACGAAGGAGACTAAATAGGAACAAGAGGGATCCGCCGAAGAAGACCCTTCCCTTTGTTCGGAAGAAAAGGAGGATCCGGACAAAATAGATGAAACGGAAGAGATCCGAGTGAATGGAAAGGAAAAAACGAAGGATGAATTCCACTTTCACTATTGACACATAATGACGTAAAATATTTATTTTCTTTATTCTAATTCTTTATTATATATCTATATTAATTTTTGAACTTTATTGAGGTAACTAGTTACTAACACTTAAATCCTTGTTTGGTGAACATAAAGATATTGTACTTTGTTTTCTTGCTTTTAGTGGTTGCGCCATGCTTGATGATTTGGTAGTTCTAGCTCTTGAATCCTGTTTGGACGTGCGTGGATTCATACTGCAGATCAGCTTCATGTGCTATCTTGTTCTGTTGTACGGCCGATTTCTGCGGTTATTGTGCGGCTGTTACAATTCTCATGTATTTACTTAGGATGCTTCGGATGCTTCGGATGCTTTGTTGAGCGTAAAGGTATTGTATACTGTTCCTGCCGTTAGTAGTTGTTATGCAGTGCTGCGACATGTTATTAATTCTACTTCTTGAGTCCTCATGTTTTTATACTATAAATGTCTTTAATTTGCTATCTTATCATCTTGCATGCTTGATTTCTTTCCATTCGGTGATAATCATGCGATTATTGCGTCTCTCATGTATATGCTACAGCTACGTATGCTTGGTTTGCTTTCGTGACTATATTCCTGCTTTTAGGTGGTTTTGCCGTGCTGCCTTCTGTTAATTATTGTAGTTCTTGAATCTTATTTGCACATAGATTGCTTTTACTATAAATTGCCTTGCGTCACTATGCTGTCGTCACGTGTGCTCGATTTCTTTGTTATTTTCTGTGATTATCACGTGACTATTGTGTGTCTTGCGCATCTATTAATGTTAGGTATGTAGAATAAATGCTTCCGATGGTTCGGCGAGCATAAAGCTGTGGTATATTCCTGCTTTTAGTGGTTATACCGCTGCTAATGCGTTGTGTTGTTAATTCCAGTTCTTGAATCCTGTTCGAGCATACATGGCTTTCTATGTTGGGTTCCCTTGCATCGCTATAGTGTCCTCTTATGTTCTCATTGTATATTTCTGCGGCGTTCTTGTGACTATTGCATCTCTCATAGTTTTACTACCGCTAGTTTTTAATAAATCAGATGCTTAATGCTTTGGGATGTTGCGGTGAAGATAATGTCTTGTACTATCTTCTTTTTTTTAGCTATTATTCCTGTGTTGTGTTAATGATTTCGTTGTCCTTAAATCCTGTTTGAGCTGTGAAATTAGACTTAAAGAGATATTAGGGACTCGTTATAAAGAATCACTGAATTGAGATCACATGGTGTTGTATTTTCTGGTGGAATTATCTTGTTACATATACTAGGGTAAAGAAGTTTCTGCTATTTGTCAAGGTTTGTGTTATTTTCTCTGGACAAACTAGTTCTTTGTAATGAGATATTGCAGGCAAGTCTGTCTATGCCACTAAAATAGAATGTTTGGTCTCAACTTGACTTCTTTTCTCATAGTGATTAAACCAATGTTTAAGACGCATTACTGGAATTACTTTTAATGAGCTTCCTTTACTATCCTCTGTTTCGGCAACTTGTGTTCTATTTTGAAACAACACCAAAACTGTGGCGAATGGCCATAAACTTATTTCCTTATATCATAAGTGTGGACTATGCCTACGTTTCCTGTAATTATAGATAGTTCGTGCTACATTGTTTCTTCTGGTTGAGTCTTAACCTTTTTCATTACTTCTCTCCTGAACAGCATGATAAGAGTTTCGTAACCATTAGGAGAATTCACCTTCATTTAGTAGCTTCGAGCTAAAATTGCATTCATCTGTTGCGGCAATTTCGTTGGACTTAAGTGAAATATTAACATGTGATCGGCTTTAGGCCTTTCAAAAAGCACTTGTTATGTAATTGAAAGTATCTGATCGTGATCGATGTTCACTTTTTGAGCTTAAAGAAATCAGTAAGGAGTTCAAACTTCTTTTTTTTTTAATATTTCCAAGTATGAGATCTAGGACAATGGACTTGCAGAACCACACTATAATAGCTGTAAGTGCCATGTTGTTTCCTCAAAATCTTGTTGTAGAAGTTTGTAATGTGGTAATTTTCCTCATTAAATGCTTTAATCTGACGTCGTCAAAGTGATTGAGGCCTATAATGCTTGATTCAAACTCATGAATTTATGTGGTGTATTAAAATTTCGCATGTATTCTCATGTCTATTAAGCACTGTGTGTTTGTTCAGCGATTCTTGTTTGCTTAGATACGAGATCAGGTACGAAACTATAATGACTTCTATGCATGGATTTATAGATCTGTAGAGCTGAAGTTGAAGTATTAGTTTGTCAGATAAGCTGGAAGTATAGGATCAGGACTCTCAGTTTCCTTTTCTGTTGGTTAGGAGAGATTGGTTGGTGTATTCGCTGTTTGAAGAATGAAAAAGGTTATCTGAGTATAATTTGATGTATTTTTTCGCTAAAAGAAGATTTTGTGAGTGCTAATTATTGTATTTTTTTTTTTATGTTAAGAAACAAATATCTTCTGCAGATGTTTCCTGATGTTAGCATGTATTTTAAGTTCTAGAACTTACTCTATATCAAATATTTTGTAACATATTATTCAGTGCTTCATTTCTCAATTTAGTATCTAACTTCTTTTTCTCCAGATAATGCAGTTATTAGTTGTGTGATGCAGTGTTAAGTGATAAATTGTTAAATTAAAAAAAAAAAAAGATGGAAGAAAAAGTAATTCTGAGAAACAAATTCAGTATGTTTTTCTCTGTATGTATTCTCTCATCCAGTTGAACCAAAAGTGCTATGATTGGGTTTTTGTTTTTTTTTGTTTTTGTTTTTTGGCTTAATAGAGTAGAGTATTAAGTGTGGTTCTTGATAATATTTTGACTGTTTCTAATCTTTTTGAATTTTATGATGCATGTTCTGAAAATTTGTAACACTTCACCTCTGTTTTTTTTTTTTTTAGTTATTGGTTTTTATAGATTGTCCTGTGATTGCTTAGGAACTCAAATTTTTAACTGCTTAAAATATTTTAATTTTTTCTCTCAAAAAAAAATATATTTTAATTTCCTTTTTTTCTTGGTTTTCCAAGTTTATAGTGGTAATAACCAATTTGGTTCATGCACCAAATGGTAATTCGATCCCTATAAATTTTAATAAAATAATAAAATATTTTTTTATCCTGTCAATGTATTTATAAAAGCTAAATTACAGAAAACTTCTTTATTAATAGCCGTTTTTTTTTTCTTTTCCTTCCTAACTTTCAAAAATTTATACTTTACCTTCTCAACATTTCAAGTTGTTGCATTTAGCCCCACTCTTTCAGGTTCTATTACTATTCCGTTCATTTTTTATAATTTATACCGAAAATATTCTTTAAAATAATAAAAATATATTAGAAAATTATTTTTTTCTTATATAGGAAGTAAGGGTAATTTGGTAATTTTATCTTCTCCATTAATGTCGTATCCCTCCGAAAATATTTCTGAAATTTTAAGAGTGCAAAATATTAATTTTTGAAAGCCAGGGAGGAAAAATAAAAAAAACAGATATTTATAGAGGAGTTTTCTATAAATTAATCTTTTATAAATTTTAATTTAGACTATTTATTTAGTTATTATTGTTAATTATCTTTAAAAATTATATTTTGTGAACTAAAAAGCAATCAGAATCGTAAAGTTTACCGAGATTATTATTTATGTTTAAAAAAAATTAATTCAATAAATTAAATTAAAATAGTTTAAATCAAAAGAAATAAACATTAAAGAATTGTCCCTTTCAAAACGCCGAGTTAGTTGAGGGGGGTCCCATACTTTTTTTTTTTTTTTTTTTTTTTTTTTTTTTTTTTTGGCCTCCCTTTTAAGTGCTCGAGAAGTGAGAATAAAACAACAAAAACCCTCGCACTCCCCGAGCCCCGCGTCCTCTTTGTTCATTTCCCTTCGATCCCTTACGATGTCTAGGGTTTTGGGGGGCGCTAGGGCTCTCATGGCGGCGGCGAAGGCCTCCGCCTCCTCGTCTTCTCCGGCGGCGGCAGCGGCGTCGGCGACGGCGGCGAAGCCGAAGAGCTCGGCCTTCACGAAGCCCTTGCCGCTGTCGCCGGCGATGCGCAAGTTCGTCGGCGTCCCCGAGATCTCGCGCCCCGAGGCGGTGAAGAAGGTGTGGGAGCACATCAAGGCCCATAATCTGCAGGTGTGATCTCCTCATCATGCTCCATCAATGGCTCCTCCATCTTTTAAGAGCGATTCTAGGGCATTCTTAGTAGTTAGTGTTATCTTGGTGTGTGGATTCGAGGGTTTTCTTAGCACTTGGTGTTCTCTCTGCGTAGGGATTTTAGGGCATTCTTAATACTTGGTCTTCTCTAGGTGTATGGATTCTAGGGTTTTTCTTAGTAGTTAGTGCTCTCTGCGTGTGGATTCTAGGGATTTCTCAGTACTTTGGCTACTCTGGGCTAATGGATTCTAGGGCATCTCTTAGTACTTTCGCTTCTCTTGCTGTATGGATTCTAGGGTTTTTTTAGGGCTTAGTCTAATCTGGGTGTATGGATTCTAGGGCTTCCTTATAACTTTGGCTTCTCTGGGTGTATGGATTCTAGGGCATTTTTTGGGTTCTTCTAAGAGGGATTCTAGAGCATTCGTAGTACTTTGTCTCCATCAATGGATCCTTCTAAGAGGGATTTTAGGGCACTATTAACACTTAGTTTTCTCTGCGTGTATGGATTCTACGGCATTCTTCGTACTTAGTCCCCATCAATGGCTCCTTCTAAGATGAATACTAGGGCATTTGTAATACTAGTACTTAAATCTTTTTTGGTTGTGTTAATAACTGTGGTTTTCTGCTTCTTTCCTGTGGTATTTTCAGTGTAGATATGCGTGTGTATGTATTGAATCGTAGTAGTGCATCGACAAGATTTACATGTTTTGGAGGGAGAGAAGCGTAGTTCTTTTTTCCCCTTCTTTTCCCATCTATTTTTTTTCTTTGTGTTCATTAACTGATATAGAAATGCATAGATTGTGTTCTATGTATATTAGTTTTTAGAGGTCAATGGAACAGGACACACTAGTTAAGTATATCGGTCTTTCTTTGGAGTTAGTGTTAGTAAGAAAGAAGAAGAGACAAATTGATGTTCATGTTACATAATATGTTTTCACTATTTCAAAAACTAAGTATGTCACAGCATTATAAATTGCATTGCTGATATCATTAAAGTAGAAAGGCTTGAGATAATCCCAGATGTGAATTAGAGGGTTGGAGGGTTAGGTGGGACAATTTGTTAGTGTTAAGACAAAGATGTTAGTAAGATGTTAGGTTTGAGTAACTTATGAGTGGATGGTTATTAGTGAGAGCAGGGGCTAAAAAGAGCAAAGTAGGAAGAAGTATGATGAACATAGACTCTTTTGAATATATACCTATTCTTGTTTATGTCAATCTTGGGACATAGATTGAAGCGCGCCATTTCCAATGAATGACAAGAAGATGTGTTTGTTCATGGACAAAGGCAGAAAATGTGAGTCATGACCTCTACTAGAATTTTTTGAGACAGTTTGTTTGAAAGAAAGTAGGTTTGTTTGTCTTCGGTAGTTGATCTGCCTTGAGACAATGGTTTTTTTTAAAAAATTTATTTGACAGCTCTTGAATTGAAATCCCATCTAATTGTATAATTTGTTCTATACATTTAATTTCACTAGCCGTTTGGATCTTTTCTGTCCTCATGCGTCGAATTTCTTATTCCTAAAAATGAATGATTACTCACAGTAAGTTTTTCTTGTTCCATAATGACTTCAATGTTTGAACTGTCATGGTTTCCTGTGTATGTTTTTCTGTGGAGGTAGTCTACATATTTGTTTGTGTGTCTCTGTGTGTATGCACACATATGACGTGCGCGTGTGTGGAACGTTAGCTAATGTTTTATTCTCCCCTGACACCAGTATTAGTAGACATCTTGAAGTTGGTTTCACTAGAGATACACTGGCGTTATTTATTCTTGTTATTGATTTTTTTTTACTTTCCCGGCATCGTTGTTGTTGGAAGTATCATTCTTATTTAACTATGCATCTCCCTTGGTCCCTGTATAAAGCTTTATTATTAGCTCTTCTCTCTTTCCTTATTATTTTACTCTTTGCCATCTTGTGGCTGTAGGCTTATTTTATGGTTAGGATCTGCTCATGCTACACTATGGAATTTTGGTGTTTCCATATTTAGGTAGAATGAAGAAACATAAGTGAACTCTTGTATTTGGACTGGAGAAGATAACAGACAACCCTTAATAACATTTAATTTTGTGCACAATAATGAGTCTCTATTGTTTCAGTGATGATTCTTTCACATGCAGGATCCGACAAATAAGAAGCTGATACACTGCGATGAGAAGCTGAAGACCATATTCGGTGGAAAGGAGACAGTTGGTATGCTGGAAATCGCCAAATTGATCTCGTCGCATTTCCTGAAATCTAAGTAAACTGATTAAGGTAAGCACCTGATGTATTGTTGTTAACTCCTTGGTTTTAGGAATTCTTAGTTCATGTGATCAATGTCGATGTGATGTTGATTAAAGTTATACTTACTATGATCAGGATTTTGTGGACTTGTAAAAAAAAATGTGGTAGTCCGTTTACCACATGTGGGAAGCGATCATTTTACTGCTTGTGCTAACATATTTCATCTGTCTTTTTTAACCCTGATTTTGCAAGTTTGATCCTTTTTTTTAAAAAAAAATTGTACATGTTTTGCCCTGAAATAACACTTCATTGAACCCACACTGCATGGCTAAATAGGAGTGATTAGTGTGCAAAGTAATCATATGATATGAACTCCTTATTTTATACAAGGAGTCGTGCAATTGGATGTAATTTTAAATATAGGGTTAATTTCATACATATCCTTTCTCCAACCTTGAATTATGGTTAAAAGTGTTGCAACTAAAAATATTTTATTTGATTGCATGTAATTAGAAACAGTTATTACTAATTTTGCCGATTTTATATATTGGGATAATGAGATTATCCTCAATTAAAATGATTTAGTAGTAAAAATTATTGTTCATGAAGTATGTATAACTCTTTAAAATTTATTTATTTACATGTATCTTTGCAAAATGTGAATTTTTGTGTATATATTATTATATCTTTGTATGTGCATAGTCTATTACGTATAATGTATCTTTATTGTTACGATCCAATCCGTTAGTACTAACAACTTGTTGGGCCTAATGGCTTAAGCCAAGTTATTAATATTAGGAGCCGTTTGGTTGGATGTAATTGTAAATGCAGCAGTTATAATTATATAGATCTTGTTTAGTTGGATGTAGTAGAAAATACAGCAATTACAAATATTTTGTTTGGCCGACCGTCCCTAGCTCAAGTGGTAAAGGGCTTGGTGGTTGGTACCCGAGGTCCCGAGTTCGAATTTTAGTTGATTCACATTTCCAGCTAAGTTTATTTCTAAAAGAAATAAACGAAGCGGGTAGCGTGCTACCTTTCTCTCAAAAAAAAAAAAAAAATTTTGTTTGGTTATGTACATTTAACAAATGCATTTACAAAATTTTATCATTCTATATATGAGATTGTGAGATTACTCCCTATATTAAAAAAGATTTATTTACAGTTTCGGAAGATTATTAGGGAGGTAAGTTTATCTTAGTTTAATGTTTCTTTCTTCAATTGCTATAGTTGAAACTGCGGTCAATTTGAGTGTAGTTTTAACTGTTGCATTTGAGCAGCCTCGTGCAATTCTAATTGCACCAATTGGATGCAAATGCATGAAACCAAACTGCGGAGTTGGATTTGCAAGTATTTACAACTGCAGTGTAGCTATAATTACGTACAATCATTTTTTCATCTAATAGGTGATTATTGAGGCGGTTCAAACTTTACACTTTTCCTGTTTAGGTCTTAAAATCCACCCGCTAACATGATCGCTTTTACATACCAAATGTGACAACCCAACTTACTAATATTGATAATTTGTTGAATTCAAAATTAGTCCAAAATGTTAAATTTTAACTTTATTAATTTTAAAGTCTTTGAATTTTATCTTTTCATATTTCGTCGCTTTCTCATCCAATAGGATGCTATTATGACGGCACATTTACACATAGAGGGAAAGAGGGGGGGGAACCCTTTGGAAACATTATCCCAACTTGGAAACAAACTACAATTTCAAAAAGAAAAGAAAAGTAGAGTATATACATAAAGAGATGATTTAGCACAAAAAATATTGAAGCAGCAGACGTGTATTTGACGAGCATACACATCTGAACCATTCTTCAAACGAAAAAGACATCTAGTTTAGTTCTAGTAAATCATATACACACTTTCGTTTTCCCCCTGGAAGGGAAAATATAACTAGGTGAGAAGGTGATGCACCCATTTCTCCAGCACTGACGGAGAGCCATACCAAGGCCTTAGGTTATCATCGGAGCCGACCGGCGAATGATAAACGCCGTCCAAGCTTATGTTGAGGGCGCCGTCTAGATGCGCCGACATCTCCGGAACAACTCCGTCTCCCCACACATCTGCTTGCCCGCAAACCTGCAGATTTTGCAAAAGCTATTCAAATACGCGCGAGTGAGTGATTGTTTTCAAATATAGAAAAAGGAGTTATGTGTTACCCCTGTGGATTATCAGTTTAGACTTTATAATACTTGCTTAACATGAATGGAAAAAAAAAAAAAATATATATATATATATATATATATATATATTCAGAAAACAGTTTTTTAGTTGAAAAGTTATTTTTCATCAAAAGTTTCCGGAAAAAAATGCTTTTTCCAGGAAACTTTTATTTACAGGTTTTATGAAAAAGTCTCATTTTTGTTTTTCTAAAACAGAAAAGCTTTTTGTCCGAAAACAATATCATGAAAAAGGCATTTTCCATGAAAATCTTTTTTTTCTTTTTCCGGAAAACAATGTTCCATGATTTTTGTGGAGTAACCAAACGCCCTCTAAAGTGTCACTCATGAACCTTGAATTAAAGGTCATGTGAGTATTTGTGTAATAAACTGCACGATTGAGGGCATAAATGAAAATTCTGATTTTACAGATCTTTATGGGTATGTAGGTAGATGATTTTGCAGGGATGTATTGAAACAACCTGAACCTGGTGCCAACACGTATATCCATCAAATCAAGATGAGGAAATGTTATTATTCATTTCTGACCAGGATTTTTTTTAAAATATTTTTGATTATAAGCGTATAGTAATGAATTTTTCGTAGAGAAAATAGCATTTGTCCCCTATCAGGTTTCAAAGATCTGAAGAACGTCATATTTTTACCTGTTTATAACCTTGACCGACGAATCGGGCGCGTAAAGTCGGCGCAGAGGGCGCGGGCTTATTGTTTCTACCGTTCACAATGGATTCATCTTGCCCCAAATCGTCGCCAATCTCTAGTGTCTCTGCAGAAGCAGGTTTGGGGTTCCCTATCAAACGAGCACCTTGGATGTACCTGTTGAACAAATTTGAAGTTCTAAACATACACACGATTCAAACTAGCTGTTTCATGAGTTCGCCAAGCTATCAAAGGACTCAAAGAGTCACATAGTGTTTCTAGCAAAAGAAAGCGTACGCTTTGACACAATTGAAAGAAAAGGACTCAAAGAGTCACATAGTGATCAATTTTTAGCAGTACGTGAATAATCAAATCGAAAATGCCTCTTCATGTCACAACCAACCAATGAATGGTGATGAATATATGAGAAAAATGGGTCTACTTACTAAGTATTAACAGTTCCATGCAATGTCTGTAGTAATTTGTCATCTTTAAAAAAAAAAAATCCTCCATATGCAATATTCTTTGAGTAAAGCTAGACTACTTTTATTTCCGCGTCGTTTCCGATGATGAGGCATCCGAATTGACAATAGACACCGATAGAAATAATCCGGGCCATTTGAACATTCTATAAACTAAATTTTATAATTCTTCACTATTAACATTCTATAAACTAAATTCCATAACTCTTCACTATTATTTGCCTAATATTCCAGTGATTTTAAAATTGATAAATTTTAAAGGCTAATATAAGGTGAATGTGAGGCTATTTAATCACTAAGCAAATAATGTCGTAAAATTGTGAAAATTGGTTTCTATGCAGTTCAAATGGATTAGATCTGGTGTCAATCGTCAATTCGGATGCCCCACTGTTGAAAATCACACAGAAGTAAAAGGACTTTTTTACTACTTTGTTTACTACTGTAGGTCTTCTAGTTTTACATCAATATTCTTTGTCATCAGAATCATTACCATAAACTCAAATTTTTATCATCTATATATGCACGATTTGAAAATGCCTGATAAAATTCATACTAAACATTGTATATGTTTCGAGTCTCCGAAAAGAAAGTACCTTCCGGCGATGCATACATATCGTAGCTCCGGCGTATAAACAGCTGGAGCACAGTTCTTTTCGACATAATCCAATAAACCTCTAGTTTGATCTATGACTCCGGGTACATTCTTTGGAGGTGGCCTGAGGAAGAATCAACTGCTAAATTAAATACAAATACGAAAATGTCAAGCTAAATAGTTGGTAGATATTTTGGTTAATAAGATCTAGGAAGTACAGCAAACATTTTCGAATTAGATTTTTTGAAGACCACAAAAATTCACAACCATTTTTATTAAGGAAGAAAAATCCTCTATAAGTTCTTTCCACAATTGAGAGTTAATAACTGTTTAGCAAAGTTAATATAAAACAATAAACAAAGAAAATGCTGGAGTATATCAGTTTCATCTTGAATTAATATAATTAAGCTAACTTATCTACAAAATTCTTTGTGGTCACTACAAGAAACTTTGCAGTTTTGATGACCTAGTGTCTGAGATGAAATGTAGTATAAGCGCCACTAATTTTACAATTATATTAAGTGCTTTTTTGATGGAATACACTCCGCTAAGCAGAAACTTTTCAAAAGCCAACTTTTCAGATAACAAATAACATGAAGTTTTGAGCTTCTAAGCCCCAAAACAGAAGTTCTGATTTGAAGCTATAGAGGAGATATCAAATGAAAAGACTAATAGCGCTTCTTTGAAAAGCTCTTTTCAAAGAGCATTTCTACGAATTTCACTCGGGCCAAGCAAAGATGCGATTAAACCGTAAGCCACACATGAAATGAGAGGGAAAGCATACAAGTGTGGGGATCCAAGAGTGAGCAGCAACGCTATGCCGTCGAACCCAAATTCTTCCATGTAGACCCGTGCAAGCCATCCTCCTGCCGAGTGCCCTATCAATGATATACCCTGACCTGCCCAAACACCCCAAATGTTAGAATCTAAAAGAATTGGAATTCAAGTTTCCTCAAATCCATTGTTTGGGACCATTATATCGTAATATTTCGATTTGATTAAAATGATTTGGTGGGCTCTCTTATAGTACAACCAATTCTAATCATTCCACATCAGATTAGGTGAAAATTGATATGCTATTACTGATTATATACCAAATAAGCCGAAACTATTAGCACAGGCAAATGATTCAATATCTCTCAGCAGAGAACTAGTCAAATGAAACAAATAATCTCCACTGCACCCTGTTTTGGTTGCTTCAAATTCTTGGAGTTCCAAATATCTTAAATCCATTGCTCGGAACCACTAATTAATGAGGTTCGAATTGATTTGGAAGGATTTAGTGGGATTATTATATATACTATTATATAATGCCATGTCCACTCTTAGAAGTAAACAGAAGTAAAAAATTGAAATGTTGCCATCTATATTATCAACTGATTTACATAAATTACTGTGCAATGGCCTCACACCAATCGTCATAAGTATCAACACTTCAGCTTAGATTCTACCAAGAGTGGGCCTAGTATTATTCACGCACAAGGACCAACCACTAAACAGTCATATTTAGTTTGTTAACCATGAATAGATTACACTAGGGGTCGCTTTGGTTTAAGATTTGTAATATTTAAAAATATTGTATATTTCATATTTAGAACTACAAGTTTGTTACCAACTTATCATATTATTTAGTGTATTCTAATTAATGGACTACTGATGATTACCATCAAGTATAAAAATAAGAATATCTTCTAACGCATAATAATTTAGTTTTTCTACCGCCTAAGAATCTATAATGATTCGATTATTTTGTTAACATCTTTTGAGTTGAATAATAATAATTCAAATATTGTTCATAAAAGATATTAAAATTATTAAAATATTATAAACCGTAAACCAAACTGTCCCTAGAAATAAACACATTGAATGGCTCTCATATATCATCACTTCACTTCCAAACAGCAACGTAAAATGGCATCAAACCAACTCCAATTTGTTCCCAACAAAGTATGTTAATTCTGCGCGAATTCAACTAAAATTTCTCTTACTTAATCCAAATCAACTAAATTCTAAGAAAATGCAACCAAAAAAACAAAAAAAACAAAAAAAAAGGGGAGCTCATTTCTCACCTGGTGGGGCGAGCGACTTCGCCTGCGCCACCGCGCGGTCGACTCTCTCCAAGTACCTGAAACAATCCGAACCGCGTGAGCACCCAAAAAACCCTAATTCCACCATTAGTAACCAACAAAAAGGGGATCGAGGATCATCGATCGAACGACGACAACGACGAGGAGGAGGAAGAGGAAGGGAGGGGTAGGGTTCTGACCAATCGAGGACGGGGCGGGGGCGCAGGGTTCCGGTCCAGTAGTCGGGGTCGAGGAGCCCCGCGGCGTTGCGGAGCCAGTCGACGCGGGCGACCTCGGCGACGACCGCGGCGGCGACGCCGTGCTTCTCCCGCAGCGCCGCGGCGAGGGCGCCGTAGTCGCCCCTGCTGTTCCCCAAACCCTAACCACAAAACGAAGACGAAGACGAAGAAGAAGAAGAAGAATAAGAATAGGTTTGGAATCGGAAACGAGGATAAGGGGATTGAGGAGGAGGAGGAGTAGTTTACGGGGAGAATAACGACGGGGCGAGGAGGAGAGGTGGTGGGAACGGAAATGGGAATTGGAATTGGGGAGGAGGTGAGATTGGAGAGGGAGCTCATCATCCCTTTATAGTCGCTGAAGCCGGAATGATAATAATTAATAAATAATTTTTTTTTTTTTTTTTTTTTGAGAAGGGAAATTTTTTTTGAAATTATAATCGTGGCATTGATTTGATCCAATACTGCAAAAATGGTGGATGCTTGAATTGGAATTGATTTCTTAGGGAAGAAAGGGTATTAAAATTCTTAGGAATTTTGCACCGATAAATCGACCAACTTTTTTATCCACATGCTAGCTACTAGCCTCTCATTCACGATAGCCCCAAAAAAAAAAAAAAAAAAAAAAAAAAAAAAAAAACTGCAGATAAACTGTTTAACTAAAATTTTTTACATTAATAAAAAAATAAAATTATAAAATAATTAAATATTATTTTTAAATTGCACCGTGTCATAGTTAAGTATAATTTTTAAATAATGGATAAATTATTGAGCGATAATAATCGCAGTTTTAAAATAATGGATAAACCATTTGAAAATAGTTTTTGGTTGTCATTCATTTCCTAACCATCTTTTCTCTACCAAAGATTATTGCTAGCTCGTGTTCAATTGCATGAAATAATCGTTGTTCTTGAATAGCTTAATTTTAGCAAGACTCGAAATTCAACACTTTCTGATTTAATATCTTATTAAATTTTATGAAATAATCGTTGTTTTTTTTGATAACTTAAACTACTAAAGAGAAATACTTTTAATATTTTATATTCAGCAGTTCGTAATCAACTTGTATGTAGCATGTTAATTAGAAGTTTAAAACACACGCAAGTTACATGATATAGCATTTTTATTATTGTTACATTACACTTTTATAACTCAACACAACACACACACACATCTAATTAGCTATTAATTTCAGCAGAATTTCAATTTATAAACGATGCCCACAACACACACAAAAGTTCACAAGTTTTAGTACTGAGCCAATTCGACTCCGGCGGAATCGTGCCGATCGGCGATCCGGCCGTCGGAGCGGCGGAAGCGGCAGGCGGTGCAATTCGTCGCGACGAACGACGTCGTGCGGTACCGATCCTCGCCCCCCATCATCGGCATCGCCACGCCCTTCTTCACGGGGCTCACGTAGTCCGGCCGGTACGTCCGGCCCAGAATCCCCTCCACCGCGTCCGTCAGGCCGGCGAATTTGAACTGCGTCTCGAGGTGCGCGAACGCGTCGCCGGCCGGTACGCCGTACCCGTGCGCCCGGTCGTCCTCCGCCGTGACCGGCACCGCTTTTACGTCCATCTCGAGCAGTCCGGGGACCGTCACTCTTACGCTGTTCGTCGTTCCGGTCCTTTCCACCACCGCTACGACCTTCTTTTCTGTTGTCTCTTCTGTTACCTCTGCGTGCCATTCTGCCTCGTCGTCTGCGGATGGGACGGCGACGTCCTGGCCGTCCCAGCGGACGGCGAGGGCGTCGGCACTGTCGTCCCAGACGGCGACCTTCTTTGCGGCGATCACGAGGGTGTGGGAGTCGAACATGAGGGCGAGGGCCTGCACCCAGGTGAAGTCGCGGGCGCGGCCCGCGGGGCGGGTGCCGATGAAGTGCACGTTGATCTGGAAGCGGTCGTCGGAGACGAGCGCGAAGTCGCCGCCCTTGGCGCCGTGGAAGTAGAACATCACGCCGTCGCCGCCGACGAACCGCGGGTCGTAGCAGACCGACCCGTAGCCGTTGCACTTCGGAAGCCGATCTGCAAAGTTGCACACAATGAGAGACAAGATTCTGAAATGAGAAATGCTAAGTCTACAATTCAAGATTTTAATGACTTTTAGACAAAGTTGTCGTATGCTAAAGATATAGATGCGAAATGTTACTTTTGAGACAGAGACATGAACGCTTGCTGAAAGTGTATGTTTCGCCGAAGGTGAAGTTAATGTTGTAATAAATTTTCAACCGAGTTTGAGCTCAGATAAAAATTACCTTTTTTTTGCTATTTCTTTATATAGCTGCGGAATTAAGGTTTTCTATTTCCGTTGTTTATTTAAAAGAAAGTGAATAAGGTGAAAACTAAAAAATTTCATTGTTATAATATTTTATTATTTTTTCTTACTATTATATTTTGTAATTAACTTCGATCCGGAGTTAGCCAAAGTTAATTATAGAATTTTAGAGAGTTAAAAACTATTTCACTTTTCTTCACTTTCCGTGAAACAAATATATCCTAACGCTGGAGCAGAAACAGCTGCAGCTGAAAGCAGAAGCAAGGCTAAACAGATACTTAAAGAGAGCGAGAGAGATTAATGCAGGACTGCACGCGTACTCTTGCAGGTGGTCTCGCAGCGGCTGCTGCAGTCGGCGAAGCAGGCCTTGAGTTTGGAGTTGGCGGCCGGCTTGCGGTGGGGGCACTGCCGCGGGCACTGGATGATCTTGTAGCGGCACCGACCGCGCGCCAGGCAGAAGAACTGCTCCTGCCCCGTCCGCGCCTTCTCGTCCAGCACCAGATAGTTCGTCGACGCCGGATCCAAAGACCCCTTCCCGTTCGCTGCCGACACCGCCGTCGTCGCCAGCATCGCCATCGTAATCATAACCAACAAAGCGTCTGCAGCTGCCATCACTAGCTGCTGCTTCTGCTGCTGCTGCTTCTGCTTCTGCTTCTGCTTCTGCTTCTGCTTCTTCCTGTAATGTTTGTGTTATATACACACACACACGTAAATGTACGCACGTAAAGTTCGATATGCCAAAAATAGCAAAATATGCAAAGAGAGAGAGAGAGAGAGAGAGGAGAAGCGCAGGACTCGAGAAGGAAACGCGCGTGGTACAGCGCAGCAAATGTGAAATTCAACGCTCTCTTTCTCAATCCCCTCCCCCGCCGTCAGTGTTCCGTTAGGGTTCCGTTTATATCTTATCTTTTATACCCAAAATATTCCTGAAATTTTCATTCATGCACACACATATGTCCTCGGTCGCCGCCTCGCCCTCGGCCGCTTCGCCCTCGCAAGAAGTTGGAGTTGGGGTCAAGAGAGGCGTGGGCGAGGGTGCGGGATGCGGGATGAGCAAGATTGGGGAGGAGGAGATGAAGAAGATGAGGACATTTTGATCATTTTATCACACCGTACCCCCCTATGAATATTTTTTATTTTTTAAGAGGGCAAAATATAAGTTTTTGAATGACAGGAGGGAAAGTGAAAAAGCGAGTATTGACATAGAGTTTTATATAATTTAGCCAAAAGTATATTAATTATTCTTTTGCATTTTATTATTATTATTTTAAAGAGGTCCAGTTGTTTAAAATAATTATTAAATTCGGCTATAAAACTTTACAAAAATATATTTGCAGATGAACTTATTTATAACTTATGCAATAGAATCATATAAATTGAATAAAGTGCTTAATAAACTATCAACTTTGATAGCATAAGTAAAATAGGAGAGCTCCATTATCAAAATTCTTTTATATATTTTTTGAGTTGTAAATTGAATATATGTTAAAATGCGGAATAATGTGATACACCGACTCGTTTTAATGAAGTTCTACAGCCTAATTTGTCAATTTTCTAAATTTTGTTTAATATATTTGAGATGATAATGAAGTGTACGATGATAATTGATACAATTTTTAATCCATGAGGGTAATTGAGACTAGAGCTAAAATGCATGGAAACTTTTTATAATTTAGCCAAAATTTTATGGCAACAGTCTCTATTACGAGGAAGTGTCATTCGCCGTCTATTATGCTTTGAGATTCGTATAGTCCACATGATGGTTAGTGAATGAGACCATCTCACTCTGTAGACTGTCCCATAAAAGTTTTGTTACCCCTGAATATTCCTATCGAATTATAGATAAGACAAATTATATTTTTGTCCTCAAGCTATTGAATTTTACCTTTGTGATTTTAAACATTTAATAGTATTTGATTTATAAACCGTAATATTTTACTCTAGTTTTTATCTTAGAGTTAAAAACTTATTGCTTGTATTTAGTTCATCTATATGTTTATAAACTGCGAATCTACTAATCTTTTGTTCATAAATTTAATAGTCTAATTTCTAAATAAAAAGAAATTATATCTCAGTACGTTATGACGATAAAATATGAGACTGGAGAAAGTATCGATATATATATGGTATATAAATATACAAATATATTAGGTATAGATAATGATTTATTCTCTAGTAATAAAGATACATAGGGATAAAATAAAATGTTTTTTTGAGAGCCTGAACCTTTACCCAACATGAAACTTACCCAAAAAGTCTCAGAATTTAATGATGCACAAGTTGGCCAATGTAGGTATAAATATGGCCCTGTCACTTTGCGTTAGCAATTAATTAATATAAAAAATAATTAATAATTGATAGATTAATTACTAGGTTAATTAAAGTCTACCTATTGACTTGCTTTTTTTTTTTTTCCTTTTTGATACTTGCTTTAATTGCTCTCAATTCTCATCTCTTTCTCACTCCTAAGTTTGCCAGTTGGACTCTAGATTTTTTTTATTATTGTTTTTTGGGAGGATTTAGGGACACTTTAGATTCTTTAGATGCATTAATACATATTAATTGTTAAATATAAAAATATTTAAACACCGTTTTCTGCAAACTTAAATTTTTAGAAAATAACGATTGTTTCGTATTATTGAATATAGTATCAAAGTAGAAAGTTCTAAATTCGAATCACGTCAAATTCTTAGCATTATTATTTTTATTTATTTAATTCAAGTCCACGTCTCCAGCTCAGACGTGAGGGAAAAAATACAAAAATATTTAAATATCGTTCTCTATAAGATTTAACATTAATTAATAATCTTATCGTATAATATATAACTCGAAAGTAACCGTAGATTATTTTTTAAAACGCAGCAAAATTATACACTACCACCCAATATAAGTAGTTAATAAAAATAATATATTAAAGGAAAAAAAAAGGAATTTAGTTTTGAATTTTGTCTAAGTTGTGATTTATCATTTGGTCAAATGTTCATTTGTCAAGTGATTTAGTCAAATTTCGAATTAAGTTATCAGATGGTCCATTCATATGTTAAACAAGAGAAATAAACGTCTTAATAATTTGACGAAAATAGAAGTCTTTGATGAATTACAAGAGAGTCATTAGTTTAAATGATACATTCTAATTTTAAAAGTTTGAATAATAAATCCGAAAAAAAAAGTTTAGGAAGTTTTTCGAGTTTTTATTTGGCTAAATTAAACTTTTTGTCCTCAAACTATGAGACGTGTAGTATTTTGGTTCTCAAGCTTTATTTTAGTGCAATTTTTGAATCGAACTTTCTAAATTATTATAATCAAGTATTGCAAATTTAATTTAGTTTATTAAATATTAGTATGCTACTAATATGAAAGCGATGTAGCAGTATTTGTGATGAATGACACGATAATAATTAAAATAGCGACATGTTAATATTTAATTAACTAAATTAAATTTGCGGGACGTAGTTGTAACGATTCACAAAATTTGGATCAGAAATTATAACAAATTAAAGTTTAAGGGCCAAATGTTTAACTTAGGTTTTTTTTTCATTTCCTTGCATTAAGGGGGTTTTTTTGTTGGATATAACTAGAAATGTAGTGTAGTTAAAGATAAATGCAATAGAAAATGCAGTAATTACAACTACATTCATTTAATTTGGTTTCATGTACTTAAAAATATTACAATTATAAATAACTTATTTGGTTGCGTGCAGTTGAGAAGTGTATTTTTAAAATTTTATCACTTTATATACGTAGTGGTAAGATTACCTCCGATAAAGAAAAGAAAAATATTTTCTATTTGAAAGGTGATTAGGAAGGTAAGCTTATCTTTTACTTAAAGTTACTCTATTCAACTGCTACAATCAGAATTACGCCCAAATTGATCGCAGTCTCCACCGCTGTAGTTGGGTCTCCTCGTGCAGTTCCGACTGCAGCAATTAAATTTATATATATATATAGATATATATATAACTAAACACCAGATTTAGATCTGCATATAGTTACAGCTGCAATAAAGTTTAGTTACAACATGTAACCGAACAGCTCCTAACTAAATATCGTAAAATAGATACCGTATCCTGCGCGTATTTGCATCGATTAGCGTAACTCTTACACATATCTACCTACTTATTCAAGAATCAACAGTAATGCTATACTATTTATTTTTTTATTCTCAAAAGAGTGATTGATATATATTAAAAAAACTTGCATTTGCAGCAGTCCCCAAGTTGTTGTTAATTTTGTGGTATCTTCAGGTCAAAGCAAGCCATTGGATACCAATTTAACAGAAGCCTACGGGCTATGTCGACTAAAAAAATACACAGAGAGAGAGAGAGAGAGAGAGAGAGAGAGAGAGAGAGAGAGAGACAGAGGGGGGATTACATGGTCACGTGCTCAACGCGGCAAGCATGGATCTGTATCTGATTACCTGTTCTTCCGCCTCGGCCCGGGAGTAGTGAGTTTAATGCGTGGGGAATCATTGCTCGAACCAATTAACGCGACACTTTTTGAGTTTAGTTGGTATGGTTTTAGAAGCATCAAATTTATATTATTTTTCTCTTTTGACTTTCGGATTAATTTTTTATTTTGACTTTGAATCATACGTAATACATCAGTAGTCATCATTATTGACTTTTAATTTAATAATTAAGAAAGTTTGGTGCCTCTAAAAATATCTTACCCAATGCATACTTTTTTTTTCTTTAATCGATATGTTGAATGTATGGATACATCTCTTTTTATTTTACATCCCCCGTACACTCTTATAACCACTAGCCCAAATAAAAAAATACACAGCTTATTATGATTATTTTACCGAGAATAAAAGGGTAAAATTATTTCTGATCATAAATATTTATTTTTGTTGTTTAATTCGTCTTAAATTAAATTTATACATAACTCCGATTTTCCAAGACGTCAAAAATTAACTTTGCCTCGTTGTGTCGAAGTCAATTATGAAATAAAAAAGACCACAAAATAAAACGAATAATTTACATAACTTTTCTTCATGCTCTTATATGTTAGTGCGAAAAAATTGATGAATAAATAAAAAAAATAAAACATATATGATTCAAATATCATTGACTTCTTATTAAACAATAAATATAAATTTTACCTAAACTTAAGTTCAGCTAAAAAGTCATTTTCAACCTAAAATTGTTTTTTTTTCTTTCTGAGAGCGAGGTAACAACCTACCCGCTTCGTTAATTTTCTTTAAAATTAACTGAGCTAGAAAAATAAAACTTAAAAATCTTAGATACCAACCATCAAATCTTTAGCCAACTGTGCTAAGTACATACGGTAACCTGAAAATCCTTTATGGACAAACAAACAAAGCCCTTAAGCCCCAAATTTACGAACGCATCAAGAATTAAACCACGATCTTAAGCTAGTTAATGGGGCATGTTACTATAGAGAACTAGAAATTTGAGTTTGATCAAATAATGCAATGCTAGTACAGCTTGAATCCAATTCATTCATCATTTGAACTTTTTAAGAATTGAACTTTTCAAAAATAGCATCTAAGTTCTGTTGGAGGTACTTAAACCAAAACCAAAAAAGTTGAGAGAATTGAAATTTTAATGTTCAAAGGATCAAAATTGTAAAAGTTCATATGCCTATTTCAAAATACACAATAATAGCTCAAGTAAGGTAAACATGTTTTTACCTACGAAAAAAAAAAAAAAAAATGCAACTAAAACAACACATAGAAGGCTCAAGTTGTCACAAGGAAGGTCTGCATAAAAAACAAGGTTGCATGTTTAGTAATTCCACTAAGCTGAGACTGAATGATCATCTGTAATTCCATGCATTTCTAGTCCTTCAAAAAAGGATGAAAACATTACAGACGAAAAGAACCACCTCACGAGATATGCGGGCGCAGAATGAGCAGATCCGCAAAAGAGAAATCAGCTTCAGACGTTTGCGGTGGCATCTTCGCTTGATACTCCTTCCGAGCTTCTGGTTCCCGATAACTTCTCGGCAGCTAATCTTTGCTCCAACGCCCTCGCTCCTCGTTCTCTGCAATCGCGTTAGAAAAGGTGATCACAGTTTTAGCATAGTATTACTAGAGAGGGAGGGAGGAAGGGAGACTAGGATGCTTTTTATAACCATGACTAATGGACTTTAGACATCTTCATGGTCTCACAATTGACAATTTTAGTCCCGTCCCGACAGTGATTCCACACAATCCAAACCATCTATATAAAACTTGACTAATTTGCAACTTACAAAATACATAATAAATTGGATCCTGTTTTTTAAAAGGTAGCGAATGATAGATCTTGAGTCAATAAACAAGAATTATACCTTCTCCTGGTTGCTTCAATAGGATCCGAACCAGGAAGAGGCGTATCACCCAAGGTACCTCTCGATTCGACAGAACCTTCAGATCTTCTTCCACAAAAAATCTTATCAAATATTGAAGCAATTGGATCAATGATTGGCCTGCAAATTGATGCAAAAACAAATAGGAAAAAAAAAAAATCATACAATGTGTATATAAGTAAGATATTCACCATGCAATAATATATCAGTACGATAACCTTACCGCAAAAACTCAGGGAAGAAGCTTGAGAAGGAGAACTCGTCACTTGGGTCTCCCTTAAGGCTCGTTTCTGGGTACGTTTGGAAGTAGCGAAGGTAGATCCAACTCATGTAAAAGCCAGATAACAGTGTTGGCAGGTAAGATAGAGATTCTGCTACGAAGAAGCTTATGGCCACTGCGAACAGTATGACAAGAGATGGTACCCACTGGGATTATCATAGCATAGAAGTAATTCGATCAGCATAACCTTTACTAGATCTTTTTATATTTATGTGCAGAATAATTCATCATAAATGGTTTACCTTCGCTTTGATCTTTAGTAATTCTTGATCAGGCATTATTTGCTTAATGCCAACTAGGAATCCTGCAAGGACCCCGTAGAAGCCCGAAATAGGTGTGTAACTGCAGAATGGAAGGATAAGATGACGTCAGATAATTCATGTGCATACAAGAGTAGAAAATTGAGAAGACTAAGATAAGAAAATAAAAGTGGAATCGAGTATCAGATTATAGCAAAGATTTGAGGAAGAGAAGACATTTTTATCAATCTTATAGCATATTGGCACTATATTTGTTTTAGGCCTAACACGAGGATCAGAAGACTCGATTGGCAGATTTAATTTGCATCAGCCACAAATATATATACATCAGCCACAAAACCACCAAACTTTATACAAGTGATCTACTACTGCAAAAATCTTCTGTGAATAGATGCAAATGAATGATAAGAGATCAGTTTATCATTCTCTCTTTACCATCGACATTGAATTAGGCATCCTTTCAATATGCACATAATTTATAAAGGGAATTAGTTCTAAGGAGTGCATCAATAATTAAGGGCTCTTTTTTCAAAACAGGCGTTCAAAATTTTAAATTTGGGAATACAACCCTCCAAAAAATTTATCTGGGGATATAATCCTCTTCTTGCCACATAACCGCCATATGGGTGGGGATAGAAGAAAATAATTAAGACGGTGAATTGTTTACCTCTTTTATAAAAGCGGCGAACGATTTACCGCCTTTACCATAATTTCCAATATAAAAGTAGAGAGAAAGGAAAAGCGGTCCCTCGTTCTCATTCACCACCTTTGTTATAGGAAAGCATTGAAAAGGAGGAACGCTAAAAGTGGTGAACGATTTACCAACTATGTCCTAATTTTCGGAATGCTAAAAGCGGTGAACGATTCACTGTTTTCAAATTGTATAAAAGATAGAAACATTGATAAAACGTTGAATCGTTTACCGCTTTCTAGAAAGAACATGGCGAACGATTCACCGCTTTCTTCCCCTTCCCATTCCACATAAACCCAATCTAGTGCCTATTTGGTGCTGATGTAGCAAAAAATAAGATTATAGATCCCCAAAAAAAATTTCCAGAGGTTAGGATAATTAAATATAATTTTTTAAAAGATTATTAAAAAGAAAACCCATAATTAAAGATGCCATAACAGACATTTATGATGGAAAATCATACTCTTACAGAAATGTGACCGATAATACTCTAGTTAGGAAGTTGCGAACTTGCAACAACATAAAAAATGAAGCATTATCTGTTAGTAGTCTAATACACTTACAGGTATCTTTCTTCCGTGGTGATGTAGTACAATGCAATAGCAGTAACAAAGACAGCAACTGAAGTTAAGAGGTTCACCACAAATATGAACTTTACAAACTCCTTTGCGCCCCATAATGGTTCCAAAAACATTCCACAGAAAAGAAGACCTATTGTGCTGACAACCACCTGCATTGTAAGTAATTTACCATTTAATTACTCAATAGATGGACTCTATAATATAGAACCATCATATCAAGATTCTCCCACACTGGACCTGAATGAAGAAAGAAAACATGTAGTTTAACCCAATAAATTAGGGTGTAGAGCTACTATGCTTTCGAAAGTATAAGGGAGTTGGTGCTTCCGACTTTTTGGCCCTTGGATCAAGGATTGTAGGGTCGGGATGATAGTGGTCCCCCTTAAGGTTGAGTGGTCCCCCTAGGGTTGAGTGGTCCCCCTAGGATAATAATATTAATCCAAAGGTGAGAACTGGTCAAAGGGGTTAATCCAATGGCCAAAAAGTTGGAAGCACCAACTCCCTTATGCTTCCGAAAGCATAATAGATCTACTCATAAATTAGGATATGTGCTATATAACCATATAAATAATCTATATTCAATGCAAGTAAAATCTTCAATTATGAGCCAAGAACTCGGTGAATGAACAAACACATTAGGTCTTATAAGGATTAAGAAATTCAATCATCATACCAATAAGAATTAGCAGAGATTAATATAACTTAATGAAATCGAGATTTGGCAGCTGTCTGACTTGCAAATGTAGTAAGAACATAATCCCTCTAAAGGGGTCTTAATAGTCTGGTCAGCATTATAGTTGAAACAAGAGGTGAAGAAGATTCTTAAGTTTATAAATGCTGCCTCAAAGTTTCTGTGTCAAAGTTTTTTTGTTTTCTCAAGAGCATTAAATGTAGCAAGAAAAGAACAAAAGAGATTTAGTTGTTATAACGAATATTATCAAAAAGGCCTAAAGCTAGCTAGAGAGAAAAATCTCATTCCCATTTACAAATAAATTATATGGATGGACTTCCAATTTAGGTTCAAGCAAAAGTTGCACATGAACACTGATCAACCAGCAAACTTTTGGATAGTTTATGATAACATATGAACACTGATCAACCAGCAAACTTTTAGATAGTTTATAAACACATTCTCATACAATAAGCAGATTTGGTTGACCTTCTTGTTCATGTAAGATCATTTGAATGAAGCGCGATAATGCATTAATTGGGTGGCTGAATACTCGCATAAGTTTGAATCTTATTCAGATATCAGAATGCCAAAAAAGTACATAAGAGTAAAGCCCAAAACTAAAGAAAAGCATACCCCTGGAAGCGATTGCTCAATATAACCAGCAGTGATCAGGTTCCATGCAAATGGGATGGTCCTAAGAGTACCAGAAGAAAATAAGACATTGATGACAGCAGCTATGAAAGTAAGAAACTGAGGTGCATTAGCATCACATATATCTTGCTCTTAGGCAATAACTACACCATGTAAGGAAGATCAATGTCAGAAAATACCATTGCTTAGTTCAGAAAAAGAGACTTTTACTCCAGTTCCAATCATGAAGGACTTGCTCATTTAGAATTAAATTTTAGGATACAATCAGCGACCTTAACTGTGGATCAGCATCATCCAAAAGTGAGTTCCGAGTTTTGGTTATAAATGCAAGGCATGCATTTGAAGGCAGAAGAGATCCTACAAATACATTTGACAACACCAGCCGCCCACAATCAAACAAACACATCATTGCACAATAATAGTTCACCATCTTGGATTTTGATAAGAGTGACTTCCCCTTGAAAGTTCTCCAATAAAGATGGTGGGAATATGATTGAAAATGATTAATTAGTTCTTAAAAATCACAAACTAACAATATAAAGTTCATGGTAATGCGATGGTGCTTGTAAAATATAAGGCTATAGTAAACACACAAAAAGAAATAGTTATACCATCAAAAGAGAGAGAACTATCAATAACCTATTTCTCCTGTCAAAAATCTGCCCCTTGTTCTCTTCTTCTTGTAAAAAGAATTGACATGATTCACCATTTTCTAGAGATAATGAAAATTTTAAAAAGCAACAAGGCGATGCATCTAACAGTTAGTTATTAAAAAAAAGAACCAACTTCAAATGCTACTCTATTGGAAATTTTCATTTTTCATTTCAATGAAACCACTCTTGGCAATTTCCACTAGCAGTAACTATATCTGGCAGAAACTACCTCAACCCACTTAAAAAAGGGCATTTGGGAACACAAAGAGCAGAGGGAGATATTTATCAGCCATTATTAAAAATAAAATAAATAGAACATTTACATTTTGTTTCCACCTTACACAATAAACTTTACCTTGCAGGAATAAGTGCAAGATAAGCGACAGCTGAAGGCAAAACTTGCAGCAAGACAAATCCAGCAATAAGTATGACAGCAAGACCTTTGCACAATCTAGTAAATCCTGGAAAAGTACTTCCCTGCAATGAAGGAACGGAAGGTTCAATTATCACAACCAAGATTTCAACAGATATAATGCACTTTGCAGACATCTAGAGGTTGGTTTGAGGTTCACTAGTTCTTCTGTGACAGACAGCATAAGGAATACCACAAGGTATAGTTTGCTAAGAAAAAATAAAATAAAAATTGTCTTTATGGACTTTGACCGACCCTCGATTCTTTCCATATGAGAAATTTTCACATTGTAATTTGAACAGGACGTGCACTTCATATTCCAAGTGCACAACAGAATCTAGCTTGGAAAATTTCAGCTTGACATGTCAATTTAATAATATTTTAAGATAATGTTTCAGCATTCTGGGCAAGCTAACAAAGAAACAAACTCCCAAGTCAATATAAAGGATTCTCCAGAGTCCACTGGCAATATAAGATCTAAAACCCGTAGCTGCACATAGATAATATTAAGAGCTAAGAAATGCTATAGGTGACTGGAGATCCCTAAAAGTTTGTAAGAATTCCTGACAGCAGAGATTTAGAGAATTCATTAATAGGCAACACCGATCTTATACATACTTATCTTCTCAGCTAATGTGATTTAAAAGTAAACATCATTTCGTCATCAAATTTTAGCACATTAATATTCTTGTTAACTCAATATCTTGAAAATGAAATTTTTTGACTCAAGAGCATACCACACCACAAGAGCATCGACTTTGCTATCATTCTATCATCAATTTGGGTTGTGCTGAGCCTAACCTTTTGTTTTCACTTTTCAATCTGCTGTCTGAAATCATGTTTAGCATCAATAAACAATTAAGCAGGGACATTACAAGCAACTTAAATCTGACACAAATTACTCACCTAATTGTTTGTGACCCGACAATATCACAATATCAATGCTTTAAAAAAATAAAATGCACCAGTGCTATTTTTTCGCATGTATCTAGTAAAATCACTCATTCACGACAGAATCTCAATCACATCCCAATTTATCACCAAAATACAGAATGAACATGAACATGTGTATCAGTAGTACAAAAAATTCTATTACTCGGCATTTGAAACTGAAGCTAAAATACAGTGACAGGACAATCATCACTTCCAATTCAAAGTGAGAACTATAATGCATCATCGCGCAACCAAACACACGGATCTGCATGTGCGAAATGAGCAATCTCATGATCACATCAATGTTCTTCTCTCACCACAAGCAACCAAGTTAATAGTCTACAGCATCAAGTAACCTCTGAATGAGCAGTTTTCTCTCAATCGGACCTCAGATCTCTAGTCTCAGTAACATAGTGAGTAGAAATTGGGAATCAGCTCATCGGATCCTGAAGTTAACCAGATCGACACGATCGAGGATCTTCCGATGCAGCGCGGTGGATCAATACAGAGAGAAAACAAGGAAACCGATCAATTGATCGAGCGAGCGGACAAAGAAGCCGAAGATCCGAAATGATCGAAGGCGATGCAGACGCCACCGATCTACGATCCTCGGTCTCTAGATCTCCACACAGAGAGTTCATGGGAACAATGGCCGAAGGGACGATCTAGGGCTCCACACATACACACACACACACACACACACACACACACAGACACAGAGAGAGAGATCACCGTACTCACCGCCGACGCGCCGCCGGCGCCGCCGCCAAGCATTGCTCCCTCTGCGACTCCTCCTCCTCCGCCGATCTCCTCCTTCTCCTCCTCCGCCGCTCTCCTCCTCCTCCTCCTCCTCCGACGACGACGACGACGACGACGACGACGACGGTAGTGGTGAGAGGAGAAGAGTTGGCGATTCTCGAAGAGAGGAAGAGGTGTTAAACAGGGGTTCTGAAGTGGGCGAAATGCATAAATAGTCCCTCTACTGTTCAATTTTGCAAAATAGTGCTCGTACTTTTCACTATTAGGATCTGTTTGTTTGTCATAATTAATTTCTAAATTGATTTAATTTTTATTGAACTGAATTGTAGGTAAAACTTATTTATTTTTTACCTTGTTTTGTTGATAGAAAGCCAGTAGCTTCGGAATTATAATTATCATTTTTTATTTATTTTGTCATACATTTTTAAATTAGTATATAAATAGGTGACAAAATTTATAGCGGTTAATTTTTTATTATATTTTTACAGCGTTTTAAAAAAAATAAAGTGAGTTAAATAAAGAAAGTGAATTTTTTATAGCAAAAATAATTTCACCTTTTTCCACTTTTAGTGAAATAAGTATGCCTGGAAATGCTTTAGCTTCCTAATTTCAGTATTTGCTACACTTTAACCTCTAAATATTAACAAAAAAAGATTTTAATTCTAGTACACAATATTTTTTTTATTTTGCTAGATAAAGAGAAGAACAAAATAAATTAGTTTATAAAAAATAATTTTTTTATGATTAGAAAGTACATTTTACACCCTCCATCCTATAATTTAGAAAAAAATTTAAATTTTTAATATTATAGAAAAAAGGCCTTTTTGCATAAAAAATCCACTAGTTTTGGGCTTTTGCAAAATTGGGCCGCATTTTTCGTTTTTGCAGATTCGATCCGGATTTTCAGCAAACTGACCAAAATACCCTTGTTACTTTTTCTCTTTCTCTCTCCTCTTTTTTTTCTCTCTCCTCTTTTTTTCTCTCTCCTCTTTTTTTTATCGCTCTTTTTTTTTCCTCTCCGAAGAAGGCGGCGGAGGCGGAAATGGCGGGGAGGAGGAGCACGACGACGAGGAGGAAGCCTCAAAAGAGGAGGACGACGACCGGCGCGAGCGCGGGCGCAGGGGCACGGGCCTGCGCGGGCGCGAGCAGGGGCGGGCCTGCGCGGGTGTGAGCAGGGGCGGGCCTGCGCGGGCAGGGGCCCCTTTGCGCCCCTTCGCGCGGGGCGGGCGCAGGCCCGCCCCCGCCCCGCCCCACCCCACCCACCACCGCCCCGCCCCACCCCGCCCCCGCGCCCCCTGCCCCCTGCGCCCACCCACCACCACCGCCCCGCCCCACCCACCACCGCCCCGCCCCACCCCGCCCCCGCGCCCCCTGCCCCCTGCGCCCCCTGCACCACCGCCGACGCCTCCCTCTACCTCTTCGACCCCCGCGACTACGGCGGCGCATGGACGCCGCCACGGCTCCGGGCGCGGCGGCGGGGACGTCGTCGTCGTCATCATCCGCATCGGAGAAAGAGTGCAATAAGTTGCACCATTTTGACCTTCGTTGCACTATTGCACTATTGCACCATTTTGACCTTCGTTGCACTATTGCACTATTGCACCATTTTGACCTTCGTTGCACTATTGCAATAGTGCAATAGTGCAACGAAGGTCAAAATGGTGTAATAGTGTAATAGTGCAATAGTGCAATAGTGCAACGAAGGTCAAAATGGTGTAACTTATTGCACTCTTTCTCCGATGCGGATGATGACGACGACGACGTCCCCGCCGCCGCGCCCGGAGCCGTGGCGGCGTCCATGCGCCGCCGTAGTCGCGGGGGTCGAAGAGGTAGAGGGAGGCGTCGGCGGTGGTGCAGGGGGTGCAGGGGGCAGGGGGCGCGGGGGCGGGGTGGGGCGGGGGGGGGGGGGGGGCGGGCCTGCGCCCGCCCCGCGCGAAGGGCGCAGGGGCAGGGCCCGCCCCCTGCGCCCCGCGCGTAGGGCGCAGGGGGCGGGCCTGCGCCCGCCCCGCGCGAAGGGGCGCAAAGGGGCCCCTGCCCGCGCAGGCCCGCCCCTGCTCACACCCGCGCAGGCCCGCCCCTGCTCGCGCCCGCGCAGGCCCGTGCCCCTGCGCCCGCGCTCGCGCCGGTCGTCGTCCTCCTCTTTTGAGGCTTCCTCCTCGTCGTCGTGCTCCTCCTCCCCGCCATTTCCGCCTCCGCCTCCGCCTCCGCCTCCGCCTCCGCCGCCTTCTTCGGAGAAGAAAAAAAAAGAGCGATAAAAAAAAGAGGAGAGAGAAAAAAAGAGGAGAGAGAAAAAAAAGAGGAGAGAGAAAGAGAAAAAGTAACAAGGGTATTTTGGTCAGTTTGCTAAAAATCCGGATCGAATCTGCAAAAACGAAAAATGCGACCCAATTTTGCAAAAGCCCAAAACCAATGGATTTTTTATGCAAAAAGGCCTAGAAAAAATTGATCCTTGAATTTAAATGATGTAAGATATATATTACAGTTGGAGTGTACAAATAGCACTACTTTATTTTTCAGAATAAAACTGTAAGGAAACATCTCAATTATTAGCTATTTTAGAATCAAAGAATTTCAGCCAAATAAATTATATTTTTTAACAAAATTTAATAATGTAAATTACTTTATAATAAATGAAAATTAATTAATTTATTGTTTTTAATAATTCAGTTATAAAATATAACAAAGTTTTAAGTTAATTAACTATATAACTCGATTTTTAAAAAATAGAAATTTAAGAAATGTTACTAGAAAATATTAATGTTGAGGATTTATGTCAGATTGTGTAGAGTTGAGGGGGTCTCCATGCGTTTTTGGCCCTTTTTTTCGCTCTTTTTGGAGCCGCGCCGCTGTAGTGTAGGAGGAAGTCCGCTGTGTCACACTTACACTATATCATCAATAACAAGTCAATTATATTTTTTTTATAAAAAATAAGTATAATAATTTTTTTTTATAATCATGATGGAATATATAACTCTAAAAAAAAATTATTTGATTGGTTGGTGACGCCACGTCACTAATATATCCGGTGCAGTCTAGAATTTTTCGTAGTGTAGAAAAGCAGCGGTCTGCGCCGGTTGGTTTCCTCCGAAATTGGTAGCGAAGGTGCAGTGATGTTAACGGATAATGGTATCCAACGTTTTACCCGAATCCGCATCCAAACAAGACATATTTTTTTTAAAAAATGATAGAATGTTATTAATTTGTTTATTTCTTATTAAAAATAAATTTAGCTAAAAATATAAAGCAACTAGATTTCAAACTTGAAAACTCCGATACCACGATCAAGTCTTTTAACACTTACGAGCTGGTAATAGATTTATTTGATATTAAACATATATGATTTCAGATACATGTAAAAAAAATAAAAAATTGATGAATTTGAATTCGGATATGAATTTTATTTGTACCCCACTCAAATCTAAAATAAGGTTTACATTATATAATATAATATACATATATAGAATTGAGCTCCTATGCTATTAAAAGTACAAAGATATTAGTGTTTGTAGATTTTTAGCCATTGGATTAAGGGATATGCGGTTAAGATGATGTAACGAAAGAAAATGGTCCAAAAAGTAGATCTAACGGTAAAAACTTTACAAGCACCAAGTGCTTCGTGATTTTACAAGTACCATAGCCGGACTCTACATATATATATATATGAATATTTGATGTTATATTTAAATTTATATTTTAAAAAATAAAATTTTAATATAATATATTTGAAATATGGCAAAGAGAAATAGACGTTTGGATTGAGATTTTCAGATTCAGGTTTGAATTTCAAATTTTTGATCGAATTAGATGCGGATTTAATTCCCGTCGGGTTCGGAATGCAAATTTTTAAAAATTCAGCGTGAACCTGCTCCATTGACATGTGGGGTGTAAGATACGAGGAAGTTTACAGTGTCCCGCTTACACCACGTCATCAATAACAAGTCAATCACATCTTTCCTTTTTTAAAAAAAGTACAATATAAATATTTTTTTATAATCACGATAAGACATATATCTCTAAAAGGAGGCTTTTGATTAATTTGTTACGCCACGTCATCAAATATACCCGGTGCATTCTAGAATTTTTCGTAAGATACAAGTCCCTTGTCAAGTGCCTTTATTGTTGCTTATTTATTTGTCCTTTTTTCATAATAAATTGTACGTTTGAAAAAAAAATATTTATTTTTAAATAAATTATAGTTTAGATGAGTATTTATGATAGTTTATCTAAATAAGGAGAATATATGTTTGATATTGATGCTTGGTCAGGGTTTTCATATGAAATTAATCCTAATATGGAATATTTCTACGATATTAAATTTTATTTAATAGAAAAATAAGTTGTGAAAATTATTTTTCGGAAATAAAAAAAAAGTGAGCCGGTCCGAAGCCAACAAAATGGCCGAGAAACGCAAACCCTAACCAACTCCATTTGTCTTGTTCGGTCCCTCTCGTTCCCCCTCCTCTTCTTCCTCTTTGAGCTCTTCGTCTCTCCCAATTCTCCAATCTCTGCATCCTTTTCGCTCGATTTCGAATCGGTAATTGCTTCTACTCTTCTTCTTTTCTCCGATCTCTACTTTTTCTTTATTTTATTTTTTTTTTCCTCCTTTTTTTGGTAATTTTGTTGATCTAGTTACTTCCTTTTTTTCTCCTTTTTTCTTCGGTTTTTTTGATTAATTTAAGTTGATTCATGTGAAATTTGTTTCAATGCACTTGAAACAAGAATATTAAGTTGATTGTTTCATAGGAAAGTGTCGGATTTGTAGGGTTCTTTTTATTTCTTTTGAATTATATTCCAAATCAATTGTTTAGGTATGTGATGGTGATGGTGGTTTGAATCAAACGCACATTTGATTTTTGCCTGCAAATTCTTCGGAAAATTTGGAGAAGAATTTGTGGTTTAAATTGGTTGATGTCACCGAATTTGTTGTCTGTTCTTATAGGTTCTAAATGGGTGGGAATCGATTTTCCATGTCGGACCTCAGCGACGTCGGATGCTGCGGTTGCTTCGGCTTCTTGCGGAAGCACCACAGGTCCGTAATGCCGTTCCGGGGTTCCAGCGCCGCCTTCTCTAGCGATTACTTGCTGCCGCACAACCCCGAAGATGTCGATAGCAGCTTTTACAACGGGGAAAATCTCGATGATCCGAATGATAGTGAAAGCGGTTCCCAACGATCTGTCAAACGATCGGAAGAGATCATCTTGGCGAGGATTCAGAATGGATTGATATGTAGGGACGTTCCGGTAAAGGAAACTCGGAAACTGACCATTTCCAAGGTAAGCCAAGACTAAAGCTTTTTTCTTGTTTGTTCATTTGGTATGCCGCATTGATAACTGCCTCCGAGATTGTGAGAATTACTATTCCTGTGTGGGTTGCAATTTGTCGAAAAGAGAGAGGAGAAGGTAAGAGAATAGGAGAGTAAATAAAACCCTTCAAAGATTATTTGTCATTTAGTCTGTAAGGGGAGAGTACATCCAATCGACAAAGGTGAATGCTGTTTCCTTCTCTTTTGATTAGGTTTCCTGTTGTCCCTTCTTTTCTCTTCTTTCCAATTTCCTCCATCCAAATAGAACATTACGTCCGTCGTCCCCTCAGTGTTGTTGGTAATGCCTTTTTAATGAAACATAAATACTAAATTCTAATCTAGTCGTGCCTATTCTCTTTATTTATTTTTTCTCTTTATTAGGGCACAAATGGACAACAGAGTTTCCTATTTGCTATCATAGGTCTGCTTTCAATAGAATGATAACTGTTATATTGTAGTCTATATGCTACCACTCTTCAACTTTCTTGATGTGATATAAGCATGATGCTACTATGGAGATCAAATTGCGGATCAACATTTAACCTTTCATGCTTTGGTCTGGCTATAATAATAGCCAAATGCAAACTATCACAGCTTTGGAGTTCTTGTCACTTTGTCAGTCACTCAAGTGGGTCCTCGCCAAAATTGAGCTTCTACTTTCTGGGCCATTTTAATTGGCCTTCAAGTGATCGTTAGCCTGCTGCTTGAGCTTGGGTTGCTCATAATCAGTTGACATGAACAAGCTTGTTGGCATAATATTTTACTGCTACAACACTGTTAATTGTAGAATTAGGTCTCAATTGTAGATTCATGTCTCAATATAAATTAGATGTGCCTACAGAATATTACTTTGTGCCCAATAAATATCTTCAATCTCCAATTTTATTTATTTATTTATTTGTTGTTGAAATCTTTGAGAGAAAAGCTGAAAGAATTCACAGTATTGTATCTTATATGTCGTATTTAGCAGCCATATGTCGTATTTAGCAGTCATGTCAACTCTATTTTTGTTCATTTCAGGATGAAAATGGAAATAAGATGATTAACGAATATGTTCGCCAGTACAAGATTGGATCTGGTAGCTATGGAAAAGTGGTAAGGCTGCTACTAGTAGAAATTGTTATTTTGCTTTTCTATCATAATGAATAATTCCTTTCTATGAAACAGGTTTTGTATCGCAACAGTAAAGACGGGAAATTGTATGCAATGAAGGTATTAATATTACTTATCATTGTATGTCCACCTTTTTGTTAATGATGATTGGCATATATCTCTTGAAATGATATGCCATGATGATCAGTTAGTAAATGCTCTGTATATAATATTGGGCATCATAAAAAGTTTCATGCATACCCCTCAAAATCTTGAAAATTTTGTAAATGCCCCTTTATAGGAAATATCACGTTTGTTATAGTAATTTAGCATGCTATATCATTGATGCTCTCACTGAATTGCCCAGCTTCATGTTAATCTGGGTTCGAGGATGGTTTTATGCTGGTTGACTTATGAAATGCCAATTTTAATCTTTCTTCAGGCTACTCTGTAAGTACTCTCATAGATTGCCAATGATCATTGACCTCCAGGTCCTCCACCTCTTCAACACCACTCCATACATACTTCCTACACACTACCCAGCTCCTAGATCACTCTCAGTTTTGTTTCTTCACCAACCATCGGTTATTTAAACATTCAAAAGCTAACTCTATCTTGAGTGCAATTCTCAATGTAAAAGTTACAAAGCTAACATCGTTTAAACTAACACACACGAGCATGTATAAATCAAGGCATACTTCATTGAGTGACATGCTCCTGATTTATTGGATCACTTTGATGGCATTAAATCTATTTCAATCAGTAATTTTGTTTGACAAAATTGTCTTGGACTACCAATGAAATTAAGTTTTTATAGGTTTTAGAATAGCACGGTTGTCTTAATTGCCATTGTACGATCTACTCCTCATTTTTGGTTGAAGTGTAGTTCTTGTGCTTCTTCTTACAGGTTTTCCATCGGTCGTACTTATCGAGGATACGAGTGGGAGGTTCTGAAACTGCCTTGAGTGATGTTCTTCGGGAGGTGAGCACATTTTTTTCATTTGGTTTTGGCTTGCTAAATATAACAAATAAATGCTAGATTTCTCTATCTACTTGAATAATTTGAGACCTATTTGTTTGTAGAAGTTTGAATTGTTACAATAGGGATGCTATTCATGAGTAGGTTTCACATTGATTGCTTGTTCTCGTGGTCTCTCCTTGGAAGATTTTTAGGTTATAAACCATCTTTGGTGGTTTATTTAATCTACTGGTTGTACAAGATCATTCGTTTTGGCAGAGCTGTCTAATGAAAATGAAACCGCAGTTATCAGAAAATAATTAGAGAGTTAGACTGAATGGATGCAGTTCTGTTGTTCTAGAGGGTACAAAGATTCAACCGAAGCAGCATTGGAAATATCCCTACTATACTAGTTAGTAAAACGTCTAAACAGAAGGAAAGACTATAGATGCTCGAGTAGGCGTTTCTTTTATGGCTGTGATTGCATCATTAAACAATTGATTGATATGAAACGGAGAGTACATCAAAGTTGAGAACAGGTTCGTATAATAAAGTCTATAGTAACTTTAAAAGAACATAGAAAACAAATTTTCCCTGTTGCAAACTCATATAAAGTTTGTCAATCCATAAAGTTAAAACCAACATCATGGAGAATTCAGCTGGATAACACTATAGGACGGACTTGCAAACTGTTAGTACATATATATTCATCATATAATGCTGCCTTTACTGGTAAGATGTCAGGAGAATATTAATGTACACCTTATATTTTAAGTTATGGTCACACAACATTTTTTTTTTTTTTTTGGGTCCTTTTTCGTAGATTGATGCTCAACACAGCAATCTATTTGCCACTCTTTTATAAGTATCTGATTGTAGAAATAATATTATTTCTTTTCCCTTTTGGCAGATATCCATTATGAAACTGTTGCATCACCCCAATATAGTTAATCTCATCGAGGTGATTGATGACCCAAACACAGATAACATCTACATGGGTACCTATTTACACCTTAACTAGAGGTTTTCAGTCTACCAAATGCTAGGACTGTTTTTGCAGTTCACTAGCTGGTTTGTGTAAAGTGTTTCTTCATAAGACACTGACGTTGTATGTATCCAGTTATTTACCTTTCTTCTTCTGTCACAGTTCTAGAATATGTGGAAGGCAAATCTGTTTGTGACGGCTGTGGTCCGCCTGGTGGTATAGGAGAAAGTACTTCTAGAAGATACTTGCGAGACATAGTTGCTGGTCTCATGTATCTTCATGCTCATGTAAGATGTTAGTATTTTTTATTACCATTATGTTCTGTTTCGTAGCTTTGCTGGAAGAGGATGTTATATTTGTGCTGATAGTCATTGCTGCCTGTTGCTGATCATGTTAGTTTACTGCACTTTGATCTGTATCACAATTCGATCACCTGATTTGGTGAACAGCAGAAGGGATCTGCGATGTTCTCGGCTTTTCTTGCCTATTATACTTGTCAACCATCATATTTTTTTTGAATGACTTATTCTCTGGTTATTATTTCCAGTACTATAAGAAACATTGTCTATTGGAGGGACATCCTGCTTCTGTAAGGTGGGGCATGCATTGCTTCTTCTTTTGCTAACATACCTTGTCATTGAATGGTTGTGAATCTTTATGGTTCAGAATCTTTAAACCAATCCAGCTTGTCAACGCTTTCTGTTGTTACAAGTATTAAAGCTAACTTTAAAATTTAGTAAAGTTCTTATTGATGTGATCCATGGGTGCTCTAATAATAATAGAAATACTGAGATATAAAAGTTGCTTAGGCACATTTCTCCTTCTACAAGCTTTCGTCTGTTACCTACTATCTACGGTCTGGTTTTCTTGTTGTAGTATGTAATTTTGTTGTTATGGTGACATTTTCTCTCTATTTCCCGTACACAGAATATTATTCACCGAGATATCAAACCTGACAACCTCTTGGTAACAAGCAGTGGGATGGTGAAAATATGTGATTTCAGCGTCAGCCAGGTTTTTGAGGTATTTGGTCGCTTGCTAATAAAATCTTTATATTTGTATTGCTACTTTGTGTATTAACCAATTCCTTACGGTAAAATATTTTATCCTCCTATAGTCAGTGGGCACTAATATGATGGATTTTCAGTAATCGGGAAGGAATTTATAATTCTCAAAAAGAAACATAACTAGACGCATTGGCTTACCAATGCATTTGTTGTATGTACTGTTGAAGTGTCGATTGGTCAGTTTATGTTTAGTCTTTTTTCTCCCTCCCTGAATTCATTTAAGATATGCAGGATGATAATGATGTACTAAGAAGATCTCCGGGTACTCCTGTTTTCAGTGCGCCTGAGTGCTATTTGGGTAAGAACTCAAAATTCTTAGTTCTTGAGGATCTAGTTGCATGCTGAAAACAACTAGGGTAAAATGTGTCAGTAGTTCCTGTACTATCCCAATAATGCGACATTGTTCCTGAACTTATCAATGGAAGATTCATTCCCTGAATGTTTTGTCATTTTGTAGGAAAACTTAGATTATTCGATTGTTGGGTATGTAATTGCAGTGAGTAAGTTTGGGACTGAAGTGTTTATCTGAAAAGTTCGAGGACGCTGTGCAATGCCGTTATAGCACAGGGGTTATCTATTTATTTTAAAATAAAATAAAAATGAAAGGGAAAAGGGGACCATCGATTCATTTTACCCTAATGATCGCAGCATTCACTGACGAGATTTAAGATTTAAGATTCACGGTGTTCATCTCCTTGCAGGATCAACCCACCATGGCATAGGTGCTGATGTCTGGGCTGTTGGTGTCACATTGTATTGCATGATTTTGGGCCAGTATCCATTTGTTGGCGAAAACTGGGAGGATACTTACGAGAAGGTACCAAATTATAAGCCAGTCAGTTTTTTTTTTTTTCCTTCTGGCTTTGACTCTCTGAGCGTGTTTAGTCTGGCTAGAGCTTTTGCAGTAAGTTTTATCTGAGTAGAGCGGATAGAAAAAAAAACACTAACTGTTATTTCAGTAAGACCTCCCAGTGACTTCTCGCTGCAGCGTAAGCAAAAGCTTCTGTTTGAAGTTAATCTTTTCTCATCATTTCGAGCCTAGAAGCTCATTTCAGCTAATAGCCGCTGCAGACGCTCCATACTTCCTTTACGTTCCAAACACTTAACTGCTACTTTTCGTAGTAAAGATTTTTTGTGACTTATCGACAGATTGTGAACAACCCATTGTATTTGCCCGACGACATCAACCCCCAATTGAAAGACTTGTTGGAAGGGCTCCTCTGCAAGGGTAAGTTCGATTGCGCTTTTTTGCCCTTTTTTTTGTTGAAATTTTACCTAGTGAATATTTCTGTTCCGTTATCTGCTTTATGTATTTAGACCCCGAGCAGCGGATCAAGTTGCGTGCTGTGGCCGAGCATCCCTGGGTGGTTCAAGAGGAGGGGCCGATCCCCGAATACAAATGCTGGTGCAGGCGCGACAAGTCTTCTGCTGCAGCAGCAACAACAACAACAACATCATCTGACCAGCAATCACTTAGCTGATGTATCTGATTATGTGGATAGCATTAGGAAGTGATGCTGCTGCTGCTTCTTTTTTTCTCTCTTTTTTTTGGTTCCTTTTCTTTTCTTGTTAAGAAATTTTTACCCTTTCTTTTTCCCTTTTTTTCCCTTTTTTTTTTTTTTTTTTTTTTGGGTTTGTGTGGATATGAGCTGCTTCAATAAGTTTCTGCTGGGGGAGTTTGTGAATTGGGCTAGTTAACTTATTATGATATAAAACAAGCTTTTGGTGACTTCAATTTTTTTGTTGTTGTTGTTTTTTTTTTTTGGGTTTTGTTTTAACACTTAGATGGAACTTGACTTCCTCTCCGTTGAAAGAAAATTGTATTATTCAGAAAATGTTTTAGGAAAGTAGAGAGGAAAAGAAAAAAAACACTATAAAAAATCCTTTATTTTGAAAACAATAAACTGTAAATTATAGAAGTACAAAATGCTGGGGTGAAATGGAAAAGGAACAGAATTATGGAATAGATAAATATAATCTTTTCAACCATAAATTAATAAAATAAAAAAATAATGTAATTTTTTAAGTTGCAAGATGAGAAAATAAAAATATAATATAATATTTTAAATTATAAGATAATAAGGTAAGAAAATGTGCTAAATAATAAAATAAAAATAAATGCAATATTTTAAACCAAAAGGTGACTGAGTGGCAAAGTGTAACTAAACAATAAAGAGGCAAATTGTAGTTTATCCAAAAGTAAATGAAAAAAATAAAAACTTCTTTTTAGGGCTTTTTTTTTTATTTAGCCCCCTCAAAAAAAATAATTTACAAATAGTCTCATAAAATTTATATTTGTAAGATTGGTCCTATCCCCGCAACGTAAGCGCCACGCGAGTATGGATGTCGGCGTAGGTTAAGTTAAACACGCGTGGGGCACGGAAGGTTTTGATGGACACGGTGAATAGTTCACCGTGTTTCATTATTTTTCTATAGAGTTTAGGAAGGACACAGTGAACCATTCACCGTATTCAAACACGGTGAATGGTTCACCGTGTTCAACTTAACCTAGACCGTCACGCCCATGTGGCGCTCGCGTGATGCTTGCGTGGCGGGAATAGGGCCAATCGCAAATATAAATTTTGTGAGACTATTTGTTTTTTTTTTTTTCCTGATGGGCTAAATGCAAAAAAAAAAAAAAAACCCTTCCTTTTATTCTCTTCTATCTTATTCTATCTCTGTGCATACAAAATTCTTAAAAAAAATACTTTTCCCTTCCTTTTCCTCCGCCCCGAATAAAAGAAGTAAAAAAAAAAAAAGTATATGGTGTTGGTGGTGGGGAAGAGGACGAAGACGAAGACGACGATGGGACCGAGGCGACAAACCCTAGTTTTCGGGTTCCTCCTCGCCCTCCTCCTCGGCGTCGTCGTGTACGTCCGCATCTGGTCCATCGACGACGACTCATTCTCCGCCGACGATCGCGAGATCCTCCGGTTCGTTGCTCTTCTATCCTCTCTACCCGATCTTTCAATTTTTTTCCCAATTTTTTTTTGTCGCTCTGATTAATCGTGCTAGGTTTCCTCCATTGCTTGAGTCGAATTGTTCTCTTTCCTTTTTTTTTTTTGATTTGAAATTCAAATCGAGTCGAATTGTGTGAAGAGGAAACCCTAAAAGGCTTTGATTTCGATCTAGCCTTGTAGTTTATTATAATTATTATTAGGTATACAATGTATAGAGATCCCGAAATAGATTTATCGGTTTTTTTAGTTCCACCCTGTTTAACTGTTGATTTTTATTATACTTGAGTTATTGCAGTGAATCAAATTAAAAATTTTGTTAAATTTAATGACAATTCCATTAAAATTAACGGCTTTAACCACATTTGAATAGAAGAATATGATCAGTGGGTAAATGATGTCGAAAAATATGGTTAATTTGAATCTCCCATTATTATTGAAAATGAAGTGGAAATCAACTTTTTAACATAAAAATCTTTGAAATAATTAGCAAATGCTATTTAGTAATTGGTTTATTTGTTTCTTGCTATTTGAAGCTGAACCAAAAACTGGAGTTAAAAAAAAAAAGAAACAAAATTTTATTTGATCTTAGAAATACAACTGAATCGAATTTTTGTCCGAAATCAACGAGATTAACTGAAACATCTTGTTTCAGTTCAATAATCTGGTTTTGATACACCACCAATGAGACAACCTTAGCAGCAGCTGAGATGAGTGATCATATATTGAGTACTTTAATGTTGTATTGGGGGCAGGTTCTGCATATGATCCTAATCAGGGAACTTGAACTCCTATTCTTCTTAAATACTAAGTCTTTTGTTGATGATGGTAGGGATTATTTAATAATTTCCCTTCACAAAGAGAGCAGTTCGAAGGACGAGTCAGTGCTAGAAAAATTTGAAGCGGCTAATGACATTCGGTTTAACCTGCGAAGGAGACAATTTGAGGAAAACTGAAGCAACTTATGACATCTTGTTTAATCTGTGCAGGAGACAATTCGAGCGTGCGAATCTGGAAGCAATGGATGAATCTGCTGAGTGGAGAATGAAGTACGACAGCGAAGTGGAGAGGAGTAGGCAGTTGCAAGATGAACTCTTAAAGGTACTCTTATGATCTTATCGTTCTTTTTTTAAAATTTCATATTATTACGTTACACCACCGCATGGGAAATCTGAATTTTGGTATGTGCCTTTCAACTTAATGTGACTTAAAGGCATGACCCTCTTTGACTAACTTATAATGTGAAAGCAAATTCATATATTACGACGGAATATATGTAAATAGATGATTTTGCGGGGATGCGTGAGTGAAAAGTTTTTCCTTTATATTTTGTTTAGGGTAAAATGTATGTGTAGTCCCTATGCTTTCCATTGAGGGGCAGTTTAGTACTTCCTGAATTTTTACTTGCCCATATTAGTCTCAGACAATTTAATGGAAATTGTATCTTTTCTTGTAAAACGACCTTTAACCCTGTTGTAGATAAATTGAAATAAGCGAGTCATTTTACCGGTGAAGGAATAAAATTGGTCATTTTTATGAATTAGTAGGGACTAAAGTACGATATACGTGAAAGTTCAAGATTGAAGCTTTCGAGTAACAATTACAGGGACTTAAGTTGCAATGTTGGGATAGTACATAGACTATCCTTAAACTTCACCCTTTTGTTTATTGAGGATGATGAGCTTCCATTCGACAGGTCAAGGCGTCGTTAGCGAGTTCTAACAGGAGGTTCTCCATGCTTCAAGAGGTGTTAAACTTAGGAGCTCTATTGCTTCTTAATACTCCATTAATTATAGCTTCTTTTCTGAGAAATTGATGCCTCTTTACAGGATAATTCTAGCCTGCGCAAGCAGGTGGGGTCCTTGAAGCAACAAATCGAAGCTAAGGATCAAATTTGCAACTGCAATCAATCACAAAATCACCGTCGATGACAATCGGAATGGAAACAACTTTTGCAACAAACGGAGAGAGAGATTGGTGATGGAGATAGAGGAGAGAAGTTTTGGCGACTTGCAAAAGGGATTTGAAAGCTAGCATACAAGAGAAGGCTTTTATAAAGATTTGAAGTCACACACAGGAGTGTTGCAGTTAAATTGCCTTGTTGCCAGATTCTTCTGTAGATATGCATAGTTTCATTTTCCGGTGAAAAATGGAAAAATTAGCGGAAAATTGCAAGCATTAGTAGTATTTAAGATTCTGAATCTGTTTCAGAAGTCCATGCTTGCTTTTCTGAACCAGTTAAATTTGTAATCTTGTAGTTTTGAGAATTTAGCACTTTTTTTTGTATTGCCAAACAGAAGGTGCTTAATTTTATGTTTAGTCGTGTGCTAACCTGATATTTTGACTTGATCCTTGTACATTTTGCTTGTTAAATGTCCACATAAATTGCATCTTAGTTCTTGAGTGTGTCTAAAATCTATTTTTTTCTTATAAAATGACCATAAACTTTAAATCTTGTATTGAAAATGGTCTGTTGTGGGTTCCTGTGCCTTAAGCAGTACACTGCAATTCTTAGCTTTAAGATTGGTGATTGTGCATGACATCAAATCATGTATTGAAAATTGAAATTGAATGTTATTGCATAACCCTTAAAGATCCTAACTGTTTAAACCAAGTAACAAAACATAAAAACTCAAACCATACCTCCGAGGACTAAAATGGGAAAAGATTCATTCTCTGCCATAGATATTTAATGCTGGAATTAATATCATCCCATTAAATATTTGGCTATATTACTCTTTTGATCTTTAAATTTTAATTTGTTATAAATTGTAGTTCGAATTTAAATTATTGTAATTAAATTTTATAATCCAATTTAGTTACCTAAATATTTAGGTGTCACTGATATGAGAGTGATGTGATATTTTAATTATTATCGCGTTATCAATCACAATATTGTTATATCAAATTTAGCCATATAAAGTATATATAATTTTTATATAAGATGTTATAAATTATATTTATAAAACAGGGTACGGTGCACACTCTTTCTATACACCCGGTGCGTTGCACGATTATAAATGTTTGTTGTAACGTCTAAAGGTTAAAGAATCGGACCGAATGAACCGAACCCGGTCGATTGCCGGTCCGGGCGAAACCCATTCCACGTGGGGGATCGATCCCCCACTGTCCACTTCGTAAAACCCTAACCCTAATCGCCACTGCGAAGAGCTCCCTCGGCGGCGTAAATGGAGGCGACGTTGTCGTTCTCCGCCGAGAACCCCCCGCTCTCGGTCATCGCCGCCGCGAGGATCGGTGGCGCCGCCCTCTCCGCCGATCCCGCCCTTCCTCCCGGCTCCGCCCCCGTGCTTCGCTTCGATTCGGGGTAATCTTAGGGTTTTGACGCTTTGATCTATGAGATTTGTTGTTAGAACATGATCTCTCTTCTAATTCTATTATTTAGAGGCTCTAGAGATCTCCTATTGTGTTGTTGTGTGGTTCCTAGAAAAAATTGCCCCCAAAAAATTCGTTTTTTTTTTGTTTGTAAGAAAGGGTTACTTTTTGATGCGTTATTGGTGGTAAAAGAACAATTTTGAGCTATTTTTAGGGTTCTATTTTCCTTTATGTTACTTTTGAATTTGATATCTTGTTTCTACTGTAATTGGATCATGAAAATTGCTATAACCTAAAGGAAGCAAAACTTCGATTATGATATAAATGAATATGTTCCTTGTATATCTGTTGTTATGTGACAGTTCGAATAGTTATATGCGCTAAGACATGTGAAATTGGTCGATAATTGCCGAATTGGAAGTGTTTTTACAATTTGTTGTGTAATTTTCTAGCAACTATGCAATTTAATTCATTGTCGAACACTACAGAGAAGAGTTGCATGGAGTCAACACGGCACTTCGCTACATTGGACGATGTGCAGCGATTCCTAACTTCTATAAGCGGGATGCCCATGAATCAGGGCAGGTAGAAATTTTCATTCAGAATTAACTGGAATTGGATCGAATTATCGATTCCACTCCATTTTGTCGCATGGAAAGAGATGAAGCTCCTTGCACTTCGTAATCTTTTTTCCTCCATAGTTATAAGATAGATACTGATCTCTCAATTTACTTTCAGATTGATGAATGGCTTGAATTTTCCCCTATATTTCTTACTGGCTCCGAATTTGAGAGTGCCTGCGCCTACGTGGATAGTTACTTAGCTCTGCGGACCTTTTTGGTTGGTTATAGTTTGTCAATTGCCGACATTGCAATATGGTCAGGTCTCGCAGGTACTATCTTAAGTTGAATATCTTTCTTTTCCAGTTGTCAGCATGTTTTCCTTTTTCACCTGGAAATTAACGTTCTCTGGCTGCAGGAACTGGGCAGAGATGGGAAAGTTTGAGGAAATCAAAGAAATATCGAAACCTCGTTCGTTGGTACAACTCTGTAGCATCTGAATATGGGGATATTCTGAATGAAGTTACGGCTGCATATGTTGGGAAAAGAGGGTTAGGAAAGTTACCTGCTGCTAATCATAGGGGCGTAGTAGATCTGGGTTCATCTCAAGTTTCGAAAGATACGGAGGCGAATAAGGCGGTCAACTCGAAAGAGAGTGCTTCTTCTTTTGAAGTAGACCTTCCGGGTGCAAAAGTCGGAGAGGTTTGCCTCCGATTTGCACCGGAGCCTAGTGGATACTTGCACATTGGCCATTCGAAGGCCGCTCTTCTAAACCAGTACTTTGCTCAGAGGTATCAAGGCCGTCTTATTATTCGATTTGATGATACAAATCCTTCGAAAGAAAGCAATGAATTTGTGGAGAATCTCTTGAAAGATATCGAGACCTTGGGAATCAAGTATGATGCCGTCACTTACACATCAGATTACTTCCCACAGTTGATGGAAATGGCTGAAAATTTGATTAGGGGAGGAAAAGCCTATGTAGATGATACGCCTAGGGAGCAGATGCAGAAGGAGAGGATGGATGGTATTGAGTCGAAATGTAGAAATAATACTGTCGAGGAGAATTTGTCGTTGTGGAAAGAGATGGTTGCAGGATCTGAAAGAGGCAAGCAGTGCTGTTTGCGGGGTAAATTGGACATGCAAGATCCTAACAAATCACTAAGAGATCCTGTTTATTATCGGTGCAATCTTGATCCTCATCATCGTATTGGTTCGAAGTACAAGGTGTATCCTACGTATGACTTTGCTTGCCCCTTCGTTGATGCCATTGAAGGTGTGACTCATGCCCTTCGCTCGAGCGAATATCATGATCGCAATGCCCAATACCATAGGATACTTGAAGATATGGGGTTGCGGAAGGTGCAAATATATGAGTTCAGTAGATTGAATATGGTTTACACCCTTTTGAGCAAGCGCAAGCTTCTTTGGTTTGTTCAGAATGGGAAAGTTGACGGGTGGGATGATCCTCGTTTTCCAACCGTACAAGGCATTGTACGGAGAGGCTTGAAAATTGAGGCGTTGATTCAGTTCATTCTTCAGCAGGTGATCTTGCTAGTGCTTTACTATTTGCCGTGTAACAATGCCCATTGACTGACGTGTCTCCTCTAATTCTCAGGGCGCTTCGAAAAATCTGAATCTCATGGAGTGGGACAAGTTGTGGACAATCAACAAGAAGATAATCGATCCAATATGTCCGAGGCATACCGCCGTGCTTGAAGAACAGCGTGTTGTTTTGATCCTTACAAATGGTCCGGAGAAACCATTTGTCCGGATCATACCCAGGCATAAAAAATATGAGGGTGCTGGAAAGAAGGCTACAACTTTTACAAATAGAATTTGGTTAGACTATAGCGACGCTTCATCTATCTCAGAGGGCGAGGAAGTCACTTTGATGGACTGGGGCAATGCCATCATAAAAGAAATCAAAAAGGAAAATGGAAAAATCATTCAGCTAATTGGCGAGTTGCATCTTGAAGGCTCAGTAAAAACAACAAAGTTGAAGCTAACATGGCTTCCAGATACGGAGGAGCTAGTCCATCTTTCATTGGTTGAATTCGACTACTTAATAAGGAAGAAAAAGGTAAGTTGGTAGCAACCGCAAGTTACAGTTATCCACTGTCGCGCAACGCAGTATGCTTTATCGTTTCTTTAGGTTGAATTGATTTGCTTTTAGCTTCACTATATTTCCCTTTCTTGGCATATGCTAAACTTCCTATATTTCTTGTCATTAGCATATCAATAAGTGCATAAATTAATGTAGAGGGTACTGGTGACCGGAACTTCTTACGATCCTTTCGAGTTATTGAAAGGGTTTGCACGATGTTTGGGAGACGAGTTTGGTAGGATTCAGTATCGGAAGTTTGAGGGGATTAATCGTTAAGAATTTTTTAAAGAAAAGAGTTTCGATTGCTTTTCCTCGAGAGTCACAAAAATATGTGTGCTTAGTGGAGTGGAAAAGAAATTCTTTTGCGATGATCACAAACTCTATGAGTTTTTAAGGCAATCTTATTGACTTGCTTTACACCTGCGTTTTGAATTGATAATTGGATTTCTGAAAATGAAACACAGCTTGAAGAAGGGGAGGACTTCCTCGACAACCTCAACCCATGCACGCGGCGAGAGACTGCGGCCCTCGGAGATTCCAACATGCGGAATCTGAAGCGCGGGGAGGTCGTACAGCTCGAAAGGAAAGGCTATTTCAGATGCGACGTCCCGTCCCTCCGACCGTCGAGGCCGATCGTTCTGTTCGCAATACCCGATGGGAGGCAACAAGCATCTCTCAATTGAGGGCAGTTCTGTAATGTTATGATCATGTCAGCAATCTCTGGCATCTGATACTACTAATTTGATCTGCGGTAAATTTTTGACACATCATTTTTCTGGAATTGGATGTGGTTTTCTTTATAAATTCTACCGTAAAAGCGGATTTCCGCTCAATTGTTTATTTTTCAGATTTGTTGTTGAACAGAGTACAGAGATTTTGTTGTATCGTCGTCCTTTTCGCTTTGCTGACGGTAAGGCGATGTTTAATGCATACTTGTTATGATATGCAAACACTCTCAACTGTTATGTTCTCGCATTTCGTCGGGCTGACGAAGTTCTGAAGTTCTTCGCACTGTGTTAGCGCGAAACAAACACAATCTGCAACTCTTGCATGACCTGCTCGAAGTTCGGGGGTTGTTAGTGAGCATACAAAAAGAGCAGAGATGTTTTTACAGGTAAAGTTTATGGACAGTACCTGCACTCTCTTAAATGCATTTGGGTTGTATTTGTTTATTGGCCTTTTTGCATAAAAAATCCACTAGTTTTGGGCTTTTGCAAAATTGGGCCGCATTTTTCGTTTTTGCAGATTCGATCCGGATTTTCAACAAACTGACCAAAATACCCTTGTTACTTTTTCTCTTTCTCTCTCCTCTTTTTTTTCTCTCTCCTCTTTTTCTCTCTCTCCTCTTTTTTTTATCGCTCTTTTTTTTCCCTCTCCGAAGAAGGCGGCGGAGGCGGAAATGGCGGGGAGGAGGAGCACGACGACGAGGAGGAAGCCTCAAAAGAGGAGGACGACGACCGGCGCGAGCGCGGGCGCAGGGGCACGGGCCTGCGCGGGCGCGCGAGCAGGGGGCGGGCCTGCGCGGGCGTGAGCAGGGGCGGGCCTGCGCGGGCAGGGGCCCCTTTGCGCCCCTTCGCGCGGGGCGGGCGCAGGCCCACCCCCTGCGCCCTTCGCCCTCCGCGCGGGGCGCAGGGGGCGGGCCCTGCCCCTGCGCCCTTAGCGCGGGGCGGGCGCAGGCCCGCCCCCTGCGCCATCGCCCTGCGCCGCGCAGGGGGCGGGCGCAGGCCCGCCCCCGCCCCGCCCCGCCCCGCCCCGCCCCCGCGCCCCCTGCCCCCTGCGCTCGCGGGTGAGCCCCCAGCGCTCGCCGCTCTCCCTGCGCCCACCCCACCCACCACCGCCCCGCGCGCCCCTTGCACCACCGCCGACGCCTCCCTCTACCTCTTCGACCCCCGCGACTACGGCGGCGCATGGACGCCGCCACGGCTCCGGGCGCGGCGGCGGGGACGTCGTCGTCGTCATCATCCGCATCGGAGAAAGAGTGCAATAAGTTGCACTATTTTGACCTTCGTTGCACTATTGCACTATTGCACTATTGCAATAGTGCAATAGTGCAACGAAGGTCAAAATGGTGCAATAGTGCAATAGTGCAATAGTGCAACGAAGGTCAAAATGGTGCAATAGTGTAATAGTGCAACGAAGGTCAAAATGGTGCAATAGTGCAATAGTGCAACGAAGGTCAAAATGGTGCAATAGTGTAATAGTGCAACGAAGGTCAAAATGGTGCAATAGTGCAATAGTGCAACGAAGGTCAAAATGGTGCAATAGTGCAATAGTGCAATAGTGCAACGAAGGTCAAAATGGTGCAATAGTGCAATAGTGCAATAGTGCAACGAAGGTCAAAATGGTGCAATAGTGTAATAGTGCAATAGTGCAATAGTGCAATAGTGCAACGAAGGTCAAAATGGTGCAACTTATTGCACTCTTTCTCCGATGCGGATGATGACGACGACGACGTCCCCGCCGCCGCGCCCGGAGCCGTGGCGGCGTCCATGCGCCGCCGTAGTCGCGGGGGTCGAAGAGGTAGAGGGAGGCGTCGGCGGTGGTGCAGGGGGCGCGCGGGGCGGGGGTGGTGGGGGTGGCGCAGGGGGGGCGGCGAGCGCTGGGGGCTCACCCGCGAGCGCAGGGGGCGCGGGGGGGGGGGTGGGGCGGGGCGGGGGCGGGCCTGCGCCCGCCCCCTGCGCGGCGCAGGGCGATGGCGCAGGGGGCGGGCCTGCGCCCGCCCCGCGCGAAGGGCGTAGGGGCAGGGCCCGCCCCCTGCTCCCCGCGCGTAGGGCGAAGGGCGCAGGGGCAGGGCCCGCCCCCTGCGCGTAGGGCGAAGGGCGCAGGGGGTGGGCCTGCGCCCGCCCTGCGCAAAGGGGCCCCTGACCGCGCAGGCCCGCCCCTGCTCACGCCCGCGCAGGCCCGCCCCTGCTCGCGCCCGCGCAGGCCCGTGCCCTTGCGCCCGCGCTCGCGCCGGTCGTCGTCCTCCTCTTTTGAGGCTTCCTTCTCGTCGTCGTGCTCCTCCTCCCCGCCATTTCCGCCTCCGCCTCCGCCGCCTTCTTCGGAGAGGAAAAAAAAAGAGCGATAAAAAAAAGAGGAGAGAGAAAAAAAGAGGAGAGAGAAAAAAAAGAGGAGAGAGAAAGAGAAAAAGTAACAAGGGTATTTTGGTCAGTTTGCTAAAAATTCGGATCGAATCTGCAAAAACGAAAAATGCGACCCAATTTTGCAAAAGCCCAAAACCAATGGATTTTTTATGCAAAAAGGCCTTGTTTATTTCGTTCTCAGGCACAGCAAACTCATGAGCTTGTGAAACTCCACATTGTACTTCGTTTGTACTCAGATTGAACAGCGACCTGAGAATATTACTGAATCAACAGTCTTAAATATTTAACTATAATTTTTAATTTTATTATATAGAAAGATACTAGTATCATATTTAATCATAAAATACTAAATTTTAGATCAAATTAATTATATAAAAACTTGTAAGTCTCACTTTTTATAAGATTAATCTGTGTTAATAGAAAGTCGTTGAATTTTAATGCAACTTGATTGAAAAAAATTTGATCAGTTTGGTTAACATTAGATAGATGATTGAACTGTTGGTTCGAGCGATCCAAAATAGTTTGTTAACTTATTTTGATTCAAATGATTAAATCGAATGGCTTTTAGAGACTGAATCTGGGTGGCGAACTGTGTTCTAAATCATTAGTTACGTGGAGGCCGAGAGATCACGAAGATCAAGAGTGATTCATATGTGGGTCCCAATGTAGGAGCCAATGGCTTGTGAACAAACATACGAGATTTTTACATAACTCTACCCTTCTCTCTCTCTCTCTCTCTCATCCTTAGCCTCGTAACAATAGGATAAGAGTTATGAAGAAACCTTTGAAGGAGAGCAAAGAAGCGCCCTCAAACCCCTCTCTCCTCTTCCTCCTCGAACCACAGCAATGGCGTCGACGGGGCTCATCTCCTCCTCCTCCTCCTCCTCCTCCTTCCTCCGCCTCGGCTCCGACCCTTCCTCTTTCCAGCCGCGGCGGCGCCGCCCCTCCGCCGCCGCCGGTGGAGGCGTGCGGCGGCGGCGGCGCCTCGTATCGGCTTCTTCTCCGATCAGAGCCGAGCTCGGAGGGAGCCCGCTCCAGTATCGGAAGCTCGGGGACTCCGATCTCCTCATAAGCGAAGTCACCCTCGGAACCGTGCGAATCCAACCCTAGCTATTTTCCATTTTTTTCCTTTTCTTTTCGAAGGGAAAAGTTTTGAATAAGATTATGTAGTTTTGCGCATTTGTAGTGTACTAATTTGTGTTATTCAGCATTATGGTTACTGTACTGTGTAGTACGCTGCAGGGACCAGGACCTTTTACTGATGAAGCGATTAAATAATTGCGTGTGGCTTCATAAACCAACTCAGAATACATGTATGGGCGCAAAATAGAGTTGCGACACCCGCGTGTCATTTGTTGTTATAGAATCACAAGCCAACTCTAATTTATCAATAATTAAGATTGGCTCAGGTCATCTTCACGCGAACAAAATAAACTTCAAGGCTCAATCTCAGCATTCATCACTCCTTATCTCGAAACACGATGCAGATGAAGTAAGTGATCAGCATTTGAGATTGAGCGTTCAAGTTTTAATTTGTCAGTGCGCCCTTCAGCTAAGCCTGGCTCTTCCTTAATGGAAGATTCTTACTGCTTGACGAAATAAGAGCCATCGGTAATTTATCCAAGTGCGATTAAATGAGGAAACTTCCAACTTTCGGATGATATCGTCATTTTGGGGGGGTCTATACTTTTCGGCAATGATATTTTAAATTTTAGAAGAGATAAAAGTGTCATGTTTTGTGATTCAATGTATAACCTAAGTGAGATTATGTTTGGTTACCTTTGTAGATGACATTTGGGCAACAGAACACAGAGAAGGAAGCTCATGATATGCTCAGCTATGCATTCGAGAACGGCATTAACATCATCGATACTGCAGAAGCAGTGAGTATTTTTCTCTTTCTAAATATTACTGTAGTTCCTTTTGCTCTTCTTTGTTTTATATGACAATAAAATCAGAGCTTCATTCTAGGCATCAAATAATGTCAATCCTATCTCTGCGGTAATTATTGATATACAAATTCATCATATGGTTTAGAGTGTGAATCGGCTAACAGTTTGCTTTGCCACACGCATGTTCTGCCCACAATAACTCTACACTTTTATTCAAGATACTTGCTATTTAATCAATGCCTTATTTAAATTTGAGAACTTTTGGTCTGTTTTTCCATTTTTGAAGTACCCAGTTCCGATGAAAAAGGAGACTCAGGGAAACACTGATCGTTATATAGGAAGCTGGATGAAGTCCAAACCACGTGATAAGGTATGCTTGTATGAAACCTTGGTGATTTTTCTATTCACCGAGTATTTCCTACACTTTCGGAAATTTGCTTGCAATTTAATTAGATTTAAGGCTCTAATGAAGCAACAAATGGAACTTGTGGTTCCCATTCGAATGAAATATGCAGCTTTTTGAAGTTGGTCAATGTTAATCTCTTGATAGAATTAAGGGCTGCAGGCTGGTGCCAGTCGAAAGTTTCTTTTCAAACATGCTTTTGCTTTTCATGACCTTCTGTTTCATTCATTTGATAAGCAAGATTTAGGGCATGAATTAATGAAAGAGTTACCTTTTAGGAGGATATTTGGACTTTAAGAGCCTTTATTCATATACACAAGTACATTATTTTTACTGTAGATTATTTTGGCTACGAAAGTTTGTGGCTACTCTGAGCGATCAAGTTATATCCGTGAAAATGCAAAGGTTCTGCGAGTTGACGCTACCAACATAAGAGAGAGTGTAGAAAAGAGCCTTTTGCGCCTATCCACGGACTATATTGATTTACTTCAGATACACTGGTCAGTGCTTTGTGATTCATATTTTGATCGCTGTTTAGTCACATCTATTTACATGTTTATCTTTATTAGTCTATTATCATCTCAAGTTTCTTTTCTGACACAGTCACTTTAATTGATAGGAAACTTGTGATGTTGGTTTGGCACACATCACTTAGAAGATGATAGGACATGAACCTTTTATAGGAGTGAACCTATTTTCTATTTTCTTTGTTTTTTTGTTACTTTGCAAATTTATATTGCCTGTCGTCAAATGATAAAGAGCTCTAAACCATAACGTCTCAGATAAAGAGTTTAAACTCGTTTGAAAATTGATGTAAACCTTTGGATATAACATGCAATTCTTACTATTTCTGTCTTTTTGCATCTCAACTGATATGCTCTTCTATATAATTTTCCACCCTTAGTTCCCAGTCTTCTGACTCATCACGTGTCTTCTAAAAAATAATTCTTTCTCATAGCTGTTGAATTCCTATATCGAACTGGTAGTCCAATATTATGTTGTAGATGAGCAATCCTTGTTTGTTCCTAGATAGTGAAATTATTCCTTAAGGCCCCGTTTGGTTGGGGGGTTAAGCGGGGATAACTTTAGTTATCCCCGCTATTCCGCCAAACGGGGTGAAGTTTGGCCGGAATATTTTATCCCGGTCAAACTTTACTATTCTCGGTTATTCCGGAATAGCTGGGATAAAATATTCCACCCTTTTGGCGGAATAGCGCTATTCCCAGCTTAATTCCAAACTTAATTAAGATTCTAAATTTAGTTAAACATAAATTATATAGACATAATATATTTAATTAATAATAAAATAATAAAATATACAAGCTAGATTTCTAATAAAATATTATTTAATTAATGTTTTATATATTAGTTTATTTACTAATTAACTGGATGACTAATTAACTACTTAATTTTTTACTCTAATAAATATTTAATTAATTATTTGAGTAATTAATTCATTATTTTAATTAATTTGCTGATTAAATAATTAATTATTTAGTATACTTTAGTCAATAACTAATACTTATATTGATTAATTAATTAATATTTTGAGTAATTTAATTAATTTCTTGATTAATTATATGACTATTATTAACTAATTTATTTATTAATTTATTAATATATTAAATTACTTGTGATTAATTAAATTATTAATTACTAATTAATATTAAGGATTTTTTAGCAATATTCATAATTAATTAGTAGATTAAATAAGTTGAATTATTACTTAATTAATATTTTGTATTAATTAATTAGATATAATATCATTATTTTTTATTTATAACTACCCACTTTAATTCTTATTCCATCTTATCTAACCAAACGCTATTTTTCTTATTCCCAGTAATAACCTAATTTTCATCCAAACGCAAAATTGAGTTAATCCCCGTTTATACCTCAATTTATACCTATCCCTGGAATAGTCACTTTTTGCTTATCCCCGAACCAAACGATACCTAAAAATTTACAAGTTGTTCGAACAAAATGGATTTCTCATTGTGTGCTGTCTCTTTTTTAGGCCAGATCGTTATGTAGCATTGTTTGGTGAATTTGCATATAATCCAGCAAAATGGAGGCCAAGTGTGCCATTTGCTGAACAACTCGGGGCTTTTCAGGAGCTCATCGATGAAGGGAAGGTAATGCCTAACTGAGCTTTCTTGTTAAATAAGCAAATTTTGCAAATGGAAGGAATCATTGCAATTATATTAACAAAACTGCTATTTATAAAGAATATGATCACTGCCGTGTGATGATTGATGTCATCCCCTCATTCATCTCTTAGGTCTTCCAAACATGTTAAGCATAACATGAAGCCTGTAGGTGTTCAAGAAGCCTCAACAGCTTTTCACTAATATCTAAACAGCTTTTCAGTGAAACTAGAAGTTGAAGCCTTTAGATTTATGCTCCTGCTTTGAAGGTCCAGAAGACCATTTTAACTTACGGCTCAAGCTAGAAGCCCTTAGCCATATTATTGCCCATATGTTGTCAAACACCTGGCATATGCTTCCAAACTAGAGAAGCTGCTATATAATCCAAAACAAACAGGCATAAATCCAATGGGACGAGTAAAATGATCACAAAATGAGGTTCTATTTGAGCGTAAGTTAGCATAACATTGAACATTTCCTTAAATTTAGTGATAAAGACTACAATCTGAATGATGGGGTTTACCATACTGTTCAAAAAGTATGGACTTAATTATTTGATAAATCTCCTAGCAGAAACCTTTTGGTTTGAGCTGGATATCGATGCTTTTCTCTAAGTTGGTTATCGAATATATATTTTGTTAATTACAATATTCATGACACTGGTTCTCAATCATACATTATATATTTGCTGCTTGATTTTTTTTTTTTTTTTTTTTTTCTGTTCTAGGTACGCTACATTGGAGTTTCTAATGAAACTTCCTATGGGGTAATGGAATTTGTACATGCTGCAAAGGTCGAAGGGCTTCCGAAGATTGTCAGCATTCAGAATAGCTATAGTCTGCTTGCTAGATGTCGATTTGAAGGTAAATCCCTTTTTTTTTTGTTTATTAACTACAGTGAGTGCTTCAGCTACTTAATTCATTCTTTCCTTTGTAACTTAAAACTTGAAGAATGTAAAGAAAATGTTGTGGCTAATAGTCAGACTGTCAGGTCATCTTTAATAAGTGTAATGTAGATATAAACAAGAATGGAAGTGCATAGAGTTTCAGTTAAAATTTACTGTTTGGAGTGTTTCTAAATCCTTACATTGGATAACACTTGTTTGAATTCTGAATGACTAACAGTAAATGATTAACTTTAAGATTAATATAAAGAGGGTGAAACCATAAAATGAATGGTTAGTCCCTGAACATTTAACGAAGTGCATTTTGGTTGATCTTTCGCTTCAACAGGTTGTTAGTCCCCGAAGGACTGTTCTAACCTGATATCTTGCAATGTCATCTTCAGTGTGTGCATTTATGATCAAAATCTTCAGCATCTGCTAGAGCTGAGTTTATAAACTAATGAACGATAGAGATTTTGACAACAAACTAAACTTAGGGATGATATTGCAAGAAATTAGATTAGTTCGAAGATTAGTTTATTTAAGTGTGGTCGCAGACCAAATAAGTACTTTAACATTATTTCGCCTTGTGCAACACTTGTACTGAATATGCCATCACATTTTCATATGTTGCAGTCGATCTTGTCGAAGTATGTCATCCAAATAACTGCAACATTGGGCTCCTTGCATATTCACCATTAGCTGGTGGGGTACTCACAGGGAAGTATCTCGATTCGAATTCTGAAGTTGCAAGAAGAAGCAGGTTAAGCATTTTCCCAGGGTACATGGAAAGATACAACCAATCACTAGCTAAGGTATATTCCTACAGCACTTACTAAAAGCTCTGTTAAACACTAAGTCGAGAAGAATATGCGTTTTCTATCATATCCCTTGTTATTTGATCAAGACAATAGCGGCCATATCCGTCATTTTTGTGCAGCTAAATCTCATTAAATAGAATTCATAGAAGTAACATATTACAACTTGTTCTTTTTTCTTTTTTTTTTGGTGCGCATTGATGGCCAATACTTTGCTCATGCATGCAGCATATTTCTATTCAATTTTATGCCTGGATATTGAGATTGAGAAAGATACAACTCGAGATCAAATTTCCGCACAATTTCTTTGATTCATGGATCAAGTTCCATTCAGTTGTATCTTGTACTTATGAAACTCTTTGATCCCTGAATTTTCCTGTGCATATTTTGGCAATCTGCGCCCTTCACCTGTTTAATAAATTGTATCACTTTAAGAAGACGCAAAAAACATGAATATTGAAAAGAAAAGTAGTGTGTAAATAATTTTAAGATGACTGCTCGGCTACATTAATCTTCCTGTGCATATAATATGCAGAAATATTGAAAGTAATGGTAACATTTCTTTATCATATCAGAACAAGAGCTAATGCTGTTTTCATTTATCAGGAGGCAACTGATCTATACATTCAGCTGGCAAAGAAGCATGGCCTAACTCCGGTCCAACTCGCGCTCGGATTCGTGCGCGATCGCCCATTCACGACCAGCACCATAATCGGCGCCACATCTGTGGATCAGCTCAAAGAGGATATCGATGCATTTATCACATCCGCGCGACCATTGCCGCCGGAAGTTGCCGAAGGCATTGAGGACATTTTCAAGAGATACAAAGACCCTTCGATCCTTTAACAGATGTAGTTGTCTTTGATTCTGCTGTATTAAATTCCACTTTGAGAAGTATCAGAATAGCTTTGTCACAGTATCAAACTCTTTACAGATAATTTACGCCCAACACTCTACCATTGTAAACTTCATATACATGAAAATTTTATGAGAGTAAAACTGAACTACAAGAAAAGTACTTTACCGTTTGTTTGGTTTCTAGAAAAAGTAGTTTTCATAAAATAAAAAAAAAAAATCAAAATTTAGGGGAAACTAGTGTTTTTGTTTTCCAGACTTTTTATCCAGAAAATAAAAACTGTGGAAAAAGAAGTCTTCTATTAAAAATAAAAAAAAATTCTGAAAATAGTTTTCCACACTATTTTGAGGAACCAAACACCCCCTTAGTTCCCCTTGAAAGATGCTTATTAGGAATTTTTTTTACCAAAAATAAATAAATAATACATAAAACAAAAATGGACTTACTCTAATAAACGTACTATGAGTTAGGACCTTCTTGAAAAAATCATCTAAGTGGGGGACTGGCATGTAAATTTCCAATGAGAAAACCATATTTGACAAAAGAACTAGACTCAAAAAGGGTTCTCCTAAAATGGTGCTGCATTAGTATTTGGTAGTGTGGAAACTCTAGGCAATAAAAGCTTCTTAGAATGGTGCAACTCAGTTTTGAACAAATTCTGCTGAATCCTATCATTGAAAAAATCAATTTCTCATAAAACATACAGTGGTTTCCATCGATGAATTGCGCTTGTGACAACTTCGTGGAAGCAATCCGTGTTAAAATTTTGCACACAAAAGAAAAAGAAAACATAACGGCGTCGTGGTCGAATCTCCACCATGAGCTGGAGCCATTTTTCCAGGGTTGTATAATAATTCATCGAATATTCCGGCTCGTAATTTCTTCATCAAGGAGGCGAATGGCGTCTTGCCTCGAGTTATTAGAAGAGCTTTCGTTGCTAAGTACACTTTGCAAGGCTTGGAGCTCCTCCGGATTGGCCTTCTTGAAGAGGCCACGAAGAGCGATTAAAGCGTCGACAGGCGACGACCTTGGTCGACCGCCTCCCTCACCACTAGGGTTTGCTCCATGATCCCTAATTACAGCAGAAGTACCTGGTGTTATTTGTGGATGGGGCCGTGATCGCCAGTATTCTGTACATGCACGGTGAGGATCGCGCGCCTCGATGGCCTGCTAGGGACAATAGATTGCAAGAAGAATAGGACCCATCAAATAATGATCCCAAAATGAAAATTTTGCTCGAATTCAAACTTTTAAGTCATTTTAAGATGTAGGAAAAGTGAAATTGCAGGTTTTTAATCCTTCCACAAATTCATTACCTGAATGATGGCCGGGGATGTTAAACCGAACATTTCGAGACCATCGAGGGATCCTGGGGGCTGCAATGCGGGAAGATCGGGTCTTCCTACACTGTGAAGTCTCCTGATTTCCTGGTTCACCCTCTCTCTAACCATATCCCAGCATCTAGTCGGATATACGTTGATGAATACTTCACTCGGGCATTGTTCTACTGAAACCTGAAAATTAAGAAAAATGAATAACACACCTTTGCATTCTTTCCACAGGACAACATAAAGGAACAGGAATTCAATTTAACTTTATTTTGATCCATATCACTTAAAATTCATATTGAATATTCAGAATGTGCTAGAACTAGTTCACACGCTCAGATGAAATGTACTTTATGCCTAACGAAAGATGAAATCCAGTACACAGATGCTCTATTAAATGCTGCTTTGTAATTTACAAGGTAAAATCATGTGAACATCAGGTTAGTAAAATGTCCATATTTATCCATAAAGCTGATCAAGAGTTTTTTTTGCTGTTTTTTTTCGCCAATCAGTTTTGTATAAATTCATCGTTATTGCCAACAAGAGAAAAGTAACATACGCAGGATGATAAATCATTTTGTAAAGTAAACGTGTAACAGAATTCTGAGTTTATTCACCATAAACAAAGGCCCTGGCAATCCAGCATCAAGAATTTCGGATGTGTAGTAGCACATCTGCATCGGATCGAGAACGCTCAAGTACCTGACTCGACTTTTATATCCTGCACTCGCAAAGTAAAATAAAATAGAATGATATAACTACTTATCATGTGTCACAAAGTCGAAAAGAAAAAGAAATCAACTACAAATAATAAAACAAGTGACAAAGGCTACAACGGTGCATAGTTCGAATTCAATTTGAACCCACAAAAGTACCTTTTGGGAATATCGCCTGGCTTGTAGACCATTGCTTTCTAGACAATACGACACCATACTCAAGAGGCTCGACGGTGCAGTTAATCCTCCGCACAACTTTGGCGATACGAGGGCCTTTTTGGGGACGATTTTGTGTACAAAATGGACTTGCTGAAGCTGAATTCCCTCTATCGCCCACTTCACAACCAGAAATTGATTCTGTCTTCCCTTCCATTCTTTCATCACTAGGTGTTTTTCCTCTACCAGAAATATTTGGAGTACTACTACTACATGCCTCTTTTTCAGCCAAAAATTTTGAAATTGGTTTTGCTATGGATACAGTGGCAGATACTTGGTTTTTCACCTCCGCCTTCCCCAAATCTAAATTATTACGAGACTTTTCAATAATAGGCAGCATTTTGCTGTCTTTTTCATTTATTGCGGACGCATTAGTTTCCGGGGTTACAATAACTAAATCCTTGTTCAAATCGGAAGAAGTTGCCTTATCATCACAATCAATCAGCCTTGAAGGACTTTTTGAGCTTTCTGAAGAAAGCTCTTCTTTAGCTTTATCAAGAAGCAATTTGCTTGACCCTTTCAGATTAACATCACTTGACGATCTAGAATCACCCGATCCAGACGATAAGTTTGCTGATTTGCTTTGCTGTAGAGAAAAGCACTCGACATTTTTACTTTGAGATCCCTCTGATTCGTTATGTGTACCAGGCCTCCTAACAGTATTAACTAAATTTCCTAACTTATTAAGTTGCCCACTCACTTCCTCTTTTTTTCCATCTTTATTAGATACAATCACAGGCTTGTTTTCTTGTGTTTTTTCTTTTCCGACAATGGAACTCAAGGTCAATCCAAGATTCGAAATCCCCCAACGATGTACTGCACTCAATTTTCCTCCTAAAGCATCGACGAGGACATTCAATTCACTAATATCATAGCGGAACAAGAAAAACCTTGTGCTCCAATCACATGAACATAGCTGCTTTGCATGAATTAGGCAAGCAAACTTATCTGGACAACATGGACAACCAGCAGCAGAGAGGTACAAATCATAGTGGCATATAGCGCATTCCCTATCATTAGCGTCAAATAAAGCATCAGTTTTCCTTGATTGTGATGAGCAGCATAGGTATTCTCTTCGTGTGTTTTCCATCTCAATACGTGCCTGGTCAAAGAGCAAAAGGTCGTTTTTCACTGACATGAACAAAATTGTGTAAAGGAGCTTTGCATATACGCAACTCAAAATATGCATATCTGAGTATATACCCCTTCTTACATACGGCGTGTGCTTGACCAGAGTCAAACCATGGGTAAGCTTAAAAATAAGACCGCACCAATATCCTTTCAAGTACTAGCAATCCATCATCAAGTTCTAAAACTTTTGCCTCTATTGAAACAGAAGCGGCTCAAATGGATATTAGATTATAATGGTCATTTCAGAATTAGCTAATTTTCTAACTTATTACGATAGAAATTTGATAAGCAGCATGTTTAAATTTAGCAAAAATGATCCACTTACAAGAGTAGGCACAAATTTTAGCTTTAAGGGGTATACAAGCAAATAAATGCATCTCAAGTGTATATATGCAAAAACCCATGCGTTATATAGAAGTTTCAGTTGCAGAGAATTTACTTACCTTGAGTGCTCTTGTAAGGAGACCATCCGAACCACAAACATTTTTCCACCTCATGTTATCCATGGTATTCCTCCTCAGGAATAAGATATTCCACTGGGCCCTTACTGCTTCCCTTGCAGCTCCCAGCAATAACTTATCTTGGGATACAGTTATCTTCCTACCCTGCTCACGGTAGAGCTCTACAGCATTCTGCCCGTGAGGCAACCAATCAACGGGCGCAACATTTACGGCCTCCGCGCAATTGAACCCACAGTTAAAACCAGAATGGTAAGCTCGTGGGAAGGTAAGAACAAACTCTCCTTCACGCTGAACACATCGATAAGCAGGTACTCCCTCTTGTTTTAACAATGATGGCGAGAATTGTGTCACCTGCAGCAACGGCCGAGAAACCAAAAAATTATTTTAAACTCGAACTTCTTGCAAATTATTTGTAAGGCAACAAAGCAATCCAGCAGTGAAGGGAGAAAGAAACTACAACCATTTTTCAAGAATCCATGCCTGCAGAATTGTCTACTACATACATATCCCCGCAGAATCTCAATTTTCGTACATCCATTCAAAAATGTAAAATCTTGCATATGTATTCTCATACTTACACTAAAACCTGCGTTACCTAATTTTCCTAACAAAAGCTAATTTGCGCCCCCAAATTGAATGACTACCGAAGTTAAGAAAAGGGCTTTTCTTGTTTTAAACAAGAAACTGCACTTTCGAGTGGTATATATACATATGAAAATTCTGACTTAATGGCGTTATATATGTAGATATATGATTTTGCAGGTGTGTATATATATAAAACATAAAATGCCCATTTTTTTATGCGGAAATACCCACAAGATTGTGAAGCAAATCGGGTTGCTCTTCAAATAAATCTGGCAAATACTTCTTCATGGCAGCCTCCAGCTTGAAGGCATCTTTTCCTGGCACTCCATACCACATTTTGGGAGCACCCATGTGCAAGTAATTCAATGAGTATAGATGGTGGTCCTCAACATGCTGTTAGGAAAAAAGAAAAAGAAAAAGAAAAAAAGAAGCTCCTATCAATTTTATCTTAAAAAACCTGTTATAATAGGAAGAAAGAATAACAGCAAAATTTCACAAACTAAGAAAAATGGCATCCTAAACTGGCATCCATTAGACATAACAAAATTTAATAAAAGTATCAGAAATTACCCAACAAAATGACGATAAGCACATCCCTATATACAACCATGGAACAAGAACCCCAGAGATGTCGCCACTTTCGAAGCAGAGGACCGAACCCTGAAGCCTTGGAAGATTATTTAAATTCCACCCGGATTTCACGTACTGATTTTCAAGTTCAGAATCTGTCATAGATGGAGAAGCTTTAGGGAAGCCACTGCCAACAGCTCCCGTATCCAAATCAGCACCATAGAGGACCTGCAAACGCATATCTTAGGCACAGCTAGGTTTGGGGTAAAGTTCTTCAAGTTAAGAATAATATAACACCAGGCAAAGTTACATATGTGGCCCTCCAAAAGTTAAGAATATCATAAATTCCCATCTTTATTTCAGAAACACTCAGAATAGGCGCTGAATAAGCACTTCTCTACAGAATACATCAAACTTTTGAGTGATATGTGCAACATTTTGATGTTTTTGAGACAGTTGAAATTAACTCTTGGTGTCAGTTTATGTCCGGCTTGAGACAGAAGAATAGCTGCAAGAATATGCAGGGATAACTCTAATGATTACAAGGATAAGCAGGGATGGAGTGCAAGAGAACACTATTCTGCAGGTAGCTGGAAAAGTTGTTCCAGGGTTATTGTAGAATAACGTAATTTGACAGGAACAACTATCCTCAGACATTTTCGCTGTATTTGGCAAAACATGGGGAAGGCTTCGAGTTATCCCTCTGTTTACCTCGATGCAAATGCATCATTAGATAGTAAATTAGTATAACATTTAGCTGCTGTTGTAATAACTAAAAGCCGATAAACAGAAAGTGAGCGGCATAATTATTAACACATTTATGTATAAATTATAATGAACACATGCATTTTACTGCCTGAGAAAAGAATGATTTTGATATGCCTTATTACTGCTTAAGCAAATCCATTGAAGTACCTCAATCTCTTCAGTTGGCTTCTCGACTATCCGCCAATATTCTCCTTCAATATTATCCAAAGAGAGATCCTGATTCATACCCATCTGAAAGTACTGCTCCTTAAAATCATCTGCATATTTCTGAAACGATTCAAGTGTAAATTCCGGACCAGGTTCAAACCCAAACCTGTAGGTGCTTTGATTCTGTCCAACTTGATTAGCTTCAGCTATTTCATTACTACTTAATTCCGTTTTCAAAATCTTTGGCCTTTTCCTTCTCAAACTATTACTTTGAATGGCTTTTTTCGCGCTTGGACGATTTTGGAGCTTGTTAATCTGCTGAACCCGAGTGGAGAATTTTAAATTTTCCCACAGATTCTTCTCTTTGAGAAGACATGGAGGTTTCCACGATTGAGGTGGGACTATGCGGCAAATTCCATAAGGCTCTGCAATTGGCCGTAGACTTTCGATATATTGTAGAGTATCTCTGAATTCCTGATGCCAATCACAATTCATCCTCAGAGTTTTTCTAAATTCTCACATCTATAAAAGTGTCAAGGACCTAAATGTTAAAACAAGCTCTAAGTGGTCTTTTAACGAATTACCTCCTCGGTCGGATAAAACACAGGAGCTTCATCAAGAACAGGTCTGCATGCTGCATATGGATTCCATCTCGACACAACCTGTGACGGTAATTAGCTGGCAATCAAATAAAGAGCACTTGCAAATCTTAAAAAAAAAAAAAAAAGGAAAACAACGTGCACGAGAAAAACAACCTTTTGACAATTAGCACATTCAGCACACCCTCGAATAACCCCTTTTGGTAAGGGACGATATGCAGGAGCACTCTGCAGAAGATCAGCTGATCAATTATTAAACAACATCAAAGCATTAAGAAAACCCAACATAAAACAAGCAAGGAGATTTACATATATAATCCAGCAAAATTATCTAATTATGTATTAGCCCTGAAAATTCTGAATTTTCATATACATGTGTTGAAAGAACAGTTTTTTTATAAATAACTCGTAAGTTGAGCCATCCAAT